>NW_024102826.1:22576226-23235406 GCF_013122585.1 Styela clava | reverse complement strand
CTCAGTTATGGGCGAATAAGACGGTCCCTTGGTTTGGCAACTTTTTTTTTGAGTTTTAAACTCGGCCTATTCGCGAGCATATACGGTAATTAAAATATAAAAATCAAATAGTTAAAAATGTTGACCTAACCGGCGTTTAAACATCTCTCAGAATACAGAGCTCTTACCTTAGCAGTGAATGCTGGCAGAAAGCCTTGTTCAGAACAAAAGATGCATAAAACATTAAAAAGAATAAATCATTAAACCTTTGAAACCTGGTTGAAGATCTTGGGTTCGAACCACAAGACTACAATCTCACCAATTTTTTTGAGGGGGCATGAAAATAAATAAAAGTACCGTATTTGCTCGATTTGTAGCCCGGGCTCGTATTTTTTTTAAACAAACTAACCAACCGGGCCCTTATTCAAGCACGGGCGCTTGTTATTTTTAAAGTAAAATTGCGATGCCCTATCAATATTGAAACGACGCACTTAGGCGTCGGGACGCCTAGTTTGAGAACCACGGTGTTACGTAATCAATGCTATCTGTCTTGTACTTGAACGCCTAATGCGTGAGTGTTATCTACCAGCGCTTAAAATTCAACAGCGTTGTGACAAAACGCTTTTTATTTCCTATTGTTCTCTACCAATGAAAAATCAGCTTTTACATCGGGCGGGTATTCAAGCACCGGCCCTTATTTATTTTTATGTTCTGTTTACAGGGGCGGCTATTCAAACGGGCCCTTAATCGAGATCGGGCGGTAAAACGAGCATATACGGTATGTTAGATTTGATCTTGTCCGCCTTATTTTGGATATTAACATTTCTTTATTTCGGATATTTACGTTCCATTGACATATTTTTAACGTGTTTTTCGAACAAATCATACTTTTGCTTTATGGTACTATCTGTTATTCGTAGCTTATTGTTAGCTAGTTATTTTTGAGGTGGGTGCGAGACAATTTCTAAAAAGAGGGAAAGAGGGCACTGCTTAAAAAGCTTGAGATCCACTGATCTATGATATTCCATATTTGAAAAATTAATACTTTAAGATTGTTTTTGAATCAAGAAAACCAATAACAAAGCTTAATCTTATGGCAAACCACAAATTTCTTCCACTTACAGGTCATGTCAGCTATGGGAACAGTTAACCAGATATTTTCAAATGCACTTGATTCGAAGATGCAACAAATACATTAACCCTACTGCAATGGTCTAGCTATTTTATCACAAAGTAGATTTTATCTCAAAGATAAACAAATGTTATCTTAAAGATAAGCAAACGATGGATAGGGTATTTTTAAAGCTTAGCACGATACACCAACTATTGAGCTGAGTGTTTTGATTGAAGCATGGCAATAAATCACTCTCAAATAAAGATTCACCAAAGCAAAACATCCAGAAACATTAAGCCATTTATTGCAAAATTATTAGTATTATTTAAAGCAGGGCTCTTCAAAAGAAGGGTCTCCTCCCCGGTGGAAACAGTACTAAGACCCACCCATCACCAAAGAGCTAACATTCGATCTTTTGTGCGTGAATATGCAAGCACATCGGTCTCATTAAACCATATTAGCAATTTTTTAATATTTTCCGTAACATTTAATTTCACTTTTTAAAATTTACTTTCTGAGGGTCGCAAAAAAATTTGGCTTGCCAAGCGGGTCATGATGAAAAAAGTTTGAATAACACCGATTGAAATCAATAAGCAGCTGATACTAGTTCGCAGTTTGTTTCCACCAGGCTATTACAAAGAAACAAATTCTATAATTCGCCATCGCTTTTAAGTCAGTTAACAAGCCAAATTGAGTTCAGGATAGGATATACATATTTATCCCAGGAAGAGGAAAGGCCAGCAATCCTTGCACACGCAGGGTAATCAGAGGCAGTGGCGTAGCCAGGGGGGTGGTTTTGCGGGTCCTCCCCCCCCCCCCTTTAAAATGTAAAAAAAATAATAATATTTTTCTGTATCATAGATAGCAATTTTCCATAGCTTGAAATGCTTTTTAGACCCCAAGACTAATAAAAACACGCGTATTCCAGCGTTCGATCGGACACGCTAGCTGTTTCGATCCAACTTGGCAAAAAAAATTCCCAGACCCCCCCCCCTTTGAAAATTTCTGGCAACGCCCCTGATCAGAGGTGCGGTGGCGAGCATATTCCTAACGCTCAGCACACCGTCGAGCAGAGTTTTACTGTGGTATTTGTGGTTTTTCAATGAAATCATGAATCTAGTCAAAACCATGATCAAATGCAAGGTGCAATATTTAATCTTAATATTATTTCAATAACATTATGAAAAGCTGTTTTTAAATAAAGCATGAAAATTTGATGCCACATGAGAGTAATAATGAATAATTCTTATTTGTGATAGTTTTACTAAACACTGACGCAAATATATTACTTTAAAGTTTCTTTTGACCAAGATTATACTTCCTCAGACAGGCATATTTTAATTATGAACTTGTGATGAAACTTGATCAAGTGGTGATGAAACACGATCAAGTAGTGAAAATAAAGAGAGACATCTGCATGTCATCTATTTGAAAGTAGATTTGATTGCACTATTCAAAATCAGTAACTAGGCCAATGGTTCTCAAACTTTTTGACTTGATTTTGTCAAGTATCACACCCCACCTCAAAAATAACTAGCTAACAATAAGCTACAAATAACATATAGTAAGACAAAAGTATGTTCCTTCCAAAAAACATGTTTAAAATATGTGGATGGAGTCACAATCTCCAAACAATGAAGATATGTAAATACACCAAATAAGACGGATATGATAAAATCTGACAATTAATTTTATTTTCAATTAGCCCCTCAAAAAATTGGGGGCGCGACGCACCATTTGAAAACCACTGGGCTAGACTCAAACAACTAACCCTTTAGGTGTGGATATGCAGAGCAGTCATGTCATATTATTGTCAAATTAGTGAGCAGTAAGTCAAATTTATGAAACATCCATTTTATATAACACGACAAGAATGAAATAACGGACACGATGGCCAAATAACTAATGAGACCGCTGAAACACCAGTAAAATGTTGAAAAGAATTGTCATATGAAGTTGTCATCGAAATATCCTGCAGCAAACAGCGAAAATTAAAAAATGAAACTTTTTCCATTTTCAAAATACTGGAAATTGATTGGTCAGTATTCTTGAAGAAAATTTTTTTTGTTTCAATTTCAACAAGAAGCACCAATAATTTAACAGAACAACCATAAATATTAGATTAGATTCTCTCTAAGTCACCAAACCACATTTATATACACACCGATGACAACAATGTAAAAATGTAAGCATTATTAGAAAGATTAACAACACATGAAAAATGAAAACCTGGCAACATTAAATTGATCTTAGCTCATGCATTGCGGTTTTGATCTAAAGGGGTTTACAATTTATTATGCGGCAGAAATAAAGCAGAGAAGCATTTTGATTAAATGAAGCCATGCAATGCTAGTACTTCAATCAAAAAACACCTGCAAAGCAAACACTATTTATGGAAGTTATTGTGGCTTTGATTCTCAATCGTTTCATTGATTATATATGATCAAGCTCATACATATGTTTACCTGTCATTCTACATGGTATGGTATTTAGTGTGTTACTTAGTGTGAAAAACTTCGAGCCTGAAATGCTGTATTTACGGTAAGTATATGCCATGAATAATATCATTGAGGCAAATGGTTACACAAAGCACAAAGAATTTACAGCAAAATAGTTTGGTTTGCCAAATATTGAGGATTGTGGGAAGATGATATGATTTTATTTGATGATATGTCAAACAATTATTTCTTCCAGTTAAATCTACTTCAGTTACACATTTTTCAACTTATGTTCAAACTGCCTTTTAATTTTGTCTCCTACTAAACAAGACGAATCTTAACATTTCCTAAAACAGTACTGGGCACAGTTCTCCGATTCTAAGAAATGCCCTACATTAAAAGACATTAATCATAACAGTGCGAGCTTTTAGCATAAAAACAGCAATTTTAGACATGTGACGGCCGCGATTAATTTAGATTATTATCAAGACAAGCATGGTGGATACGAAGCATTTGCCGTCATGCCGGACGCCCTTGGTTGTAAGACACATGCTTGTTTTATTGAACCAAATGACATGACATTCTTGGAATATGGAAACTGTGCCCTACTGAAAAGCTTACTATCTTTTTCCTCGTCAGATTGTAGAAGATGAAACTCATCTGGTGGTGGAGGGAGCACTAACTGATTCCTTTGAAGATCAATTTCATCATTGTTAGTTTCAGATTTGATAGGATACGACTCCGCGCACTGCCTTTGATCGTTGAAATATGCTCGAATCTGTATAGGATTGCGTTTAGCGCTGCTCGTAACTGCGTTAAAATCATTGCAAACTTTTTCCCAAAACTGTGATTTTTTCACTTTGCTTGCGTGGCCATATTTTGTGAATAAAATTTGCAATGTTTTGTGATCTTCAGCCGTATAATAACTAGGTTTTGTTCTACGAGCAATTGGCATTGTTCTGTTATTAGAGTTAACACTGAAAAAACAAGGAACATGGCATAATTAATTTCAGAAGACGGCAAAATAGATCGAATAGATATTTATACAGAGTAACTTATGTAGATCCCTAGCCTAGGGCACCCATTCACCCAAATAAACCAACATACACCATAGAGGAAAGCCGATAAGACGGCTTATCCATATGGCTGTATGGCGAACACCGGCCTCTCATCCGGTTACCATTCCAAGTCGGGTATGGGATTAGTTTTTTATGTATTGTTTGTTTTCGGAAGCATGGACTTGGTGGTGGAGGAAGCCGTAACCGACCAGCGGTTACGTGAACCACCCAACGACGGCGAGGAGTCCAGCAATCCTCTCGCACATAACCATCTTCATGGGATTCGAACCTGCGAACCCACGCAGAGTAATTAGAGGTGCGGTGGCGAGCGTATTCCTAACGCTTAGCCCGTTGAGCCACACCGCCGCGCCTCTTATTTTGGTATTTGGTTTTATATCATTCTGCCACTCCTGCATTTAGACCTCTAGATCTCCAGGAATCAATGAAGCATATCTGGCCAGAACAATCCCATTCTAATAACAATGTACTGATGCTGCTACATTTATACTTCATTGATCATCATAGTTCTGCTACTATTTTCAAATGCACATCCAATTGCTGAATTGTGGCAACTACACTCTGCAGCTCTTGAAAGTATGATGATATCATATTACACATTATAGCATATGAGTTATTGATATATACGTTTACCGAATAAGGTAAAAGGACAGTAAACACAAATAACTGGCTAAATAAAACCCATTCACTTCCGAAAACATTGCACGTGATCCAGCGAACGACCTGCAGACCTGACAAGCGCGACAGACGCGAAACACAACAGCATCGAACACAACACGGCAACACGTCTAAACGCTGTTTCCAACGTTCATGAATTGATTTCAACTCATCGTCTCTTTAATTATGAAAAATCGTTTACTAAGCTTTTTAGACGTGACCAAAATTGAATCTGTATTCAAACAATTTAACCCGAAGCACATCGGCATCTTTGAAAATTCATAAATGGCAAAATATTAGCTGAAACACTTTGCCATCGTTTGTAAACACTGCGTCACGTGCAGCCGCCATTTTGTAACGCGATCGTGAAAACACCATGTGAGAAAACAGCGGGCGAGTGCGGTTCAAGGTTCGCCCCGGGCAAAGGCGTGGCCAATCAATCAATCATGGAAGGATTGACATTATATATTTATTCCAGAGGGGGGGGGGGGGGAGGAGACAAGACGGGTCAATCATATGGACAACATCGTCTTCGGGCAAGGGAATAGTTAACAAGATGTTAGCTACGAATGCATTGACTTGATATAGTTAATCGATTTCGTTAGATCAGCCCACTGTTCCCAAACTGAAGGTAATTTGACATTTTTAGGGGGTAATCCAGATCTCCATTGTCTTAAACATTTCTGGATTTATCATCCTTTTTGTGGGTCTGCAGTGAAAGAACTGAGTGTGCAGTGTTCGCATCTAGTTTAAGATCAGTTTTGTGTCCTAATGAAGTCGGCCACGTGGTTAGCAGAGCCATAATACCAGAGCTGCCATCTAACGTAGGGCTACTCAACTGGCGGACCGCGGTCCGAATCCGGGCCTTTCGACCATAAAATTTGGACCGCGTCTGCTTGTTTATTTTGGTAGCATAAGCATCGTTTTATAGTTCCAGTTGATTTTGATACAATGTAAATACACAGCTATACAGCTTGTCGTACTGGTACCAATGTGCGATATTTGTGTTCATGTTTGCGAGCCATTCATTGCTCTTGTATTAAATGTAATATTGCATCTGACGTTTCGTTTATTTTACCTAATAAATAAAATTATCTGTAATGTCCGGACCGCAGTAATTTTGAAGTTTCGTAAACGGACCATTAGTGAAAATAGTTGAGTAGCCCTGATCTAACGTATTGCTGTGAAGTATGATTCTCCGCGATCACATCCATTAAGACAAAATATTGAAATAGACTTGATGATATGTGACGATGATATGTGATTGTGTCTGCCGTCCACTTTGCCGATGATTTATTGTTTGACATCGCAGAAACACTGCCACCCTACCCATTGAGATAAAATCAGGATGTTGTTCATGTTGTTGTTATTGAATTCAATAAATTTCGCGCTGTAATTTTATTTTATGAAAGGGGTAATTGAGCTTTTGGTAATTCAATTTAGGGGTAACGATATTTGGGAACCACTGCAATAAAGCCTAACAATCAACATTAAAATAATTTATCCGCTATAAATTAACGTGACTGGTATCCTAATGATCCATGCGCATTGTTTCGCTGGTGTCCACCTTTCTATTAGAATCATCTTTGACTTTGACAACTGTTTTGAATATATTTATAGGATCAGTCATTTAGTTTTTCACCATATTGAAAATATGCGTTGTATGTACAAAATGAGGTTTAAAAGAAAAAATTGCATTTCAGAGTTTTTTTTTTTTTTTGGGATTTTAATAAAATAAAAAAATATTGTAATAAACAATATCAAACGATATCAACAAATGCACAAAGGTAATTTATCATAATAAACTATATTGCAAAAAATTATGTATCAATCAATAAGTAATTGTCTAATAATGTATATCCTTTTCGTTTTTTTAAACAATTTAAACGTTTTTTTTAAACAATTTAAACATTTTTTAAACAATTTAAACGTTTTTTAAACAGTATTGCAGTATGTGAATGTGAAGTGAAGTGAAGCAGAAATGTGAATTAGTAACAATTATTCACATGCATTTAATAACACATTTCATGCATTTCAGAGTTAAGCGATAAACCTGCATTAGTTATCGAGCAGCGACACCTATGAAAATTCTAACATTAGGTCATACAAGAGTAAAAAGGCAAAATGAAAAATTTAACATCAAATACTAAAGTATAGAGTCGAACGTCAAATACTAACATCGCCTTAGCATATGGGTATGTTTAATATACAGGATATTCCCGGTGTCACTATTAAAAAACAAGCCCGAGCGCCGACTGGTAGATAACCATATTAACTCAAGCACAGGTAATGTGGGTTATGCAGTGGATCTGAATAAGATTACATTTTATATAGCAAATAAGGTAAGAGTAACAAAACCTAAATAGTCAACGACAGGTTGTTTTTAAATACGTTACGTGGCAATGTGCCAACGGCACTTGTAGATATAATTACACACGCCTAAACAATACAACGATATGATTATGATAACACTCCTGTTGATATCAGCTGTAATAAGGCATATAGTCGATCACTTAATCGTAGGTAAACCGTGGCCCCGGTGGCCTAATGGATAAGGCATTGGCCTCCTAAGCCAGGGATTGTGGGTTCGAGTCCCATCCGGGGTGTCTTCACGTTTTTTCTACCGTTACTCAAACGGTTGAGAAGAGATCTCAAAAGCAAACCGACACTTCGATGTCTGTTGCTTCACAAAGAAAGTACCGATAGCAATCGTAGTCGAAGAATTCACACTTCAATGATGGAGAATTATTGTGCCCGTCATCATGAGTCGCCTACTTCAACAAATTTGCTGTTTACGGCAAAGTTCGTCTTCGCCGTGCTTGCCCACGAGACGGTTGGTAAGAACGACGCAATTTATTGTACGCTATTGACCAGGGTTAATGTCAACTCATTCTACATTACGTCAACGCGATTTAGTTTCTCATGTACGTATCTTAGACATGTCTTAATGCATTTCGAATAAAATGAATAGAGCAAATAACTAACATAATTAGCTACAACCGCGTTAGCGAGTTATTTCAAAGTGTTCAACGACAATAATCATCACGTTTCTCAACGATAAAAGCATCACGCGCAGGCTGATGTATATATAGAATAAAAGTAATGAAACTAGTGTTCCACGTCATCTGAAAAACTTTCAGTATCCCCTTCAAATTGAAAGCTAAGTTTTTATTAATTTACATGATATATTTTAAAAATAGTTCTTTGGCGCGGCGGTGTGGCTCAACGGGCTAAGCGTTAGGAATACGCTCACCACCGCACCTCTAACTACTCTGCGTGGGTTCGCAGATTCGAATCCCATGCAGGGATGGTTATGTGCGAGAGGATTGCTGGACTCCTCGCCGTCGTTGGGTGGTTCACGTAACCACTGGTCGGTTACGGCTTCCTCCACCACCAAGTCCATGCTTCCGAAAACAAACAATACAGTAAAACTAATCCCATACCCGACTTGGAATGGTAACCGGACGAGAGGCCGTGGTTCGCCATATGGATAAGCCGTCTTATCGGCTTTCCTCTCCCCCGGGATAAATATGTAAATCCTATCCTATCCCACAAGCATTTATAGAGAGCTATAAGATGGCATTCGAGAAGAAGAAAAAATAGGATAGGTATTTACATATTTATCCCGGGAGAGAGGAAAGCCGTTAAGACGGCTTATCCATATGGCGAACCACAGCCCCTCGTCCGGTTACCATTCCAAGTCGGGTATGGGATTAGATTTACTGTATTGTTTGTTTTCGGAAGCATGGACTTGGTGGTGGAGGTAGCCGTAACCGACCAGCGGTTACGTGAACTACCCAACGACGGCGAAGAGTCCAGTCATCCTCTCGCACATAACCATCCCTGCATGGGTTTCGAACCTGCGAACCCACGCAGAGTAATTAGAGGTGCGGTGGCGAGCGTATTCCTAACGTTTAGCCCGTTGATGCAAACACCGCCGCGCCAGCTTCAATCGAGCCAACAATGAAGTCAGATTCGTCTGAACAACTCGAATTACAGAAAAAAAAAACTAAGACACCATTGGAAAATCGTCTATAGAAATTTCAGTTCAAATATTATTTGTGTTCAAGTGCAGCAAGACTCTTGAATTGAATAGAATAGCCATTTACACTCTTGCGCATACGTAATACGCATACGGATCCACCTGCGCAAAGGCATAGAGAGCAAGGAAAGGTAGTTAGTTTCACACAACCTCAACTGTTAGAAATTTCAGTGATGCCAATTTTTCTTGGTGCCCTAAGCACATGCTTATTTTGCGTAATGCTCAATCCAACCCTGACTACGCGATTCCACCACGATGCACAGTTTTCGGTACTCCCCGTTGTGTGTGTACCAGGTTAGGCCATATTTTATTCCGATTTTCTTTATTTTAGGTATATTACGAGTTCGGGGACTGTCTGTGTCGGCCAAGTGAATATACCCCCTGCCTATAGGGATAAGCCCCTTTACAAAACTTAATGTAAAGTAGGCGAACAAAATTAGTTACCTCCCTATTGTATACATACTTCTGAAGCGCCCAGTTTTTTGCTCTAATATTAATGAAAAGGTCGACAAAGTTGGTTGCCGTCATTCGTGAGAACCGTCATTTGATCGGTATACAGTACTATACATTATCGAATTTTACAGTTAATTCAATGTGGCAGTTGATGTGACCTCGAAATGATGTTCGTTATTTTGGCTCTGCTATTTACTTCTTTTCAGCCTTGTTTTGACAACAAATAATACGCTCCGAGCCACGGCCCCGGTGGCCTAATGGATAAGGCATTGGCCTCCTAAGCCAGGGATTGTGGGTTCGAGTCCCATCCGGGGTGTGTTCGGCTACATTTTAGTCTCAAACAACAGAAATACACTCATAAGTGGGACTGAAACCATCGGTGAATACTCCTGATCCTGATTCACATCCATTTACGACAATTTGATTACAGTCTTCCGGTACGGTTGCATGGTGCCATCAGTTAGGCCGAAATATCTGCTTGATCCAAACATGTGCCAGGTAGGGTTGGGATTTCGGGAACAGTTTTTGAAATCCCGGTATTGGGATATCCCGGGATTGAGACGTATAATCCAGGGATACTTCGGGATTAAGTAAAAGATAGAAACAATTTGCACGACAATAAAATCACGTATTTATTCCATGTAATATCGACGAAGAAATATCAGAACATCTAGGGCAGTGCTCTTCAAGAGGGGTTCCGCAACACATGCAGTGGGGTTCCGTGAGTTTATAGGGATCTTTAGGGGTTCCGCGTAAAAGGAAAATTGACTGCTGGGCCAGTAAAGTTGCAAAAAATGATTATTCTTTTTTTCCGTTTTTGGATGAATTTTTAAGTTCGCAACAGCAAGAAGGACTCCTAGATATCCGTAATGAGGTTCCATTACATTTGAACCCACGTACATTTGAACCCATGACAATTGCACCTGTATGCTATTGCACCTATGGAATTTTTTTTGTTTCACGGATAGTTAAACCCATACTAACCCTAACCCATGGGTTTTAGCACCCGCATATAGATTGAACCCGTGGATATACGCATGGGTTCAAATGTACATGGGTTCAAATGTACGGTCACCCCGTAATGATATTAATGCGGAGGAAACCTTTGAAAACACGGAAAGGAATATTTTTGGATTTCTCTTCACAAAGAGGGTACTGCAATTGCAAAAGAAGCATTAAAACTTTAATTTCCCAATACCTATTTGTGTAAATCAGCATTTTCTGCTTCAACAACTATTAAAAAACAAAAAAGAAGTTTAGAGTGTAGACATGAGTAGGTGAATTGCATAGAGCGCCGTGGAGCCAGAAGATTGCAACGGAAATGCTAGAACAACCTAGTCATTGAAGTTCACGCTTGTTATCTTCTTTCTGTTTCGTTGTCGAAGTAGAAATATTTGAAGTACAAATATTACGTGTTACGAGTATTTCGTGTTTTATTTTTGTTATTTGGGGTTCCATGAAAAACAAAAAATGATATAAGGGGTTCCGCAATAGCAAAAAGGTTGAAGAGCACTGATCTAGGGCAGTGGTTCCCTAACCTTTTTTTTATATCGCAGTACACTATTTAGCTCTTTAAATATTCGCGGCACGCCAATCACAAAACACGAACATTTTCCACCCATAAAGAGTGCGATAGTCGAACGCGAACCACTGGTTAATATTTACCGAAATTAGAACTGTTTTTTTACATTGTAAACGAGAGCATCTTCGGAGCACTTCACATTATTGTAAAAGTTGCGACGGCCGCACGGGTAATACGTGGTGTTCAAACGCACCGCTGATCACGCGCTTCATTTGCTCGCCCTTCCTCATTTCCACGTTACGCCCTTATTATTATCGCTTATATTCTTAGTTTTCACAACCTAATTCATTTTTGTTACAATTCAATATGTTTCTCCCATTGCCAAAATCATTCAATAGTGTTATTGTCGATAGTTACGTGAGAAATGAAAGTGGCAAACAAACTGTATTTCATTACAACAATTAATTATTATCGCTAAAAACACTAAATCGGTTTAAAGTATTTATAAACAATTTTCACAGCTGGAGGTATCTTTTCACGTTAAGAATTTCGTGCAAGGCCCGAGCATAATTTGATGGCAAAGATCACAGCATTTACTATGTCGTAACGCTTATTCGACTTTTCAGACCGCAGAAGCTATCCGAAAAAAAAACGAGTTCGAGATATAAAATAATCGTCAATTCCACCATGCTTTTGTGAAGTAGAGCAATTTACTAAATTTATGAAAGTTTTATTAAGTTTCATTGCATCGATGTTTGGACTACAACGCGTTTCGTCATATTACTGGCGTGATTACAGATCGCAAAGGAGGTCAAAATAGTATATTTTCATCGAATCGAATAATTTTGAAGAATTGTCGAATATCAGGTTGAATTCGGGATCTTAATCCGATTTTTAACTTTTGAGTTGGATTTGATCTTTCTTGTCACTGTTTGTAAATTAACTGTCATGATTTTAAGCTAAAAATATCATCATTTCTGACCCTCGAATGCGGATATTTATGAAGACGATAGCTGACCTTCCTGATTTTACTTTTTAAAAGTATATGGCTGTTTTATTTTTGTATTAAATAGTGAATAAAAATCCTGCAAAGTCATTGTCTGAATCTTGAATGCTATTTTGGGTTCACATTATGATTAAATAAGACGGCAATAATGACAATTCTACTACTCAAATGATAATTCCTTGGTACAATTTGAGAAAAACTTCGCACAATAATTCCACTTCCACTCAAACTGTAAGCGTGGATGGCTTTTTTTCAAAATAAGTATTAAATAAAATGGTGTAACCTACCATTTGTGAGAATATCTATATGTAGATAACAAAGCGAAATAATTGCGGGATCGGGATTGAGAAAAACAGTCCAAATCCCGGGATTTCGGGATCGGGGTTTCCCGGGGTCCCAATCCTAGTGTCAGGGCGTCCACAGCCTAACCCAGAACGTATCATTAATTCTATCAGCCATTACCTCGCTTCAAATTAATTTCTCTCGAAAAGGGTTCCGGTAAAAGTTCACGCTCATTAACTCAATCAATTTTATTTGGTCACTCTGATACAAACAAAAAACAAAACAACAACAAAGGGACAAACAAAATACAGAGGACCTGGAGGACGGGCATAACTTAATAAAAAAGTTAAATACGTACAAGTACGTGCCCGTCCCCCAACAGTCAAAACACAACAAAAACACGATGTAACATCGGGCAACAACTTATAAATTCAAATTAAAATGTGAGACGTGTATGTGCTTTTCCTATACAGATATATGGATTAAAACACTCGCTGACGAAAAATGGTGATGTTGTGGGCCTAGTTCAATTTCATTGCAAAAATAATACAGTGACAAATTTTTTTTACTAAAAAACAAGCTTGGTAAATGGATTGAATGTTCCATAGCAGTCTATGCACAAATCATGGATTGGGGTGTTGGGTTCTTTTGTCGTTTTCGATTAGTTCAGTTTAAAATTATTGTATCCGTTCCAATGCTTCCAACATTAATATTGAATTTCCACGAACGACCACCATTCAGCCATTCCAACATGTGCAGTGGTCCCACCTTTTCTACGCTCTGTTCCATCATCCACGACTAGATTCATAAGAGGATCGAAACCTCGTAATATACCCGTGACAGATCGTCCACCATTTAACTTTAAATCCAATCTTTTATCCATAAACTTCTTTAATTCCAGTGAATGGGCTTTGCTCATGTTGATATTACGCGATACAGATACCGAAACATACAACGCGTAGCATTCACTAGTCTTTTCTAGCTGACACGTCCGCACCCGACGACGGTCGGGAACGGAAACCTCAGAAGTGAAGGAAACCTCAGAAGTGAAGGAGACTCATATTTTAACAAAGCTATAGGAATACGCTCGCTATTGACCTCTGATTACCCTGCACGGGTTCGAATCCCTCGCGGGGATAGTTGTGTGCTCAAAATTACTTTATTTGTTGACTCGGGTGTGTTTGCTGATTTGTATTAAAAAAATATCCGAATTGTGGCAACAAGGCGGTAATTGAAATATCGCCTTGTCCGTCAGAACTTATAGATAATGTCATATTCGAACCTTTTCGAAGTTTTTTCTCGGTTTGGGATGAAGCGGATTCCTTATGTGGTCACAATGGGCCAGCGCTAGGTGTAAATCAACAGAAACTTGACTACATACTGTATAACTTCGCGGCACGCAAGGCTCGCGAAGTAGTTACTTTAATCTTGATTTTGTACTCAGTTAACGTAATAAGATTTTGTGACGAATTTATTTTTTATATCACAAAACCTCCAGTTATTATTCCTATCACTACCCAGGCTGGGTGTCGCCCGACATGTGCAATAGTTGCATATTACACAATAGTTAAGGACGGCCCTGATAGCATATATACTCCCATCACAACGCAATATACTTATTTCAACTACGCAATTCAAGTCTTGCTGCACAGTGCACACTAACACAAATGTACTTCTGTAAGGTTTCGTCTGAACAAAACCAGACTTCCTCAAACTAACAATCTACAGCAGGGGTCGGCAACCTACGGCCCGCGGAGCAATATAATCCGGCCCGCGACGCTTCACTGAATTATAGTAACAAATTATAGCTGTTTCGTCGATTATATTCTTTACGCAAAAGAATTTACATGTAGACTAAATTATATTATAACGTAACAAGTATATAATTCACAATTACTCGTTTAATGAGGCTATAATTTGGACAAATGACAACAAAACGCTGAAAAGTTGATGCTAAGTGCAAATGGATTAAGGGCGAAAAAAATATTCCAATGGTCAGTCTTCACGCACTGCTTAAAATTTAACTTCTGATCTGTGTGATAAAATGTGATTCATCGGTCATCCATTTGATTTTTACCATTCTAAAAATATGTGCGGCCCACCAATGAATTGCAACTTTTAATTTTGGCCCGCGAGCGACAAAAGGTTGCCGACCCCTGATCTACAGTTATGGACCTTTCCCCGACCTTTGACTCCAGAAATTTTTTTCCTATACTTTACCATTGCAAAATTTTCGGGGCCATTTTAAGAGTGCTTTTGCGAGTTGGCGCCTGTAAAATGGGGTATGTGTTTCAAACCATCATTATGATTCATCGCATACAACAATCATTTTTTTAAAAGTACCGGTAAATAATTTTAGCCCAGTCTATCACAGCTATTTCTACATTAATTTTTATTACTGCAATTAAATTGAAACTCCTAAGAAGACAGACTGATCATTGAATTATCTGATTTATATTTAAGTTTCCGAAACGCAACTGAAAACTAACGAATAGAGTTCAAAAATGTAATGTTTACGACCACGATTGAAAATCTGTCTGAGTGAGAAAAGTATCTGAGCGGATGCGAAAAAGGAGCATTGTTACGTCACTTTTCCATCTTGGTGATTGGCCACTGTCACGAAGTAAACAAGGAAGTCGATGCTGGGGAAAGGTCCACTGAATTGCATAGTATGGTATTTTTATTCCTGCTACAGCATCCTTGCATTATACGCATAAGGATCCACTAGCGCCAAGGCATTGAAAAAGGATTAGGAGTTAAGTCTGGCGTAACCTCTACGGATGCTTATTTAAAATCACGAAAACAGCTAGAAATCATACCACATTCGGGTGCGGGTCTTCAGCTAATCTAGACATTATCGTCCACTCTGTGTTCGCCCTGAACTTGCGCTTCGACGAAACAAACGACGTGTCAAGGATCTTGATCGCCACCTGAAAAAACAAATATATGCTGATACAATTTAGATTTAGAGCTTTTATACCTTATCGGCTTATACAAAACCAAGTATTGCCTTGTTATTGCTTTAGGTTATTGCCGATATGTTTTTTGGACACGTCAGTGTACATAACGATCGTTTCAATATTATGTTGTTGTTCTTGTTATTGGACACGTAGTGGACATAACGATCGTTTCAATATTATGTTGTTGTTGTTGTTCTTGTTCTTTGACACGTTTTTAAAAAGTCGCTTTTCTCTTCGAATACTGGACCAATTGCTTTGAAATTTTCAGTGGTTGAAGATAAAATTTTTCTCCAGAGTTATTACGGTACGTACCGGTACAGCTGTACAGGTACGATATCGGTAGACTAGTACAGTATTACTGTACTAGTTGCATTAATTATATTTGTTTAGAGTGTGTGCCTGCATTGAAATTAAGTTTTTGTAATGAGCCAGCATGTCTGCACAGCTGCTATGCCTTTCTGATATTTTGCTGTTTCGTTACATTTTTTTGGAAACAACATTTGCATAAATACGTATGGTACCGTATGCAAAGGAAGGAACTTCACAAAAATTTCAACATGTGCACCAGGTTAGTGTACATAAATCAGTAAATACAGAAATATGCAGAGGAAGAGACTTTACAAAAAGGATAAGAATTACATAATTATCCCGATGGAGAGGAAAGCCTATACAACGGCTTAACCATATTGCGAACCACAGCCTCTTGTCTGGTTACCGGTAAAGTACCATTCCAAGTCTGGTATGGCTGTATGGGATTAGTTAGTTCAGTAGTTATATTGTTCAGTTTTATCAATATAAATTGATCGATAGCCTACTCACCTATTTTAAAAATCAAATTGTTGCAATTTGCAGATGTGAGAATGAAATATATGACCACTGTACAGTCAATGACGTAGGTATGTGCCAAATCATATCAAGTTTATTTACATGTTTACTCTTACAGCATTTGCAGTCAAATTAACTTATTCCATTTTTGTACGCTTGCACAGCTGCAATGTTTATGCCATCTTTTAGCCTTTTTTCATTACAGTTCTGCGGTAAACAACATCAGTATGCTAATAAAGAAGCATTACAATCTTTCCAATAGTGTTCAACATGTTATGAAATATGGTGGTCGCGGTTTCATCAATGCAAAAAATATTTGCCGGTTTAACAGCGTGATGCAATTATTGCAAATAGTTTTCGTGTCCATATATTTGAGCATTGCTCTCTTGTTAGTATTATTATTCTTCTCTTTCGCCATGATGAAATCGCTTTTCTCTTCGAATACTGGACCAATTGCTTTGAAATTTTTAGTGGTTAAAGATTGATTTTTTTGCCAGAAGGCTATTACCTTTAGTTATTTTAAAAATATCTGTGAACTTAAGAGATTTGTTATTTATGTGTCAGAATAAAAAATAGCGAAACCTTGTGACGTGTTCATATATTTGAGCACAGCTCTCTTGTCTTTCTATGTTTTTTCGCCTAAACCGTAGTTTGCATAATGCTTCACACGTGTGCATTTACATAATAATGGTTTGTGATGAAGAACTGAAACAGTGGTTCCCAAATTGGGGCCCTCGCAGAGGGGCCACATGAGGGGGGGGGGGGACACAACGCTGCGTACAATTGTTTTACATTTCCCCCTTACATGAAAACTTCACATTCTTCCTAGTTTTGTTGTTTGATTAGGTTATTTCACACGGTGTTTGCAATTCGTTGAGCATGAATTGCTCGAACATCATAACATAATGGGATTTGGAATCTGCCGCTCAAAAGAACATTCTAAATACCACTGGAATGATAAACAGGGGGGGGGGGGGGGGGGGGGTTAGTGCTGAAATCCTCCGGAGGGGTGCCGCGGCTATAAAAAGTTGGAAACGACTGGTCCAAACCGTAGTTTGAATAATGCTTTACGCGAGTCCATTTTCATAGGTATGTTTTGTGATGTAAAACTAAAATTTATTCGTGATTTTAAAAAATTGTGACAATTTGTGACACGTGAAAAGTAATGTTTTAGCAAACACAATCAGTGTGATGTTTGAACTGCAACATAAAAGTACTGTACGAGACACGGATTTTCAACCAGGGTTCCACGGAACCCTAGAGCAGGGGTCGGCAATCTACGGCCCGTGGGTCATATTCGGACCGCCGAGTAAAATAATCCGGCCCGCGATGCTTCACTGAAATTTTGCAACAAAACTGCGACTGCGATTTTAACCATAATTCACAATGTCCTTTGTACATTTTTTGCTTAGTAAGTCGAATTGAGTCTACGAGTCGTCGCTCGCTATTTAAAGTCTAAAATTTCAACTTTTGATCTGTGTAAAAAATGTGATTCATCAGCCACCCGTTCGGTTTTTAACTTTCTCAAAAAAAAATATGTGCGGCCTGCCAGGACTTGCAACCCTTAATTATGGCACACAGGCGACAAAAGATGTCCGACCGCTTCCCTAGAGTTTCGCCAGTATCAGATGATCTCAATCTCGCGTCATGGCACAAATTATTAGTGAGACAACACAACGAGATATAATCTATTATTGTATTTCATATAAGATGGCGCACATAACACTGACTCATATTCAATGAACACGGTGTTGATTTACGACAATCCCTTATCACAAACGTCATGCCAGATAATAAATTCATTTATCTCGTAATTTGTGGGAGAACGGTGATGCTGCTTCATGAGTTCATTACTTCGAAAAGTGGTTTGTCGCTGTTTGAACTAGCATGCGCTAAATATCGCGCCTCAAACACGCAATCGATGAAGATGCTACTATCGTTTTAATGCTTACTAAATCAAGTCAAAATCAGATTTCAGATATATCTTTTCGCCCCATTTTGTATGATATTTGTATGAAGAATGGAAGGAATATTCAAGTATTTTGTAGCATATTAATATTTTTTATTATCGGATGATTGACGTATATGGTTCAAAAGGAGATTCCGATTTAGAAGAAGATAGTAATGAGGTTTTGAGGACAATGCACATTTTTGATTGGGTGGCAAGAGTACTAAATGACGAGTGGAGTATGACTACAGAGTACAGACTAACACATAACAGCTGTAGGCAGGGATTCCATACCGTTCTTATTTCTAAGGTCTGTCCTTATTTTTGGCTTGCGTGTCCTTATTTTGTCTTATTAGGACCTCATAATAGAAGCTTTGTGTCGTTTGTCTTATCGCCAAAGCTTTATTGGGGCATCATAAAAGCAACACAATCTTATTTGAAACACAAAGAAGCAAGGCACAGATAGGCATAGGCCGCATAAAGCATTGTTAGTGTGGCGATCCTTAGGTTTTGTCGTGGTCGTGGTGGTGGTTATTTTAGCCTAAATTCAAAAATGAGCAAATGTAAGAACGTTTTTCGTGTACGGGAAAGAATTCAAAGTTAAACGAACCTTGAAGGGTAAGTGATTCGCAAACTGTGACGTCTGTAATTGTGACATTAACCTGGAAAGCCATTTATTTCTGCTCACAATGCAAAAAATTTTCCAGTCGTCCTTATTTTGGGTTTCAGATCGATGGAATCCCTGGCTGTAGGTTTAGTGCACCCTGTGGTGGACATTCGGTTTGAAATAGAGATGTTGAATCTGCGATGCCAACACAGTTCAACCCTCTAACAACCACTAGGACAGTATGCTCCCCAGCTTTTCATTTCAGGGGGGTGTTGGTGTTTCCAATTTAGGGTTAGGAATATTTTGCCAGTGGTAATATAACTATTGGTAACTCATAGAAATATGTTATGTATTAAAATGATTATCTTCCCTGTTGTACACGCCACTTTCTAGATATTCAAATACAATTGAATTTAAGTTAGGGATGAAAGTGTGGTGTCTCACCTTAAATGTAGGGAGTGTTTGTAATTTCAGGATGGCACCTATATGGGGTAGAGAAATAACAGCACTAGGATATCGCGCCTATATAATAAGTTATTATGCGCATTTCACTCCGAATAAGCTGCCACTTCTTCATGTTTTGCAAGGACCGAAATCTTTACGGTCCGGCATTGTCTTTCGAGGGTTATGGTGGTGGGCATGGAGTCACAATCCAAGTACTTTTGTCTGCGATGCCGACACAATTTAATGTAGCGCTCTAACTACCAATTGCTTATTGCCGCAATCATACAGGCGTAGCCAATTTTTAAAAAAAAATTTAATGCAATTTAGAGGTGTTTGCAGTGAAACAAACAAACTTTTCCAACACCATTTTACCCCATTGTTGCACGGTTTACTGAAAACTCGAGGTTTTTTGGCTCGCTATCAATCATATTTTCGCCAAAATAACTAACCGAGATAGATGTAAATGCGGTTGTATACCAGGCTTTTACTTACGCCATCCTTACATGGTTAGTCTGTAATCTTTTTAGAATTTCTTTCAAGTTCGGATTTCGTTTATGAGCTTCTGATTTCACTTCTGCAAGATGTACAGCAGCATAAGATCCTTCGCCGCATTTGTCGAGAAGATTATATCCATTTTTGAGACAAACATCTTTGTATTTTGATTCTAAATTAATTTCCAATTCTGAGTTATCCATCACTTAATTACTGAAATACCTCACAAGACATTCCTCACTGGAAAGTCTGACCTAACCTATGTCTGTGCAGAGAAATGATTAGTATTATTTCAGATGAGTGTGTGATACGGGTATTGGATGGTTCCTGGATACCATTGTAATAGGTTGTGCATCACACGCATTTGTCTTTGGTTTGTTTTTATATCCCATAAAAATAGTAAATACACATAGACTCTATATAGAATAGATAGTACATAATAGTACGTTCATTTTTTGTAATGGTGAACAGGTGCTCAAAGCCTGCGGACGGAGGCCGTGAGCCATAAAAAGGGAAACACTGATCTAATTAAGCTATCAGTAGTTTTAGTATTTGTGCTCCACACCCTTAGGGTTACCATATTTTTGTGACTTCAAAGTGGGACGCTTCTAAAGACAACGACCACTTAGCTGTGATTTTGTAACTTTACATTTTCCGATTTTACTACATAGGCCTACATTTAAAAGCTATCCCGGCTGTCTTCATCGACCAAATTGTCATCGAAAATTCATGCGCATATTCTCTGTCCAAATATCGGGTTCAGTTCGAAAAATAGAAAGGAATTGACCTCATATATACCGGTACAAATAATTCAAATTTAAACTAATTAGTTTTGGTTTTACATGCGATACGTTTTCTAACAATGTTAGATGCGGGAAACAACGAAACAAACGCATTCACCTTCAGTAAATAGGCTAGCGCGGGACTTTTGGCTGACTTGTCGGGACGGCGGGACAAGACGCTAAAAAGCGGGACTGTCCCGCGTAGAGCGGGACGTATGGTAAGCCTACACACCCTCGCCTACTAACAATTGACATAGTCGTTTTGATTCTTACTGCGATTGTTGCATACTGATCCTCTGACGTGTAGGCAAAAAAGGGAAGTAGTGAGGTATACACTAATACAATCAACCATTCTGCATTTATCGATTATATTTGGAGCAGTAAAATATCAGTCTCAAAATTTGAATTTTATCATATAGAGCGGGGCTTATCAAACGTTCGGTGTCTGGGAGCCTGTAAACAGCTCGACTATTATTTACGGAGCCATGCAATAATTTTTTTGTAAGTATAGAAAGAAAAATTAAACAGAATTAAAATACTAAACCTTTTTAATAGGACTAATGCAAACCAGAAATCAATTTAATTTCACAGATAAATTATATTAACGCTGTAAATTTGACACAAACATATTAATAAAGTAGTGCCGAAATGTGGCAACTATAGGCGGTAATTAAAATATGGCATTATCTATATATAGATATATATTGTCATATTTAAATTACCGTCTTTATGCAATATTCGGAGCGAACGTTGTCAAATTTTATTAATGCCCTCATAGCTTCTTTGAACAGGCATAAAATTAGCCAAGTCGGTATTTTGATAAGTATACGAGTATCTCGCGGAGCCTCTAGGTTTCTTTCATGGATCCCTCGTGCTTCGTATGGAGCACTTAGAAAACCTATCATTTATCGACTTGCGAAGTGAAGAAAAAATATTATATTACTACCCATATAGGAAGGGGTAGGGGCGCGTGTATGCAGGTGTAGTATTTTATATACTGCATACTATCCTTATTCTACTGATGAATGTATTTTTAATTTTTTTTCAATTTGTTGGCAATAATAAAGATATTTGCAGTAGCTACCAGAGCTATTAAGCAATCGTATTTTCCATGGCTCGGCGGTGTGGCGCATCGTGCTAAGCGTTAGGAATACGCTCGCCATCGCATCTCTGATAACCCTTCGTGGGATCGCAGGTTCGAATCCCATGCGGGGATGATCATGTGCGAGAGGATTGCTGGACTCCTCGCCGCCGTAGGGTGGTTCACGTAACCGCTGGTCGGTCATGGCTTCCTCCACCATCAAGTCCATGCTTCCGAAAACAAATACCTGGCTAACTAATACCTGACCTGGACTGGTAACCGGGCGAGAGGCCGTGGTTCGCCATATGATTAAGCCGTCTTATCGGCTTTTCTCTCCCCCGGGATAAACATGTAAATCCTATCCTATCCATGTATACCCCGGGCTTGGTGGAAGACAATGCACCGGCAAGTCGCGGCATCGTCCGATAACCATATAAGTTGATAAAATGCGATAAGGCGTCTGAATCACCTGCCAAACTACGGTTTTCCTACTCCAAGTCAGGTAGAAGAATGTCTGATGAATCAATCGTCTCAAATCCATTGTGGGAAATATCAAAAACTAACCGTCGGTTACGCGAACCGACCTGCTTCCATGAGGTGTCCAAAATCTTTCGCACATATCCAGTGGCGTATCTACGTATAATGAAGCCGTGGCAAAGTTTGAAAATGCGTCCCTTTGATCGTTGACTGACAATTTTAACGACAGTTGTTAAATTGAGATACTTGTACGTTCCTTTTTAAGTAGCGATACGAGTTTCAATTATTTCCAATTTTTAATTATTTTTTTGAAACATTTACGAACAAATTATTTCGTCGTTTTTGCGCCCCTTTCCATACGACGCCCACGATACGAGCCGTGGCTGCCGGTGACCGTACATTTGAACCCATGTACATTTGAACCCATGCGTATATCCACGGGTTTAATCTATATGCGGGTGCTGAAACCCATGGGTTAGGGTTAGTATGGGTTTAACTATCCGTGAAACAAAAAAAATTCCATAGGTGCAATAGCATACAGGTGCAATTGTCATGGGTTCAAATGTAATGGAACCGTGGCTGCCATACCCTAGATACGCCACTGCGCATATTCCACGGAATTTAAACCTGTGATCCCCCGCAGAGCCTCCAAATGTGCGATCGTAAGCGTGTTACTTATCACCACTCAGCGCGATGCGGCGACTGCAGAGATGTGATTAACCTATCTTGTATGATTTCCTCTCTGAAATAAATACGAAGTAACCTATCCACGTTTTTTGATGATATCGGAAAGCCGAACTCTGGTTTTGTTTCCAACGTGTGTTGTCAAGCCAGACCATTCCTTGTGATATCACAATACGTTCACCTTGTGTGCTAAGTGAAGCATGGCATCTGTTTAAAAATCCATTTGGCGGTAATATTCATCGCATAACTATGAACTAACTATGTTCTTTTACAGTTGCGCACATATTTAGTTTTGATCTGGTTTGAACGCTTAACAGGCAAGTAAAATGTACAGTCAAGTCTGGTATTAACTTAGCCGTTCATAAAGAATGAATGTTGCGCTCTATTATCAGTTTGGTCGATATGTTTACAAACAGGACTCGCCCGCGACAGCTGCGAATGTTTTGGTGTGAGTTGCGCCGATGTTGACAGCGAAGCGAATTTATCTTGTGAGAGTTTATCGGTGTTGTGGTTTGTTCAGTTCTTACAATAGTATTTATGACAGGGAAAAGGACGACAACACTGAATACCGGAATGAGGCGATGTTTCTAGCTTCTATTTCAAGGATTCGTTAGTGACAAATTATTGCTAAATGGCACTGTGGTTCGCAAAATAAGATTGTGACAAAATATCCATCACTTGGCTATAATACGCGGCTTTTTATTTACCTCAACGGCGAGGGGAAAGACACTAATACAGCTTAATTGTCCGTTTATCAAGTTTGGTCTAGAAGTCGATAACCATTTTATCATAGAATTTTTGTTTTTATGCCGGAGATGAGGAATGCTGATAAGGCGACTTAATCGTATGACGTACCACGCCCATTTGTCCGTTCATCAAGTCGAGTTTATTTATTTTTTTCATCAAGTTTGTTATATAAATACAGGAATAGCCGATCAAGGACTTTGCGGTAAAATGTAAAAGCGAACGTTACGTGACCAATGTAAATTCCCGCGCATATCCACACACATACTTGCAAATATTTACTCCAAATACTCGGGACATCTGATAAGCCGAAGGCGGTGTTTACAAACTGACGAACATTCATGTCTAAAATTTGATGCGGCGCGCGCCAGATTTAAATATCGTCATGGCGGGATTCCCCCAATTTTAAAAAGAGGCCGCTGATCGCTTCAGTGATCTGTAGTAATGTGTCATACCGCGTGTTCGTACCAACGGCTGTTCATTCATTCATTATTCGTGGCGGATGCCGTCTCGTTACTCGTGGTCATTGTGGAATTTCGCAATATACTGTTTCGTATGCTTATTGGCCTGTAACTGCGATTGTGAACGTGAACGATAGCGATGAACTTGGAATATTGTGCCCGTTTATTTAGTCGATTTGTGATAATGTTAAATCTAGAAATATAAAGCAAGACAGGGGGTCGTGTATTGTGTATATACAGATATAATTTTATACCGTACAGCTTTATTTAATGTGTGTTCTCGTATGCTTGTGCTGTTGTCTGCTATCGTATGCTCTATACCGGTACTCCAGTAGGTACTCTAATATATATAAAATTTATCCCTGCTTCCCGAAACAAATAACTGGCTAACTAATCCCTGACATGGACTGGTAACCGGACGAGAGGCCGTGGTTCACCATACGATTTAGCAGTCTTATTGGTTTTCCTCTCCCCCTGTGATAAATATGTAAATCCGATCCTGTTATAAATAAAACAAATTAAATATAAATGAAAATGGGCAATGCTCTGTGTTTTAATATTACTATAAGTATTCTAAAGCATTAGTTTTTAAATTCTTTTTTTTCAGTATTATTGGAACTTCTTTCGTGTTAACGTTTCATTTCTTCTTATTAAACAAAGACAGGAAGTTAGCAGTCTGGGAGAAGCTAAAAGTACTGTCCATTCTTCGATTAACCAGCGATTTTTTATTATTAGCGCCATTACAAAAATTCAGAATATATGCCCAAAAGGGGAAGCAGTTTTGACAAATTTTGTTCAAGTATAAATTTTATTGTTCTGAAAGTCTATGAATTGTAAAAATAAGGTTAATTCATTTAAAGAATAATTAAAAAAAAGACTACTGGACTCGGTCAATTGAACCAAAACAATCCTAATAAATATATCGTTTGACTTATATTGTTTTTTATCGTTTTATCACTTGTGGTAACCTCGCACAATTACTAACTCCTGGTTGCCTGAAATCAGAAAAACTTGTGTTTGTTTTGTTTGCGGGTTAATAAGGAGTTAGTCAAACAAGCTTCGTCAGGAACCAAGATTGATAAACTGACCTTGTAGATAAAGGCGGACGTGATAAAAACTTCTGGTTACTTGATTATTTTGTAGTTTGTTAAAGAGAGAGAGGTGATGATTTATTTCAGAATATATCAAAAATGTACAGATTACAATGGATGGAAAAACAAATCATAAAATATACCTGGGAGGGGGCGGGAAAGACTACGAAGTCAACCATGTCGACCGATCCTTAAAGCTGTAAAGAAAAATTCCTATCATAGTATTAGGACAAAACATTCAGGAGTCATGAAAAAAAAAGACTGCTTATAGACTTTATCGAAGATTTTACTTTATTACAAGTTTGTATATGGGTATGCATGGCGGCATATCAATAGCTGTACTAAAATAAAGCGCCATTTAAATGGCGATTGGGGCCATATATTTATTCCTATTCCAATTAATGTATTTGTCTATGGCTGTATGGACCTATCTGTTAATGCAGTGTGCTAATTACCAATAGCATTGCACCTCGTAAAAAAAATTCTAATTAAAACATTTATGAAAGTATGGCTATAAGTCTACCTTGTTAACAATTTAACATTGACTGCCGAAAGCAATCAAGAGTAAAATAGCGGTATTGGGACTACCTCATTAGGGTGAGATAATATCGTATACACACGTTTTATTAAATTCCAATTCAGAATATGCTTTTGCTTGAGCAACAAACAATTTAATTTTAGGCTTATTACATTAAAAACCCGGTAAAGATGATTACTCCCCATTTTTATTAAAGGTTACATGAGTTGACAACGGTTCTAATTTGTCCTTGACTGACACACCCAGATCACACCTATATAATAACTTGTTTTCTCTGTTCCCGGAACTAGTTTCTTCAATTTACTTTGCAATTTGTCTCTCGCATCGTCAGCATAAACTCGAGAGTCTTCAGATTGTTAGATTATTTTCTTTTGTCTCTTACTTAGCCAGGTGACAAGCGTTGTTTAATAACATAAGCATGTTGCTTGTTGCTTCTGCAAGAATGCTTGCATTATATAATCTTTTTTAGGGGTGTGTAAAGAGGTTAGGGAAACTTGATTGGACATCTATTATTGCTAGCTCAGTTGTCAGTGACGATCGGTATGTATAATTCATTTCAGTAATATTGTCGTTAAAGTTAGTCCCATGTACTTTGGTGCGAGTTTGTTGGATTACAGTGATTCTGATTATATTTTTCATAAACTCTACTTTTGAAATTACTTTGCTCATTAGGAAGGATTTCTTGGCCTCAAGCAAAATCATTCTTTTGTCAGTTTGCTCACGGTAATTTAATTTTATGGAAGTTTGGGTAAAAAAAAGGACCATAAAACATGAACTTTCCTGTTTCACAGATCTAGACTTGTGTATCTGTAACTGTGATTCTATTATTTCGTTCCTTTCCTGTTCTTCCAAGTTTGTTGAGGAATTTTCACTGAATAACTGAAAATGGAAGGAGGGATGAATGATTCTGGAATCGTTGTTGAAGTACACAGATCAAATTGTGACTTCAGAATTGACGTGGAAAATTTGAAACAGATTCCTAGTAACGACATGAGTGAGACCTCTAGTGGAAATAGTTCTGGGTCTGATTCGAGAATGGACGAAGTGAAGAAAATCGATAGTAAAAGTGAGACACCTAGTGACGAATTAAATGATTCTCTGCCTCCTTATTCTGCGGTTATCTCGAATGAAAGCAGTGATATGTTGCTTAGTTTGGGATCAGTCGAAAATGGAAAAAAAGATAAGAAAACTCCAAATTGTTGTTTGCATGCAATTACGATGACTATTCTTGCAATTGGGAATTTTCTCCAAGACCACAAGACAATAGTTTATCGTGTTTTGACGGTTTTGTTCATCTTTTGGAATCTGATATGGTTGGTTGTCGCTGCTGTGAAAGATTGGACTCGTTGTTTGCCGTTTTTCGTTATTATATGTCTGATAATATTCTTCTCAATGTATGGCTACATTCGAGACCGTTTTGGCAACAATATCATTAAAAGCTTTCGTCCATGCACTTCTGGATTCAGTAGTTGCTCACAATATATGAAATGGTTTGCTTTGGTTCTCATTATAGCTGCTTTAACGATTTGGATTATCTTCGACACATCCAAGCGTCCGTTTCAACTCATCTCGATGGTTGGATACTTGGTTTTCTTATTCATTTTGTTCGTGTTCTCAAAAACTCCAGAACATGTGATATGGCGACCAGTTATTTGGGGATGTGGAATTCAAATCTGTTTAGGATTGTTCATTCTTCGTACAAATGCTGGTTTCTCAATCTTCAATTATCTTGGTGATTTAGTGCAAACATTTTTAGGCTTTGTGACTAGTGGATGCAAATTTGTTTTCGGGGACAAGTACGTCGATCACTATTTCGCACTCGGAGTTTTGCCGATTATCATCTACTTCAGTGCTTTTATATCAATCCTCTACCACTTGGGGGCGATGCAATGGGTCATATCAAAAATCGCATGGGTGATGCAAAGTACCCTCGGAACATCTGCAACAGAGTCTATGGTTGCCGCCGGTAACATTTTCGTTGGACAAACGGAATCACCTTTACTAATCCGACCTTATATTAAAGATCTTACTACGTCAGAAATGCATGCTGTAATGACTGCTGGCTTCGGCACAATCGCTGGAAGTGTTTTGGGTGCATATTTGGGATTCGGAATCAAAGCTGTTTATGTTATAACAGCCTGTGTCATGGCGGCACCGTGTGCTTTAGCAGTATCGAAGCTGATGTACCCAGAAACAAAAATATCTAAATTCACGTCAGATGAGGCTTTAGTTTTGGAATCAAGCGGGCATCGCAATGTCATCGAGGCAGCATTTGTAGGAGCTTCTCAAGCTATTCCGCTTGTATTAAACATAGGAGCGAATCTAATCGCATTCATTGCTTTGCTAGCTGGTGTGAACGCTTTCCTCGGTTGGTATGGAAGTCTGGTTGACATTGAGAACTTAAGTTTTGAATATATATGCTCCTATATATTTATGCCTTTCTCCTATCTGATGGGAATCGAATGGGTAGACTGTTTCAAGTGCGCGGAACTTATTGGAACGAAGATTTTCCTGAACGAATTTATCGCTTACGAGAAGTTGTCGGTGCTCATTGATAACAAGGCAAATGGAACACTCCCTAGGGTTTCAGACTCTGGTGACATCCAGTGGATTAGCGACCGTTCCGAAGCAATTATCACATACGCTCTATGTGGTTTTGCCAATATTGGATCACTTGGTATAATGCTTGGTGGGCTTGGAGGAATGTGTCCGGAGCGCCAAGGTGAAATGGCAAAAATAGTCATCCGCGCGTTAATCTGCGGAATATTTGTCAGCTTTTTAAATGCATGTACTGCTGGCTTTTTCTATTTACCATCTGAGGTGAATTGCACAAAAGTGTTCACACGTCACTGGCATTCGTCAGAGTTAGAGCACATACATCAATGCTGCGTTCACTTTAACACAACAAACTTTAACACAACTGTTGTTAATTCAACTGATATCTTTAGTGAGTGTTGCAGCACGAACTGGCCCCATGGTTTTGCATTTATAGAAGGATGCTAGCGATTGGGAAGGAGCTGCTTTAGATAGCTCAGTCATGTATTTGTTGCTTTGAATTTATTTTCAGTGACTGGTAACGTCACTTCGAAATTTCTAGCTCTGATGGGAGTTGGAATGGGCAATTCATGGATGATTTACTTACAGTTTGAAAGATTGAATTAGCTGGCTAACTATTAATATGTATCACTGTTATATTTTCATGAATTATTTGAAGAAATATCTGAACTATAATCACCTAAAAATCCTTGGTCATGAGTTTTGAATTGCAAAGTGTCTTAAAATTTTGTTATCTTTTCCAATTTTTTGCTCAATTTATTTTGTCCCATCGTTAGAATATGCTTGATGAGCAATTGCTTCATGTTTTATCGTTTCGGAAACATTCTTATTCAAAGCACTGTGTTTTTAGCAGTGGTTTATTTATTTGTAAATAGTAGCTGCTTTGATGTTTTAAAATGAAAAAAAAAAAATAGCTTGAAACATGCTTGCTTCTCTTTTTTTAAAATGTGGTGCCGTTTTAGTTTTTAATAACGAACTACCTCTGGCATGAAGTTTGCCAAAATTGCTAAAACAGAGAAAATGGCAACGGTCATTAAATATTTTCGGTCTTTTTCAAATTTTGGGATTTAAAGAAAAAATTTTCAACAATTAAGAAAATAAAATTCACTATCGTTTGGTAAATTCTTGATCCAGGTGTTATAAATCTAAATTTAATGTAAGGACAAAAATGTTTTTTTATCAATTTTTTGGAACTAGTGTAATTAAAAAATTGTGTATTGTGATTTATTGCACAAAATATTACTTTTGCGAAGTTTTAAAATTGATTATTTCGTAATATTTTTTTGCTCATAATCAAGGCATTATATATCACTGGTTACACAACAGTACTTTTTCCACAATTTATTTTGCACGGACAAATTTGTAACGTCAAGCCGTCAATTTTGAAGTCTTGTCACTGTTAGAATTACTTAACAGAATTTATTTTTAGTAACAGTTGTGAGATATGGGTTTTCCTTATTTTAGACACCAAACGCTTCAATGCCTATTATCAGCTCAGTTCACATTTTAGTCGCTTGTTACCTTCACATTTATCTTTGCTTCTTCAGCTTTTTAAAACGTACTGACCATGTTCACACAGTTCCTGAAGATTTTGTAGCGCTTACTTAACCCTGAAAACTTCAAATAGCTTGAAAATCATTAAAAAAGCTCTCCTCAAAATTCATAATTTAAATATAAAACTGCTGGCAATAACATATTTTTTACATTTTAAAACTGAAAAATAGTTGCATTGAATCCAATTTTTTTGGTCAATTTGATAATTATCGTAATTTCAGCCACATAATTTGGAGTAATTTCTGATTTAGTGCATCCATTTTGTGAGTAAATTCCTACCAGTCCTGTTAATTTGTTTTTCATTTTATTCTCTTTGATGAATACTGCTATCTCCATGCATGCACAAGTTATTTCACTACACAATGTTTTTATTTTCAATTTTTATTACTTTGAAATTTTGCTCCACTTACTTTGCTAAATGCCCATAAAATTGCTGTGTTTACTGTAATTATGTTCGTTTGTGAAATAATCCAAAAGGTTTTTGGTGTTTTTAATTAGTCATTATGTAATGCTGTTTGCTCTGAACAAGGCCCTAATTAAGTTAGGTGGTATTTTTCTGACAACCTCGCCTGGACGATTTTATTCCATCCTGACTTGTTCTCACTGTGGGGGTGCCAAAACTGAATTGACATACCAAATACAATATAAATTAATATTTTTGAATAATAAATATCAGATATATTTTTAATTGAGTCACGCTAAACACGGATTACATTCAGATAAACAGTCATTTCATTGGTTTTCTATATTTCAAAAGTTGCACAACACTTCTCTGTCACACTGTTAGACTCTATTAACAAAACTATTATAATTTATACCAAAATCTAGATTTTGAAAAGTGAAAATTTAATTCGTTTGTTGGAACATCTTTAGCTCTGAGCCTCGTGAATAAAATGCATTTCCAAAGTCGTTATCTTACTGCAATTACATCTTTACCTTTTCGCAATCAAAATAAGTTTTTTAACAAAAACTTTGAAGTCTTTATTTCCACTATACCAAAATCATACTTTTAGTTATTTAGTACAATTTTGAGCCTTCAGTAAAAATCATTCAGGCATGACTTGTCAGAATAATCTTATTCTAATGTAAAGATGTCAATGCTGCTCTTTCTCAATTTCTTGAGATGAGATCAAATTGTACTAGGCCTGACTGGGCTTTTATTATTTTTGGTCCGAATTTTTCTAAGTTGGTTAACATTCATTTCATGGTCCCTAATTTCTTTTAAACATGCTTTTAAATTTCTACCGCTGTTGAGATGACTATCCTGATTTTCTGTTGTTCATCCGCTCTTTGCCAAATCATATTTTGCAACAATTTGCTTTTGGTGTGTTGGTAGTTACTGAAAAGGATCGGTTGGAAAACGAAAGATTTGATCAAGGAGAGCTAGTTTGATTCTATCTAACTTTGAACTGTTAATAAAAATATGTCACCAACACAAAAAAAACTGAGAATTTTTTCACAAGTCCCATTTGATTGTTTTTTAGATTCTGTCAATAGTTATAACTTTGACTGCCACCATTAGATTTTGGAATTCAGCCACAAATAATCCTGAATTTTTAACTCAGTGAGTTTGAAAATACACTGACAAGGACATGTCAAAATCTGGTCTTAGATCACTAAATTTTACCCAGTGAGATCAGCTGCTTTTCAGTAATTACCTACTACTTATGCTATTAGCAGATTACAACAGCTTGCATATGTTATGTTGAGGGAATTCATTTGGATAAATTGTTATTTTATGCTTGTTGGAGTTTTCAGTCCTTATACTGTTTTTTTCTGATTTATAATAAAAGACGTGAAACTGGAATTCTTTTGTGTTTGTTATTTCTAAATATTTCAGGTAAAACAACAGGAATACCACCAATTATAGCAGAAGGCTGTTCTAGTTGATTCTGAAATACAAATTGAGCCAAATTTTGTTCTCACAAAGTTTTTTTGCCCATTGATTTGCTGTATTGTCATTTCACTAATAAATATGGATGTTTAGAACCGGAATTGCTCATATATCAGGTTGGGAGTTTTATTTTGCTGTTACTGGTCTGCCAGTAGAGATGTGATATTCTGTCCAGTATTAAATTAAGTAAAAGAATATTGATGTGCTTCGTTCAACTAATGTTGGGCATATAAAGATGTTTTGAACAGACACCGACTAAAATGGTCAAGAAGATATATAGAGAACTGACTTCACAACAACATTGTAACAGGACTTTATGTATGATGAACATCCTGTATTTGCTGTAAAGGTTCATTCAAATGGGTTCAGAATATTCAATCAGTAATTCAGGTCAATGATTTTGTTTTTCCCGACTTAAGAATTTAAATACTGGATAAACCACATATGTAATATGGTTTAAGTGCATCATTAGGGACAAAAATAAACTTTTGTTGTGATTGTTGGCTGACCTGGATTTCAAGTACTGTTGGGATTCAAAACAAGGCAAGCTGCTGGCCTGATGTATGAGTCAGGCAACTTAATCACAATCAGTCAAAATAAAACACTTAATACACTTTAGCAACTGCATTTCTGTTTTTGCCTGTGTGTGATATTGTATTTGTTATGTTAAGATGTGGAGTAGTGAACTTACTCGCTATTATAATTCAATCTATCATAAAAACACACAACAACAAATTTCATGTCAATCTTCCATCCCGTCTGTAAAATGTTGTTTACTAAGGTTCCTAGCTTATCGGTATGTCATTGACCAGGAAGCGTTTGATATTTATCCTGTTGTTAGTTTAGGCGCCAAAAACCGCCCACCAATCCCGCCCACTTTGAATGTTTAAAATGGACATTAGCCGCCAACATGGACGGCACTCTCGGGACACGTTATCAAATATTGCGTCATCAACGATTGTCTACAATAAATTTGAGACTATTTACTAATAGCACCGCGATTATCCTAAACTGCAGAAATCCATTCTTGACCCGCGCTGAAATGGGTTTTCCGTACTGTTGTCAAAGTTGAATCGAATTTTGCGCGTAATATTCTGATTGGCTGCCGATGATGCGAAGCGCCCAATGATAAACGAGCCTTTAGACAACGCCTTCGAGAGGATGCGACGCTTCCCTGACGTCATGGCGTTGGTATTATATTTCAATGGATCCCGGATATTCGTCAGTACATTGGAATGTAGTCTTACAGAAAATTAGAAGAATTGTTATGAATTTTTTGTTTGATTTATTCCGGGAAAATGTTTGTGAATAATGACAAAACTTTCGGGCTAATTCCTTTAATCACATTCAGTCATTATATAATGTTACATTATTCGGCTTATGGAACGTAATTTATTGTGAGTGACGCGGAACTGCCGTGTCCTTATTTGACTTACCTATGTCTTTGTGTCAGTCGTTGGTTTGTGTCTACATGCGCATTTTTAAGGTGCCATAACACGAAATAAGATAAATGTGCGGGAACCACATAAATACCTCGTGGCATGAAGGTTTCCAATGTATTTTATTACCGCGAGTGTTCACAACAGTCGTTTTATTCTTCTCATCACAAATGGCCCGAGCAATGATATATTTCGGATCTTGGCGAAGTCCAACTCACATAAAAACGAGAAGATATAAGCATGCAACTTTCTCTTGACTTGGGCCCATAGCATCGATTTATTCAAACATTTTAGAGTACAAGTGATTTCATCGTTATTTTCGAAAATGAAAAATAAGATGACGCTTTTGGACGTGTTCCCATGTCGTTAAATTGAAATCTGTATTTTTGGCTTCATTCGGAATATAAATTTTACATCTACAAGAAGTCTAAATTCAGCTAGATTCTCGGACATGCTCCGCCGCGCAAGCTATCGGTCAAAATGAAATTTTAATTCGGTTGAATATTAAGCAGGGTTTGAGCTTTACGTAGATTTGTTCTTGCTTGGCGCGTTGCTGAATCTGGAATCTGAGTTTACAAGTAAAATGGCTGGTCGCCGTTCTGAAAGGTAGTCTATGTGTAATATGTTGATTCTTATATTTAATGCTGGTTCCATAGGTTCTAAATTATCGTATAACGTTAGATTAGTTCATTCCATCATTCATCAGTTCATGGAACTGTAGTACCGGTACCGGTACCGTATCTGCGTCTTGGTGTTCTGTCAGTATTTTGACTCTATTTTATCAAGGGGAACGAAACTTTCTCTTTATAATTTTAATCCATTATGAATGAACGTCGTTGGTGCATCAATCTAAGTATTTAACTTTTGAGCATTTGCTATCACACGGTCCCACCACAACAACACAATCACTGAATTACCCTGGTTTAAATCTTGTGGAGCATAATTACAGAATTATGTGCCAGAATATTGCTGAATTCCCCACTCTTTTACTGGTCGGTTAGTATTCCATCAAGGTACATGTATATGATTAAACCGCCTCAACGACTTTCTTCTTCCTTGGGATAGATATGAAAATCCTATTCTATTGATATTGTATTCAGATCAAAAAAACCTGTTGAATATTCCAAGTTTAATGGCGAAGGTGACAAATGTGATAAAGATTCGGATGATGGTGAGAAATATAGTTTTTATTGAAGCTTAAATATTACCTGTTTTCAACGGACTTTTGTATTTACTATAAAAGTAAATAAGCAGCAATATAGGTGGAAAGAGGTGATCAATCATGTCTGCATGTGGTGAACCATGACCCCTCGTTTGGTCAAAAACATGGACTGGTAACAGAATGAGGGGCCGTGGTTTGCCATATGATTAAGCCGTCTCATCGGTTTTCCTCTCATTTGGGATGAATATATAAATCGTATCCTGTAAATCCTTGGTTACATGTTCAGTATGTCTCAACCAGCCCAACTCTGGTTGGCTCTTTTTAGAGTAAAGGCGTGAAAACATGTTATAAAAATACTGTAATGTGCTCTGGCAGCAATAATAGTACCCATATCTGGATGAGATAATTCTGGCCAGTCATGCTTCATTGATTTTTGATATTATTTCTGGTCCCTTATTTCTGATGTAAATTTTCAGATTTCGCTGACCCAACCCCACCTCGGAAAAAGACAAAGAAGCCGGAGAAAAGCAGGGAATCGAGAAAGGAGAAAAAAGACGAAAAACCTGTTCAAAGGAAATCAAGAAACAGGTGAAACCATTCGGGTCTAGATTTCGAGTGATCGCCTGCGCGCTTTGGATGTCAATTCGTATAGTTCGAAGGGCCGTATTACCTCATTGTGATGTTGTTGTGCTAAAATTTTTGAATGACGCAGTCAGTCGGGGGTTAGGATTGACATATACAAAAATTGCTACGCCTACTAGAAGTACTTGAGGCATGACTATACTACACTAGACCCAACCATTATTTATAACAAGACTAAATATAGAAAGCGTTCAGGAATTAGGTACTAATTAGTCACAATATTATGAATGATTATGAAACAAAGTCGGTTGAAAGCCCACTTGCGAATAATCAGTGTTAAAGGTACTGATTAGAATCAAGAAACTCTCCCACAATTCATCTTATTTGTTAATAATTAATGAACTAACAATGATTGTGAACGTTGCTCAAATATCAGTACTTGAACTTTTACTACTAGAAAGAAACTACTCTGCCTCAACGATTTCCCTCTGCAAAAAGAGCCTTAATGATGACACATCTGGTTATATATACAATGTAACTGTAAATATCATTATAATACTATACAGGGTGTCCAAAGAATTTTGCCCAATTTTATAATAATAGCAATTAAATATTAAACACCCTTTACATATTGAACAGATTATCAGAAGAAGAAAAATATCAGCAAGAATTAGAAAAAGCTTTGAAAATATCTATGACATCAACAGAAAGGGATGCCGCCTCCCAAAAAATGAAAACTTCTGATGTGGAAAATATTTCTCAAGATATTGTGGAATCTCAAAATATTTCGATAAAATCTGAGTCCCAGAAAACAATAGGTGAAATGAATGAGTTATATATATCAGCTCAACTATAACATCTCTGGCAACCCAATTGGGTGATTCAATCTGGCCTGTCTTATGCTGCCACAGCCAAACTGAAACCAAATCCCAATGTTTTAGCTAAAAATGGCTCAAGGAATCTGTTAAGATTGCGATTAAATTTACGGTAGTTTTTGCATGAGGCATATTGTTTTCCATCTTTGCTTTGTAACACAGCAAATATTGTTCGATAAAATGTAACTTTTTACGTCACACTTACATGGCCCGCCAGAGTAGGTGGGCAAAATTTTTGGCCCCTGGTTCAAAACGTTGCCCATCTTGCTGTAGAGTCATTCGTGACTCTTCAATAGTTCTATAATCTTAAGCTTCAAACAAGCTTACATAAAAATGCTCAATTCCATATTTTATTATTCAGAATCAACAACCGACACTCAGAACTCACGCCTCGTTCAAGCTGATGTTCTGGATTCACCGAATACAAAACTTATACAAAGGGCTGCTATGAAAGCTTCTGAAGATTCTGAGAGAAATCTCAACAAAGAAGCTATTGTAAAGTATGTTGTTAATTTAAGGAGTCCCAAATCCCATTAATTGGGTTTGGGATAGTCGCAAGATAATAATCTCAGTTACCGTATTTATTCGCAAATAAGCCGAGTTTGAAAACTAAAAAAAAAGTTGCCCAACTAAGGGACCGTCTTATGCGCGCATAACTCAGATAGCACCAAAAAATCGGCTCCTTCGCGCATCGAGACTTTGATCACGCAACGAAATGATATAATGCTGACTTGCCGGTAATTGCAACAGCTACAGACCATGCTTAATTCTCACGATAATGAGCGTGCACGCACACACCACACACGCGATCGCTTGTCTAGGTGTGATTGTTTGATCATAAACGTGACCGCTTGTATTTGATTAAATTTAATTGTATCTTTTGCATAAGAGCAACAGCATTCATCTATCTACCAGCCGTCTCGTGGTCAAAACGTTATCATTTGTGCACAAGTAAGAATCAGATAGAAGTTTCAGGTAGAATAATACTCACAGCATTAATTCTTAACAATAAAACTGTAATTTCAATCATTTTGAACAACCATTTACGGTAACTGAAAGGTTGAAATAACCTATGAATATGATGTGATAAATACTGTGCTGTACGTCCATGGGTTAGGCAACAGCTGTGTTTTCCGTTTTTCCTGAATCAGCAAAACGGAAGGGTCATAACATAAATCAATCACTTTATTTCGTGGTAGCCGTTTTCTTTCTGAAGTGCCGTTATCGGGCAGGGAGTGCTTCATTGCACCGGCCACATTTTTGTTTTTAGGATTAAGACAAATAACAGGTGGTATACAAAGTCAATTAAATAATCGGCAGACACTTTGGCATACATTATAAAATATATCAGCCCATATATGAAGCTCACACAAATCATGTTTGAGAAGACTTGCGAAAAATAACCAAATTTATTGCCGTGTCCACTCAGGATATCTCGACTACCTTAATATAAAATAATGATTGTAAAATATTTTCAATCAAAAATGTCCTCATGTTATACGTTTGGTACTTCAAGTCGGCGCTGATTTAATTCCTTTCATGTTGGCAGTAATTTAGTTGTGCCGCAAAGTGCCGTCTACCATTACCATAAAACAGAAAATATAATAATCGAAAATTGTTTTAATCAAAATGTGGACAGCGGCGCTAGAATGTGTGTGCCATATACAAGAAGGTAGCGAATCGCGATATTTGAATATTAAATTTGAATTGAACATCATTGACTGTAATAGATGCGTGCGCCGTGTTACGATTTGTGGAAACGGCGTATATGCGAATTTTTATAAATTCACTATTTCGAAGCTGTTATTAGGGAGTCGGCTTATCCGCGTGATAGGCGTATAGTCGAGAAAATACGGTAACCTATTCAGAGAATTTATTTTTTGCATTATGAAAGTGACTCAATATTTTATTGCTATAATCTATAAAAAGGAGAATTTCAACAATTTTCTGACTTTTATGGTTTTTCGATGGCAGCTTATGCCATTTCAATGGTTGCATGCAATCCTTCACCTTTTAGTAAGTAGGCGTGCCCTTGCTTTCTGCAAATTATCTTAAAGAAAACCGGTTTAAAGCCAATTGCATGATTTCTATCATTGTTGTTTCATATTTGGCCATATATAAAGCGTCCATATTCTTTCAGTGGAGCAGCTTTGATGAACGAAGACACAATTGTAATTGACCCGGTTGAAGATAATGAAGAAAAGGGGAGAAGAAAAAGTGGGCGGAATAGGGAAAATATAAAAAAGAAACAAGATGAAGAAGAGTATGAAATGAGTGGTGAAAGCGAGTCTGAAGATGGTAAGTCTATTGTATGAGACGTCCCCAAGCCTCTCTGAACAAGTCACCGCAAAAGCTAATATTGTGGGGTAAAATTGATCCTAAATTTAAGGCAATTGGCATGGGAGTAGAGCTTAAATAATTTAACTCGCAATACCTGCTTAGTTAGGTTCAATCTTTAAACTACCGGACAATCACTCCCAGTTACTCTAAGTTATATTTTTATTGCATTGTATCATTTTTATGCATGAGTTCTGATTGAAATATTTTGCGATTTGACCTAGCCAGTGCAGTGATGTATTGTTTACTAGGTGGCTTGGCATAGGGGTGTGCAACCTGCGGTCCACAAGAAAAATTTGTACAGCCCGTGGAGAAGTTTTGAATGATGTGCGCCGTGCGGTCCTCGAAATGAGTTTTTAATTCAGTTTCATCTGGTACGTGAGAGTCATTCCAATTTCATTGCGTTACTGATACCTGAGTCCAATTCATTATCTATGGACCAATAACCAAACTTTTTGTGCCTTCAACTACAAGAAAGCACATGGTAAATAAAGGTACGGCACGCAGTTTCACCCAGATAGTTGTATCTGGCGCTCCTGCATTAAAGGTTGCACACCCCTGGCGCAGAGCGTTAGACTTAAGAATGGGTGCTCCCGAAGTATGCGAACCAAGATGGCGGACATCGGAACGTAACATGGGTAACAGGTTAGGGTTAGGCCATAATTTTTTTCCAATTTTCCCTATTTTAGTCCTATTATCAGTTCGAAGACTAGCCAAGAGCCTTCCGTAGTTTTTATACCTAAAATTATGGCCTAACCCTAACCTACTACACATATTACATTCCGATGTCCGCCATCTTGGTTCGCATACTTCGGGAGCCCCTAAGAATGAATGGAACACAGGTACACATTTCAAGTTTAAATCTCATTCCAACCACCTCACTCAGTGTGTAAAAATATTGTGATTCAAGTCCTTCCGTATGTCGAATAAAAAATATGAGAGCCACCTAAACCTTCCTTTCCTCTGCGAGGATTATGAAAATTCTATTGACAACCCAATTTTATCTATTGAACTTTATAACACTGGATTTCTTTCCAGAAATTTCATCGGAAGATTGTAGCAATGAGAGTGATTATGAGGAGACACCGAAGAAAAAAGTTAAAACAAAAAAGCAAACAATGAAAAAGAAAGAAAACAAAATTATTGCAACAAAAGGTAACATTTCTGGCAGAATAAAAACCATTTTGCTCATTTGTATTTCTGCCAAAAAAACTTGTAGTATGGGTATGTTCCATTACATTTGAACCCACGTACATTTGAAACCATGACAATTGCACCTGCATACTATTGCACCTATAGAATTTTTTTTGTAATACGGATATTTTAACCCATACTAACCCTAACCCATGGGTTTTAGCACCCGCATATAGATTGAACCCGTGGATATCCACATGGGTTCAAATGTACGGTCACCGTATGCGTACAGTCTGCATACATTTTTACTTTCATATATAGTCTAACTCAGGGGTGAGCAACATTTTTAATAACCCACATCAAACATCTATCCGAGCCACACAAAAAATTAACAACAACCAGAGCGCTGCAGGGAGAGGCAAGCCAAGAGATTGCGGCCATCACTTACCCTTCCAGTAATAATGGCGTCGGGAAATCGGCGAAAGATGTAATGCAGCGGCAAGAGCAATCACCAAATGTATTTTTACCCATGTGTGTGCCTCTTTAAACATAAACTGTTGGAGTAGGGTTTAATACTTGATGAGGAAAAATTGGGTGTTCACAATGGCCACACTAAATGGCTTGATGGGCCGAGTTGTGGCCAACGGCCCATTCATTGCACACCCGTCGTCTGGGTGTGTGTCTGAAGAAGTTCAATTGGGTTTTTATACTGTGTGATAGATAACTAGGGCTGGCCGACTGGACATTTCAAATCGAATAGGGCCTCCTATCAGTTATAGCAGAGGTGGGCAAATTACGGCCTGCGGGCCGGATTCGGGCCACCGAAGTGTTCCATCCGGCTCACTTGTGTCTAATGAAATTACGACTATAGTTTTTATGAATATAAATTTCTGTTGAAAATATCGATGAAAATATCGTCATAAAATGACCCTGATTGTTACATTGTGCTTCTTATTATTATATAAACGTCAGGATAGGTGATGGATTAGCTTTTGTAAATAAACTCTTTTTATTCATGGTTTTTTGAATTGAGTTTTAAGACTCCCCTAGTAACCAAGTATATTATTTGAACAGATTCAGATAATTTAATCCTCGTCGTGGCCCACTCGGAAAAGTAATTGCCTACCCCTGGGTTATAGCAACTATGTTGATGCCACATGACTGAAAATGTCATGTTCAGGTACCATGCCCACCAGTGTTCACTATTAGCGAACTTTTTTGCGAAAAGTGCGAAGCACTTTCGCAACTTTTTTTAGGGACTGCGAAATAGCACTTTTTTCCGATTTTGAAGAGAAATAGCACTTTTTTCTGATTTTGAAAGAAAAAAAAATTCAAAATTGAAAAATATGTTTATGTGAGTCTTAAGTTGTCAAATAAGTAACATACCAGTACTTTTGTAACTCAATTCTGCATATCATAAGGATATTTACCGGAATTCTAACCTATGAGATGCAGACATAGAAGATAAAGCTTTTGCATTAACCGCAAAATTCTTGTTAATAATATGATTATTATACAAGCACGCGTATTCCGCTTCTCCCACAAAACGCTCCAACGGCGTAATCGCGGTGAGTTTCTTTGAACGAGAGTGTGGTCATGTGACATCCACGAATTGCCACAAAATGAAACGATTTTCTGGTGCAAGTTTGACGGGCCTTTGTTCCCTTCTTAAGAGATTTTACTGGATTTAGAAAGTTCTGAAACCCGACACGACATTATTTAGTAATATAATGTACCCTTATGCAGTTATTTTTTGAATTAGAAGAAACTTTGCAAAATCATCAAATTCACAAAACACATATCATATGCCTTATTAACAGCCATTGCATTGTAACCAGGAATGTTAAAAGCACGTGGCATTTTTCGGAATTTTGCGACATTGCATCCATTTCTCATTGATATGCGAGGTTATGATATTAATGTCCAGAATATTTGTGACCGTAATACAATTAAAACCGACAGACTTTTGTCATTACCATATCTTATCTTTATTATTTAGCGCTGATAATGATAAATAAGAATGTGTAATTGTAATTGTTGATTGCAATTCCGGAGGCGTATTTTCCTTTCTCTCCATGAAACAGACATGAAACGAATTTTACCGCCGTCGTGGGTGCATAAAAGGAGAGAAGGGTTATAAGTTAATTTAAGGACGTACTTTTCCCGACTCGATCACTTTTATGGATACGAATCACAGCCCATTGAAAAGCCATATAGAATTTAATAACATTAATTTACAACGATTTACGGGTAAGAACTAACCTTGGGCTATCGCTAACAGGTAGAAACGATAAATGTAAAAAAAGAAATTCCCTTGCCTTTTTGTGTCATATTTTTCAATTCCTAATTTTGCACAGAGCGTGTCAGCACCGTTTTTGTAAACTTAGAAACGTCGAACCATGCAAATAATGTATTTATGGAAATTTCTCAAGATATCGGGAAAACATATTTTTATTTTAACCATGTAGAAATGCCATTATTGCCGATTCATTCACGAGTTTAGTATCAGTGTTTTAACTCAAATCTGAGTTACGTGAATACTCGACACTGAGTATTCAAGAGATTACCAATTTGCGGAGTTTTAAAATATTATTTATTACGAAAGTTACACGGACACGATCTAAAATTAAAAGCATAGAAATACCAACTATCCGCCTCACAAATATCGCATCCCGGGGTCAGTAATGGTAATATTGTTCGCCTAAAAAAATTGCGACCGTAATTTACAAACTGTGATACAAATCCTACACAGAAGATAAAAATCAGGATACAATTAAATTGTGTTGTGAATGCACTCCGTAATAGTGATCTTTAACATCTTCGCCGATGTGAACCCACAATTCTGTCCGAAATATAATATATTTTGCTCGCCACTAATCACACCGCGCATGTAAATAATTATTAAATGGCAATAAAAAATCAACTACATTAACAATAAATTCCAAGTAATAGTTCCACATTTCATGCATTTGATCGGCGCTACATGCGAGCGCGTTTTTGTACATACGAACCATTATGAGGCTACTGATATCTGCATGTTATAGTTCTCTCTAAAATTAATTTTCGCGATTTTTAGTGTTTTATTTCTGAATGCGGATACCCGCTGACTACGGATAAATGGTCGATTTTTAAAATAGGACTTGCAAAATATTCACCAACACCGACAGGCAAAGAAAGGTGTGCTATATGTAACTGGAATTTCGCTGTGAATGACCATACCTTTTAATTTATTAAACGCATTATGTCGTCGTGAAACACGCTTTTGGTGCAATGTTTTAATTTCAATTTTCGAGAATCATCCTCGTTGTATTTCGTGTTCCTTCGCAAATTCTGCCTATATATGATGTTTTCTACCCGATTTTAACTAACTTGCACGCAAATCACGGCATGTCGACATTTTAAAAAATTGCTTGTCCTGGCGTAAGCTCTGAAATAGTCTAACATTAATGTAAACGAGAAATTAGGCTAAAAGCTAGTTTAAGATCACGAAACGGGGAAAGATTTTAGAAGTGATCTTGTGTAATATTTAGGAGAAAAAGTTTGAAGGGAAAGTAGGTTAACTTATCTCTTAAAACAGCGGGTGGTGTCTATCAAAATGATATTGCTTAATATATCGGAGAAAAAAATCTTCGGAGTGAAAGTAGGTTACCCTATATCTCGTAAAGCGGGAGATGACTTTCAAAGTAATATTGAGCAAATGTGCAATATTTTGGAGAAAAAGGTTTGAAGGGAAAGTAGGTTAACTTATCGCTTACTTGAAACAGCGGGTGGCCTCTATCAAAGTGATATTGCTTAAATGGCGGAGAAAAAAATCTTCGGAGTGAAAGTAGGTTAACCTATCTCGTAAAGCGGGAGATGACTTTCAAAGTAATATTGTGCAATATTTTGGAGAAAAAGGTTTGAAGGGAAAGTAAGTTAGCCCTTTTTTTTCACAACACAACAATCGATAAAGAATGAAAAAGGGAGCCGGAGAAACATGACGTCAAACAATCTTATAAAACTGGAAGAGGAGCGACTACTTTTAAGCATATTCTATCGAACGAGGAAGCGTGGTTAAAGCGATAGCGCCCAGATTTGACCTACCTACGAGGATGGAAAAAGTTTGTCATAGATTTATTATGATAAAATAGGCTTAGCTTAGAATATGAATAATCGCATGGTGTGTTAGTGTGCAATCAATTTGTGGTAGATTAATTACAATTCCACTTCCTAATATTACGTTAAGCCAATTTTACCCGTAATTATGATTGAGGCATTTACCACTTTACTTTCTTAGAAATTATTTTAGTAGGCATGGCAGAGAAAAAGAAACAACGGCATGATATTTTAGCGCTTGACGCTTGGCCGGAGAAATGGAAAAGAGAGTTTCCATATATTATACACGATAAGAAAACAGGAACCGCAATCTGCACGTATGTTACTTACATTTCTGAGTTCATTATAAGAAAATCAGACAATATGGACCTTTGATCGAAGAATTCACAAACAAGGAGGCAGTAGTGATGGAATGGCAGAATCTTCGTCATGATCTGCATATTCTCCAAATACCGGCTATGGAGAACGTAAGTTCTAATCGGTAGCTACCATTTGTATTTATTTGTCATATGCTTCTGATCTCTCATCCAACACACACGCACTTAGCTTCGAAGCATATGAAACCTAATTTAATATATGCAAATAAATTACAGGTATGCAAGTACTTAGCGGCAGCGCCCGAGTACCCATGCTTTCAAGTGCTGGGCAAAGTCCTACAAGTTTTCGCAGCCGGTACCTCGGGGGCCGAACGAGGGTTTTCTTCAATAAACATAATTAAGACGAAACACAGGTAAAAATTATTATAACAATTTTGAAAGTATGAGAATTTGAGAAAACTTCTTACTTATTTATTTAGAAAATAGGACTATATTTGATATTGATGAATACCACTTTTGTAGGAATAGGCTTAGCAGCAGACACCTAACAATGCTTGTGAGATGTGGCGAGGAGACATCCATAAAAGCAGACAAAGCGGAATCATTCTTCAAGGATGTCTTGCAACATTGGAAAGATTCCAAGCTACGTCGCCACGAACAGGCTGCAGAAGCCACGCCATCCGTTTTCATTCGTTCGCTTTTGTATTTTTATTTGTGAATAAAACAAATGTGTGAACTGTGCAATTTTATTACTTGATATCGAAGCCTTGTAACTTTCTCTCGTTGAAAACAAGGGTTGACCCCCGAGATATTTGGTGGGCCACTCATGCAAAATGTATGTTATGTTTTGAGAAAAATACCGTCGTTACTTTTAAATAAAAAATTGATAATTATCCGATTGGTTCTGGCTCCGCCTGCAAATCCTTTTATGCACAGACCTCATGTAGAAACACCATGTAACAGTTATCTGAAACATTAATGTAATCCTAAGGCGAAGTTTGGTATCGATCTATGGCCGGCAGTAACACGAATGTGCAAGGCTTTGCTGGTCATTCGAGCAATTGACTCCGGTGGTTGATTGCAGGAAAGTTTCGTTCACGACAGGTGTGCCAAGCAGGTGTCCTTTCGTTAGTGATGAATTTGCTTCAAATCGCGACAGGTGTGCTCAGCAGGTGTCTTTCCTTGCCGATGAATTCTCTCGTTTTAATCAAGATTTAAAGGAACAGAGAGACTCTTTTTAATTCGCGAAATTCACAGAATGAGCGCTGTTTCCGGTATTTATGTCTGAAATGAGTTATAACAAAAGCTAGGGCACCTAACTTGTTAAAATCGAAAAAAGCACTTTGTTGTTAAAATCGAAAAAAAGCACTTTCGCACTTTTTTTTTCGACTGCGAAGCACTTTCGCACTCATAATTTCCTTAGAGTTAACACTGATGCCCACCACTTAACCCAGTAATGAAATGAAATGCTTAACAAGGAAGATTCTGGCCCGTTCTAAGACAGTAGCTCATCACATATTAGTGGAATCCTGTTTGGAATGGAAGAAAGGAAAATCACTAAATTAGGGGTCGGCAACCTTTTGTCGCTCGCGGGCCAAAATAATGGTTGCCAGTCATTGACAGGCCGCACATATTTTTAGAAAGTTGAAAACTGAACGGATGATACTTTTTATTATAAAAATGGAGCAGTGATACATATCTCAAATAGAATATAGATTTATTTCCTCATTGCATTGCATTTTTGGCGCCATTGAACCCTTTGCACTTAGCATCAACTTTTCTACGTTTTGTTTCCGTTTGTCTAATTATAATTAAATTATAGGCTCATTAAACGAGTAATTGTGATTTTTATACTTGTTAGATTTTAATATAATTTAGTCTACACGCGTCTCACAATGAATTGTGTAACGTAAAAAATATAATCGTCAAAACAGCTGTTTTGTTACTATAATTCAGGAAAGCGTCACAGGCCGGATTATGTTACTCCGCTGGCCTGATCCCCGGCATTAAATGTTTCACTTAATAATTATAATTATCTATCTGACGCTATTCTTTCTGTATTCAATATTTAGCTGCACCCAAGAAAACAGAGACAAAGCCAGCTATGACTTCTGTCAGAAACAAGGGTTCATCCAATAAAGGTATGATGTTACACTAGTCTTTCATCACTTTGGAGAATTACGAGTTATTTTAATCCACTAATTACACTGTAATTTTATGAAGTTTAGAGCTTTTTCCAAAAGTACGATAGGCCATGATTTGTCAAATAGTTATGTCCCTGGACTGAATATGAATAATCCTACCATACTGCTCAATTTTTTTTCAAAAATGATCAAAAACGAATAAAATGGCCTTCTTTTGCAGAAAACAAACCAATGCTATCTCCTCAGAAACTCACACCAGTTCTCAAGAAAACAATGAAACCTATAGCAACACAATCACTGCCAACAACACCTAAAACCTCTTCGATAATCAGGAAATCTCCTATATTAACTTCACATAAACAGCCAGGAAAGTTTATCCAGTCAGGATGGATGCCTCCAGGTAACATGGGATGTTTGTTGTACCTACGGTTAGGGCTGGGCACTTCGATTCGATACAAATATTAAATGATTCGAATCGGTTCAGAGCAAAATTTCGAATCGCCGCCATCTTGTTTTTCTATTCCCACCAATGGTCGAGGGGAATTCCCCAATTTTTTTTATTAAAGCCCTATTTTTTTACTGCAATTCTGACACTATTTTCTTCTGTGAATTATTGATAAATAAGTGTTTTTTTCATTGTGTGTGAATGTAATCTGTCCAAGTGATGTATTCTATGTTTTCAATAATTCATTTGTTGACAGGACCAATTACATATCTTCCATTGACTTCCAAGTTTTCGAGATTCGATTCGAGAAAAATATTTGTTTCGATTCTGGGGTCATCAGGTATTCGAAAATGCCCCGTCATCACTGCCAGTGTTGGACAGGCTCAAATAGTTGACTCGAGTTAATTGTTGGCCCTAATTATTTGACATATAGGCAGCATTTTTTGTAACACTGTTTACGCTGGTTGCAAAAAACCACCCGGGGGGAAGTTTCGGCCATAACATTAGGATTTAGTTATCGGGCCAACCTAGGCCGATAGATTCCTTATTAGATTTGTATGATGCCTATATTGTTAGCATATATTCCCGACCAAAAAGATAACAAGCCAGTTAAAAATTTAGACTAGCCAAGCATATTATTTTCAACTTCGCTAGTTGCCTCAGCTGGCCTCAATTCAGTGACATTAGTGATGTAACAATATGTCAAAAGATTTTTCTTGTCATTTTCATGACGAACAACAACAAATGCGATTTTTGTTCACCCTCTCGAAACTGTGACGCGGGCCACAGATAATGAAACAGCGGGCCACGTGTGGCCCACGGGCCCGGGTTAGGACCACCCTGATTTAGACTCAACTAACAACCAGCGAGAATTAGCTAAAACAGGGGTCACCAAACCAGAGTAGATAATTTTTAAACTACAACTTCTAAGAGGGCAAAATGATAATTGACCCATTGATTTATACACAACTTTCCGAAACACAACCAAAAATTAACGAATAGCATTCAAAATCGCCAACACAAGGTATTGTTTACAACCACGACTGAAAATCTGTCTGAGCAGAAGCAAGAAGGCATATTGTTACATCACGTTTTCGCATCTTGCTGATTGGCCAATGTTACAAAATATACAAGAAAGTCGATTCTCGGGGGAAAAAAAATTCTTTGGAAAAAATTTTCGCCCTTTATTCATGTTATTGCGAGGGCTGGGCATTTTCGAATACCTGGAGATATATAATTGTATGTAACTTTCTTCTTGTATTTGGTCCTCCAGACACATAAATTACTAGAAATGTAAAATACATCACTCAGGCAGATTGCTGAGCGTTCACACACAATAAAAAACACGTTTTCATCAATAACTCACTACAGAAAAGAGTCATATGTCGGAATTGCGTTGTAAGAATATGACTTCAATAAAAAAAATTGAGAAATTTACCATGACAATTGGCGGGAGGAAAATATCAAGATGGCAGCGATTCGAAATTTCGCTCTGAACCGATTTGAATATTCGATTCGAAATGCCCAGCCCTAGTTATTGCGGGCCGGATCTGGCCCGCGGGCCATAGCTTGGTGAACCATGAGCTAAGTCATTGACTCGACTAGTAACTTCTACACAACACTGACCACCACTCGTGTCTTCCACTTTTTGACACAGGACCACATTTTAAGCAGCCATTCAATGGAGTGTAAAATTGATATTAATCAGACTTGTAACACTTCATTGATACTTGTCCTCATCTTAATTAACCCATGAAGACTCGCGTCATTATACTTCTTATATAATTATGGTCTTATTTCTCTTCCTAGGGCCTGCGGGAGCAAAATCCAACATATTGAAATCTCCCCAATCACCCAGTGTTATACGAGTTGGACTCTCAAGGAATGTTCGATTGCCTCCACTACATCCAAGAGTCAATGTAAAATGAGCAGTTATGACAAGAAAAACCAAACTGTGACACTGCTGGGGCTGGCTCCTCATCGTCACCAAGGCCTGTGTATTCCGAGTAAGGGCAATATGTCCACTACATCAAAGAGTAAATGTAAAATATGACAACAAAAATATACCCAAGAATATTAGACCTCTGACACTGTCAAGCGGCACCCCCATTTTCGGGGAATTATCTGCAATGAACTGTGGAATTATTCAGTAGATTCTCAACTGTATCAGAGCGTAGCGTTAAAGCCACTATTCGAGCTAATTCCTATTAACTTCTTGTAATTTTCTTTAGATGAATTGGGCCTAATCAATCGCACGCTAATCTTATTGTCATGTGACCTCAATTCAAGGTGTTGTCTGTCCAATATTCAACTTGGCTGGTTTGGGGTGTTAACTAAACACCATAACCATCATTTCCGATGCTAGTACAAATACATGACCAGCCTACTAATTAATCATACTCTGTAAATATTGTATATATTTGTTATTAATATTTTTTAAATATAGTTTTTGTTGCTGAAATCAGTGTTTGTGACAGTTTCTCAGCATTGCCGGTCTATGAATAGGTGGCAATTTATATTTACACATCGCTCGCAAATTGCTTACTTGGCTGCCGATCTCTATCCTTGTTGCGCAATATCAGTTCGTTTACGGCTTGGCTGCAGTTTAGGACTGAGCTAGCCATTCCTTAGAATCTTGTCGATTCGGTGACAGCACATTTGCACCCGTATATCTGCGGGTTCAATCTATTATATGCAGGTGCTAAAATAACATTACGAGTAATGGAAGCCTTAATTTTAAAAAGAAACTTTCAAATTTTTGAACTTCCCTGCGCTGCTAAATTCAAATTTGTCAAATACACATTGACCCAAAATAATACTGTAAAGTAGATTTTAACCATCCCATGCTTCCTGGGTACAAGCTTAAGGCTTACACAGCGTATATATTGATCACTGGATAGCCATAAATTAGAGGCATTCTGATAACGAAGTACGCGAAATTGTGTAATGTATCTTGAATATTGTTATTAAGTGAGCGAGGACTCGTGGAACTGTTTTAGTTTGCTCGAAGGAATGACATGCACAACCGTACCTGAATTCATGACAACACCATACAGCCACCAGATTGTATTACAAAACAACTGTTTAAGCGTGATAAATTTTAGTACCTACATTTAAAAAAATACCACAATTCATTTATCGAAAAAGTAGTTCAGTACAATAAAAGACACGTTTTCATGGGCACAAAAGTGAAAACGATACGGGTGTTACAGATACATGTAAAAGTCATAGTATTGGGATCGAATAGGTCTTTTTAATTCTACAGCACCATCAAACTAAGAAACTTATGCTACAAATATTGAAAAGATGTACAAAGGCTTAAAAGTTAAAACTCTCATTTTACGGGAAGAGTTATGCTTGTTTCTAAAATGCTTTCTGAAAACTATCTTCAACTTAGGAATATTTAGCTTCAAACAAGAAAAGAATGTGTACAGAGGTCTTGAGAGTAGGTCGAGAATTCAAAGACTGGATATTGTTTTATAAAAACTAAGGAGATGAAGTCATCTTATCAATCAAAAACCCTAATGATTAATTACCGGTAAGTAGAATGGAATATGACGTGGTGTGAAGCCATGAATCACTCTTTCAGAAAATTGCTGTCGTTTTAAGCATTTGTCGCACTTGTCAAGTGGACAGAGTGATTTTTTGTGACTTTCAGAAAAAAGACTTCACCAATGCAAACATAACGAGCTTCAATGATCCGTGGTAAAGAATCAAAGATTTATACAAGCACAAACTTTTTATCGAAATATAACTCAGCCCTGGAGATATAACAAAGTATCCTTATTCACGCCCATTACTCAGGAAAGAGCCATATTCAGGTGGGTACTTATGTCCAATGATATGCAACGAGCTAGTATTTATATACAGCAAAATATCCCCAAAGCATGTTAGTTTTATATTGAAAAGTCAAGGAGCGGGCTCAGCATAAAATGTTGTAAGGATAGCTTCCCAAGGAGAGCAAACTTGACAATACAACTCCTCCTTTTGAACAACTCAACTACTCCTAAGGAGGAGAAAGAGTCCAGGACATTAAATAACCTGAAAAGTGTTTTTTTGCGAGACAGAGAGAGAAGTAAGATCATTTTGTTACTGTTAATATTAACTTCATTTTGAAAGTACTTTACAATTACTTTACTGAAGATTGGTCATCTAATGCATTGGTTCCCAAAGTTGATTGAAGGGGTCAGCATTAGAAGCTGAAGGATATTCGTGAGCCAAGAGCAGGAGGCGCTCCAAAAAGGCTTGATACTGATACATATAATTAAGATACCGGTATAATTGAATGGTTAAGAATATTCCCAATGCTAAACTGTGGTAATGACGTAACAATAGGCAGTATCTGGAACGCAAAAAGGTAAACACATGTGGCGTTAAGCTATTCAAAGGTTGTCAAGCCATATTAAATCGTTACGCGGGTCAAAATTGGCTCGCGGGCCGAGGTTTGGAAACCGCTGGTTTAACAAGAGGAGAGTTAATGAAATGGCTTCATAACATTGTTTTTAACTTTATTTTAAGTTTCACTTGTGAATTTTATTAAAATATGCTGACTGAAAAATTGTAAGAACAGTTTCTAATGGGGAAGTGGAAAAATGACGGGGGAAGTGGAAAAATGACGAGATGGCAAGTCTCTTTTGTTACAAGAGAGTGAATGTCCTGGGAAGTGGGGAGTTGATAAGACGACTTAGCAAAACAGCCATTTTAGGCTTTTTTCATATGTTTTTTACATATAGCTTCGTTTGGGATCGGATTCACATATCCCTTAATGTCGTCGGCACTGGTGACCTTTGACATCCGCCGTGCCACGGATATCGAGGAGTGCCATGCCTCAACGCATCTTGTACCCATTCGATTCTGTGACTTCACTCAGTTGCCCTTTGAAATCGACGTCAACGGAGATATCCAGATCTCTCTGTAAAAAGAAAATATGCAATTTGTAAAATACCAGGATTTTCGTTATTTTCAGGTCTTGGATTTTTTGCCAATAAAATTAGAAATCATCCTAATAATGACACTCTCGATGCTCGATGTTTTATAAGAAAAGAACATTACTGCCCTGGAACTAGGAACTACTTACTGAAAATAATATAACAGGGTAGCTATTTTGGGACCTGATTTGAAATCCCGGGATTATTAAAATTTAAAATACAGACACTCGCAATATATGATATATTGCCTGTGTGTGTATTTCTAATTTTAGCAAATAGCAACCCCTAGTGTCGAGCCTAGTTTATTATTCCAACCAGTGTAAACCAATCCCATGCAGATTACTAGTGCAGGACATTTTGTTTTCGCAATCTCACAACTCTTCTATCAGAACTCTTTTTCGTTTTGATTGAGTGCTCAGGACCTTGCTTTGAGCAAAATGCAACTTTTCTATCTGTACTATTTGCTTGGATGCTCGTGAGTAAACTTAAGTATAAAGATGGGGGATTGGAGACTGATTCAATTAAAGAAACAGCCTTGTCTTTACTGCCTCGCATACCTTGTTTCTAGGATTTGGTTTCATAGTGAAAGTTCCAAACAGTTCTTCTCCTCTGTAAGCTGTGATCTGGTCCTTCATATAAAACACAGTCTGTTTCCAGTGGGTGTACGGCGCATCAGGAGCTGGAAAAGTTTAAAGGACGTTACTTGTGAATTAATAGCTCGGCTAGTCAGTAAATTTACAGAGTAAAACCTAACAGTTAGAATTTTCAACCTAACTAAATTGGCACTGCAGATTGAGAATTTCAGGTTTAAATCCTATTGAGCAGTTGTTCCCAAGGTTGAATAGCGAGGGCTATAAATAAAAGCGGAAAGATATTCGCAGGCCAGGAGAGGGGAGCTCTGCAAGAGGCCGATACCGGTACGTATAATTAAGATACTGGTATAATTGAATTGTTAAGAATATAACGAGAATATCGGTCAGAGACCGAAGACTTATCGATCAAAAGTTAGGGGATCCCCCAAAACAGCGCTCTTACTCCATAGTGACTCCTTGTGTCCCATCACTAATTAATTAATAACTCGCTAATTATACGACATAATTCGCCAAAAATCAATAGGCTTCTGGTCTGAGATAAGATGAATGCACATGCAAAATCTGGAGCAGATTCAATCTCGCTTTCGTGAGATATCGCGTGCATCTAACAGACAAACAGACATACATACATACAGACAGACAAATACCTATCAACATACTTACCGATTAAAATCGATAAGTAACTAGATTAAACTGTGATAATGGTTTAACAATTGGCAATATCTACTAGACAAAAAGAGAAAAAAAAAAGCATATAGAATTAATAAATTTCACTAGAGTTCAGCAGGCCATATTAAATCGTTACCGCGGTTTGGGAACCACTGCACCAGAGAATGAAATAAATTGCCAGCAGGAAGATTCTTCCAAAAATAGTTGATTTTAGATGCATGGATTTGATGGAGGATGAAGCCTTAACTGACAGCTGTTAAGCGAACCACTATTTTTTATGAAGTGGTCACTTGTGCTGTGTTTAGACTAGAGATGAAATTTACTAGCTGGCCAAGTAGCTCGAGTGTTGGTATAACAATATTGGTATGTCCGCTGTGGTTTTCCTCTCCCCCAGAATAAATATACAAAACTAATTGAAAATCTTCGCTTTTTGTAAAAAAAACTAGATAAAAATCAAATAAAGATACATACCAGTTGAAAATCCAGTCCTTTTGTGACATTTTGTGAATTCGACGTTAAAAAACGAAACAAGTGCTTGAATGTAGTCATTTCTCGTCACCACTAGGTGGAACGGTGAGGTAAATGAAAGATCCCCCTCAGTGACTGTGTACAGATCAAGTTCCTAGTAAAAACAGAAAGCTAGTGATTAATAACTATTAATTAGCGTTGAGAATGATGTAATGTATAAAAAATGTAGAGCATGCACACACGCGAAGCAGCGCTTGGTATGCTATGACAGCAATAACAGTCTGTGATTGGTTGTCATGCATATAATCGCTTATGTTATGTGTTTATGCTATGACAGCAATAACAATTTGTAGGGTCAGCTTATTACTTATCGATCTTGATCGGTAAGTATGTTGATAGGCATTTGTCTGTTTGTTTGTCTTTCTGTTAGACACTTTTGTATGTTATGCGATATCTCACGAAAGCGAGGTTGAATCTGCTACAAATTTTGCATGTGCATTCATCATATCTCGGACCAGAAGCCTATTGATGAATTATGTCGTATAATTAGCGTGTTATTAATAATTAGTGATAGGACACACGGTGTCGCTATTGAGTCAGAGCAAAGGATACATTTCGCTAAATCGATAAGTCGGTGGTCTCTGAGCGCTATCTCATATGGGCATTTTTAGAGCTGTTTTAGGGGGTGAGCGGCTAATATGTGAGATTGGCTTACTACTTGTTGAAGTGTTGGACATAACTGTTTTTGCATTACAGGTAAAAAATCCTGGGGGAAACTACATCCAGAGTGTATTAAACTTGGTAATCGATGCTCAAATGATAAGCAGCTCCCCACATTACAGTGGATGCCTGATTATATCCATGTTTGCAGTGAGAGGCATCAGTTATTCGATAAGTACACAACATATATCAGCAATTTTGGAATGCTATGAACTCGGTATTTCCTTAAACATAAAGATTTGGAAAAGTCGACCCAGAGTTGAAGAAAATTTTAATCTGATTTTGAACTTTTAACCTTTATTCCAGCTCTGGAGAAAATTGAACTTTGATGAAATACTTCGGTATATGCACAAGCGTGCATCAATATATTTTTTAAAATGCATAGTAAACTTCTTTCCGAGTGAAACTCTCAACTTGGGGGAAATCCGAAATTTACAATATTCTCCAATAAAAGTACACATACAAATCCAACAAACAGCATTTACCTTCACAAGACAAGTGTTGGTCACAACCTGTTTGGCTTCCACGACATCAACAAGAGGTTCAGATATGGCGACCTGGAAATAAATTAGAAAACTGTGGTTTGTGTTTAATGTTGCTACTACACAGCTCAGAATAAGAAAAACAAGTTAGACATAAGCAGGAGTGTCAGAAAGCTCGCTATTCTGAATACATTCTAAGCAGTGGTTCCCAACCTTTGATGACCTTGTGGGCCGTGGCCCTCTTCCGGAGACTTTTAGCACTCAAGGCCCCGTTTGTCATTAGTGGTACTTATAATTTTATTTTGATTGGTTGATTCCAAATCCCATTATGTTCAAACAATTCATGCTCAACAAAGTGAAATAACCTTGTCAAGCAATGAAACTGGAAAGAAAGGGGACTTTTCTTGTAAGGGAATAGTAATAAATTTTTCGTCTAGCATTGTGGCCCCCTTCAACAACTTTGCGGCCCACTTTGGGGGCCATGGCCCTGTTTGTAAACCGCTGTTCTAAAGTAATATCTATGGGTTGGAAAGTACGAAGAAGATCAGATAAAACATGATTTAAATGGTTTCCTCATTTTTTTTTATAGTTTTCAGAAATGCAAAGGAAGGCCTTTTCAGCCATACCTAACAAAACCCAAATTTTGAACTACTGTCCCCTCTCTTGGTCTATGATACTGGATATTGGGAATGATATAACATAACTCACATCCTTTATACAGCTCATATCAAATCCATAGACATCGTTCCACCAGTTGATTTTGTCTTCCTTGTATTGTCTGTCTTCAATTGCTGTCACATACAACACCGCTCTGTCTGGGAAAATTAATCCGTCTGGTGCAAGCCATTTGTCTCTGTGAAAGTATTTAAAAAGGGTTTATGATTAGTAGCGTAGGTTTTTACAGGGTGTCTTTATACAATAATGACAAAAAAGTCTCGGAATAAGTGGTTCCCCAAGTTGATTGACTGGGAGCCAAAATTGAAATCGGAAGAATATTCGAGCGAAAGGAATGTCTGCAAGGACTGATGCTGGAACGTATAATCAGGATACAAGTATAAATGAATTGTTGTGAATCTAAACAAGCTCAAACTTTAATAATTATGTAAGAATTGGCAGTATCTATAACGCAAAAATGCAGAAACATGAACTTTTTCACTTAAGTTCGACAGGCCATATTAAATCGTTATGTAGGCCGTAATTGGCTTGCGGTTTGGGAACCACTGCTCAAACAAACAGCCATTGATACATTGTTAAATTTGAAAAGGGTAGAACGATGGGCATAAACATAAAACACATGCTTCTAAAAGAATTATAAAAAATTTGTAATCACTAACAATTTTATACCATCACTCAGCAAAGGGTATCTTATAGAGACATCCCTACTGATATGGATAGTACAGGGTTTTCTTCCAGGATTCTGCATTGTCATTCATGCCAGAGAGATGTTGGGGGTGGGCACAAACCAAAGAAAATGAAAACTAATATCCAAATTTGAATTTACAAGCCTACCTTGCATACAGCACAGTGTTCAGCATAGATTCATACAGCAAGCAATATCCCATCCATTCGCTGAGTATAATGTCAACCTTCTCAACCGGTAACGTGACTTCCTCTACCTTGCCTTTGATTAGGGTGATCACTGAATGAGAATAAACAATTTTATGCAGGATCTGAGTGAGACCACAAACAGTCAACTGAAAGAAGTAACTGAATAACGAGAATATCGGTTGGAAACCGTAAGACTTATCGATCGATAGTTAGGGGATCCACCCAAAACAGAAACTGCAGTTTCGATTCATCCGCTCTTGTAACTTGCGCACTGCGCATCGCACACACACACACGGCGGGTCTCAAAATTCCCTCGCGCTACAAAAATCTAGATCACTATATCAATAATTGATTGATAACTCGCTAATTATACGACATAATTCGCCCAAAATCAATAGGATTCTGGTCCGAAATAAAATGAATGCACATGCAAAATCTGGAGCAGATTCAATCTTGCTTTCGTGAAATATCGCGTGCATCTAACAGACAGACATATAAATACCTATCAACATACTTACCGATTAAAATCGATAAGTAACAATGTATGCGACCAATTACATGCGAATCCTAGATGCAGATCTACAAATGCTTAAAACATAAATTGATATTATGTCTGTGGATTTTGGAATAGGGCACTCACTCTGGGGGAGATGAAACATTACATATTATTGGCTTAATCACTTGGTTGACGCAGAACTTTCTCAAGTCAATACCGCCACGACATTAAATGTCTTTGCATTGGGGCAGAGTGATAGAGAATTTAAAATATGAATATACGAGTCTTTGATATCGTCTGATAAGTCTTTTATTTTCACATATAAATAGTATATTGTTCACTTGAAGATGTGGGTTGATGGCATTCACAGCGATTTTCCAACAGGCTAGATCTGTTTTGAATTCACTTTTGTGATCAATTAGAGTTAAATAAAGCAATCACTTGCTGAGCTCAGATTGACAACGGTGTTCCTATTTTCGTTCTTAGAGTACTGTCGAGTTCCATGCAATACAAATTATTATTCTATTGTTTGATGGCGTGTAAAAATAGAAGAAATAATTAACCTAGTCTAGACAGCCTTACCACAGGTCGTGCTGATGTATATATTTTAACATCGCTCTCTCTTTTTTGTCAATGCACAAGACACGACTATGAACTATTATCACAATAAATACGTAACCACGCCCAAAAGTTGTGAAATAACTTACCATGATCCAACTTATTAGCTTCGATGATCTTCTGAGCATAATCAACAATGCTTGAACATTCTATTCCAATAACTTTGGCCGCTCCAGCTTTAGCTGCAAACATTGACAAGACTCCTGTGCCGCAACCAACGTCAAGAACAACCTAGAAAGTAATGACAATGTTAAAATGCAAGGAAGTTCCTTCAGAAAAAATTTACTAACTTATTGAGGCTGCAAGAAAGGTAGGTCGATTCATCCTTTCCCACCCAAGAGAAATTGGTTCAATGAAGGAAAATTATCTTTGTGCTTGCATGTTGAATGTAATAGTTTTACTCATTTGGTTTTATAAATTATTTATAAATAGTTATGCATGCATCATAAGCTATTCTAATCATACGATAGCCACAGTGTGAGAAGCACTCATCAATAGGTAATTATACAATAAGTACCGAACAAAAAACAAAAACGAGTTTTTGTGTCGAGTGTGGGAGGAATGAAGAATTTTAAAATAGACAAAAGAAGAGAATGTATCGAAAAAGGTTGGAATCTTTGGGTCAATCATGAAACATCCTTTTACCAATATAACTTGGAATCCCTCCTACATTTCCCAATTATTTATCTCACAAGGCTAGACTAGGGAATAATTTCATCCTCACATAAACGCAAAAGTGGTGCTGTTTCACACTTTCTTGTTTAAGCTACATCAAACTAACTTGACGAGAACCAAAATCAAATTGTGTTTTTATATAACACCTACCCACGTCTTTTGCTCCGAACACGGCCATGTATAAGCAACCGTTTAAGGACTAATTTTGGAGGGATCTGTCTTGGACAAATAAAAAAAGTCGGGGCTCCCGAAGTATGCGAACCAAGATGGCGGACATCGGAATGTAATATGTGTACTAGGTTAGGGTTAGGCCATAATTTTAGGTATAAATACTACGGGAGGCTCTTGGCTAGTCTTCGAACTGATAATTGGACTAAAATAAGGAAAATTGGAAAAAAATTACCGCCTAACCCTAACCTGTTACCCATGTTACGTTCCGATGTCCGCGGGAGCACCAAAAAGTCCATAAAAAATGAACAATACCTTTCCTCGAAACAGATGTTTATTATGGTAGATTGAATTTCTGTAGGTCAATGTTCTAACTTCATCTTTCAACATTTCCTCGTGGATTCCAAAATGAGCATAGGAGTCGAAATAATAATCTTTTGACGTCATTTTTTCTGGAGCAATCTTTCCAACAGATTCTTCTCCCTCTGGTTCTTTTGCTGGGAGACCATCTTGCTTGGCAACCTTCGATAAAAATGTTTGTTGAAAATCTCATCTATTGACCCACATTAGCAACAGAGTAAGATTATTGCATAGATAGGATTTTTTAATTTGCTCCCAGGTGAGAGAAGTCAATAAAACAAAAAGCTTTGGTCAGGCTACCATCCTATTTCAGGTCAGAGAAAGAAAGAGATTTATTGCCACAAAACAAAGTCAACACTATTATAAACATAATACAATAACCAAAATACTTCAGCAGTAATAACAGTGATTGTTACTTATCGATCTTAAGATCGGTAAGTATATTGATAGGTATTTGACTGTATGTCTGTATGTGTGTGTGTCTGTTAGATGAACGCGATATCTCGCGAACGCGTTGTTGAATCTGCTCCAAATTTTGCATGTGCATGCATCTTACCTCGGACCAGAAGCCTATAGATTTTGGGTTAATTATGTCGTATAATTAGCGAGTTATTAACTAATTACCGATCTAAGATCGATAAGTCTTCGGTCTCCGACCGATATTCTCGTTATTGCTTTGTGCGGGTCAGTGTGCAGGACCGATTAAAGTCAGCAAGGCTCCTGACCCTTGTGTATATGCTGTATATAAGACTATCATGGTATAAAATAGTAGCATAGGTGGATGCGAATAAGATTAAATATAAATAAGATAAAATGAGTGAACGAGTCAGCAATTTAATGGTAATATGAAAGTTATTAAAGGCAATTTAGGTTGAAGGGTATATTTTTTCGTTAATGGTCAGTTCTCTCATTCCAAGAATAGGCCCCAAATCAAACCACGTCCATTTTAATGGTGAGCACGAACCCCTCATTTACGAGCCAATATGTGTCTTCATATCGACTCAAAACGTCACACTTGCACTACGCAGTAAACTGAAAAAAAGCGCAATCCAAAAACGTCACTATTGGATTCCATGAAAAAATAATCTAACTTACTGAAGGAAAATTTTTTTCTGGTAGCATTCGAGAGTTTCTCGTAAAAACGTAATTTGCGTCATGTGACTGCCGACACGCGTTTCGATTAAGACAAGCTTGGCCAGATAACATAGTTTCAGAGACAAATAGAGTGTTAAACCAACGTTGGGACATCTTGGAATAGGATAACTGTGCCCAGCTGATGGTCATCAGTTTCCGATATGAAAGACTGAAAGAGTTTGACTAAATAGATCAGACCTCAAGTTGCTAAATTTAACAAATAATTACCAATCAGTTTGGGAATCGAATTATTAAGCTCAAGCAACACACTGCCAATTGCTGGATTTTCCTGTCTGTTGACAGGTTCGAATCATTATTCGCCAGTATGTAAACAAAAGTATGAAAAATACCCGAACTACATCAACAAAATGTCAATATCAAAATGTAATAATTATATCTAATGCAGAATTGTGAGTCAGTTTGCATTACCGCAGGCAGGGTGGCTTCTCCTACACTGACCAACCATTATTGGAAATATTATCTGATACAGTATTTCTCCAATCCAACCCAAACGAAAAACAGGGGTTTGTCATTACAGCATTAATTTATTACCTAGTGTACGGTAAACTAGTATATTAGAAGTATGTTAAATCTCCCACCTTAGTGGCCGGCTCCAGTGTTGCTACAGGTGATATTTCTTGTGGTATACACTCCATTTTTTGTGAAAACGCGAAGAAAAGATATCTATTAAATACAATACTGGCTAAGAAACGTAGACAGGTGCACGATAAACAACGAGAAATAAGGAAATTGAGGTCCAGACTGTGACGCACGTGTGAAACAACCACTAGGAGCGGTATAGAACAGCTTTAGTGTATCCTGAAATATGTTAACGACGAAAGAAATAATTAAAAATTATATAATAGTAATGAATCATAAAATTGCTTGCAACAATTGTAGATTTTGGACAATACTATAACATTTTATGAAGGCCTAATATTTATCAAGAGAGAGAGAGAGAGAGAGAGAGAGATTCTATTTCGACAAACAACGTTAACAAGCAGTAGAAGAATATTGCCAAAATATTTTGACAAATACTACTGTCTTATCGTTTTTATGGTAAATCTGTTACATAGCTAGAAAAGACGAAATATATAAAAAATAAACATGTTCAATATGAATATGTTGACGCTATCGGCCAAGCTACAATACCACGGAGACTATATATTTCGAGCAATTTTTTAATTGGCAACACGTTTTTATTTTATTATATATTCAGATTCTGTGTTTTTTTAAACTTCGTGCACTTCCATACCGAACTGCCTTTCCTCAGTTGTTTCACGGTATATTACGTTGATCGTCGAATCAAAATTAACCAGATTTCATATCAGTTTTTATATGCTTATACCAACCATTTTTTGCCTGGTATTCTGATTATGATCAAAATAAAAGTTATAAAAACTGCCTTGGTGGTGGTCTGAAACAAACCTGTATCATTGAACTGTTTAATCTACTTGAAATTACAACTAGAAGCGTAAAGTCAGGCACTCACTAGAATGCATTGCACGTCAGTAGGAAAATCAATATCGAAATGGAGCCTAAAACTGTCCTCATTCACTTACTTTATCTGATTGTCAGGCTGCCCGTACTACGAAAGATTTTATACGCTCTGAAACGCACCATGTTTGCAACCTTAATAGGCACTTACGATATTTTTATACCTCTTCCCCCCAGTTACAAAACACTATGTGAAAGTGAAGCTATCATTCTGGAATGACAAGAAAGAACACATGAAAAAAAAATCTGGTTCAATATGAAAAAAAAATGTAAAAAAAGAAGCTTCAATCCTCCCAGTCAGAAATATTTGGTTGATTGTTTTTCTTTAAAATTACCCAGGATTGTAGCTTATTGCATAGGCTACCTAAAATGATGAAATATTATTTCATAATATTCATACATCACAAATTGAAAATATTCCATTCCACTTGTGAATCTTTTTGCACAGAAAGAAAAAATTCAATAAACTATCCAAAAACATCCATTCCGAATGTCAAGCAGACACCCTTTCTGAATTATCGTTTGCACACAGCCTGTGTTTAGAGCAAACTCATTAACAGAATGATAGCAAAGAAATTTGTAGAATGCAAAACCAAAGCAATTGGTTTGAAAAAATAAATGACAACGAATTCATTACAGAATGGGATTTTCAGAATTGGTTTTGGCATCTCCTTTCACTCTGAGGGAGATTTTTTAAAATTTCTTTGAATTTGTGTATCTATAGTTCATTTTTTCAGTATGGTGAAGAAATAAATTACTGATTTCACATTCAACTATGAATGAAGTAAAGCGGATAAAATGGCTTAATTATATATTCTGCCATCCAGTTACCATTCCATGTCAGGCATATATTTAGTTAACAAGTAATTTGATTCAGATGCACGAGCTTTCATGCACACGTCAAAAACGATAATTGAATTTCATCAGAGATTAGGCATTTAGACAGCTAAGGCAGGTGGTTAGAGTGGAAATATAAAGGGGCTTCATGATAAAATATAAGCCAAACAGGTTTCTCTCAAAGAGAGTAAAATCCACCATTAAGTTAAAGTTCCTATGATATAAATTCTGTTTTTTGTTTGGATGAATTTGCTCAAAGTAATAGAGTAAATAAGTAACTTAGTAATAAAGAAGAATGATCTCTAAGCAAAATTACAATGGCGGACTGAAGTGCTTCGGTCAATTTCCACTTATTTCTGACTGGGATTCTTTATCATTCAAGATCTTCGGGTTTGACAGGTTCTTTGAGCGGAATGATTGATTTTTTGAAAATGTCACGGCTGAGTGCTTTTCTCATATCAAAAGCGTCTTCATCTCTATCGCCTCCAGGTGATGAATAATATCCAATAACAGTTCGATAGACTGAATAGCCCAGACGTTTGTACATCCCAACAGCAATCTGAATAAAATAAATGTTAAATGAGAACTATGGACTGTCACTCTAAATATGGATATAGTAATATTTCTGAGCGCCAAAGCACAAACAATTGACACCACACAAATATCTCCATTTAGCAAGCATGAGCTTACTGTAATCAATGTTCTTTTAATGGCACAATTTTTATAAAAAATCCATAAAATTTGGATTAAAATTGCAAACAACCCTTTCTGGGAGTCATTTTTATCTCAAACTACTTCAATAGAATGAAGATCAACAGTCACAATTTAACAAAGCGTTCAGGGGGAGAGGTAGCCAGTTTGATCGTATGGCAAACCACAGTCACTCGTCCGGTTACCATTCCATGTTGGGTATCGGTTTAGTTCGCCAGTTATAGAGGAAGTCGAAACCGACCAGCAGTTACGTGAACCACCCCACGGTAACGAGAAGTCCAGCAATCCTCTCACACATAATTATCCCCAACCACACCACAAAACGGGATTCAAATGTGCAAACTTGTGCTATAGCGATGATATGCCAACTGTCGTGAAATTGAGAAAACATAGGGTGTCCAGAAAGTCTTAAGAATTTTTAAATCTGCAAAGGAAATTTATCGATACCATATATGGTTTGGGCCCTCACAGATGCATTAAATGAAGTGAAAATACTTTACAATTACTGACTAAGAAACAACAAACCTGATTGAGATATATTGAGAACTGACTACATAACAACAAAATTGAAATTGTAAAGGGAGTTTATGGACACGCTGTACTTAATAAGAACACTTAATCATACCTCATTTGACTTCCTTACAAATAGATCCACGAAATATCCTTGTTTCTGCTCTGAAACTTCCTCCAGTCTTCGCATTAACTCTGCTGCTAGTCCGAGACGTCTGTACTCTGGCGCCACGGTTACTGCTGTCACATGACCATGCCATTCTTCAGGCTGACGCCCTTCGACCTTGAGAAGGAAGTAACATTAATATAAAGTCCATGAATCAGAAACAACTACCTCATATCTATTCCCATACCTGACATGGAATGGTAACCGGACAAGGCCCGAGTCCACCATATGATTAAGACATTTTATTGTTTTCCTATCACATATGATAAATATTAAAATCCTATCCTATGTTGGAAATTATGGTTTCAAACATAGAATTTTATATTTGAACTTGAAACTTTCGAAATCAAATTTATTCACATAATCAGACAAGGATGGCAAAAATTCATCAGTTGTTAATGTTCGATAAAGTGTTTTGCTGATTTTAGAATTTCAAAATTGGTCATTTGAGAATTCAAGATATGATCCTCACATAAGATAAGCTCCATTTACAGACACTGTAAAAATTAATCAAAACAACATTTATTTCAACTACTTTGCATTGATGTATTCAAGATTATTGAATATTAAATGACTTGAGTATCTTAATTGTCGAAACTGACCCGATTTTCGATTAAAGAGTTAGATTAAACAAATTGAAAATTATTGCGATCAGAAATCTCTATTTTTTAGTAATTCAGATAATCAAATGATTCCAACCTTTCCCATAATATATCCCATAGTTTCTCCAGATGGTGACTCTGCAATTGTAAAAAACTCTGGCCATTTTGCAAGATATTGAAGATAAAATGAAAGTCCGTAAGTTTCTGTCAAAGGATCTAGGTTCACATTGTTGAATTTCAAAAGGTCAAAGCAGGTAAAAGGTCGATAGAAGGTCATCCTATATAATATTCTACGCTGTACAAAAAGAGAGAAAAGTTTTACTGATTTATTTTGTATTATGGGATTGGCCACCTAATCACTTAGAAATAAGCGAGACATTAATAATATAAGTATTGCCAATGATTATTTTTAAACCAAAGTGAGCTATACAATTATGGAGCATGAATTTTCAAGTTATCACCGGGAGACGGAGGCTATTAACAGGCTTAAACTTATATTGTACAAACCATAGCATCTTCTTACAATTACCAGTCCAGGTTAAATATGGGATAGTTCACCAGTTATTTGTTTCAGGTGAATGGACTTGATGGTGAATAGGGTGAATCCAAAAATTCTTCCACATTAAATCATTCCTCACCGGATTTGAACTGATAAATATTCAGTGCTAGAGGAAGAATGCTTCTTACACTTAGCATGATAAGCTAAGCTGATTCATATTAGCACTGTTTCGAAAAATTTGTAACGGACGATAGGCCAGCCTGCCATGGTATACATATTATTAAGCAATGTACCGTACCGTATATAAGTATATTTTGATTTTCTTGCAAAATACAGTGTTATCGTCTTTCCTCTCCTTGATATGAATACCGGTACTGGTATATAAATTCTATCCTATCAAATCATATTACAGTTGTAACAATATTGGCATCATACAAATCAAAGAACAGGATCTGTGGAGAAAGTGCTCACAATACGGTACCAGTACGGTAACATAAGTCTGCTAGTAGGCTACCGGTATTACAATATTATGAAGTACCAAATACCGTACAAAATGTACCGGTACTGGTACCGGTATCAAATACATTCAGAGTTATCTGCAATGTCTGGTATCTGGAAAAATGAAACTGGTTACAAGTAGTCTATCGGTAACCTAAAGTAAACTAAAACCAAATCAAAAAATAAATCCACGCAACATTTTGCCTATGCCAACTTGTGTTCATTATTGAAAAATCGTATCGCACTGTACCGGTACCGTGTCGGTTTGGGTCTCATGTATTTTCTTACCTAACATACTTCTAGTGGGTGTAACATGACAATTTTTTTACATATCAATCCTAACCCCCACCTGACCACACCATCCAAAAATTACGTCACTACGACGTCACAGTGACGTAATAGAGCCCTTCAAACTATGCGAACTGTCATCCAAGACGCGCAGACGAGAACCCGAAATCGAACAGCCATTTCTCTCGTTTTCTCGTCGCAACGATCCCAATAGGAGAGAGGTCGTTGACGTCAGTCAGTTCTTTATCGTCGGCGCCGATGCTATTTCGGGCCATCGTACGAGTATTTGGCAAGCTCTATGACGTGATTGTGACGTCATAGTGACGTAATTTTTGGATGGCGTAGTCAGGTGAGGGTTAGGATTGGCATGTCAAAAAATTGTTATGCTACGCCTACTAGAAGTACGTTAGGTACGAAACTACACGAGACCCGTCGGTTTCAGGTTTACCCGCCATCAAGTTCATGCATCTTAAACAAATACCGTAACTGCCTAATTAATCCTATACCCCAGTCTGGATTTCATGGCCTTTTTGAACGAGAAATCGGGCGTGCAATCAGAAATTCCCGCGAGCAAATAAGAATTCCTGGCGTGCAATTAGGCTATAGCTCACGACGTGCAAAACAACTGCACTCGCGTGCAACTAACTTTGACATCAGATACCTCTCAATACATCCGCGTAAAATTACCGGTATCGGATAAAATATACGTTGAATCAGAGAAAAAATGGACGTTTGACCTTTGACCCCAAACATTATTTCTACAGTTTGTCGCTAATTTTGAGAGTGTTTGTGCGACTTTGGATACCGGTACTGTTCAGTACATCCGCGTAAAATTATTGGATAAAAAATACGTTGAACCAGAGCAAAATGGACATACTTTGTCATTAATTTTGGTAGTGTTTTTACGTAGAATCAATGGATAAAAAATACGTCAAATTAGAGCAAAAAATGGACGTTTGACCTTTGACCCCAAACATTATTTTCATACTTTGTCACTAATTTTGGGAGTGTTTGAGCAACTTTAGATACCGATACTGTTCAGTACATTCGTTTAAAATTATTGTATGAAAAATACGCTGAATCAGAGCCGTACTTGGCCATTGGTGCGGAGGTGATCTTTTCGTCCATAACTATTCTCACGGGATTCCTATTTCCTATCATTCAACACGATATGGACCTTTCCCCGAGCATCGACTTCCTTGTTTACTTCGTGACATTGGCCAATCAGCAAGATGCAAAAAAGGACGTAACAATGAGAGGAATTTTTCGTGGGTCAAAGGTTGGGGAAAGGTCCATGGTCTTTTTGCTTCGCAATATTTCGATCAGACCAAATCTTGCAAGCTGGTATTTGTCGACAATTGTGGAGTTATAATATTTTGGCATCTTTAAATTACTGGATTATTGATTTTAAAACCATTTAAACCGATTTACATTGGTGAGCAATTGCAAATTTTCGGCGTGCAAAATTGATTTCGCTCGCGTGCATTTTTGCAGAGCGCTAGCGCCCTCGGGCGTGCACCTGCCATGGAATCCAGTCTGGCCTATACCCAAAATGGACTGGTATCCGGGCGAGACTCAAACCTGCGAATCCGTGCAGGGTACGTCTTATCACTTTCCTCTCCCCCGGGATAAATATGTAAATCCTTTCCCACCCTATTTTTTTGGTTGTAGAGTTCAAGATCAATTATCTTTAATGGGATAGGATTTACATATTAATCCCGGGGGAGAGGAAAGCCGATAAGACAGCTTAACCATAGGGCGAACAACGGCCTCACGTCCGGTAACCAGTTTGATAACCAACAATAATTTTTTTCGCGCCACCCTTCATCATACAATGCCTTTTTTTCATGTTTTTTCCACAGTTTTTGTCAAGTGTATGCTCATTTAAGTGGAAAATAAACTACCGGTACTGACTGACTACCTTTCCATGCCGGATACGGGGTTAGATAACCAGTTATTTGTTCCCGGAAGCATGTACTTAATGGCGGAGAAAACCGTAACCGACCAGCGGTTACGTTACCCACCCGACGGCGACGAGGAGTTCAGCAATCCTCTCGCACATAACTATCTCTGTATGGGATTCGAACCTGCGAACCCAAGCAAGAGTAGTCAGAGACGAGCGTATTCCTAATGCTTAGCACGATGAGCCACACCGCCGGAATAGATGATTCAGATTACACAGTGATGGGATTTCAAAAGTTTAGGAACGGGTTCTTTTCCATATCGAACTCACTAACAAAACCATGCACAATTTCGGGTTTGCTGATCATTACGACATTCCAAGGATTCACGCAAACCTACTGGATTCCACCGCTGCCTATTCTATATGTAGCATAATATACAAACATGCAGCCCCAGTACGTATAAATCTCTAGTGATAACGTGGACTCATGTCGTCCGGGCGTGCAAATTTTGTGATGAAACATACTGGGTGGGTGATGGGTTTTAAGGTACAATGATATGGTGAAAGAGGCCAACACTGACAAGCGGATTATTCATCATCCTGAGACAGCGATCAATTTTCTCGCCCATATTCAGTCTTCTGGACCAAATATGCTGGCGTATACGATGTTAGGCATATATATAGTTCAAAATTCGCAACGGACCACCACGAGACACCCAGTAAAACTGAAACGCTCATTGCGTAATAGTCTATTTAAGTCTAAAATTCCTTCGCAGTAAAAGTATAAAATACTTGATAACATAGTTATGGCAGAGGAAATCCCATTCATTGTGATTAATTTATATTATACGATAACTGATGTCATTATGTTCTTTCAATTTCGTCTGCGTGAGAACTTGCCACCTGGCAGAAAGTGACGTAAAATAAACCGTTTGTTATAAACGGCCATGCGTGGTGTAATGTAAATTATCGTAGAATGTTGTTTGACATCCCTTGTATCAATTTCTCATACTGTAAATATATTTGCGTGTAATATTGATGTAGTTGTTTATTTGAAAACTAGTGAAAATTTCGCCAGTATATCAGACTCTAATTGAGGTCTATTGAATTCAACTGAAGTAAGCTTACTTTTGATTAGGTAACCAACGAACGAGTAGCGGATGAAATATTCCCGATTTTTTACAATCACAACAAAATATTTGCGCATTTTACCTGTCATTCTATAAGCGTGAATTTTTTTTCTGGCGGATCCCTATTAAATACACAACTGGATAAACAGAATAGAGTGGATCGAGTAGGGTACTAGCACAAATTTACCAAAGTTACTACGTCGGCTAAATTGGAGCAACATGTTTCCATCGAAGTTTATTTGCTGGACTGTATTGTGTTTCTTATCTGTCAGAAATGGAGGTAAGGATCCAGTATACTTGAATAAGGCTATGTCGTTTGTATGATGTTCATTTTAATACAGGTGAGGATCGGCGCGGTGTAATCGACTATTTCACCGTTTTCTTAGTTCTTTCCCAAACTTTTCATATTAAAAGAAGAAGGCGAGAAGTTCTAAAGTTGTCATGAGAAAGACCAGTGGTTTTTAAACTGGGGGTAATTTGACATTCTTAGGGGGTAATTCATACGTTAATCGTCTTAAAAAATCTCTAGTGTAAGCCCCGTACTTTTTACTGGTCTGCGGAAAAGCTGGATGTTCGCATCTGGTATATGAGCATTGTTACGTCTTAATGTATTCGGTAACGCGGTTAGCAGAGACCTAATACCAAAGCTTCATTTTTGATTAAATTTCATTCAACTTATTATCGTGATTATAATATTATTTTTATGGAAGGGGTAATTGAGCTTTTAGTTATTCGATTTAGGGGTAACGATATTAAGAAAGTTTGGGAACCACTGCGATAGACAATGATATAATCAATCAGAACCTTTGGGTTAAATTTTTGCGCAGCTTCAAGTAAAAAAATAAGATTTAGTTACAATTGCACCTGCATCTTGAAACATTAAATTATTGCACCACCCGCTGTGATAGAATTGCGATTCGTTGCTAGCGGATCTACTCGCAGTAAAATAAGGCACGAAGCAATCGAAATATATTTTATGTAAGCAAAAGACTATACCAGTTATGCTAGGATATTAAAGTATTTGGATTGAAGGTTCACTATAAAAATAGAAAAATCGCCGAACTGTGCATTCCCGCCTCCATGGCCGGGGCAGAACAATTTTACTGACCGCGTTTTATTAAACATCAGAATATAGTTTCAACTCTTATATTTTTATCTGTCTTTTCGGTAATAAAAACACTGTTGACTTTTGAGTCGTTTTGCTGAAAAATTCTTGTGGGTGTTGCTGTTTGATCTGAGTCCCGTCGATAATTCGAAACAAACTTTGCTGATATTTTTATATGCTATAGTTCACGCTTAAAACTTCTCCAACATTTTTTCTTCAAATAATCCAGTTGAATCGAGAATTCTCGCCCATCTTTCCCCGGTAAAACCTTCATATCACATCAGTAAAATAGTTTCAAAATTTGACTGCAATGTTGCTCAAATTGCTGTCGCCATGTAAGTTACCTAGTGAGCGTCCAAATATTTTATCATTTCTCTCCTGTTTTTAGAATGCGACAAGATCGTTGGTGGATACGAAGCCAGACCTCATTCAGCTCCGTATATCGCACATCTTGATCGGTATTCGTCATATTTCTGCTGCGGAACTCTGATTCACGAGTCGTGGGTTTTATCGGCTGCACATTGTCATTACGAGTAAGTAGTATTGAAATATGTGACTAATAAAGACTACAATACCATGTAGTTTGCCAAGACATGGTTGTACCCGTAAAAATTGAAGAAGGTTATACGTCTACTTTTGTTCTCATTTGCTCAATAGTGGCACACTCACATAAAAATATTTTTGCGCACATTATACGAAAAACTTTTCTGAAATTTATCAGCAGGTCATTCAATACCAGGGATGTCCAATACAAAATAATTCACTATTTCGAATACATTCGAAGATAAAATCAATCAGTTTACCACACATGTCACGTCTGCAGATTGCCGCCGTATTTTAGAGCAGTAATGCTTCAATTTTTACGTGAGTCGACGCAACCATGACTTACACACGTTAAACACAATTAAATTAATACCGAAAGGCATTTTAAATGCTGGTATCGTTCTGGGATTTGAATATTTTGTCGCAACAGAAAATCATCCTAGTAAAAAGTCGACATTTTTCAACTATCATTATCAAAATCATTTGCCTAAAAGCGGGAAATAGTATAAATTATTTTTCCATAAGTAATCGGCAGTTTACCACACATTTTATGTCCGCAGATTTCTCTAGTATTCTAGTAGTAGTGCTTTCATTTTATCGTAACTCGACGCACGCGAAGGCGAGTTACGATGAACACCATTGAATTAATATCAAACACATTTTAAAAGCTCGCATCGGCCATGTATTAAATATTTCACACAACAGAAAATCGTTATCCACTGACAAAGTCGGCTATTTTAACGAATGCCGTAATTGCGACGCTTTTTTTAGAAGTCGTTGCACGAGAATTTTCGATTCCGATTCTTGACCCCCTCCGCTTTTAATAATCCTGGCTACAGCCCTGGACAGATTATTCAACGATTTTATCAACGGCTAATCAGTTATTCGTTTCAGAAGAACGAACTTAACTTTAAATTATAACTTCACAGACCAGATCAATTCAAAGTCATCATCGGCGACCACGACCGAAGCATTGTTGAAGGCACAGAACAGACAATCCAGGCAATCCTGGCTCTGAATCACGAATTATACAATCCAATGATAACAGATAATGACGTCATGATGGTAAAACTCGAGGTAAGTCTTATTATTGTCCCGTCGACTCGAGAACGTTGCCAGTTTTGAAGTAATTTTTTTCGTAAATCACCGGTGTTTGTGATCCTGAAAAAAAAAAAAACGTTATGAACTCCACTGAAACCACCAACAGCCATTGAAAATGTTTAGATTTATTGCGGTACACGACGTGCAAGTAAATGCCTTTTGATGCGGGCGAGGTTTAAGACGAGGCATGAAAATATCTGTGAAGTGGTGGATTAAACCAAAAAATTTGTGCTGAACAATAACAAGTCACAATGAAATGATGAAAAATACGAGCAATGTCAGTGTTGAAATTTTGTAAATCATCCATATTTACAAGCAATGTCATAATAAATACCTTGTATGGTCAACGTGTATAAAAATTGGGAGCCGTAGCACTCCAGGTTCCAGAGCTGCGGGAGTTGCAGTTTAATTGTTTTTACTGGAAATTGAGGGTCGAACCCCCTTTCTGGAAGTCAGCAGGACCCGCCCGTTGATACGGTCTAACTTGGCAATTAGAGATTTCAGCCCCCCATTCAAAACTACATAGCTACGGCCCTAGTACTCATATGTTACGGTTAGATTGATGCCGCACAATTCTTCGGTTAACGCCAGTGGTTCTCAACCGTTCTTTTTATTTTGCGGAGCGGTCAGATTTCAAAACATAATTCTGCGGATCGGTAAACCTTTAATTAATGTGTACTTTAAGCCTTTTAAAGTTTGTAATATATAGGTCTGAGGAATAAGGGGAAAAGATCAACTATTTTTCCTCATCTCTGCCCGGTTCTCTTTTGAAATGCTAAAAAAACCCACCCATGTTCGCTAAACTTTGTTCAGCAGATCTATAAACTGCAGCAAGTAGAGTCAGACTGTCAGCCTCTATTATACGTAACATTAGAGGTATACTCTACTTGCTGCAATTTCGTAACAGAAATTAAACGACATAGAAATGTAAAATGAATTTATTGATTCATATACACAGCATTTAAAATAAGAAACAAGAATTATTTATAATAAATACAATATTTAATCATATTTTAATTATGTTCAACACACTTCTGTTCATTTTCGCGGCACACGAGTTCCTGAGTGCGAACCCTTTGGGAACCGCTGTGTTACCCAATAAATTGTTTATTAATTTTTTTCAGAAACCAGCCATATTCAACCAGTACGTCCAACTAGCGCTTTTACCAACTTCAGAAATTGGCAGCGGAATTGAATGCTTGGCTTGTGGATGGGGGTATACGGACTACACATCTAGTACGTATAGAAATAAATTTTCCGATTTTTTTACTAGATATTAAAACCTTGAGTGTCGCTGCTCGATAATCAGTTTTGGTCCCCCACTATGGTAAACTCGTAAGATTATCTCTTTTTTTTAATATTGTATATCCGGGTGGTCCAAACCGCGGCCCGCAGGCACATTCCGTGCGGCCCACAGAACAATTTTAGCGTACAATAAATCACTGGCAGATATTTGTATTTATTGGCAGAATATTTTTGAGTTATTTACAAACTATTTCAACTGGGAATAGCTCTTTTCCTAATCCTGATGTCGGGATTCATGTTTGTCAAAATCACGGAATTCAATGTTGTATCTATAAACGTCAAAACGGTGCCAATATGGGAATGACGCCCTGTGATCGGTACGAAGAGAATGGGATTGTTTTGCGAGACAGGACCAAGTCGATGAGATGGGTCGCGACCTTAAGCTCGCGTCAAGTAACTAATTTGGAGAGAATTTTTGTGCCTTTATTTTAGTAAAATCACTCCTCTATTTCAAGTGTTGGCTATATGACAGCAGTGACGAACGCGATCCAGTTTTTTTTTTAGCTTGGTCCGGAATCCCAATTTAGACAAACCTAGTTGTTTTTTGACGATAACACAAAGCCTGCTCACGCTACAATTAGCGTTATAAAATTAGTCAAATATACCAATCCTACATACAATGAGTGTAAAAAAGGTGACCGAGGTAAACTGTGAGGCAACGCACTTCCTAACCCATAACAACGTTAGTCACAGTGTCTGGTGTGTTTTCAAGTAATATCGGTCACGAAAGTTTTTGCGGCCGCGAACCTCGCAACTTTGGACCACCCTGTTGTATATGATTGTTTTTTGCTGAATAAAAAAATACTTTACTTGACTAGTAACATTTAATCGCCAGTTATTTTACAACAATACCAGGGCCTTATGGCCCACACCAGAAAAAAAACAGTAGTCATGATAATAAAAAGAAAATTCCGCAAGAACATTGTTTATCACAGTACAACTTTACTAGAACGATCGATACAGAACGTAGTAATCAACATTCGTTGCCACCATATTCGTTCTTAGACATAATGTTCACGCTTATTAAAGATGACTGTACGAAATTCAATTAAAGTTTATATTTTTACCAGTAAAAATTCAATCATACTGAATATTCGAGAAAAAAATAAAATTTTATAGTTTATGAAATTCGACATTGTTAGTGACTCGATTAATATTTACACACCAAAAATATATTCATTTCCGTCAACTGCAAACAAATGGATATTTTGGGTCAGTTTACTTACACAGGATTAAGACATGCAAGCTATGGTCTTTGTTGGAGTTCGTCGTGGTGAGCAAGAAGGTGATTTATTACTGTTACATTTCAGATACTCTTCCAGACCGCTTACAATGTGTCGAAGTCTTTACGGTCAGTAATACAGAGTGCAACTATATGTATGGAGGAGAGGTAAAGGAGACAATGTTGTGCGCTGAAAGCGCGGGCAAAGATGCATGCAATGTAAGTCATTTTTGATTAACGTATTTCGATCATAAGGCTCGCTTTAAAAACTTTTTTTTTCAAAAATCGATCGTGCATCTTATAAGCTAGTACACCCAATGCATGCATCGGGCAAGGATGCGCCCATGTATGAATAAAAATCCAACCTAAGCAATTTATTGACAGTAACTTACGATAGTCGAATAGAGTGGTTTGCAAATCATATTTTTTCACACCGCGTATTCACACTTTCAATCTGAGCTGAGGAACCTTGGAAAAAAGAAAAAATAACGGAAACAATACCGGAGATTTTATGCATAATGAGGACTGAATAAATGGTTTCGAAATAAGCAGGGGGAGGGGTTTATTCAAAAAATGTCGGGAACCAGTGTTTTAATTAATTGATAAATTATTTCAGGGCGATTCCGGTGGACCTTTGATGTGCGGTAACCTTCTGCACGGGGTGACATCCACAGGTTTTGGTTGCGCTTATCCACATTTCCCTGGAATATACGCCAGAGTTACAGAGTTCACATCATGGATTCAGATGGTTATGGAATACAATTAATTAATAAATTGATGTATTGTAATCAGTGAAATAAATATAGAAATGATATTTTGTTGCTGTGTGAGTCATTTCGAATTAAAAAACTGGATGCAAAAAGGGAGAATAACAGAAATATATTCGAAACTTGAAAATTAGGGCGACACATGGGCATGGCGGTGGACGTCACGCTGTAGCACCGATGTGAGACGGAGATCATGCTTACGACACACAAGCCATTCCAAAAAACAAGCAAATTTTTTTACGGCATTTATTCAGGACTTACGCTCCGAATATATCCCTGTAGAAGCAGTCACTGATATCGAAGTAGCTACTCTCATTTGAAATGACCAAAATCCTTCCGGTTCGGCGCTGCCTACCCAACTAATTAGACTCTGCTTGATTTTTATCAATATCAATAAATTTTCCAACAGCAGCTCCAGTATTTGACAACTGATCGGTTCCGTTGTATATAGCTTTTTATGAGAATTTTCTCACTGGAATGACACGCGATGTAAAGAAGACTCATTTTTGCGCAAAGTTGGGCGTGACCAGTGATTATAATATGCACTTAAACAACTTTTTAGGAATATATGAGCGTTTTATGATCACATAGGTACATAAATATTAGCGGTTAAGGCGTACGACGGGCACTTTTTTCGTATGTATCGGATATATATATATAATGGAGGCGACCTCTGAGATGAGAGCTGTCTTCGTCACACCTAAGTAGAAAGTTGGGCGTGATCAGTGATTATAATTTGCACTTAAACAATTTTTTAGGAATATATGAGCGTTTTATGATCACATAGGTAATAGGTACATAAATATTAGGGGTTAAAGCGTACGACGGGCACTGTTTTCGTATGTATCGGATATATATATAATGGAGGCGACCTCTGAGATGAGAGCTGTCTTTGCACCTAAGTAGAAAGAAAGCACGTGTATTGAAAATACCTATATGAGTCTTATTATTTGCCGGGGAAAAGAAAAAATGTGCAATTTTCTCACCGTGAAACCTAGGTAAAGGGTCTGTGTATATTGTACTTGAACGAATTCGATTTGTCATTGTAGGTTAAAATCACGCACAAGTCGCACAATAAATTAGTCACTAAAGACGTATTGGTAATAGCAATAATTTTGTCTCAATTAAAGGCAAAGAATAAGATCGCCGGATGAGAACAGAAGGGGCCTAATTCACATTTTTGGAAAATTGACTTTTTTCAATATTTTGGGGTTTTGAGCCATGCTCTACAAGGTGGTGGTCTTGAAATCCTGAATTTCTCAATAATAAAAATTTTAGCTGGACTTAGGCCTAAAATATTTAAGAACAGAATGGGCCTAAGTCCAGCTAAAAATTTTATTATTGAGAAATTCAGGATTTCAAGACCACCACCTTGTAAAGCATGGCTCAAAACCCCAAAATATGGAAAAAAGATAGTCCTAAGTTCCAATATGGTGGGCATGAACATCAGAAATGAAATGTCCGAAACTTACATCCCTAAAAATTTGTTCAGTGCAACTTAGGCCTAAGTCACCTTGTTTTACCTTGCATCCAATACAAAAAATTTCAGAAGTTGTAGAGAACAGAATGGGCCAAAGTTTCATATGGGGGTAAAAAAGCAGGAAGGAATTGAAGCTGAAGTGCCAAAAAATATTGATTACAAAGATATTCTCATCCACATTAAAATAACAAGAGCTCAGGACTTTACTAAGTGTGAATATCTAGAAATTCGAAAATAAAAAAATTCCAAATTGTTTTTTGCGTTTTTCTCAAAACTCAAAATTGTGACTTAGGCCTGTTCTGTTCTCATCCGGCGAAATGTTAAATAAGATAAACAAGGAACATGCAGCGCTATACGCTGTAGTTTAGCGCGACAAGGTCTTTGGCGTAACTACAATTTGAAAACGCGTGATTCGCGCTCATTTACCGTGTCTATTTAAGATGTTTTTATATTAGTAGTAATTTCGTTTAAATTAAAGAACATCTCCAGATAGAGCTTGGCCAAATATGCAAAAAGAAAAATTTGCCTTGATATGAGCAAGATCTGGCGTTCGAGGCCGCAAATAAATCAGCCGTTAATCAGTAGGTGGTTGTCATTGATGTGGGCGCATCTGACTAATTCTAAATCTTTTCCTTCCGCCTATCTGTTAATGTTCTATCATATTTTATCTTTTGTTAGCAATGAGCCTGTCTGTTTTAAATGACTCTCTATTCTAAAATCAAAACTATAGAATATATATGCTAATTTCCTCAAATAGAACAGCGACAGCATGAATATGAACAAATCAAAAACCTAGTTGCCTTTGATAAAAATGTATTGCGTATATGAATAAATATGACCAATATAAATGCGCATATTCATTCATAATGTAACAAATTGGAATTTATGACTTTAAATAAACTTAGAATAATTATTCACAAGAAATTCTCGATATTAATTACATATACAGGATGTCCATAAAGATCAGCTCCAACTGATCGCTACTGGTATATATCTTTTTATGAGAATTTTCTCACTTGAAGGTCACGCAATGTTACGCGTGACCACTGGTTGCGACTTGACACATTTTCAGAAATATATAAACGTTTTATGACCACATAGGTACATGAATAATAGGCATATGACGGGCACTGTTTTCGTATATCTTGTATATATACGGTAATTGGAGGTGACAACTCGGATGAGAGAACGAACGTGTATTAAAAATTCACAGCACAAATTTTCTTATACAATCGCAGAGTGGAATTGCTAACCTCGTCATGTCTTGTTTCATATGTGAAGCATTAGTCTTATGTGCAATTTTTCCACCGTAAAACCAGAGAAAAAAGACGAAATTAACGTTTGGATTTGACTTGAACGAATTCGATTACTTATTTGCATAAGTCCCGTAGTCGACGCGCACAAGTCCCGTAGTCGACTGAAGACGTATTTAGATTTTTTATAAATTAAAGGCAAAGAATAAGATGTTAAATAAGATAAACAAGGAGCATGCAGCGCTATACGCTGTAGTTTGGCGCGACAAGGTCTTTGGCCTAACTACGATTTGAATGCGCGTGTGTCGCGCTCATTTAGCGTTGCCATTTAAGATGTTTCTAGATTATCAGTAATTTCGTTTAAATTAAAGAACATCTCCAGATAGAGCTTGGCCAAATATTCAAAAAGAAAAATCTGCCTTGATATGAGCAAGATCTGTCTGTTCGAGGCCGCAAATAAATCAGCCGTTAATCGGTCATGTGGTTGTCATTGATGTGGGCGCATCTGACTAATTCTAAATTTTTTCCTTCCGCCTATCTATTAATGTTCTACGTTCTACTATATTTTATCTTTTCTAGCGATGAGCCTGTCTGTTTTTAATGACTCGCTATTCTAAAATTGAAACTATAGTATGTATATATCAGGGGTGGCCAACCTGCTTTCAACCGCGATCGACTAAAATCTTCAAAAATAGCTCGCGATCGACTAAAATCTTCAAAATAGCTCGCGATCGACTGATCGGTAATAAAGTAATACGCATGAACAAATGGGTAATAAATATACAGATTACTGCACACACGCATTCAAAAATTCCACCGCTGCCAATAAGCTCGACTCTGTGTGTGCATTCTTAATTAATGAAATCGCCACAAAAATTCGTGTTTTCCACGTTTTATTCAATTTGTTTATGTAATTGTAGCGGAGTAAATATTTCATCGTTTACTTAAGATTAATTCAAATCATACAATTCAGATCTAAGGCCTGCCCAATTTTTAGTCAAAACTCAAAAGTGTTGATATTTCCTTAAAAAATATTGCCAAGTATCTATGATAAGTATCTACCATAAATGTTACATTCCTGCTAAACCTTCAGTATATAATTCGCAATTTTCTTCAAATCCGATTCTTGGATTGCATCTTAATGCTAGTGCCATCATTGCAAATAAAATTTATTACACTACTATTGGGGCGATATAATGACTTTCGCATACTGCAAAAGTTATGGTGGGATCGTTTGTCAGTCAACACCGTCAATTTTTAGAGGTATGTTAGTAAATTGACTCAACATCAGACGCGAACGACTGCTTGAGACGTGGCATATATGCTTGTTAGCCTCAAATGGAACAGCGACAGCGTGAATATGAACAAAAACAAAGACTTAGTTGCATATGATATAGATGTATTGCGTATATGAATGAATATGGCCAATATAAATGCACACATTCATTCAAACTGTAACAAATTGGAATTTAGGGCTTAAAATACACTTAGAATAATGATGCACAAGAATTCTCGATATTAATTACATATGCAGGATGTTCATAAAGTCCCTTCACAATTTAAGTTTTGTTACGAAGTCAGTCCTCAATAAATCTCAACCAGGTTCGTTATTTAATCAGTGATTGTTTAAGTATTTTAGCTTCATTCAATACATCTGTGCGGGCCAAAACAATATATGGTATCGATAAATTCCCATGAAAATTGAAAAAAAAAAATAAAAATTCATGGACATTATCATCAAATTCATGGACGTAATCATCTTAATGCGTGTTTCAATACCTGTAAAGTGTACAATCTGGAAATAGTACTGCACTCCATAAAATGAGAAATTGAAACTTTTAACTTATTGAAACGAACTAACTTCGTGTAATATATTGAATTTTCTTATCTTTCGCATATAAACTTATTCATTACTATACAATTGTGAGCTTAAATGATAAGAAATAACAAAATATTTTTTCATGAAATAGTAAATACTTTCGACAGACTATAATCTAACTTTTCAGAAAAACAAGAAGTTCAATTTATCACGTTAATTTCCATCTCGCTCGAGCATTTTCGTGGCACCAGTCATATGCATATACATATACACCAGTCATTCCGTAGTAGATAGATAATTAGGAGGAATTTGCAATTCAATACACAATATTTTAGTAACCTTTATAGTGAGTCATAAAAACATAATATTACGTGGCATTACATAAACAACCATCAATAATTCGTATTTTTCAACGAGGATAAAAAGTAATGAACTCTACATCGTTACGGCGGGAAATATGTATCCTACTGACAGAAGTAGTAGACAGAGTATACTTCGTTTTCCTCAACTAAGTCGTAAGTAAAAATGTCCGAAATATAAATTTCCTGATTTAAGTCCGATTTTAGTTACATGAACTTCCAATTTACACTTCGGACATTATTTGTCAAAAATGAAATTATTTTTGAAGTCCCAAATTCTTTTTAGCACGAGAAAACAATAGAAGTTTTAGGTGTTTTATAAGTTTGATTTGGTAACACTATAGCTAAGGATCCTTCAAAAGTGACAGAGTATAAAAAAGAGGTGAATAAAGAGATTAAAAATAGTTAAATGAGAGTGTATATCAAAAAAGGTTGGTGAGATTTGGTTTCAGTTAATCAGGTTTTTACGCCTGATCTACGTGGGCTATATTGGTAATATTTCTCCTGGCATCGTTTTCATGTTGTTCTTGTTGAGAATGTGGTATTGGCCTTTCTCTTGCGAGAATGTATGGAACGTAAACATTTTGGCCAATATTGGGATCATAACAGCGATAATACTTGAAGTCTGCCATATTTGATATAATCGGTTGAGCAGAAATTGGATATGATTCACCCCCAAAACCTTCGGCTGTGTTTTCAATGTTTGCTGGTCCTTCTTCTATTGTTTCAGTACCGACTGTAAGTACCTGTTTCTCAACATCGCTTTCGTTGTCGTTGAAAATAATAGACAGCTTTATCTCGCTATCAAATCCGTCGACTCCGGTCAAGAGAAATTGGCCTGGGCAAAATTCAACAATTTTCCAACCAGAATATTTCTGTACCCAGTTAACCACATTTTCAAGTTTTGCGGTTAGTGATTGAAATCGCACCTCTATAGAAGGAGGGCAGCAATATACCGAGGATGTGACATCGACATTCCAGTTCATTGCACCAATATCATCTTCAATATAAAAGGCACGTACTGCTTCGGCGATCATGTCACGTATTTTCTCTGCGGTATTGGAATCCAATATAGTTTTAAAATCTTTTGCCTTGAATTTGTCAGGAACTGTTAGATATTCCATCTCAATACGATATCTCACGCCACTTTGGTATTCAATGACCGCTGTGTCGTAGTCAATAAAACCCACAAGTTTTGCAGGATTAGTCAATGCCATTTTTACTTGTCCGTCAAAATCTGAATCTTGAAGAACTGCTTGGACATAGATGGGCGGGCCGACATCAAGAAAAACATCGTCACCCTGCTTAATATTCTCAACTTGAGCTTGAATGTTCTGATAGTTTACGACTTCGTCCGCCGTAGGTTTTTCGAGAGCTCGGGGGTCAACCATAATTTTTTGCGATTTGTTGAACTTGACATAGCAATTGTGATCGTCATCTACGCATGCTATTTCACCGACTATTCTCAGATATTTAATAAATATGGGCGGAATATTCTTTGAGCCGAGCGCCTTTCCAATATTTTGAGGAGTTTTTATTTTGGCTAAATCGTTTGATGAAAATTTCAAATCATCGACGAAGGCAGGTTGTTGGGCGTCTAGTCGTAATACGGATTTGGACGAAACTCTCCACGGTCGATCATGTTTAGCTTGTACATTAAAAGTTGAGTCTTCCTGGATATTGACGATAGTTACTTCCTGCCCCTTAATTCTGCTCATGTTTTTGTCCCAGCCTTCTTTATATTTTTCGTTTGCAATTAGATTTTTCATGTTGTCAATTACTTTGACTCTTTCGCCGACTTGAAATTTGGTAATCGAAGCTGTGTTAGGTCTTGCGATTGGGACCTGGTCAGCACTGAATTCTAACAAAGCTGAAGAAATATGAATGCTTCGAATATTGTCAAACGTTACTTCCACGTGAAAAGGAGCTATAGCCGTGACTCTTCCTTTCTTACCGATGCATCTCTTGGGAATAGATCCCAATCCGATCTGTAACAATGGTACAATGAAATGATCAGACTTTGGTTTGACTATATCTCCGACTTTCCATCTCGAAGATCGGCGAGCAATGTTGTCAGTAGAAACCTTTTCCAGAACGCCTGCATACAGAGTGCAACCTTGGAATATATCGCGGAACAAAACGTTGATAGCATTGTCAAATTTTGACGCGACTTTAGTTATTACTCCAACGTGACCATGTACCGAAACAAGATTTGGCATCCAACCTATAGTTCTCTTCTGAATGGACTCAAAATCTTTCAATGGGTATTTAACTTTTACCATATCACCCAATTGAAAATCCCACTCCTCCGAGCACGATAATGGCATTTCAACGCCTCTGAATTCCTGTATAGTTTCATGGCCAACAGAACCCGCCGCTATTTTATCAGCCACTTCGAATATACGGTATAGACTGTGATGATACGCGTTGGAAATTCCATGGATGGTCCATCGGTCACTTAGGTGACTTTCTGGGACGCCTACAGTTTCCGCCAATGTTTCCAGGTTGTCAACTATTCCCTGAAATCTACTAAATATATCTACCGGTCCGGCCGTTTCGCGCGAGGTGCTCGGTCGATCTCCATCACGTTCTATTGACTGAGTTAACAAATCCATGTTTGTTTATTTCTAGTTAAGAATGAACAATAACCAACGCTCAGTTTATAAAAAGATCTGGCATAAAATAAACAATTATGGTCGAAGACTGTTTTCAAAAATATTGCTCAGCATTGCTCTTTTGAAATAACGAAAAATATGTAGTGCTTTTTGTTAAAAAATCCGTAGAAAAGCTATTTAGTCAAGTTTTTTTTTATATACCGTATATACATATATCCTTATATCACGGAAATAAGCACTCAATTTGAATTGAATTAAACTAAGTCGCAATTAGGGTGATCCTGCAATGAAATTTAATAAGGTATTCAAATCTTGATAACTGAACTTCAATTTCAAGAACGATTTCACACAATTTACTCCGTGTACCATACAGTTCTTTCTATGTGTACACACTTGAACTGTATATGCGATGCCAAAGCCGATTTTCGGCCGCAAGAACAATTTCCCAGATTTAACTGTTTGAACCAACTCAATACAGACTACAGTTCTTTGTGTACATACTGGAACCGACCTACGTTAGGTAGAACGAAGTAGTAGAAAGGACGATTGTTGCCAACGGGAACTTAACGAGACGCCCGGATGGTAAACAATGTTTGCATATAGCTCACATACGATTCTAGCGGAGGTTCTGCTCTCGATACTAAAATATGTCTACAAGATAGCAAATGCTAATAGTCAGGGTTGCCATCGATATGAACCCAAAATTAAGGACGCCGGGGAAACATGATAACGAAAATCGAAACGTAATAAACAAAATGTGTTCAAGCCTGTGCGACGTGTGTATAAGCATTGATTCTTATGAAAGATATCTATAGATTGGTTTAAATTAATTTTTTGAGCAGAGTCCCTGTACTTCTGAGTTGCATTGTGAGCAGAAATTGCTGCTTTACCTATGGATTTCAGATTATTGTCGCAGTCACAAAAGCTGCAGTGGCCCTTCGTTTCATTTGACGCCGTTGAATTCTTTCTCATAATCATCACGGCAAATGTTTTTACGTTTACTCATTACTTATCGATCTTAAGATCGGTAAGTATATTGATAGGTATTTGTCTGTATGTCTGTCTGTCTGTGTGTGTGTCTGTTAGATGCACGCGATATCTCACCAAAGCGAGATTGAATCTGCTCCAGATTTTGCATGTGCATTCATCTTATCTCGGACCAGAAGCCTATTGATTTTGGGCGAATTATGTCGTATAATTAGCGAGTTATCAATCAATTATTGATATAGTGATCTAGATTTTTGTAAAGCGAGAGAATTTTGAAACCCGCCGAGTGTGTGTGTGCGATGCGCAGTGCGCAAGTTACAGAGCGGATGAATCGAAACTGCAGTTTCTGTTTTGGGGGATCCCCTGACTATCGATCGATAAGTCTTCGGTTTCCAACCGATATTCTCGTTTTTAACTTATGGAGTTCCAGATCTAGACTAAATTAAAGTTGAATTTACGGGTATATTCATGTTTTGTCTAACTAAAGCACTGATTCTTGACTAAATGCAAAGTCGAAATTAACACGTGCTGAAATGCTTGTTAATTTAACCCTATATTATATTTGTATTTCCGTGTGTGTTATATTGGCTGTGTTTTTTAGAAAGCAACATTTTGCAAAGATTTTGTTTCCGCACCACGACCGAAAAAACTGTTAAAATAAAAAATTCAGTTTAAGATTTTAATAAAAATGCAAAACGCAAGAATATAGGCTAATTTGCATAAAGCCTTGTTCAGGGCGAGAGGCTTGCATAAACGTAGTATAAAAATATTTTAAAGACTGTAAGTAAGTGTCAAATAAATATTTCTTAGTTTGCACCGCAAAGTGGGCCGAAGGTTACCATCCTGTCCTGTACCATCCCTATAGCCAGTCGCTGATCGATATTCACGCTGTTGCAATGGTTAAGTCTACCCAAAGTATTAAATATTTTCCTAATATACCGTACTGTGAACAAATTGCTCAGATTGAATTTTCGTTCATAATAATGCGGACTATAAGACTTAACGGGTACTGGTAATGCTTTTGATTGTAGGTGATAAAGCACAGCATCTGATCCATACATTAGCCGAACCGGCAAATGAGGCGCATAACCGATTTTTGGCAAAAGAAGGATTTACGCTGCGCCCTGATCCGTAACATACGGTAATAGTTAATCGGTGGGCTGAGCGTTAGAAATACGCTTGTCGTCGCATCACTGATTACCCAGCTTGAGTTCGCAGGTCCGAATCCCGTGGGGAGAATTATGTGCGGAAGGATTGCTGAACATTTCGCCACCGTAGGGTGGTTCACGCAACCATTGGTCGGTTATGGCTTCCACCATCAAGTCCATGCATCTGAAAGAAAGAAATGGTAAGCTAATCCCATACACGCCATGAGCAGATAACAAGTGCAAGAAAAGGTGGTCCGCCGTATGATTAAGCCGTCTTATCGGCCCCTCTACCCCGGGATAAATATGGAAATGCTATCCTCTGAAAACCTATCTGCGAGTTTCAAATTCGCCATATATTACATAATATGCATCATGTCATCATCTTATGCAATTTAATATATACAAAAAATTTTAAAGCTAGAAATTCATTAATCAAACAGAAAATTGGACCGCAAAAATTGCATAGGTTGCGGACGCAGAAAAAGTAGCAACGTTTATATATATATATACTTCTGCTCAGTTGGTGAATGGTGAATTAACAGAACGTGTATTCCTAGAAGATATTTTTCAAGACCATGCAGGGGCGGCAGTGTGGCTAAGCGTTAGGAATACGCTCTCCACCGCACCTCTGATTCATCTGCATGGGTTCGCAGGTTCGAATCCCATGCGGAGATAGTTATGTGCGAGAGGATTGCTGGACTGCTCGCCGCCGTAGGGTGGTTCACGTAAACACAGGTCGATTACGGCTTCCTCCACCATCAAGTCCATGCTTCCGAAAACAAATAACTAACTAATCCCATACCCAACATGGAATGGTAACCGGACTAGAGGCCGCGGTTCGCCGTATGGTTAAGCCGTATTTAGGGTTGCCTTCTGGATACATTTTTTTCGAATCGAATCTCGAATCAAAAATTTTGGAATCGAATCTTTCCGAATCTGATTTCATTAAGCTTTTTTTTAATTGCATGCGTATGTTTGCTTAAAGTCACAAAAAGGCCAAATCTAGAAGAAAAAAACTTGAAAATGGAATACGCTATATAGCAAGGATGATAAGGGTTTTTCAGTGAATAAGCCAAACTTATTTCCATCGTGATAAAAAAGATGTAAGTCATAGATATCACCAATAAACCCATTGATGAAAAACTTGCTGTTGCAACTTATCTGTGAGTCTGACAATACGGAGTTTTTATTGTGTTATACTTGTATGAGGACTGAGGCAATTTGATGGAATTAATATGAGAAAATAAATAGGGAACAGTTGTCACAGTAACAGCACTGCTTTCCCTAGTCCCACACCAGTATAACAAGTGATTGTGGTATTTCACTTGTTATACTGAATTAAGGCCGGCCTCATTACCGATTCTGTATCTTCAAAATTTTAGTACAATATTTTATATTTATGCTAGCAGCATAGAGTAATACGACACAAACATTCTAATTGCATCTGAATTACTATAAATGGGAAATGCTTGCAAGAATATGATTGAAGACGATAAAATTAACCACGATTAAATTACATTAATTTCGAGAAAACTGTGTTCACCAGACTACGATTGCGAACAAAAATTTCCATAAATATTAGGGACAATATTATTTGTGGCTAACAGCGTTATTGGCTAACTCGGGCACCATTATTATCGTGGACTACGTTTAATTTGGTAATTCGAAAGTCCAAATGTGCATAATGGACGCCGCGCAGACGAGCGATAATTGGTCGGCGCTTTATCTCGATCAAACATGGTCGCAGGGGCTAAAGTAAGACGACATTAGCACATTATGTTTGGTCTGGTATGAAATCTGGCACGTGTTGATGTAAAACATTGCACAAGTTGCCATTCCTCAAGTATTATTTACCCCCACCTGTCCCGTTATGGCATTTGCTAGAAATAATCCGAAATATTTTATTCCCGCTTGTATCGCGCTAACAAAATTAAAAGAAAATACTTTTTTTTTTGGGACAGCTGAAAAAAGACGTGTATGTACTATTACATTATGTCTTCCTGATTTCGTTTACCGCCACTCGAGTGGAAGCCTGACAAACGCAAACAAAATAAATATATATTTTAGGATGAGAACCATGATTGTCAATTAACATTGCCGGCCGATGAACTCATTCAGTAATATTTCTCTTCAAATGTACGCGAAATAATTCCCTCGGAACAAAGTTTAAATTAAATTTCAATCAAAATTAAATATTATCCAGACATCGGTATCTGATTCTTTATCCAATCATGTCAGGGCGTACAATAACTTAGTCGCATTTGTGCCGTAGTTGTCATGGTTATATGCCAGTCGTCGTTCGGAGTCGTTTGCTTAGTGAGTCCGGAAATATCCTGTCTTTTTAAACATATTTCTGCCAATGTTAGTATTTTGGCGTCCGACTCCTCACTTTAGTACTGTAGTCAGTTCGATTTTTGTTCTTGTATAACCCAATGTTAGACTATTCATAGGTGTCGTTGCTCGATAACCAATGCTGGTTTATCGCGTCCCCTTTCACCCTGAAATGCATTATTTTCCCTTTCTTTTCTTATCTCGTTCTGTATGTACAGTGTGTATTTTTTGGTGATAAAATAAATTACTGATTACTGCAGCGCAGGTGTGCTGTTGAAAATTTCCATCAAAATTGTCAAGAATTTTTAGGTATACGATCTATTTAAATTCGCGCAAAAGAGAAACTTAGGCTATTTAGTGGAAAACGGAACTCGCAGTTCGGTGGAAATTACGCCACACAATCACCACGAGTGAAGCGTAAAAGAGTGTGTTGTGCCGAACTTGAACAAAAGACAGCAGATAAGTAAAAAAGTCAATCACGAAAATTCATTTTCATTTATTTCCGTTCCGTAATTTGGTGTTATTTGGACTGCCGCATAAACGCATTCGGCAGTTTTAACGCCGCCGAAAACAACGATTAACAAACGGGCAATGTATTTTATTCGGTCTCGTAATTTGGTGGTATTTGGAGTGCCGCACAAACGCCATCGGCAGATTTAAAGCCGCCGAAAACAACGATTTAACAAACGTTCAATGTTTTTTTCCCGGTAAATCGCCCTCTGTTTCCGAATCGCGTAAATCTGATTCGAATCGATTCGGAAAAGATGCGATTCGAATCGATCCGATTCGTAAATCCAAAAGTGGCATCCCTAGCCTTATTATCACTTTCCTCTCCCAGTCTCCCCCGGGATAATTATGTAAATCATATCCTACCGGTACGGTACTGGTACCGATGGAGGTAATCGAGGCCTGCCTTATTTACGATAGGATAGGATAGGAATTACATATTTATCCCGGGGGAGAGGAAAGCCGATAAGACGGCTTATCCATATGGCGAACCACGGCCTCTCGTCCGGTTACCATTCGAAGTCGGGTATGGGATTAGTTTTACTGTATTGTTTGTTTTCGGAAGCATGGACTTGGTGGTGGAGGAAGCCGTAACCGACCAGCGGTTACGTGAACCACCCAACGACGGCGAGGAGTCCAGCAATCCTAGGTTGGTGTATGGCGTACACCAATGATATAATACGGAGAATAAAGATGAAATGTAAATAAAAATAAAATAAGTCAGCAACATCACACTAATGTAACGGTACGAGTACTTACGAAGAGTAAACAAACTAGTTCTAGTAATCTAGTACGACTGTAAGAGTAATCTCTAGTCTAGACGTTTTAGTAAAATAAAAAAAAACTACCATTATCCCTATTGAAGTGAAATACTTTCAATACTGAGAGTTGATCGATTTTGCCGAGGGAACCCACAATAGCAAGCACTACAATACAATACGACCAATGTACCGGTAGCAAACCAAATTTTCCAACAACCCACATCGCGTTTTCGCCAAATTACATACGATAAAGCCACAGTACAACAAAATGTAGTTAGATAGGTATTACTCACATAAACTTCAGATCTTAGTAAATCTTTTCTCGACTGCTTCAGAGTTCCCCTTTAATATCCCGTTTCAAATCAGACAAAAGTAAATCCAAAATTTTTAGAATTCCGTTCCAGACGACGATCGCAATCGAACTATTTCCCGCCCAAAATAGAAAAAAACCTCGTACGGCATCTTGTGACTGAAAAATATTATAATTTCGTTTCAGTAAATTTATTAAATGTGATTATTTACGATTCAAATGAAAAAAAAAAATTAGAAAGTCAGGATAATACTTTTGAATGCGTCAATTTTATCGTACCTTGACAGGCATTTTAAAGAACGTCATATCATTAGTCAGCGCATTTGATCACATGACTACTTGTAAAATATGATGTTTCACGATTTTTCCAGACGTTTCGGACTTAACAGTATTGTTCGCGTGCTTGTCTTGCGGTATTTAATTGCGATTATATTTTGAAGGTTCTATTGCTTTACGTTACATCAATTGAAGCAGACGTTTTGGATTTACATTTAGATCAGATTTATTTTTCTTTAAAATCATGGAGTTGCCAAAAATAGGAGACCATTGCTCAGATTCATTTTGTCGCCAGTTAGACTTTTTACCGATAAAGTGCGACGCTTGTGAAAAGCAATTTTGTAAAAACCATATTCGATACGAAGATCATAAATGTGAATCTTCTTATAAAAAAGATGTCCAAGTTCCAGTTTGCCCACTTTGTAATAAGCCAGTGCCAGTGCCACGAGGTGAAGTGGCGGACATAAAAGTTGGAGAACATATCGATCGAGATTGTCAATCTGATCCAGCGAAAAAACATAGGCAGGCGTATTCTAATCGTTGTTCGGCTCCAAAGTGTAAACAGAAAGAACTCATGCCAGTTGTTTGCCCGGACTGTCGACAAAACTTTTGTTTGCGACACCGCCATACGCAAGACCATGACTGTAAAGGATTTCAAAGCAGTGGACGAGGGATTTCAAACTCTGGCGTGGCTGCAATTTTTCGTTCTAATAAAGCCTCAAGTTCGAGAAACATGGTTTCACAACCGAGGCAAACACGACCACAAAAAACAACATTAAACGATCTTGGTCGAAGCTTAAATGCAGAGCGACAAAATCGTGGAATATCGACTTCACAATTACAAGGAAATCTCTCTGAGGACGAAGCTTTAGCCCGGGCACTTCAAATGTCATTAGCAGATGAACCCAAACCCCTCACTCAAGAAGAGAAAGATCGTATCATGGCTCAGGAGCTTCAACGAGAGGAAGAAGAAAGACGAGCTGCGAGTAGACGCCGAACGCAACAAGAATCGAGGAGAGATGATTCGAACTGTAAACTTAGCTAAAGAAGAATAGTTTTGCAATTGATTTTATTCTGATTTTAAAAAGTAATTTTATATCATAATAAGTTGTTTTGTTTCGGGTGAAACTTATTTAATAGCCCCTATGAAATTTATATCTGTTCTTTCAAACACTTTCAACTTCTGCATTTTCAGGAATTATCAAGTGTGACTAGTCAGAATAATCCTGATCTATATAACTAAGTGCTGTTGCTGTAATTTTTTTTTTCCAAGTTGATGTTAATTGGGCCAAACTATGTTGGCGTCGCATCCCAAATATCTCTGGTTTCAACCCCTTTTCCCATTCTTTCACCATTTAAATTTTATTATCAAGTCTCAATACATCTCATCTAAGTTTTTTTTAATATAGTCCTTGTTTATTTAAGTTTTTTACATCATAGGTACACGAAGCACATCAAAGTTTTCCCAACTTATTTAATTTATGACTTTATGAACACCCTACATAATGCTGCCTACTTACAAAATGGATTCGGAAAATGATTGAAATTATTATTTTTCTGTATGATTTTTGACTGTTGAATTATGATTTATGATAATTTTTTGTTACATATATACATAATATATTATGGTTTTGCTACTTTCAGTCAAATTTTGTAACTGCCTAAATGTAGATATCATTCAAGAGTTTTGTCGCTCTATCTTTACAAAACTAAGGCCAAGTCTCGTACAAATACAGTAATAAAATAAACAGAATAACCAGGCAAAGGGGCAAATTCTGAAAATTGTTTCATAACGCTGACGAGCATATATGCTTACTTTTTGAGCAATTAAGGGAAATACAGAATGATGTGGTACTTATCTCATGGGTAGTGTCGAATCGGGAAACCGCATCGATATCCTACACAAAATACATGCATGACTTCTTAGAATAATAAGTGATTTGCACTGATCTCTCATTATGGACGATATTATTCTGTACAATAGTCATTTTTCTTGATAAGAAGCCTATCGCTTTTGCCAAAGTACTCCAGGCCCTGGAATTTCTTTTTATATCTGTCATGTTTAGATGAACGTTTCTCATGTGGAGATTTCATATCAATTATGCTTATAATGACGAAATATTCAAGCATTCAGTGCAATAATATAGACATTGGAAATGACTTGAAAATGTAAAAGAGATGGAAAAAATAGGGTTAAAACTATAAAGCTGGTATTTTAGGGACCAGAATGTGCAAAAACTCATTTGAAAAATAGTAGATTGGATTCATGATATGTACAGGGTTAGCATAGATATACAACTTTGGGCAAATGATCAAAGTAAGAAAAATTGTCATTACACATAGGATCACCTACAAACGCAATGCTTTATCCATTGCGATTCGAATACACCAAACTTTAGCCATATACTTCACAAAACCCAAAATAATGTATTTTAGTAGTCAAATCGTCTACAAACGATTCTTTTTTTGCTGTTTCAGTTATTACCAATATCTCTTACTCATTTATTCGTTTTTCTATATGTCAAGTATAAATTTATATAAAATCAATGTTTAAAAATACGTATTATGTGTAAAATATTATTCTGTAGTAGGTGTTAGTGTTAATCCTAGTCTAGTTTGGTTCAGAATGATGATTTAATATTAGCTTGAACTGCAATGTGGGTGCTGTCTGATTCGCTTCGGTGCTTCTGTAATTAGGAATCGTTGAAGCGTGACTGGTCAGAATAATGCCCACCAAACTGATTCTATATGGCTGCTGTTTCCGCATTTTTGCTTGCGGTGACATAGTTTGGTAGATGAGGATGAAGTTTGTTTAAAGACGAACTAGATTTGTTGGTACCTTTTCCCCCTCGAGTTAGGATTATTCGAGTTTATCATAACCATAAGACCATTTGACATCAATATCCCAATTACTTGAAAAAAAGACATAATTTAGGAGGCGCAGTTCTTACCACTTCATGGCAGCTCCTGCCACGAACGAACCGCGGCAGCTCTTGCCATGGTTTTATAGCGCTATTCTGTATTCAGTAATCAGTATTAACGGTATATTCACAAACTAATGTACCAAATTCTAATTGATCATGCGGAATTATATCTACTTAAACCCTAACCCTAATCCCAAATCCATCAAGACTGTATCCATAAGAAAAACGTTCCAACTTACCCAATATTTGTCACCATAAGGGACAGCCCTGTCCTTACGGCCCACCTGCCGCGGTTACGGCAGCAAAATTTTACCTGCCATTGGTTTTCAATTTGCTGCCGCGGTAACGGCAGCTCGACATTGGTTTGTGGCAGCTAAAAAGTCAGTCGCCATAGGTTTGGCCGTAGCGGCCATGGTATGGAAATACCGCCATGGTTTTGTGGCAGCTGCAGACGCCATGGAATACTTAAAACTGCACTTGTAATTTAGGTGGTAACAGTTGTCCAAAAATAGAGTTATCCTCACTCAAGGACTAATTGATTTCACCTCAGATGCCAAATTCACCCCTCATTCCAGTATTCGCATGCCATGTTCTCCTTTACTCTTTTATTCGATATAGGCTGGAAATTATTTCCGATTAGTCATGCTTGTGTTATTCTTAGTAATGCAGATGCGGAATATTATCAAAGCAAACCAGACCAAATTGTTCTGCCCAACTCTGCTTGAGTTTACATTTTATAATACCGTATTAGATAAATGATATACGATAGTTTTTATTGTACTAAAATAAAGTTATTTTATTTAGCAGATAATAATATTAAATATGAATACCGTTAAGCTTTATTCTTGAATTATGTGCTGAGAGCAACATCAAAAGATAAAGAATTGGATCAGAAAGAAACTGGGAAATATCTATGGTTGTCAAAAAATACTGCTAGGAATCAGTTGGGATAAGACATGGTTCCCAACAATTTTTGATAAATTTCTTCTTTAGCTTATTTCGGATCTCTTCACTCCAAACTACTCAATATGTTCAATTTTTGATTGAACCTTTTCTTGTCTTACATGCAGGTCGCATTCTAGTTTTCGTGCAGTTTAAATAGTTTATAACGTGTGCATTAATATGTGTAAAATATCGATAAACAACTAAATTAGAATTCGGTTGGAAACCGAAGACTTATCGATCGACTTTAGGGGATCCCCCAAAACAGTGGTCTTACTCCATAGTGACACCGTGTGTCCCATCACTAATTAATTAATACCTCGCTAATTATACGACATAATCCATCCAAAATCAATAGGCTTCTAATCCGAGCTAAGATGAATGCACATGCAAAATTTGGAGCAGATTAAACCTCGCTTTCGTGAGATATCGCGTGCATCTTAACGTACAGACATACAGACAGACAAATACCTATCAACATACTTACCGATCAAGATCAACAAGTAATTCCTATAAACCAATGCTTCCTCCCCAAGAACAATAATCCTTCAGAAGGAATCCCCACCTCACCAGTTAGGAAACCAGTTGAGAAGAAATGTTAGTGGAATTTAGCTGAGATAGAATTTGCTTTACTCCCCAGAATGGGGAATCTGACTGTTGTTACCCAAGTTTGGTTCATTATCTCACCAACAACTTATGAGTTTCACGAATACTGGGGACTGGGCCTTAATTCACTAAGACAGCTGTTCCCAAACTTTTTGTTCGCATGATGCAAAATTATCAGAAAAAAAGGCATGGCGCACTTGCACGAAAAAAATGCCGCTATTAAATGAAACTAAGTTTTGTGATCATAAATGTGTACCTCATGCTTCTTGAAGTTTGTAAACATGTAGGCCTAAGGAATAAAGGCTCTGGCTGATTTTTCTTTAAAATACTAAAAAAAATCACTCATGTTCGATATTAGTGCGTCGCTGCGCACCCTTTGGGAACCACTGCACTAGATATTAGCAGCACACAAAGGTTTAAGCACTAAGAATTTATCTAAAATAAAAGTAGGCTATGCAGATGGCTCAATTACTGTTGCCTGTAATCGGGCTGAACAAACCAAGCTAAAAACAAAGTGCAACATTCACTTCTCGTGTTTCAAATTTTAACCCCTCAAAACAATGGTCACTGTTCTATAGAAACTTCGGGGCTCCCGAAGTATGCGAACCAAGATGGCGGACATCGGAACGTAACATGGGTAACAGGTTAGGGTTAGGCGATAATTTTTTTCCAATTTTCTTCATTTTGGTCTTATTATCAGTTCGAAGACTAGCCAAGAGCCTCCCGTAGGATTTATACCTAAAATTATGGCCTAACCCTAACCTAGTACACATATTACATTCCGATGTCCGCCATCTTGGTTCGCATACTTCGGGAGCCCCGAAACTTCTGTATAACTCTATATTTGAAACATTCAACATGTGCGGTGTTTGGTCTTCTACTTGGTCTTCTTCAGTATCCACTGATACTGACAAATAAAAATTTGCATTTTATGGAAGGACCTTCATGCATTTAGATTTCTTTCCATTCCAGCATGATTGTATGGGCGATGATCAATTCAAATTCCCCCTATTCACGCGTCTCCTTGGACACAGGATATTTATGGGCGATAACTCCTAGCATTTTATATACTAGTTTTATTGTGTCTCTCTTCACTCTAGGACTTAGTCATTTTAGTTCCTTCTTTATATTCTGTTTATATAGTATATATTTTCAGTATGGGTAAAAATAAACTACCTGTTATGAAATGACCTTTTTGTTGACTGTTTGGGATCAAGAATGTATTCTAACCTGATCACTAATGCCTGCCCTGCGGGTATAAAATACTATAGCCCAGGGCTACTCAACTATTTTCACTGAAGATCCGCATAAAAAACTTCAAAATTATTTGGATCCGGTCTTTCCATAAATTATATTTCGCATCCTTAAACGTGCACTTCCTCGACGGGCTAATTGTTATTAGCTAATTAAGATTGTTTATTATGGTGTTATAGTTCTTTTCATATATATTCAAACATATAAAAGTCATTTTATAAAAGAAAACTTCAAAAGTGGGGATAATGATACAAAATAAAGAATTAGGTGCGTCCGAATCGAATACCCAAAGGTCCGGATATAGACCGCGGTCCGACAGCGGAGTAGCCCTGCTATAGTCTACTAAATTAATTTATTTCACTCTTCTTTACTTTACACTGTTTGCCAGATAAATCAAACAAATAGCCAAATAAAATGTCAGGCAAAGGGGGAGCTTTGTCAGACTCAAGTGATTCCGAAAATGAAAAAAAGATAAAAGCAAAGTTAAGAAAGTAAGATTCTTCAATTATTTCTGTTCTTAAGTCATGTTTACTCTGAGCAAAGATCTACACAAGCATCAACTAATAGGACGGGTGCTACTTTAAAGGAGAACTAGAATATTTCTGTCTTATGTTGCTTCCTGTTTACTGGCAGGAAAGGTATAAGCGACCACTATAGGCTCTCTCATGATTTTACAACATCAGGATTGTATTTAAAGGCCTTTTTCAGTTTTGGTATTTTAAGACTTTATATTATATATATGCATCTTCATTGTATTATATATATATATATTGTTGTACAAAATTGGTAATCGAATTAATCAGTTTTAGTTATTTTAGGACACCCTATATATATATCACATATATATTGTTGCTGTTACAGATATTAGTAATTAAAAAGAATAAATTAGAATAAAATTATTTTTAGAGAACAGAAGAAATCTGCAACAAAGCGCAAACAAGCAGATACAGCGGCACCTGAAGCAAAGCGACCTGCTGGGAATAGCAGACAACAGGATGGTAATAAAGAAGAAAAATTATCAGTAAGATTAAAATTTTGTCATGTGGTCCATTTTTGTTTGAAAGTTGTTATACGCATTTCAGTCTAGTGTCATACCTGGTTACTTGATATTCGCGCACCAGGCGTTGGAAGCAACAGCGAGGTCCCGACCCGTATGTTACCGTAATACCGTTACGTATAATTGTAATACTGGTGTGATTGAATTGTTAATTCAAATGCTTAAACTGTGATAATAACCTAGATAGTATCTAGAACAGTGCTCTGCAACCTTTTTAAACTTGGGCACACTTATAAATCTTGCCAAATTCGACGGCACACCACAACAAACGAAAAAAACAAAGTGTAAGTTTGTTTTATGTTCATATTTCAATAAGAGATTTGTGGTTGTTTTAATGAGCACAATACGTGAAAGAGCAATTCGAAGTTTGCCGTCAACATCTTTCATACAGGATCGTTAATCGTTTTTGATCAGTACTAAAGAGGAAAAGCTTTGTTCGCACACATAAGTAGTGCAAAACTGGAGCAATATTTCAATAGCTGCATTGGAAATGTGCATATATTTTTTTTTTATGGAAATCCAAAACACATCAAGTGGAATTTCGCTGAATTTCAGTTTTAGCATTTTGTCATTCCTTACTTCAAAGAAATCTTCTCGAATACGCAGGGGTAATTCTTTCGTTAATCTCAAGTTTTATTTATATTCGATTACTACACGTGCTATGTTTTAGCCTCGACAATAAGCTTTGCAATATATATGCTTGACATATAGGTCTACTCCTTGTCACAAATGCACAGTGGGGGATCAGGAATTTGAATTGGTGTCGCTCAAGCTAACGTAAAAGCAGGTTAACTTTAACTTTAAGTTAGTAGAGTTATAGATTAACGTAAAATTAACAACGGATAAAAAGATATTGTAAAAAGAAGATAAAAGTTGCAATTCCTGTGCGGCACACCTGGCTTCGTCTTGCGGCACACCGGTGCGCCGCGGCACACCGGTTGCGGAGCACTGATCTAGAACACAAAAAAGTAGAAACATAAAGTGTTAAACCATTTCACGGTCCTATCTAGCGGGCCATATCAATTTGTTATGCGGGCCGTAATTGGCCCACGAGCCGCTGTTTGGGAACCACTGCTTTTGGCACATAACGTTTGATGAAAGATGTTAACTTCGACACTTTCAACAGTCGGGAATAACTATAGCTTTTGATTGCAGATTGGTAAAATGAAATTCGTCACCGTGAGAGAATTCAAGAATAAAATTTATGTTGATATTCGTGAACATTATGAAAAAGATGGAGAATTATTACCAGGAAGGAAAGGTTGGTGAACTATTTTAACTGTAATTTTTGATAGGAATTTGCTTGAAGCAATTTCATGTGCAATCACTCAGAAGAAGAGCAGACTCATCACTGAGCAAAGTTACAGGTTACCACTGAAATCTGAAGAGCTCTTGCATTGTTTTATATGGTTTTATTTTGATATACCAGCATTTGACTGCAGATTCCAGTTAATTGGCTTATGTTTTATTTCCTAAATTAACCTTTCAACTAGAACTAAAAATGCCAAAGTTTTTATAGACACAATTATTCTGAAGTGCTCTCAATTTTTAGCATGATCAAGGTTGATGTGAAAAGTACTACTCTTTCCCTTCCAAATTTAAATGTTTTTTAATTTATACATCCAGGTGTCAGCCTTCCAGCCGAGCAGTGGCAAAATTTAAAGTCACTAATAGATGACATCGATGAAAAGATTCAACAAATGTGCTGAAAAGTTCCTGAAGCTTCTGTTGCAGTCGTTTATGCTTGAAGAGTGGTTCTTACAGGATATTCAAAAAAGCAATTCTGTGATACTAAAATGGGAAAACATACATGGCTCGCTTACTTAATTTTTCCCCAGTTTCTGGGACTTGTCATTTTTTTTCTGTTCAAGGGACATTGTACATTTAGCTCTTGTTCATGGGACTCAGTTATATTGAGTATCCCCTGTTTGAGAGTGTTAGGTAACTCAATTTCAATGGATTGGGTAACTTGTTATTTCTTGTTCAAGAGACTAGTTATAGCTTGTTCCAGAGATTTTGCAAATAAAACCGAATGGTATTTTTAAAGGTGTTTTCATGAATTTAGACAAAACTTTGTGTTCCCATTTTATCAATTTTTGAAATGGATTACTAATTTACATCGAAGCTGGAATATGGCTGAAATATCAGTATTCAATCAAACTATATAGTTTAATGCCAATGATTTCTGAATTAGAGTTTATTCCTAATCAGGCTACGTCTCTCCTTTGCTTTGCTTTTTTTTACTACCTACCAGAACTGCCTTTGCTTTGCTTTTTTTTACTACCTACCAGAACTGCCTTTGTAAGAAATGTGAAATTGTTACTTGTGTAAAGCTGACAACACAGTTTAATTAAATTTTTGACTTTTCCTTTAAATATGCATGGAAAATAAAAGTAGTGGCTCAGCATTCATAGAGTGCTCAAGCATTGTTTTCAAATTTAAGAAAGTTGATAGAATATCAACCACTATTATTTATGGACACCCCCACCCAACTGTTGCTCTGAGCTTTTATTTGTTATCTGCTGATTGTAAGCTTGCCTGTGTGCCAAACAATGAAAAAATAATTGTACTGTTTGTTTCAATGTTGAGTACTGCTATATGCATCTATTTTGGTTTACAGCAGTGATTCCTGAACTGCGGCCAGCTGGCCAGTTACTGCTCACACGGTGATTTAATATTACCCACCAATAAAAATAGATCATGTCAATTGTTACGTCATTATCACAGTTCAAGCACAAGTATATTCGTCACAACTCAATTGCACTGATACCGGTATCGGTCCCTTGCGGGCGCCTCCTCTACTGGCCTGCACATATCTTTCTGCTTCTAATTTAGGCCCGGTCAATTAACATTGGGAAACATTGGTTTACAGTGATAAAAGCTTATGCATCTTAGGCAGGGCTGTCCAAACCGATTCAAATTAATTAAAAATAAATTATATTCAAAATTGTAAAAAAAATGACAAATCAATCAACTTTCCAACTGCAACTTTCCTGCATTTCCAAATTCATACTCATTGACAAAACTTTGCTTTCTATGTGGTGTTTGACAAAATTTGGAATGCATTCAATATTCAGAAATATTATTTTAGAATGTATTTTGAAAATGTAATTATTTAGTCTTGGCTGTTCTTGCTACTATTATTTGTTCTGTATTTTGAATGTGTGCGACTGATCATATCGTGTATGTGGGAACCTTAGTTCAGTGCATTACTCATATATGTTGAGAACGCAAGGCAGACATCAAATTCAAACCCTGGAGCCGAGGCATTTTTCACAGCGTTCAAGCTGTGATATATAAAATGGGGGTTCATATTTTAAAAATCTTTTCGATGTTTAGGGTGGCTGCTTTCCTAGTGCTTTGTTTTGAGAAAGATGTATGACATCTTATTAAAATTATACTTTCAAAGTAGTTATGCGTTCTTGAATTCTTATGGGTGATTTTTTGATGGTCGATGTCTTTTTCTGTTGAATTTTGTATGATTTCATAAAAACTTGCTTTTGCTGTTTACTTGGTGAATGATTTAGCATTTCGGTACTCCTGAAGTATGCGCACCAAGATGTTGGACAACCTGAACCCTAACCTGGTACACAACCTGAGTTCAGGTTGTGCGCTATCTTGGTGCGCATACTTCAGGAGGTCCAGCATTTCATTATGTGGAACTCTCAGAAATCCTGTTTCAGCCCTTTTTGTTAATATTTTTGAAACTTATTATTTACCAATGTACAAACTATGGTAAGCCTAACAGCAATTCTCTTCTAGAATTTAGCATGCGGTTTGCAGATTAAGGTCGGAACCCCAAGCCCTGCTGTCCCAGGGGTTTGTAGACCTTTCGTTATGTCCTTCTGAACAGGTAAACGCCCTCTATGGTACATAGTGGTGCCATATTTATCAGTGGCCACTCATCAGAGCGGTTATGAATTTATTTGTTTGTTAGATTACAATACTATTCCTGATAAACGTGAAACATTTTATTACTGCCATTATTGTTAGTTTAATGTTCAGTGCTTTGCTTTTGTCTGTCATTTTTGATAATTTTGTTGTTTTGTCTGTTGTTTCTGAAATAAATTTCGTTGTTCGAATCGTTTTTTGGTCGTGTTGGAATGGATTCATCATTGCAAGGACGCAGCTTTTGATTCTTATATCCTGACGGTTGTCTCTTCCAACAGTGAAAAAACACGAGAGATAGTTTTTCATATTCAGTAATTTATTTTGTCACTAGGACTGAATCAAATTTTTACAATAGAACAGGATTTACATATTTATCCCGGGGGAGAGGAAAGCCGATAAGACGGCTTAATCATATACCGAACGAGGGACGTGGTTACCAGTCCATGTCGGGTATGAGATTAGATACGGGTAGCCCGGTTATTTGTTTCCAGACGCGTGGACTTGACATATAGCGACTATTTATACGTACCAAAAATTTGAAATTAACTGTTCCATTAGTTACGGATGAAGACTATTTTTTACTTTATCAACAACATGAACAATAAAAAGTTGGCAAAACGATTGGTATGTTCACATTGTATCCAATCATTCCCAGAAGTTCCCAAATAGCTCTACCGCAAACGTACCCGGGGTATTCCCCGGGTAAGCGATGAATAATAATTTAAGCCCGAGAACATCCGAGGATTTCTTCCCATAAGATGTCGGCTCTTTGTTAGATTTCTCTAAGTATAATTAGTAGACAGGTCAAAAGAACATGCAAGTTCAATTAACAAAAAAGAGAAAAAACATACCATGAGCCTCAATAGGATTTTTTTTGTTTGGTTAGAGTTGTATGAACAATGAAACAGTGAACTTGGCGCCCATCTATCTAACTCACACAAGCATGTATAAAAAAAGATAAGAAACACGAACGTGTATAGCATAAACAACTGCACTGTTTGAGCAAACATAAGGTGGCTATGCTTATCGTTTGGGATTTGTTTGCATCGGCCACATTTGAAGCAAACCAATAACTTGACTGAGGTAAACAACTGCGAAGTCATGTGATAATTGAACACGAAGTCAGCAAAATTAATAAATAAATTCTAAATGCCTTCGCATTTTTATTACGAATAAAATCCGAAATGGGTGCTGTGTTGTAGGTGCAACTTAGTTTTATTTAAATGCCTGATCATTTCTTATTTCTTATGCCTTGGGAAATTGTAATAACAGCTAGTAACATAGTCCCTATTATTCGAATCCTATTCTTTTGTTGCCCCTCGTTCCAAGTGTGAATTGTTCCTAAATTTTCCGTCTTTATTTAGTACCTTTACAGTTTTAGTATCAAAATGTGAGCCTTAACATGTAACACTATGGGTTGCTGTCAGTCTGCAAATAGAGACAAAGACAAACTTCTTCCAGGTAATTATTTACCTTAAACTATTTTTTCTTAATTATTTGTTTGAAACAGTTTCTCCCGATGATTTAGAATAGGATTTACATATTTATCCTGGGGGAGAAGAAAGCCGATAAGACGCGTGAAGGTGTGGCTCATTGTGCTAAGCGTTAGGAATATGCTCGCCTCTGATTACTCGTTGCCGTAGAACTGCTCACGTAACCGCTGGTCCTCCATGCTTCCGAAAAAACAAGTAATTATCTAATCCCATACCCGACATAGAATTGTAACCGGACGAGAGGCCGTGGTTTGCCATATGGTTAAGCCGTCTTATCAGTTTTCCTCTCTCCATCCTAGGACAGCTTAATCATATTGCAAAACACGGTCTATCGTTTGGTCCATGTCAGGAATAGGAATAAGGAATTATTTGTTTCAGATGCATGGATTGATGATATCAGCTATATTTTAGTTAAGAAACCTACGGTAATAAGTTTACCCCCAATTTATATATAGACTTGGAAATCCATGGTTTAAAAGCAAATCTATCTGAGGAAGACTCATCTATCATTGTTTCATGGAAACCAGTGCGTGGCATTTCTGCAGACGTGTTTACACAAATTTTCAAAAATGGACTGGAGGTGACTTCCAAGTTTTTTTTATTTATGATAATGATTCATTTATTTATGATAATGATCTTTCTGCACCCCACAGCCCACACTGATTACTCAAGGCTTGTTTCACCAATCAACTCCGTGTATAATTAAGAACTGAACATGCTATCCAACTTAATCTGGAGTGGTCATTGGATGAAAATCTGTTTTGCTACAAGAGTCTGGTCAAAAAATGGGCAATTTAAGATAAAATAATTTTAATTTTTTCAATTTTTAGTTAGAAGAACGGGAATGTATTGGGAATTTTTTCGAGTACAAATCTACAGAACCTTCATCAAGTTATCAGTTCAAAGTTTGGATTGAAAATGAAGATTTTAATACAAAACCATCCTTGTCTAATATTGTGTACACTCGTAAGTCAATATTTAAAATCGTTGGTGTATCTTATAAAATGGTCCCCATGACACCAGCCACAGTTGCCATAACTTAGATATGCCACTGTTTACAGTGAAAATTGTTCGAATCAAGGTTCTAAGTGCTTATTCAGTGATATATGATACAATATAGCAATGGTTCTGGACCTTTTAGGGCTAGGGGCTACCTACATGAGTTTTTTAGCACTCATGGCCCCGTGTTTATCATTTCATTGGTATTGATAGTGTTATAATGATTGATAAATTACAAATCTCTTTATTTTCAAACAATGCAACAAGGTGAAAGCATCAGGGCAGTTTCATGTTAAGGAAAAACTAAAATCAGTCTTTTGCCTGTGGTCCCTCTTCAACTGCTCTGGGGTCCCCTTTGGGAGCCATGGGCCTATGGTTGGGAACCACTGCTATATAGAATGGAATATGCAATTTATTATTTTTCATGTACTTGGCGTATTTAAGCATTTTTCAATTTTCAAGAGAAATTTTCCACAGCAAGATAATGCGCACTCACTCAATAGTAAAGTAGACAGGTCTCAAAGCTATGCTATGTGCGATTACTTAAATGCTCAGAGCTACAGAAACCAATTGGAACGATTGTGAGGCATTACTTCAATTATAAGAACTGGACCATGGACAGCATGATTAGTTGTGGATGCGCCATATTCCTGTAAAAAAGCCCGCCTTTCTGAAATTACGTAAATTGAATCCCTATAATAAGCACTGATTTGTACTCATTTTTTCTCTACCGAGCAGGACAATGTTAAATTTAATAATATTGTTCCAGATTCCCACATACAAAATTACCTACGTTCTAAATTAAATAAAACTTGTTTTAAAATTCAGGACCCGATAAGCTGAAAAATCTCAAAGCAACGGTTTATGGAGACCAAATTAACGTGACATGGGACACACCAGAAAGGCAATTTGAAAAATATAAGATAGAAGTGTTCATGTACAAAAAGTTGATATTACTTAAGAGATTAAACAGAAATGCGTTCTGTGTACGCCACTGCAAACTTTCTAAACCTTATCGCATCGAGGTTAAAGTAAAGGACAAAAATGGAATATACAGCAAACCAGTGGAAACAGAAGTTGCATTGCGTAAGTGATGAAGGATATTTTCTATAGTTTATTTTTCATTTTAAACAAGGCCGTAGACAAGCAGGCACTGATCTATAGAAAAAACGTTTATTTATTTCTTTTTGAGGAGGGGGGGGGGGGGGGTGCAGCCTATTCAGTTCAGCTATAACTCTACCTTTCATTCATTACACCCTCCCCGGGTGAGGTGATAAGTATGGAGTTTAATCTGATGGGATTGGTAAAACTCTTGGTTCTTTCTATCATAGGCCGTATCCCAGATTTTATTATTTTACATAAATAAACAATCTACACAATCATCTACCCATTGACCATTTTTAAAATTTGCTTGGCTCTGCTCTTGCTGCATCAGAATAAGTGTCAGGAACACACTTATCATCAAACCTGGATTAATTTGCCTGGCTTGCAGGTTTGAATCTTGAGGCAGGGGAAATTATATATGGCAGGTTGATTCCTCGCTGTCGTATGGTGATTTATGCCACCAATGGTTATTTCCAGCTCTCTCCTCTATCAAATTTGTGTGTCTGAAATGAATATCTAACTATCTCCGTATCTGACATGGACTTGTATCTCAACGATGGGCTGTAGTTTGCAGTATGCTGAAGCTACCCAATTGCTTCCGAATGAATATAAAAAAGCCTTTCCTAAAACCTCAACCTATGCGTTTAGGATTAGGATTACGCTCGCCACCTAACTAACTAATTCCATACCCGACATGGAATGGTAACCGGATGAGAGGTCGTGATTTGCCATATGATTGAGCCGTCTTATCGGCTTTCCTTCCCCCAGGATAAATCTGTAAATCCTATTTTTATCATCAATGTTTATTTTAGCTCCTCCTCCGGTACGTTATTTGAAAATCAGAGCTGTTGGTTCCGGCTTCAAGGTCGAGTGGAAACAATCTAAAGCTATAAATAGTTGTGATGTGAAAGTTTATAGAGAAAATAAATTGAAGGTAAGAGCAATGATGCTTTTTTATCTTGAATTCCAATTTTGTGCCCCCACCACAACCAGGGTGTAATAGAACGGGCCGAAAAATTTACCTCTGGAAATTTTGCTGCAGTATATCTCGTCTCTGGAAATTTCGCTGCATAGGAAAAATCGTCGCAAGAGCATTTTACTATAAAACAAGTATTTGTGATACAAACAGTTAGGGTATGGTCTTAAATAATGAATCTTTGGTGCTCCCGAAGTATGCGAACCAAGATGGTGGACATCGGAACGTAACATGGGTAACAGGTTAAGGTTTGGCAATGATTTTTTTCCAATTTTCCTTATTTTAGTCCTATTATCAGTTCGAAGACTAGCTAAGAGCCTCCCGTAGTATTTATACTTAAAATTATGGCCTAACCCTAACCTATTACACATATTACATTGCGATGTCCGCCATCTTGGTTCGCATACTTCGGGAGCACCGAATCTTTTTTAAAGAAAAAGGTACTTTGAAAACCTAAGTATTTGTTTTTATCACAAATACTTGTTTACAGCTAGATGCTCTTGCGCCTTTTTTTCCTATGGCAAATTTTCTGCGGCGAATTTTCTTAGAACCATAATAAATGGGTAGGCATTGTTGAAACAGAAAGATTCTGGTTTTTATTGGCTGCTTGTACAAGACCTTGTACGGTGTAAATGAAGCAAAGAGTAAGAGTCGTTCAAAAAAATGAAAATGTATGGTAACTGAGTTGCAAGCTGTATCAATGCAACTATGACATGGGTGTGCAACCTGCGGCCGGCAGGCCAAATGTGGCCCACAAGCAAAAATTGTGTGACCTGCAAAGAAGTGACAATTTTAAATGGTTTGCCCACAAAATGAGTTTTTAAATTAGTTTAATTTAGTACGTGCCAATAATTTCAATTTCTTTGCGCTGCAATTGCTCGTGAGAAGTGAACAACGCATGTCATAAAATCAACGATCAAAATTTTTATGACTGCAATGACTTGAAAGCCTATGTTGAATAAAGATGCGCCCAACGGTTTCAACCAGTTATTTATATTTGGCCCTGCTGTATTAAAGGTTGCGTCTATAACATTGAAATATGGTCTTTCTTTTTAAATTGTTCAACATTATTTATACCACATTGGTATTCTTTTACAGTGTGAATGTAACAATATCACTTGCCAAGAATTTACATTGAGACAATGCAGACCATCATCAAGATATACTGTTAAAGTTTCACCGAAGAATTTATTCAACTTAGTTGGATCTGCAGCAGAAGGAACTTTTTACTCAGGTATAGTCATTGGCATGCAAGATATAAAGTCAATTTTTGCTCTGGAGTGTTTTTTAAATTGATGCAGGATTTTGCTCTGTAAAATTGATGGGTAGCACTGATTTTGAAAAAGATGCTGGACCATTTTTCGATGGGGCATGAAACTAATTAAAAACAAAAATATTTGGGATATTTGATCTCGTCTGCCTTATTGCGACTATTCACATTTCTTTATTTTGGATATTTACATCCCATCCACATATTTTTAACATGATTTTGGAATAAAACATATTTTCTCCTTATTATTTGTTATTTGTAGCATATTGTTGGCTATTTATATTTGAGGTAGGGCGTGGGACTTGACAAATTTTAAAAAGAAGGCACGGCCTAAAAAGTTTTTAAAATTAGGTACCACGGTCCGATTTTTCCAGAAATTATATTTCGACATCCTCAAACGCACATTTCTACGGTGTTACAGTTCTTTTCATATATAGTCTGGCGCAAATATAAGCAAATTTTAAAACGAGAATATCGGTTGGAAACCGAAGACTTATCGATCGATAGTTAGGGGATCCCCCAAAACAGAAACTGCAGTTTCGATTCATCCGCTCTTGTAACTTGCGCACTGCACATCGCACACACACACTCGGCGGGTTTCAAAATTCTCTCGCTTTACAAAAATCTAGATCACTATATCAATAATTGATTGATAACTCGCTAATTATACGACATAATTCGCCCAAAATCAATAAGATTCTGGTCCGAGATAAGATGAATGCACATGCAAAATCTGGAGCAGATTCAATCCCGCTTTCGTGATATATCGCGTGCATCTAACAGACACACACACACACAGACATACATACAAATACCTATCAATATACTTACCGATCTTAAGATCGATAATTAATGACCATTAAAACTATGAAAGTCATTAGGTCAAAAAAAAACCTTCACATATCCAAAGTTGGGCCGATGATCCAAAATAAAGAATCAAGGCTGGCCCGAATCGAATACTTGGTTAAATAGCCCTGACCCAGCGGTTTGCATCATTGGATAAATATCTTCGATTGCGCCCTTGCTTTAAGCGAATTCTCTCCTCTTTCTTGTTTAGATATTTCTCCGATTAAAGAACTGCGCACTGAGGAAGAAAATGGGCAGATCCATCTTAGATGGAACAAACCAGAAGAGAATAATTTAGAATACAAAGTGAAACTCAGTAAACAAGGTTTTTTTCGCAGAGTGTATCTTCAAACTTTCACAGTCTTCAACAAAAATGAAGTTTCATTCAGTGTCCCGGAGGCAAGAGAGGGAAAGAAATACGATTTTGAGATAAAAGTGAAAAATTCATACGGCATTGAAGGGAGAACCAGAAAAGTTTCACACATATTCAGTGAGTTGGGAATTTATTTATTTACTTGAAAATATTTTTTGGTACTCCAGAAGTATGTGTACCAATATGGAGGTAACTTTTTTTGTTCGCCTATTTCACATCAAGTTGTGTAAAGATGCTGAAACTATTGGCAAGAGATATATTCACTTGGCGAACACAGACAGTCCCCGAACTCGTAATAGAACTAAAATAAGAAAAATCAAATTATGACCTAATGCTGATCCGGTACACATACTACGGGAGTACTGCTTGTTTTTCTACGGCATTAATCCATCATCAACAAGTCTTTGATATTTATCAACATGCAATGAGCTGCTAGCCATTGTAGGGACTGGGGTCTTTTTGTTGCTCACCCCTTTGAATATATCCTGGATTAGGTGATTAGCATGGAAATTGAAAATCGTAAGATATTTAACCTGCATCATCTATATAATTAAGTCTAACACAGCGATTCTCAACTGGGGGCCCGTGGCCCCCAAGGTGGTCACAGAACAGTTGGAGAAGGGCCACAAAGCTAGGAGAAAAACTTATTTCACATTCACTCCGCAAGAAACTCCATATATCGTTTAAACATAATGGAATTTGGAATATATCAATCAAAATTACCTTGTGAATACCACAGGAATGAAAAACAGGGGACCTTGAGTGCTAAACGCCTTTGGAATTGGGCTATGATCCATAAAAGGTGGGAAACCACGGGTCGAATGCTTTAACCACCAATTTTAAGTCACCTTGAAAGCTTTGAATTATGAAACATTTCCATGTGTTCTATGTTTCTTGCCTTATAGGTGGATTGGTCAAAATTAGGATGCATATTCTTGTAAAGGCTGATCATGATATCACAGTTATTTACGGCTCAGAAGAAAATAGTTTGAAAGCCGATGTTGAAGAGTGGAAAGAAAACGGTTACAAGTCCGCTCATCCCAAACCAATGTCTGTGGTTCTTCACAGCACAAAGAAATACAAGAACAACATTCGTTGCAAAGAGAATACCGTGCAAATTTTCCCGGCGGAAGGCCATGAAATGGAACAACAATGCATGCTCGGTGCCCAAGCGGTGTCACTGAATTACTGCGTTGAAGCGCGCCACAGTGGAAAGTACACTCTCGAATTCAAGCTAGAAGAACATGGACAAGCAAGCAGGACTTTGAGAACGGATCCATTTATCATTAATACAGGTATAGATAGATAGTAGTGTTTTCCATATGTCAATTTCATTTGGTCAAACTTGAAAATCCAAGCTAATATTCTATCTGTTAGCAAAATCACGGCCAAGCACTGAAATATCAACAGCTATTAAAAATATTTATACTGATAATGAAGCATTATGCTTTAGTGGAGTGGTTCTCAAACGGTGAGATGCGCCCCACAATGGGGGTTAAACAATTTTTGAGGGGGCTTGAAACTAATTAAATATGAAAATATTTGTAGATTTGATCTTGATCACCTTGTTATGGATTTTTACATTTTTTCATTGTTGAGAGATTGCAGAGAGCTATCGTGCTTGTCTTATTTTCCTGCCTTACTAGCAGTTAATTGTAGCTTATTGTTAGCTATTTATTTTTGAGATGGGGCTTGAGACTTGACAAATTCCAAAAAGAGGGCGCTGCTTGAAACGTGAAAAATTCTAAAAAAGGTGCGTGGCGCGATGGTGTGGCTCAGCGTGCTAAGTGTTAGGAATACGCTCGTCACCGCACCTCTGATTACTCTGCGTGGGTTTGCAGGTTTGTATCCTATGCAGAGATAGTTATGTGCGAGAGGATTGCTAGACTCCTCGCCGCAGTAGGGTGGTTCAAGTAACTGCTGGTCAATTACGGCTTCCTCCACAATCAAGTCCATGCTTCCGAAAACAAATAACTAACTAATCCTATACCCGACATAAAATGGTAACCAGAAGAAAGGTTGTGGTTCGCCATATGGTTAAGCCGTCTTATTGGCTCTCCTCTCCCTCAAGATAAATATCTAAATCTTATCTTATCTGATATTCAGGTGCACAGCTGCAACCTACTACTGTGAACCATATTGGGCATCTGCATGCAGCTCTATGTAACCTTGGTGAAAATGGAGGAAGAGTTACTCTCAACAATGGTGCAAATATCAATGTGAATCCGGATCAAGTTCAAAACCATCTTTCAGTTAAAGCAGGTAGGGAAGGTCTGAGTCATTGAATCGACCCTAGTCATCATTTATCAAAGTGACTCGATTCCTCTACATCACTGGTTTCCAACCTTCTTTCTGAATTATCCGATTATTCCGAATCAGAGAGAATTATCAATCACCACATACTAAAGCCAAAACAGCTGCCAACTCAGCGCCTCTTTAACAAAGAATTTGGAATTAATTTGGCTCCGAATGTTTTCCCCAGAGCGACCGCTCCTTGGTCTTCCTGATCTTTGTGCATAAACTACAGATCCAGTTTCCATACATTTATGATGAATTGCATAATTGTGCGTCGTGTAGGAGCCGAACTAATTCCAAATTCTCTGTTAAAGAGGTGTTGAGTTTGCCTTACTGATTTATATGCTTCTTGCCAGCAATTTTGCACCTCATTTTTTGGCTTAATCTCCTTGTCATTCTGTGGGTTGACAAAAAATGCAAACAATACCTAAATTTTACAACTAATTCATACTGTGTTTTCTGAAGAAATAAACTCTCTATGATTAGTACGAGAAAAGCAAATCAAAATGAAGAGTGTATACTTACTTTTGAGACACCTTGTATATACGACATGACACCCCGGGGAAGTTTTGCTCGGAATAAATTCAAAATACTGGCAAATGACATCGCTTTGCTAACAACGTGCTCTACATCAGGGGTGTGCAACCTTTATTACAGGAGTGCCTGATACTAAAAAAACTGGGGGAAGCCACGGGCCACACTTTTATTTAAGATAGCCTTTCTAGTAGTTGCCAGCACGAAAAATTGATATTATTAATCTTACAGCATTATTAGGGTCCTACAGAAATGGTGAGTTAAAACGCATAAATTTCTGAAGAAAACTGGTCTTCAAATTCATGGTCCCACCTACTTCAAACGAATTCGGTGAAAAACATGTATTCCATAACATTGTATATTTTACAACAAGATTTTGCTTGCTAGGTTTGCACTCAGGCACTTCTCCGTGGGCACAATTTTCCCTTGTGGGCCGCATTTGGCCCGTCGGTCGCAATTTGCACACCCCTGCTCTACATGAATATACCTGGTGGCAGACATGCCCAATATTGACAGATAATAATTGTGATGATGATTCCGTTTATTTTTTAAGGACATGTGAGTGCTCATGTGGTCCCTAGAGCATTGAAAGGTGAAAGTTCTGGCTCCTCGAACGCTGCATTCGAATAAGAAGACAACGACACTGCTAGACTTTATTGCATTGAAGAGTTAATATGGTTTTGATATTTTTTCGGAAGATGGAAACTTTTTATTTCTAAAGGGGGACAGTGGTCCGGTGCAGTTATTCTCAAACTTTTTTGATCTCTAGCGACCCCTCAACACTTCGAAAAATGCCAATTGTATTTCATCAATTATTTTGTGCCCTTAACCATGTTTAATAGGAATAAAGCCAACAGACAAAAGCAAAAAGATAATTGAATCAGAGATAAAAAATTTTATCAAATCACAGTCAATGCTAATGGTACCTCGTGCTTGCCAGAGATCTGCTTGGTGGCCACCTAATGGGGCCCAAGGGCCAGACCTGGGTCTACTGGTTGAGAAAATGCACAATGAGAAGCTTTTTACTTAATGTAGAGCTTTAGTAAATTGTTTTCCAAATATATTTGTAGCCCTAATATACAGTGGTTTCTTGTTGGCTGAGAAAACACCTCAAAAATAAGAGTTTTAAAATGATGAGAGATATTTATTTTGAGACTATGGAATTTAAATCCAAGCTGTGCAACCTGTGACGCCAACGTTGTCTAACACATCGGTTTGCAATCAGTGGGCCATGGGCCACAATATGTTTGTTATTCATGAATAGGTTCAATTTTATTGTAGTAGTAATGAATGATAATAAAGTGATGTGTCTATTTTTATAAAAAAAATTGTTTATTTTTTTTTAATTCTTCCCTTGTATAAAAAAGTTGATGTTCTACAGAATTTTTCTGCAAGTAAAATGTGCCACGAATTAATAAAGATTGGGAACCACTGGTCTAACACTTTAACACCTCAATACTTTTCTCTGAGTAGTAATAATACGTAAAATGTTGCAGTATAAAAAGCTTCTATAAATTTCGCATTTAACAACCCTCGTTTCTGAACATGAGCTCAAGTTTTCATATTGTGCCTGGTAATTCCACACAGCATAACTTTGCTTCGTTTGCACTGATTGCTGGGTTCTCCCGTAGTGTATGTACCAGGTCAGGGTTAGGCCATACTTTCATTCGAATTTTCTTTTTTTTAGTTCTACTAAAAGTTCGGGGACTGTCTGTGTTAGCCAATTGAATATACCCCCTGCCCATAGGTTTCAGTCCCTTTACACAACTTGATGTAAAGTAGGCGAACAAAATTAGTTACCTCATATTAGTACACACACTTCTGGAGCGCCGATTGCTGCATATCCTTACGACTAGATGTCACTGATATACGATATACACGAAATAAATCTTCATTTCTTCAGTTCCTGACTCTAATATTTTATTTTTCCCAATCGTGTATTTTAACCCGATTTCTTATCAATTTGTTTCTTCGCTATATTTGCTGCTCAAATTCAGCAAGGTAGTGACGCTGACCCTCATGAACTGCTATGAAATCAACATTTTCCGTTTTTGTTAGTTTTATTATTATATGCATTTCATTGCTTTACATTGATTATTGCACAATAAATGTCTGAGTCTGTTCTACTTCAGAACAATAAAACCTCTCGCAACCTCTCAAAGAATTCTTTGTTCAGCTGATATTTTCATACTTTTATGCTGTTTATTTTTTTCTCCATTTTTTAACTATATTTCATTATATTTGGGAACATGGATTTCATACACAATACTTAAATCATTGTTAGACCTCAAAAATACCCAACTTAAAATTTTAGACCTTTCCAGTTACTCACACTCGCTAATGAAAGTATTTTGTTTATGCGCTCCTTCATTTTACTCAATACATCCGCTATTTAGTGTGTGTGTGGGAGAGGGGGAGGGTTATAACTGAAAAATGTCCTAAGTTTTATATACAGGGTGTTAATAATATTCTGTTACAGTAGCATATAAAAACCATTTGAAATTTCAAGCTTTTTTACATTATAGCCCCCCTGTATATCTTTGTTCCAACGAAAGTCGATAAGCCGACTGAATGCTTAGCTGCTGATCGCTATATGCTGACTGTCAGTATGAATTTGCATGTTTGATACTAATTATTTGTAAATACTCGCAGTGAAGCCATGGTAACTCAAGCCACATTTTTCAGAATTGAGCCTTTTTATCTTACGGTATGTCATTTTGTACCAGATGCCACATTTTTGTCTGTGTTTCGATGCTGTACTTGTTTTAGTTTTATTTCTTTGTCCATTTTTGGGATTTACTATACAAATATAAAAGCTACAAATATGCATTTCAATTTTATTACTGCGGCCAGATATTTTGTCAACCTCATTCGAGATCTTAAATTTGCTACTAGTAACAGCATAGTAAAATTGTTGCTTCATCCATTAAGTTCCTAATTTTTATATTATGTGGCTTCTATTTCACTTTTTTTCTATGTGAACTGTACCATACCTGCTTCGTATATTTTCATCATTTCTTCAACTGAATTATCTTTGCACTTCATTATGGTGCTTATTTTTTTCATTGGTGCTTCCTTGCTTCATCACTCTATGTTCATGAATTTACTATTTTATATGAGCTTGATATATTGAAGCAATATCTCCTTGTTTAAAAGCTTCAGTACGCTGCTTAGAATAATGCAACTATCCCATATCTTGATTTGTGCCTATTTGAAAAATTGTAAGGGAGGCCCATATCATGGGTTCAACTGAAATTACCATTCATTAAAGACTAAAAACGACTTATATCCTCGCATATAAGCTGAACATAAAAATGGCCCTAAAATGATGAATTTATTAAATTTTGCATATCCGCCGACCCTACAAATCATAACACGCCATATACGCTCCTATCACAGCAAATGGTTGCAGAAGAGAATCAGTACGATCGGAGTTATGTACATATTAGACAAATTTTTAGTGGGATCAGAGCGTAAATGTGCCACGAATTAATAAAGATTGGGAACCACTGGTCTAACACTTTAACACCTCAATACTTTTTTTTGAGTAGTAATAATACATGAAATGTTGCAGTATAAAAAGCTTCTATAAATTTCGCATTTAACAACCCTCGTTTCTGAACATGAGCTCAAGTTTTCATATTGTGCCTGGTAATTCCACACAGCATAACTTTGCTTCGTTTGCACTGATTGCTGGGTTCTCCCGTAGTGTATGTACCAGGTCAGGGTTAGGCCATACTTTCATTCGAATTTTCTTTTTTTTAGTTCTACTAAAAGTTCGGGGACTGTCTGTGTTAGCCAAGTGAATATACCCCCTGCCCATAGGTTTCAGTCCCTTTACACAACTTGATGTAAAGTAGGCGAACAAAATTAGTTACCTCATATTAGTACACACACTTCTGGAGCGCCGATTGCTGCATATCCTTACGACTAGATGTCACTGATATACGATATACACGAAATAAATCTTCATTTCTTCAGTTCCTGACACTAATATTTTATTTTTCTTAATCGTGTATTTTAACCCGATTTCTTATCAATTTGTTTCTTCGCTATATTTGCTGCTCAAATTCAGCAAGGTAGTGATGCTGACCCTCATGAACTGCTATGAAATCAACATTTTCCGTTTTTGTTAGTTTTATTATTATATGCATTTCATTGCTTTACATTGATTATTGCACAATAAATGTCTGAGTCTGTTCTACTTCAGAACAATAAAACCTCTCGCAACCTCTCAAAGAATTCTTTGTTCAGCTGATATTTTCATACTTTTATGCTGTTTATTTTTTTCTCCATTTTTTAACTATATTTCATTATATTTGGGAACATGGATTTCATACACAATACTTAAATCATTGTTAGATCTTAAAAATACCCAACTTAAAATTTTAGACCTTTCCAGTTACTCACACTCGCTAATGAAAGTATTTTGTTTATGCGCTCCTTCATTTTAATCAATACATCCACTATTTAGTGTGTGTGTGGGAGAGGGGGAGGGTTATAACTGAAAAATGTCCTAAGTTTTATATACAGGGTGTTAATAATATTCTGTTACAGTAGCATATAAAAACCATTTGAAATTTCAAGCTTTTTTACATTATGTCCCCCCTGTATAACTTTGTTCCAACGAAAGTCGATAAGATGACTGAATGCTTAGCTGCTGATCCCTATATGCTGACTGTCAGTATGAATTTGCATGTTTGATACTAATTATTTGTAAATACTCGCAGTGAAGCCATGGTAACTCAAGCCACATTTTTCAGAATTGAGCCTTTTTATCTTACGGTATGTCATTTCGTACTAGATGCCACATTTTTGTCTGTGTTTCGATGCTGTACTTTTTTTCGTTTTATTTCTCTGTCCATTTTTGGGATTTACTATACAAATATAAAAGCTACAAATATGCATTTCAATTTTATTACTGCGGCCAAATATTTTGTCAACCTCATTCGAGATCTTAAATTTGCTACTAGTAACAGCATAGTAAAATTGTTGCTTCATCCATTGAGTTCCTAATTTTTATATTATGTGGCTTCTATTTCACTTTTTTTTCTATGTGAACTGTACCATACCTGCTTCATATATTTTCATCATTTCTTCAGGTGAATTATCTTTGCACTTCATTATGGTGCTCATTTTTTTCATTGGTGCTTCCTTGCTTCATCACTCTATGTATATGAATTTACTATTTTATATGAGCTTGATATATTGAAGCAATATCTCCTTGTTTAAAAGTTCCAGTACGCTTCTTAGAATAATGCAACTATCCCATATCTTGATTTGTGCCTATTTGAAAAATTGTAAGGGAGGCCCATATCATGGTTTCAACTGAAATTACCATTCATTAACCCTTTCCATGCGATTTTTATTTTTTATTAAATAATCGTATTTGCTACGCCGACTTTATGCATTTGTACCCCCACAACTAATCGATCGACTAACGAAAAAGTAATGATCCTCTGCTGCCAACTGACGGCTCGTTGAAAAGCCTATTTAAAGAGCTTGCAATTGGCAATTAAAAAAAATATTTTTTTTAAAAGGGGTGGTCTGAGTCACAAACCGGATAGAAAAAAGGCATTATTTTTCTTGGGTGTTGAAACTTCAAACCGTAATAAAAAATAGAAATATTCGCTAAATCCTTTACTGTTACCGCTTCTTGGTTGCCAAACAATAGCATAATATTGCTGTAGCAATTTCGCTATCTAACTCAAAATACTTTGGTAGATGGAAGGGATAATATGTCTTCTATTACCACCCAAAAAACACCGAAATTTGCATAAATTTGAAAAACACTCCCTCATTCCACCGCAAATAAAATTCCCACGGTAAACGAAAGCCAGATTTATCGTCGCTTATGTTAATCTCGAAGAAGACTTCTTATCAATAAACTGAAACCCGGAAAAACTAGACCAACAGTTTGAGACCGATTGCTAAATAAAACAGTGGAGTACATCAACGTACCCGCCGCAATCTAGCGAGTTTTGTCGTGGGTACGTATACGTGCCCACCGCACGGAAAGGGTTAAAGACTAAAAATGACTTATATCCTCGCATATAAGTTGAACATAAAAATGGCCCTAAAATGATGAATTTATTAAATTTTGCATATCCGCCGACCCTACAAATGATAACACGCCATATACGCTCCTATCACAGCAAATGGTTGCAGAAGAGAATCAGTACGATCGTAGTTATGCACATATTAGACAAATTTTTAGTGGGATCAGAGTTATTCACGTATAAGCCGATCCCTTAGTTTGGCAACCTTTTTTGAGTTTTAAACTCGTCTTATATGCGAGGATATACGGTATGTCATCTAATTGGAATGATTTGGACTCTTACTCAACTATCCACCGTTGAGACTTCTTAACTCAATGACTGACTCGACTTCAAAAATCAGTCAGGGTAATTCTACTCAACATTGATTTGAATAGCAATAGAAGTAGCGTTTTGTAAAATTTGTCCAATCCAAAATCAAAATGTTTTTAATTTTGTTACATTAGGTCTGAAAAGGTGAAACTAATCTTAAAACGTTGCCGTAGAAAATGCGACAAGGCAGACAACTAACCACTTCTCTCAGTTGTCAAGTTGTCTTTAGTTAGTTGTCTGTGCAAGCGTTTTGTCCTCCTTCATATGCCAACTCCATTTGAAGTTTGAGTTTATTTAAGTTTATTGAGTTTATTGAATATGAATGTGACTCTTTTCTTAATTCATTTACAGATTTAAGAGTGTGATGACAGTTTGATATTGTCAGACTGTGGTTGGTTTGCAACTGTCTTATGCCCTACAGTAGGTAACAATCATAACTGTTTGCAACTCAAAAGCAACACGATCAAGAAATGGCTGCAGCTGCAAGAGCATTGGATAATGGGGAACAGAATGAAAACCTTGGTGAGTTGAAAGTGTTCATAAAAACCTTCCATAATTGGCATTCTTAGTAATGTTGACAAAAGTAAAACACTAAAATATCATAAATGAAGAAAAAAATGCTAATAAAAATACATTTCTGTTTGGGGGTCGACTCATCCACTGCCAGAAATCAATGGAGCATGAGTAGCCAGAATAATATTATTATCTTAACAGGGCATTGATGCTGTCCATGGTGCCTACATTCTTTTATCTGTCTAGATGAAGAGTTCTTGAACTTTTTGAGCCACGCCTTTTTTTAGAATTTTCCAAGTCTATCGCCTTACCTGGAAAATATCTGGCTAACAATAAGTTACAAATAACAGTTAGTAAGGCGAGTATGTTTTGTACAAGAAACCACCATACGGCTTCCTTCACCATCAAGTCCATGCTTCCAAAAACAAATAATTGGCCAACTAATCCCAAACCCGACATGAACTGGTAACCAGATAAGCGAACATGGTCAGCCATATGCTTTCCCCCGGGATAAATATGCAAATCCTATACTATCCTATCATAGTTGCACAACTATAGCTGAAGATAAATAATTTTTTCATACAGGACCGAAAATCAGTGATTTGAAAGCTGAATTTAAATACTTGAATGATGACGGTTCACAAAGTTGTATCGAGGTTAAGTGGGAATTTGTAAATGCTCCGGATGAGAATGATGCTCGAGTGCTCATCGAAATTATTAAAAATGGCACAAAAGAAGGGGAGGCTCATAATGAATATAATGATAATCGTTTTATTCACAATCAACCACAACCATCATCAAGCTATAAGTTTAAAGTTACAATTGAGAATTCTGAACAATCTCTCACCTCTGAAATTGTGCATACACGTAAGTCTTCAGGTTGGGAAAAATAGGTGCTATGTTAAAACAAATATTGGTTTTTAATTAATAATAGGCATCAAAATCTATACAGGTCAGGAATTTTCTTATCAATCATGGTTTAATCAAGGCTGCTATAACAACTGAAGAGGCGATTTGCAAACTATATCACTTTATTCAGCTACTAGGATAGGATATCCCTATTTTACTGTCCCAAGATTTGACTTTCTAATGAAATTGGGAAATACCAGTTATATTTTTCAGACTATATTTAACATGGGGGCAATCATATTCGAATAGTGTTATATTATAAAATTAAAATTGAATGATGAATTATCATTTTAAATAAAAATAAGAATTCCAAAAAGTGATTTTCATGAAATATCATAAATTTTGAGTTTTGTTTAAATAATATAGGTCAGTATTATAGGTTTTGAGCTATTTCTCACTTTCAGCTGCAAACTGTGTGAAAAATCTTGAGGTCACCTGTTCTGGACACGACAAGATAGAAGCGAAATGGGACATACCAGATGGAAAATTTATAGATTATGAGATAAATGTGGATGAGGCTTCGAAGCCAAAAGTAGTAAGCAAGATACTGGACAGGAATGAGTATCGCGGAAAAGGCTTCACTGATAATCGTGTGTATACTGTTAGAGTTGAAGTTCGAAATCAATATGGATTGCACAGCAAAGCACAGGAGGCAAATGTTCAGTTTAGTAAGTCTACATAAAACTATGTTATATGTTATTTGTTAACTCGTGTTATTTTTTATAAATTCTAAAATAATGGAAGTTTCTCCCACATAACATTTCATGTACCGTAATTTTTTTAAAAAGGATAGGATTTATCAGAGAAAAAAAGCCAATGAGACGGCTTGGAAGTGAAATAAGGTGAATTAAGATTTAGACAAGATGTACATCCATTACGTTATTCAAAAGATAACAATGCAATCTGATCTGATTTCGGATGAAAACTGCTGTTATCAAAAGTAAATATTGTATTGAGTGACATGTATCCTGTTAGTGGTTAAAAGACAGATGTTAATAAGATGTCAATGTCAAAAAGACGGCTTAATCATAAGGCGAACCACGACTTCTCGTTCGGTTACCAGTCCATGTCGGGTATAGAATTAATTAGCTAGTTATTTAGAAGCATGGACTAGATGTTGGAGGAAATCGTAACTGACCAGCAATCTTCTCGCACATCATCAACCCTGCATGAGATTCAGACCTGCGAATCCACGCAGGGTAATCAGAGGTGCAGTGACACACGTATCCCTAGCGCATAGTTCGATGTGTCACATCGCCGATTTGTCACATGTTAACTAGGTACAATATGGATGTGTGAGTTGTCATGGGATTTAACCTGACATTTTCAGATGAATTCAAAATTTCTTTGTAAAAAAAAAATGTTCAAACAACTTATCAATGTCATACATAATTTAATTGAAATGCCTTGAATGTTTATAACTAAGAACTCTCCCAAGTACATCGTTTTTTTAAATAACATTCCCTCTTTGTAAAAACAGCTCCGGCCAAAGTTACATCATTAGCAATCAAGAAGAGCTCCTCTGAGAAGTTGAAAGCTAGTTGGAAACAGGACCAACGCACTGCAAAATGTGAAGTTAGGATTTATAAGAAAAATATTGCTGTTGAAAAAAGTGTTAGAGACCCTGAGGTAATTTGTTTCACTTAGTATAATCATCGGCATCTTCACAAATTTCTTCAATTCCCGACTCTGGTTTTATGTTATGACTTCTAGAGTGTGAATAAAATAATGAAGCATGATGTTTATATGTGTTTAGATTTTAGATTATTGTTTAAATTTTACCTTTTTTATTTGAAATTAATTCATCTCATACACCCTTATCTTTTCATATTGTTTTAGTAGCTTTTGGTATTATCATGGTTGGCCATAACATTCACACAGACATTTGTCTGTTTTACTTCTGAGTGAGTGCATTACCATATCTTTATAGTTAGTATAGGATTTACATAATTATCCCAAGGGAGAGGAGAACTGATAAAACAGCTTAATCATATGACGAATCACAGTCTCTCGTCCGGTTACAAGCCCTATCCGGTATGGGATTAGTTAGCCAGTTATTTGTTTTCAGAACCATGAACTTAACTTTCAGTAGCTGTTGATATACTGTGGTCACCTGTAACCTTGTTTAGTAGTCTTTTTTACTGCTAAGTGAGTGTGTTTTGAGCAAATTGTTCTGGAAAATTTCTGTACTCAAATCCTTCCCTGGAGGGGAAATGCAGATTAACCAATTGAATGGTGTCTGAATCATTAAAGCTTTCATATTTTCATTTTCAGCCATTTGATATTAATAAACATGTCAGAAGGAAAAAATATAAATGGGAGAAGTGTGCTGCAACACAATATACTGTTGAGGTTTGCCCAAAAAATTCAGCTGATAGTGAAGGACTAGTATCATCAACCGACTACAAAACTAGTATGTTTTTGCAGTAAATATTATGGGGATAATTAGAACAAGATTAAAGCCTGCTCACGCATTCAGTGTTATCAGAGATGTCATCGTGACTAACATGCAATGCAATGTGGCAACTGTCAATCAATATCAGTCTCCCCACGAGGTGTTTGTTCGGGAGGCTCCATTCATTGACTTCAGTCATCATTTATCAAAGACTAGCTTCATATAAATGAAATTAATCGTACTTATAAGATATCAAGTAGGAGTTTTGGTCGGCTCAAGACTCTGGTGACCCTCGTCTAGGATTGCTAGTTTAGTTTTATGGGACTTCTCATTAATTAACGCTGTTTGTGACCCCAATCTGGGCGGTGAGTTCTAGAATTTATACTTGACATCAAATTCCTAGCCATTTGAAAAAGAATTTGATTACAACCCCGGTTGTTCCAAGATATTTTTGTCTAAAAGGCTTTCACAATATTTAATATTTATGAAAGTCCAATAACTGCAGCTGGTATTTCACAATTTAGAGATTCCTGTGCCAAAAGATCCACAAGTTTCTGAAGAAGAAAGCCAGATCAAAGTTGAGTGGGGAGCTGTATGTGAAGGAATCATCAGATACAAGGTCAAGATTAAGAAAGTGAAACTCTTTCGAAATCAATACATTCGCACATACTTCGTTAAAGAAAATTTTGTTCTAGTCGATCTGCCGCAATGGGAATATGGAGACAAATACGAGTTCCAGATAAGAGTACAAAACTCTGATGGTATAAAAGGGGAAAAATTAAAAGTTTATCATAGAATCGGTGAGTATTTGTTCTAGTCAAGAAAGTGTCTATTCAAAATCTATGTCTTTTTTCTCAACAACTGTGTAATTAATTATGAGGCAATATGCTAAACTACAAAGATTTTGTTTTTTCTAGAGGTGGTGGTTTTCTAATGCAGCTTGTTGAAAGCCTTTTTTTTGGGGAAAAAGCCAAGTTGAGTCACTGTCATTTTGTTTGGTTGACTCAAGCCTCCTATTTTACTAAGATTATGCTGCGATAAGTCAGGTTGAAGAACATTTTAACATAATATTTGACACAAGTCACAAGTTGTGGAATAAAATGAAAATTTTAGTCACACTGTGACGCTTTCATTGTACGAAATGATAATATTTCAAATGAAACTGCTATGGAATTTGCAGAAATAATCTTTGTGGTCAATTCTTGCTCTAAATTAACCTTCCACTGGATACAGAACTGTGAATTACCGTAGTCTATTTGTGTTGTGGGATTGATTGATTACCTGATTTAACCGAGAACAGTCGTATTGCTCTTTTCAGTCCAATCCCCTATCAGTCAACGCCCCTCCATATTCATTCTAAAATATAAAGAAATAGACCATAATGGCTAAAGCGTTCACTGTGTTTGATTTTGATAAAACTCTTGGGCATGAAATTCTTATCCTAATCAAAATTATTTTGTTTTTAGGAAAGTGAAAAAAATTTCCAGAGCTGACTCCATAAAGAATAATTTTTTGTTTTCTGAATTGCAAAATTGTATTAAATCTATATTTTGATTATACATGACAATATTATAATATTTAAATGATGATTACCAATTGTTTGATTTTTGATTAAAATTGATATTTATGTCTTTGTGCAAGCAGCCAGCCAGTTAGCTGGCCTGTTCTGCATTGCCTACCTAAATTTATACTCACTCAGAAGATTCAACCATTAGACAATGCCAATAAAATCGAGCTCATCACACCCACTTGAATTGAAATAAATTTATTAAATTCTTTGACATCTTGTGGTTTGGTTGTCCCTCTATCTCGTGGACCCTCAAGATCTTCATTTTGCTGATCTATGCTTCATTTTGGTGGGGGTAACTTTCTGCTTGTAATGGTGTTTCACATTTTGTCTGGGCAAGACTATGTATTCTTTGATAAGGTATTGGTGGCCTTTAGTTGAGCAATAAACTGAATGAATGTTGCTTGAACCTTTGATGTCTCGCTTATGATGTGAACATAATTTATCTATTTTAGTGCCATGAAACTAGATTTTTTTATTCTGAATTTCCGTTGTTCATTTTTTGTTTCATTCTATGCACTCCAATGTTTTCAAAGTGTGGCAGGGATACCCTGTGAATATCATTTACCGTATTTTCTATGCAAATGTTCCTACGCAAAATTTTATTGCCTCAATTTAAGTAAATTAACTACCTACAATTTGTTTTACTTGTGTTCAAAGTCATTTTTTTTAAATTTATGCAAATTTCTCACCTGATTTAATTCTATGTGCCATTCTTTTATTTTCTTTTGTGCTGCGCCAATATAAAAATACCTTCTATATATTAGTTATTCTCACGCTGTATTAAGTATATATGTATGGCTTTATATTGATTGTTCATGGGATTCATGGGTTGATTCATCATGCTCAGCTTTAGGATATATACTTGCTAATTATCTCACTGCTTATCCAAGGTTTTGTTTGCTCTCCTGATTTCATAATTAGTTTTTATTTGCTTGTTTTTATTAATCATTTTATCGGCTGTTATGCTGAGCATGGATTCGAAATAAACTTATCAACTAATTCATATTTGTTATTAGTTACTGATGATAGATAGGCTTCAGTAGTGGTTCTAACCTTTTTTTCAATACATCCTTTTTTGCCTACTTCGAATTTTGTTATTCCTTCCTCGCTTTTTTTAAATTTGAGTCTCCACCACCTGATATAGTGTTTTATGTGTGGATTTCAAATGGAGTTTTTATTTTACACTAATTTCCCCAAATTTGATTGATTCTTGCTGTTTTATGAAATAGCTCGATTGATTTTCCGGGTCTAATAATATCTACTAGTCCTGTAATGTCCAATCTCTTTGGTGGAGCGGAGCACCAATGAAAAAAGCATTTTAGAGCAGGGGTCGGGAACCTTTTTGGCCAAGAGAGCCATAAAAGGCACATACTCGTATTCTCGATTGCATTTCCGTGCGAGCCATATAGGCCTATAATTTCTTCACTTAATCAGGCCTGAATTTTTTACTCAAAAGTCAACACATCCTGATACTGCATGTTGTCGCTGAGGGCTTCGAAAGGGTGCTCACATGCAGCACAAGTTGAAATCTACGATACTCATCAGTGTCATCAGCCTTTTTATGTTTAGGCAACTTCACAGTATTTTAAAAACTAGGAATCCCCTAGTTTTGTCACAATGCCTGTCTGGTAATTCTCTCGCATAACATAGACATGCGCTGGGCGCGCGTTCTCAAACTTATTGGCAAATTTGGCTATAAAAGAGTTTGAAAACTCGTAACAATAGTAAGCTTAGCTTTAGAATATTAGATTTTTCTGGGAGCCCTATGCCGTCACCAAAAGAGCCACGGGTTCTAGACCCCTGTTCTAGAGGGTGAAGGGACCCTTGCGCATTGGTTTTATTGTCTGAATTGTGTAAATTATAAATACATAACGAAACAAATCTAATACTGGCAAAACATAAGTTCAACTATAGTGGCAAACCTGATATTTGGTTATATTTAATATTCATATATTAATATAGACCCTTAGGTTTGAATGTAAAGTTGTGTAAAGTCTGTACTGTACTGGCAGAACCCCCAGAGGGCCACGGAACCTAGGTTGAAAACCACTACATTAGAGTAATGCTCCACTTTTGTACTGATTCAAGTATCGTGTGAATTCATATTTATTGGTGTGTACTGAACCATCATAATTCTATATAGTTTCAGTGGTCTTCGCATTTCAGTTGGTCGCCTGTAAATTTGCCTAGAGATGAATTTCCTTGGCGACTTGTAACTTTACTCAGATATGAGCCTATTTTACCTTCCTTCCTTCAATTCAATGCTCTTTTGTTTGTTTTTAGCTTATCTGTTGTGAATCTGTGTGATTCTGTTCTCTGATAATAAAGCAATGATAACCGCTTTAAAATCGTTGTAATTCACCGCAGATCGCTGGCTTAGCAAGGACATGGTTCATCTTCATTCATGGGTGCTAGATTTTCCTATTTATCATGTGAAGAGGAAAAGTGATAAAACAGGCAATCTGGGGTCATATACGCATTAAATGAAACATTAGAGCTGCAAAAATGTCTCTCAAATTGATAAAAACGGAAAAATATGAAGTGAAATCAAGCTCCACCGTGTTCAGGAAGACCAATCAATCAATCTTTTATTTGTCAACACAAAAACAAGCATATAGAAGACTTGCACGGGTCACGTGACTTTGTTACTGGACGGCAATAAAACAAAAACGTCTATTTGGCTCCTGTTAGTTGCAAGTCGGATTATACATTCCGTTTTGTTTGGCTGTTGAAAATGGTTATTTCGTATTGTTCTGTTGGCTGTACGTATAGTATAGACAACGAAATGGATCTTCAGTTATATTCCACTGATTTCAAAAGATCCGGAACGCACTTCGTTGATGGTGAGTGATAATGTGGTGATAGTGTGCCGTTATCATTTTTTTCCTCATTTCAATGGAAAGCAGATGACAAACTACTGTTATTAGTAGGCCTAGGCGTGGGCCTACTTGCAGTTGCAGACTTGACTTGTGTAAGACAGTAAGGAATTAATATTCAATTACTATAAGGTATTGTTTCCCTAATTAGCAGGTAATCTATTACTAAGTGTGAAAGGTTGAATAGATAACTAAAGTTTCACACCAGTGGTCATGCAAAAAATAACCAGAATTCAATCGAATTCGCCATCTAGGAATACGCTCGCCACCGCCTCTCTGATCACCTGGGAGTTTCACAGGTTTCAATCCCATGCGGGGATAGTTATGTGCGAGAGGATTGCAGCTCTACTCCCACCGAGGGTGGTTCACATGACCGCTGATCGGTTACGACCATTCCCCACCATCCAAGTCCATGCTTCTGATAACAAATAACTTGCTCCCCCTCCTCCCCAGATAAATCCTATCCTAATGGTGCTTGTACAACTGATCCATAATGTCTTTTTGTTGTCATTGGTAAAAAAGATATGCTACCCGGAATCAAATTCATTTGGGACTAGTGGCTGTGGTGGGATATGGACCTAAATTTCACACTCCTTGATCGTTAGATTTTATGAAAACTCTATCTGTATCCATTATCTTACAGATATGGGTGCGACCATGGAATAGATGTATGGCAAAGTATAAGTTGCAACAAGACCACAGTGGCACAAGACCTCAGCTTGCGTGACTTGATAATACATCCTCAGTATCCATTTATTGATGCTTATCGTAATGACAAAGTAACTTGTGATTACTGTGGATTGGTGAAGATAAAGTGTCCATTGTGCTTTAACAAAAGCAACTTCAAGACGACCCTATCAAGAAAAAAAATTGTTTCGGTGGGTCTGGTAGTGAAGATTTTAGTCTAACGTTGGACACCGATACTACAACCAGATACAGTTGCCAATGAAACTTACCGAGGCGTAATATTGCGACTTTGTGATCTGAAAGGAAATTCTGATGGGGTAGCCGGCTAGGCGCAACCTTTTGTTTAAAGAATTTATGAGATATGACTTAAGAGTCTAAACTTTTATTTGAGAGGGGTGTAACCCAAGCTAATTTGCAAATGGCATTCATGTTACCAAATGTATCACACACTTTACAGTAATTATAAATTATATTTAAAAAATAAAGCACATCAAAAATGTATTCTTAAAAAACAATTCGTTTTATCTGCAGATACTAGGTTGATATTGAGATTGACCATTTCAATGCTAAATTTTCTTTAGTCAAAAGGCACACTTGATTCGCAAAGATTTGTGAATGCGCACAGTACACCAATTTGTCTAATGTTTTGATTCCATAGGCAGGAGGTTGTGGATCGGTGCTGCTCAGGATGGGATATTTTTGCCTCTAAATGCATATTACGTGTTTCACATGAATCCATCGTGCTCAGATTCGACTGTTTTCAAGGTCTGAAGGCTCCAACAGCCTTATTTTATGGGTACACAAGAGAATTTTCAGTGTGGCATGCATGGGTCAGTTGGAGTCACTAACCCCAAGATATCTATAAGCAAGGATAAGATAACCTGGAAGTAACATTCCATAATTTAGAGTAAAAAATGTATCTGCCTCCACAGCCCTTTCAAATGGAAGATATGATGCCTCGGGGTAATTTCTATCAAATATTTTACAGTATTATGGTTCTAGTGAAAAGGGGTGTAGGCGGCTTTTTTTAAAGTGTGGTAGGTCTAGTCGAAAGACACATTAAATGTTTATGCTAACAACTGAAAATTAATATTGCAACGCATACAAGTTAACAGAATTTGTTGAAATGGTCCTGCCTTTTGCCTTTCTTCAAAACCCCCCTTTTTCTAACTATTCTCTTCCTCTCTGGGGATGGCGAAAATTCAAATATCGATGGGACATCTAAGCAGCTGATAATGGGTTATCTTCCCTTTTTCCTGAAAAAATAAATCAAACACTAATCATCATTTGACAGTGCCAAGTTTGTGTATCAGATCAGTAATAAATTACCTGCTAACTAACAAAACAATCTGACAACACCTTCTGACCATTAATGAAGATTTCTTTCAATTTAAAACGCAACTATGCCTACCAATGTGGGCAGTTTTTAGGATAGAATTTATCTGTGGTTGGGGACAGATTGCAAGGTGCAACATCGTACGATTACCATTCTATGTCGGGAGTAGTTATCCAGTTATTTGTTTTAGAAGCATGGACTTGATGGTGGGAGATGTCGTAATCGACCAGCGGTCGTGTGAACCACCCTCATTGGGAGGAGAGCTGCAATCCCCTCGCACATAACTATTCCCGCATGGGGTTGGAACCTGTGAAACTCCCAGGGGGATCAGAGATGCGGTGGCGAGCGTATTCTTAGATGGAGAATTCAGTTGAATTCTGGTTATTTTTTGCATTAGCACTGGTGTTAAACTTTAGTTATCTATTCAACTTTTCACACTTACTAATTGATTAACTTAATAGCTAACTAGGGAAACAATACCTTATGGCAATTATTGATTAATACCTTACACGAGTCGAGTCTGCAAGTAGGCCTACGCCTAGGCCTACCAATAACAGTAGTTTGTCATCTGCTTTCCATTGAAATGAGGGAGCTTATGAATATTCAAAAAAATTGATAACGGCACATTATGACTTACCATCAACGAAGTGCTCTCCGCAAACAGTGAAACATAAGTGAGATGGCTTCTGGACTTGACATCAAGCAGTCCCACCAATAGATGATATCCACATTGCGCGACGCTCCGGAGCTTTTGAAAACAGTGGAATATAACTGAAGATCCATTTCGTTGTCTATACTATACGTACAGCCAGCGGAACAATACGAAATAACCATTTTCAACAGCCAAACAAAACGGAAACGTATAAATGTTTTTCATGTACAATAGCTCAAATCAGTATATTTGCTCCAGTGATGTCAATGACCTTAAATTCAATGATAGTCCAAAACTAAGTGGCTTCATGACTCTTTCAACCAATATCCGATCTTTAGCCTCCTTCAAAAACTACACAAAATTTGAAGCACTAGTAAATTCACTGAATTGTAAGCCACATGTAATTGCTATAAATGAAACATGGATTGTATCTGATACAAATGGCCACTTCAATGCATTGGATGGATGTGTTTTCATCTCTAATAGTAGATCTCATCACCGAGGTGGTGGTGTTGGTCTGTACATTCGAAATGACCTGAAATACATTGTCCGTAAGGATCTCACTATCATGTGTGAGAAGGTTTTTGAATCCATATTTATTGACATATCATTAGAAAATAAAACAATAACCTGCGGTACTATATATAGATCACCACTAACTGATGAATTGAACAATGCTAACTTTAGACATCTTTTGTCCCAAGTTCTCTCAAAGATCAACAGGTCGAATTATAATTATATAATGGGTGATTTCAACTATAATCTTATTGATGAGTCCAATATGAATACCAGCCTATTTGTTGATATTATGCACAGTCTGGCCTATTACTCTCTGATAAACTGTCCCACCAGGATAACTTCAAGTTCGGCTACCTGTATAGACCACATCTGGACAAACGTATATGATAAAAAAATTAACAGTGCTGTTATAGCAGAATGTATTTCTGATCATTTGCCAATTGTACAATGCTCTCTCCTAGAAAAGCAAATCCAAAACAGAATTGAAACACTTCGTCGCCAATTTACTTCGTCCAACTTGAATACTTTTATAAATGAATTGAATTCCATTGATATTGATGACTTCAACAGCATACAGGATCCAAACATATGCTTTGAAAAATTTTTTGATAAATTCTCTACTGTTTACTCTCAGTCTTTTCCTTACAGAACACAAACAAAAAGATTAAACAAACCTTGGTATGATACTGAGTTACGCAAACTCAACAAAGTCAAACAAAAACTTTATAAGAAATTAATAAACAATAAAAACATAGATGACAAACACAAGTCACATTATAATGAATGCAGGAATCTTTATGCTCGACTTCTCCATAAAAAGAAATCAAGTTATTATATGTCCAAATTTGCCTCTCACAAAGGCAACATTAAGGCAGTATGGAAAACAATTAATGAACTAATCGGTAAAAATAAAAACAATTCATGTCCTTTGATTGGACTTGAATGCAGTAATACACAAATTGCAAATAAATTTAATGAACTCTTTTCCCAAGTGGCACAAAGATTGCTCGACAATATGCCACAACCAGCTAGCTGTGACAAAAATTACATTTCATATCTTGGGAAGCAAGAATCGTCATCCATGTTTTTAAGGCCTACTACAGCATTAGAAATAAAAAATATCATACGCGAAATGAAGCCCAAGTCAAGCTTTGGAATCGATGGTATACCATTCAAAATATTGAAATATATTCCAGAACACATCACTGATATTCTGGCATACATATTCAATCTCTCACTATCTACTGGATTATTCATTGAAAGTTTCAAGACATCTAAAGTTCTTCCTCTCTTTAAAAAGGGTAGTGTCTCAGATCTTGGGAACTATAGACCTATTAGTCTTCTACCGTCGTTTTCTAAGATTCTTGAAAAAATAATGTATAGTAGAATGTCAAACTACTTTGAAACCAACAATGTTTTCCACTCGCATCAATTCGGTTTCCGCAAGCAACACTCCACTGCTATGGCTGCTAATGTTTTGGTACACAAACTAACCAAGGCTTTTGAAGGCAAACAACATGCAATTGGAATATTCCTTGATATTTCAAAAGCTTTTGACACCATTGACCATTCCATCCTTTTAAGTAAGCTCTATCACTATGGAATTAGAGGCGTCCCATTCAATTGGATCAGGAGCTACCTGCAAGACAGAAAACAAATTGTGCAATATGACAATTCATTCTCTACAAATATTTGTGTCATGAAGCACGGAGTTCCTCAAGGATCTTTACTTGGTCCATTATTTTTTCTAGCTTACATTAATGATATGTCCAGGTGTCTGAAATCCTCTGAGTCAATCATGTTTGCTGATGACACTGACTTGATTCTTCATGGGGAAAACCTTGAAGATCTGTTCACAGTTGCAAACTACGAACTAGCCAACATTCATAGCTGGATGTTAGTTAATAAATTATCTCTTAATGCTAACAAGACTAAATTTGTATTATTCCATCCAAGCAAGCATAAAAGTGTGAGTTGTACAAAACCACTGCTGCTCAATGGCAATGAAATTGAAAGAGTGAAAGAAATAAAATTTCTAGGAGTTATCTTCGATGAAAATCTGTCTTGGAAATCACACATATTGCATGTTATTGGTAAAACAAAAAGAAACTTGGCAGTTGCTGCCAAAGTATCCCAGTGTGTTAATCAATCAGCTTTACTAGCAATGTTTCAATCATTACTACTCAGCCATATCCGATATTGTTGCTCAGTCTGGCTCCATGGTAATAAAACACTTGTCTCAAAATTGCAAAGTATTTGTAATAATTTTTTAAGAATTCTTTTTAGGAAAGGTAAACGTGAAAGTGTAAACCATTTCTATAAAAAGCTAAATATACTCAAAGTTGAAGATATAATGAAATTTGAAGTATTATCATTAGTCCATGATTTCCATAACAATTCCTTGCCAAACTGCTTCGACGACATACTAACTAAAATTACTTCCAATCGAAGAAGTAGTTCCAACCTGTTCATACCTTTTATGAGTACATCTGTGAGCCAGCATGCCTTATGTTATACTGGGCCCAAGCTGTGGAATTCTCTCCCCTTGAATTTGAAGACATTGAAATCCAAAAAATCTTTTCAGAAAAAAGTCAAGTCCTACTTGGTATCAAAATATTAAATTTATTATTAGAATCACACTGTTATATATTTTTCGTATGTAATTAGCTACAACTTCAAAAGAAAGACCATGACATAAGTTGGGACACTCAGCACTTGCACATACTTATTGTTTTCATGAGAATGTTGAACACCCATAACATTGTTATTGTTTCTGAGATTGCTGATTTATTTTTGAAAAAGCAGTTGAGCTCTCTTCATCTGTTTTGCATTCTAGTTGGCCATTTATTTTGTTCTATAGCATAAGATTTTCCTTAATATGGCTGTTCACATTCTGATATCTGCATGCGCATGTTTCTTTTCTTTCAATGTTGGGTTTCTGATATTCCACATGCGTGAACTTTGTTTTCTATTTGGGTGGTGTGATTCTTTGTGAGGGTTGTAGACAGTAGAATTAAACTCCTGTACCTAATATTGTAATTAGGTGACCAGTCGAGGTATATTTGGATTCTCCCCTATTGTTATTGTTTCTGAGATTACTAATTAATTTTGAACTAGCAGTTGAGCTCTCTCCATCTGTTTTGCATTCTAGTTGGCCATTTATTTTGTTCTATAGCATAAGATTTTCCTTAATATGGCTGTTCACATTCTGATATCTGCATGCGCATGTTTTCTTTTCTTTCAATGTTGGGTTTTTGATATTCCACATGCGTGAACTCTGTTTTCTGTTTGGGTGGTGTGATTTATTGTGAGGGTTGTAGACGGTATAATTTAACTCCTGTACCTAATATTGTAATTAGGTGACCAGTCGAGGTAGCTATATTTGGATTCTCCCCTACATTTTAACTTGCTGTAGTACTATATGCTGTGTCCTGCGTGTGTACAAAGTTTTTATCCTTGGTCGAATTTATGCTGTGTATAGCATGCAAATGTGTAAGGGTTAGTGTGATGTTAATGGCTAAGATAATGGCATACATGTGTGTGGTTTGACCGACATCAAAAGGTTTTTGCATGGTTTGTGAACAATTTCTCTTGTGTCCCAACCACAATCTCTTCTTTCTCAGGTATTTTAACTAGCAGTCTAATGATATTTAATTAATATTAATCAATATTTATACAATTCAACAACTTCCACTCAAAGGTGTAGGGTAGTTTTCTATTGATTCCTTATTTGCAATCATTGAATATAGTGCTCGCAGATATATTTTTCGTTTTTCAGGACGTCATGATGATCAATTTAAATGCTATCTATGTCAACATGAAAGGTGTATACATCCACAAAACTTGCAGACTGATGAATCATCCGTGATGAATTTGAACTGACCGCAGTGATCAACAACCTCAATTAAAGTTACTTGCCTATAATCCATGACCCTAGAAACCTTACTTGAACCTTAAACACCATATATATTCCCTTAACCAATTTTCCTACCTCTGTATCATACCGCCCTAATTAATTTTAATTATGATTACCGGTACTGTTATTGATTAATAGTATTTAAAATAATTTGGACGTTATTTGGCTTGTTGTGGCTTCTATTTGATGAGTGAAGCAGGTCTAGCCCACCTCTTCATACTTCCAACTTGGCAATTCTGATTGGGCAATTTGGCATTAGGTGAGTCCAATTATAATCAGCTTGACGATATCTTTTGAGGAATACTTTTCTATCCACAATACATTACTCTTGTTGACTAATTCGGTATCCAATTTGGCAATCCTCATAAAATTATTAATTTGGTGTGGCAAAAGAATTTATTCATTCTTTTATTTTCATTTTTTCATTTTCATTTTTTTATTTTTCATTTTTTTTTTTTATTTGTTTGTATATTTTCCTTCCTTTTTACTTTTAAGTCTCGCTTTTTTCGCTCCCGACTGTATAATGTCTCGTTGATTGTGTGTGTGTGTGTGTGTGTGCGTGCGTGCCTTAATTAGTTTTTTTTTCCCTTTTGGGTGAGCGAACACGTACTACTTCTTTTATCAATACCTTTCCATCTAAAATCTGTACGTTTCAAACCTTACTCTAGGTTTTGTTCGCTTTCCCGATTCTATAATCAGTTACTTTTACTTTTGTTTTTATCTATTCTTTTATCGTCTATTGCTGATTATGGAGTCGAAATAAACTTATACTTATACTTATCCGACTTGCAACTGACAGGAGCCACATGGACGTTTTTGTCTTATTGTCGTCCAGTAAACAAGGTCACGTGGCCCGTGCAAGTCCTCTATAGAAAACAAACGAAATATACTGATCATGTTAATGGTGTGACCGGAGTCGCGAGGGACCTATAAAGGTCTTCTAGCAGCGACACCTAGCTAATGCAGGTTAGTATAAAAAAGTAACTAAATGAGACACAACTACTGAATACCAGTAGTTGCAGCAGTATACATTATTGAGAGAGAGAGAGAGTTTATTTCATTTTGTCAAACCAAGAAAACAATTTATGCACACATAAACAAATATCAAAAAAATTGTTTTCGGTATATGACTGGGGGGCAACGATACGACCTTTGGGGGTCATCAGAGTCAGTTGCCACCCAATTATATTGAATAAGCATAAAAATAACAGGTTCGTGTCAATATATCAATGTCTCTCACGATTTAAACTATGTACAATATTTACATGAATTTACTATTTTCAATTATGGAAGCATTCTTTTAAATAATGGGATTTTGCACAAATTGAAATTATATTGCAAAATATAAAATGATCGAAACGAAAAAAAGTGGGAAAGCAGGTCAGACAAGCTACCCCTTATTTGGGTAACTTGTTTTATAGAATGAATTTAAGTTAAACATAACAAGTGGGATTTAGCATACTACTGTGCTACTGTGCAGATTATTTAACAAAATAAATATATACCTATCGCGAGAGAATGCACTGAAGAGAGAAAATGGGAGGACAACAAGAAAAAAGAATAAAGTGATAGCACAGACATGCAAAGAGTCAGCATGTGGTGATAGCCTTCCTAACATTTTCTCAATTTTCATTTACTAAAATTTGGAATGCGACGATTTAAAAACGTGGTCCGTGAGTTTTCCACGTATCGGAATACAATATATTTCCTTTTGTAATAATAAGTATAAGTTAAAATAAGTATAAGTTTATTTCGACTCCATAATCAGCAATAGACGATAAAATAATAGATAAAAAAACAAAAATAAAAGTAACTGATTTTAGAATCGGGAGAGCGAACAGAACCTCGAGTAAGGTTTGAAACGTACAGATTTTAGATGGGAAGGTATCGATAAAAGAAGTAGTACATGTTCGCTCACCCAAAAGTAAAAAAAAAACTATTTAATAATCGTGGCAGAAAATATCGCCGAAACTGATCACTTGACTTGACAATTTTGACTTGACTTGAGACTCTTTATATGCGTAAGAGGGCGACAGAATGATCGACCACCTCGTGATGTCAGAAATGAACAGAAAAGATGGGATCACTGCACCTGTTGGAATGGCTGAATGGTGGTCGTGCGTGGAAATTCGATATTAATGTTGGAAGCATTGGAACGGATACAATGATTTTAAAGTGAACCAACCGAAAACGACAAAAGAACCCAACACCCCAATCCATGATTTGTGCATAGACTGCTATGGAACATCCAATCCATTTACCAAGCTTGTTTTTTAGTAAAAAAAAATTTGTCACTGTGTTGTATTTGCAATATAATTGAAGTAGGCCCACAACATCACCATTTTTCGTCAGCGAGTGTTTTAATCCATATATCTGTATAGGAAAAGCGCATACACGTCTCACATTTTAATTTGAATTTATAAGTTGTTCCCCGATGTTACATCGTGTTTTTGTTTTATTCTGGTTTTGGGGGACGGGCACGTACTTATACGTATTTAACTTTTTTATTAAGTTATGCCCGTCCTCCAGGTCCTCTGTATTTTGTTTGTCCCTTTGTTATTGCTTTGTGTTTTGTTTGTATCAGAGTGACCGAATAAAATTGATTGATTGATTGATGTCCATGACGCTTTACTGGGGTAATCCCCACGGCTGACTAGTACGGTATAGTACCTGTTGAATGCGGTTGGCTCTTTCATTCTTTTGTGTAATGTTTTTGGTTCGTTTTTTAATAATTTTTAAAAGATTTTTTGCCAAAATACTAAACATTTGCAGTAACTTTATTTAAATTTAATATGGAGATATATTATTTGCAGCGTCTGCAACTAATTTGTAACTTACAATGGTCAGACCAACGACTAACATAGAGCAGTAGAGTGAGACAAAGATATTTTGTGGTATTGGTGTATTGGTAATATCAATATCGAAAGACCAATTACTGAAAATGGGACGCAAGTGGAGAAGTTCAAACGAAGGTGGGTTTGAAGTGATACCGGTATGGCGGTATGGTCTGCCCTAGTAGCCATGGCAATATATGAAATTTTTTATTTGTAGATATCCCAAATAACTTGATTCCAACTAGGATAAAATAGGATTTACATATATATCCGGGGAGAAGAAAGTTGATGAGAGACCTAACCATGTGGCGAACCACGGCCTCTCGTCTGGTTACCATTGCATGACGGGTATGGAGTTAGTTAGTCATTTGTTTTCGGTTGCATGGACTTGATGGTGGAGGAAGCCGTAACCGACCAGCGGTCACATCAACCACCCTAAGGCGTTGAGGAGTAAGGCAATCCTCTTGCACATAACTTTCTTCGCATGGGATTTAAACCTGCGAACCTACGCACAGTAATCAGAGATGCGAACGAGCGAACACAAACTACTTTTTTTATCAATACCTTCCCATCTAAAATCTGTACGTTTCAAACCTTACTCTAGGTTTTGTTCGCTTTCCCGATTCTATAGTCAGTTACTTTTGTTTTTATCTATTTTTTTAACGTCTACTGCTGATTATGGAGTCGAAATAAACTTATAACTTATACTTATGCAGAGGCGAGCGTATTCCTAACGCTCAGCAAGATGAGCCACACCATCGCTCCGACTAAATGAAGGTTCGGCGCATGACAGAATATTGATTAGCATTTGGAAATAAATCCCCTCCCTTGATGATAATTTAATAATTTCATGGCCATTTTCTGCGCTATATATTATATATATACATAAAGATATTTTGTTTTCAAAACAGTCCTTGTTGTAAGTTTATCCAATCTAAAGTTTATCGATTTCTCTGTTTCTCATTTTCAGCGGTTATTGCAAGACTCTAGATACAATTTTTCAAATGGTCAACCTATTGTTATGCGATAAGTATTTTTTCAGCGCCTTATATTGTGAAGAAATTATATTTTGAGAAAATTCTGGATTTTGGCTTCAAAGCACGGTGGCAAATCAAGAAAGCTCGTGAAGCAGTTTTTTTCAATGTTGAAGTCTATAGGAATCAAGAACTTGAGGTGAGAATTAGAGTTGTGTGATGTGGTTAGGGCTATCGGTTGTCAAGATTTCATCATCCATCGTCCCTTTTATAAAACTCTCAAAATTTCATGCTTCTCAATATAAAATACCTTAGTTCTGCTTTTAATTGGTTTCTATCAGTTATTTCATTATCCATGTTTAATTGTTAAAAAAACAGCAAATGAACATAAAACAAGAAACCCACCGCATCCCAAGAATTAAAAAATTACCGTCGAGTAACTTCAAATTAATGTAGTCATTTGAAATGGTACCTAGCAGATCCATTTGCTAGTAGTTTATTGAGTAGCCCTCTAGTGGGGCTGAAGACAAACCTCTACTTAGAGCATTGCACCGACTATGTTACGAATCAAAATCTTAGGTTCAACCCATCTATATCCACCACCTCACCAAGGTTGTAAAAATCAAATATGCAATGCATAACCTTAAAGGTTCCAGTCATTTCAAAATAGTGACTACTTGTCCAGAGCCTATGTTCAAGGTTAATGGCATTGCAGAATACAGTTATTTAAATATAGAATATATGTGGGAGAAGGAAGACAATAAGTTGGCTTAATCATACGAAAGACCTCTGCCCTTTCTGTATAAAATATGTAAACAACCCTGAAATGCTTGAAGGTTCAATCATTTGTCTCTTATGCAATATCATTACAATCCACCCATCATACACGAACCCACCCAGTACAATCAAGAGATGAGTTGATAAGCTTGTTCCAAATAGCTGGTGTCACTTGGTTTTGATTGCCTGCTGTCTTCAACAGATTTTTTTCCGATTTTTTATAGAGACAAGAAGACAAACTAGATGGCGAATCTCTCACTATTGTTGGATGCAGACCGTCGTCCGAGTACAAAGTTGTAGTTTACCCTGTAAATGCCCAAGGAGTTGTCAATGGACCAGCAATAAGCGGAATATTTTTGACAGGTTTGTTATATAGGATAGGGATTTTATATTTATTGCAGCGATGGGAAGTCTATAAGTCGAGCCAATTGCTTGGATAGAGTATTCCAGGGGTCGGCAACCTTTTGAACTCAGCGTGCCATTTTATGAATAACGAGCACCTTTGCGTGCCAAACATTTTTATGTGTTTGGTTTGCAACTACCTGATTTGAATAGTAAGAGAATGTAAAACAGATTTATTTTATACGATAACGTGCATGGAAATTAGCTAACGCGAGCTTTCAGCATATGGCATTTCTACCTTCGACCTGTCTTTGCACGACTTAATTAATAGATTTGAAGGCCACTCACAATTAGTTTTGTAGCCAGAAAAGATGTGAACGCGTCAATACTAAAGAAAAGAGAATTTATTCCATCATTTTTGTTAGGGATACACATGCTGACTCTTTGCATGTCTGTGCTATCATTTCAGCGTTCGCTACATGATCAAAATTTTGGCTTCAGTGAGGTACCCAGTCAGCCAGGCGCTTTACCAGAATTTTCAAAAAGCAGGGTGGTCAAATCGGAAAATTTCATTTCCTCCTGAAACAGTCTCCGTGATTAAGCGTTCGTAAGAAGACAGACTTTCAGTGTATACCGACTTTTCTGTCGCGTAAAATGTTCAATTCACGACAGCTACGAGAATCTATAAAACTTTCTTCTATATTGATATAACTGTGTCCATAGTAACTCGCGGTTGCGTCTTCTTTTGTCAAAATATAAACATTAATAGTCTAAAATACCGCTCAATGTGTTGATATCAGTAAATCACAAATACATATTTATCGCCTTGAAATCCCTGCGGAAGGACTTTTCCGTTATGCAAAGTGATCAATCCATGACCGATACAGTCATATTTAAATTGTCTTGCTTTATTCTAATTTACTTATCCTAAATTTAACCTGCGGTTGTGTGGACAAAATAAATGCTTCACTATTCACTACCCTAAAATACCACGGCAATCCGCGGACATAAAAATGTGTGGTAAACTTCCCGGTTATATCTAGTTTTGATCCGTATTTTTGCCGTTTTGCGAATTCGACAAATCTGAGCTGTACTTGCAACAATGACTCTACTCTATCGCAATGCTGCCACTCAGATTATTTCCAAGATGAAACCGTTAGAAAAATCCCAAGTCTGCTATAAAATCTCACGGAGTAAAATTTATTTTAGTACAGTAAAAATTGATTGAATATACTTTAATTAATTATCTTATATATCACCACGACTCAGGAAAAAGTCGCGTTCCCAACCTTGTAATATGATACGTATAATATTAACACGAAAATTTGTGACGGCAATTCGAAGTAATGGATAAAAAAACAAAATCTGCACACAACTAACTGTGCGAATTTGATTCTAGTGACATTATGATTGTCAACGCCGCCCAAACTTATGCGTACCCTAGGCAGACGAAATTTTGCGACGTTTGTGGTTCCATATTTAGTATTTTATATTGCTGCTTTTCCATAAAAAAATTTGCGTCGCCGATTCACTCTTTTATTTGACTCAAGTAACTCGCCGCCGATTATTGTATAATAACTATCAGCGAATTCACAATTCTGAGCGAGTACAAAAAGAAAGGAATTATTATCGATGTCGTGAAAAAAATTTTGTGATTTAGGGAGAATAAACACCAACTTAAAAGTGTTTACGACCTAAATAACACGTCCCGCTGACAAAAACAAAGGGCGATTTTAGCAAACAGTTGTACGAATTGCCCAAGTATGAATTGATAAAATAATATTCAATATATCACGATTTTTAGAGAGCAAAAGGTACCCCAACAGTAGTATAAAAAGTCGATGGTAGTTGAACATGTAGTTTCAATAGCGAAGCGTTTCCTAAGGTAGCCTAATCTGGCAACCCTGCACCGCAAACGCTCAATTACACTGATTTCCCGTACAGATTTCAGTCTGTGATCCATCGCTTTTCCGAAAGTAGCAAAATGTGGCAAACCGCACCGCACACGCCTATTTACACTGATTTCGCATACAGATTTTGGCTTCTTGTCGATTGCAGTTGAATATTACATGTTTTATCGATGAATTTGTCGAATTGTTTTTTTTGTTCAAATGTAGAATGTTTGTCGAACTACTAAAATAAATATCTGAATCTGCCTAAAATCACTTGGCGTGCCATGAGAAATCCTCTCGCGTGCCACAATTGGCACGCGTGCCAGGGGTTGCCGACCTCTGGAGTAATCTAACGTGCAAAAGCAAGTCTACTTTCTCTCTCCTAATACTTACCTACATATATGTATTGTGTCTGTCTCCTTGGTATAAATTGTTTCAAGCAAGCTCACTCACACAGAAGTGTTTCGTTATAGTGTCACCTGCTCTTAAAAAAAATTTCACACTATCACAGGTACAACGCCAATATATGGTTTGCGAGTGAATGAAGACAAAAATGCAATTTCTTTGTCTTGGGTCGAACCTCAAGAAGACAATATTCAATACAAAATTCAAAGCTATAAAAAGGGTTTTTTGTGGGGATGGAATCTCATTGGCTGTGAAGATACGACACAGCCACACTTTTGGCTCAAATCACCAACGCCAGGAGTAAAGTATCGGTTCACAATCCAGGCAAAAAATTCTCATGGCCTAGTTGGAAAGAAAAAAGAAATTTATAAGAAATGTAGTAAGTATCTTGTTGTATGCTGTTTTATTTTTCTGGTCGATTTTTAGATTGCATAGTAATCTAATGCATTTAGGTTTGTACATTGAAAAAAATGTGTGAGACATGCTAGCAATTGGTCAAAAACTTCAATCAGTCCACCATATTATAGATTCATACTTTTAGCTTTCCTGAGTCTGGAATAAAGATGAAAGATTTACCTCGATTACACAAAACTAAACATATTTTCCAGCCGGCAAATGCACTGTACATTTTCACATTGTGAAGAAGGATCCCAACGATATAATGGTTTTATACATGTCAGATGAGGAAAAACTGGAAAAATATCTAAAAACATGGATTGATGATGGATACAGCACTATTCGTCCAGTATCAATCCCCATCATCATGTACAGCTCGAGAAAATACAAGAGTAAGCTACACTGCGAAGCAAGATCTGTTCCTGTCTACCCAGACAAAGGTCACGAATTGGAGGATCAGTTGCTTCTCGATGACCACCTGGTGGCTTATAAATTTGTTGCCAAAGCTTCGGAGAAAGGCGAATTCGTACTCGAATTCAAGGTAGAGGAAAATGGCGACGTCATCAAGACTGAACCATTTGTCATAAGTTCAGGTATATTAACTATGGAATGCTATATATATTGTATATTTTTTGGTGCTCCTGAAGTATGTGCACCAAAATGGCGCACAACCAGAACATAGTAAGTGTACCAGGCTGGGGTTCAGGTTGTGCGCCATCCTGATGCACTACTTCCGAAGCGCCTATTTTTCAATCTATATTTATGCACACTCAGAACAAGGCCGTGTACAAGCACTCCATTGATTTATAAGCATGTGTAAGGAGATACCATTTTGTTTGGTACTGCCTACCCAATTTTTAAACTGTAGGATTTAAACCTGAGATGTGTAATCTGTGATGCCGATATAGTTGAATGTAATGCTTTAACCAGCTTGGCCAGTATTATATGATAGGACAGAGAGCTACATATATTGTGTGTTTGACTAGATTGAGAATAAAACTGTTGGTGTCATAGGGGTGGGTGGCGAACTTTTTTGAATGAAGGTCAAATTTTTTTTCATTATGGAAATTACAGCAGTGGGTTTTGTTTAAACAATGTATACAGTTGCTACTGCATCTTATCCCTGAGTCCCACAATCCATGGTCGAATAGTTTTGAACTTGACACATGCAGCAGAGGAATTTCATAGGCGGAAACATGAATTCGCATGTACGTGTATTAGAGCTAAGATCTGAAGCCCGACCTGACCCGAAATTTGGGTTGGGTCGGGCCTGAAATGTCAATCATTAGGCTCGGGTCTGTTCGGGCTTCTCTATTGCTGTTTTTTTTTTAAATAAATATGTTTATAAAAAATATATACCAAATCTATGTGTGAATACCTAACTAAGAAATACTCGTTATAAAATAATTTGCATAAAACAGAAGAAGCTGTAATGGATCTTTCCCCGACCTTTGACCCCGAAAATATTCTCCCCATACCACACCATTGCAAAATTTTCGGGCCTATTTTAAGAGTGGTTTCGCATAAAATGGAGTATTTGTTTCAAACCATCATTATAATTCATCGCATGGAACAACATGTTTTTTAAGAGTACTGATGAGAAAATCGGTAATTCCAGCCAGTTAATTAGTCGGGGTTGGATCAGGTTTAATGCCCATGGGCTGGATTGGGCGAGGCTGGAATTTTTGGGCCCGATTTTACCTCTAACGTGAATTACTGAACAACGTTTATAATGCTACGGCAAATCTTTTCGAAAGAGTTTCGAAGAAAATTGGTTCAAGAAAAAAATCGGAAGGGAATTCTGATTCTGAATGATATAATATTATCATACATTGTATTAACTTTACTGTTATGTTTTTGATATTCAGCTGGCGCTCAACCTCTTCATCAGTATCATGTTCAAGCTGCCAATGCAAACTTTGGAGAAAACGGTGGAGATGTTACAGTTGAGGGAGGAGGGGTTCTCAATGTTGGTTCTGGACAAAGCCATAATTCAGGCATTTCTACAGGTCAGCTATTCTCCTGATCATATTGGGTTTACAGTACTGGCGTTCATTGCATCTTTACAGTTTTAAATAGCCCTTAGCAGTTCGGTGGTCCCTTCTAACTCTGTACATATATGAAATTCTCCAAAATACATAGTTTTTACATATTTTACCTTTTTATAAAGAAATAGGCTCTGGACTAGTTGTCACTTGTGGATATGGATCTATCACATCAGGAAAAAATACAGTGTTAATAAATAGCTTTGCCTACACAATTAAAGGCACTCTCACAAGTTATGTAATAGACCTGGATTCGAACTCAAGATCTTGTGACACCAATATAGTAGGTCAACTCCTAAGCAACTGATATAATGTTTATTTGCACCTCTTTCGTCGTACAAGGCATTGTACACATATCCACTGATATACAACAAGATACTATTTTTAGATGGAGTGGGATCATCCTGGTTTGGCATTGGCTACCCAATGTCCCCACGTCTGAGTGAGTTAATGAACACGGGATCCTGAACTTGCAATGTGTAAACTCTGAAGAATGATTCTTTAACCGCTCGCCCATTATACCTACAATCAATTCAGTTTACTTGTGAATTATTTGAACTCTCTGATCTAAGCTATTTTATGTTCTATTTATACAGAATCTGTTCAAGGACATTCAGTTCCTCAAGGAAATAGACCAAACAATCGAATCAGACGTTCGCTTAGAAGATCCAGCTTTAACTCAATAACCCGGAAACCTGGATATCGACCGTTGTGATGTTTCGAGCAAGAAACGAGCAAACTTGTATAAAAACACATAAGTTTGTTTGTCAAACAAGCTTAATTCGTGCATCACCACACACTTATGTACAGGACTGTGGAAAACGACTCTAGCTTCAAGAAAATCAAATTATGATAGTGAATTTTTATTCATCTTATTTGATTAATCTCCTATGCTTTGTTTTCTTTATTATCAGAATTGGGCCTTTTGAGATGTGTTTTTCTCTAATTTATGCAAATTACTTACCTGATTTTATTCTGTGTGTCAATATAAAAATACCGGTACTCCCAAAGTACGTGAACCAAGATGACGGACACCGGAACTTAGTAAGTGTAGAAGGTTAAGGTTAGGCCATAATTTCAGGTACAAAATACTTGGAATAAAATTATGCCCTAACCCTAACCTGGTACATATATGCCTACTATGTTCCGATGTCCGCCAACTTAGTACACAGACTTTGGGAGTACCTACCTATATATACCTACATAGATAGTGCTCATATTCATACCCGCACTGTCCTAAGATTAAATGTATAGCTTTATATTGTTTGTTTATGATTGTTGATTCATCATGCTTAACTTTAAGATAACATGTTTATCAATTCACTGCTAGTGCTAATTAACATTTGCTATCAGTAATGGTTCTAACTTTTTTTTTCTTTTCCACCTATTTTGGATTTCTTTATTCCTCCCTCACTATGCATAAAAAGTTTGTCGCAGAATAAAATTGATTTAAAAAGTGCAATATCTTGTTGTTTTTTATCGACTTTTATCTATGCATTATATAATTCCTTTTAATGCTTTTTGTGACATTGCATTATGGTATTATTATTATTTGTGCAATATAAATTTCTAATTTCAACTTATTGGTGCTTGCTCTAGCATAATCTAAGTACAGACAGTTAGATAACTACGATTCTTTTTGAGTTGTGATGTGATTTAGGAGTCTTACTGAACACTAACACAAGTATATTTTTGTACAGGGAAGTTTCCTCTTTTTATTTTTTGTGCCATTTGTGTTAGAGCGCATAATCTTGAATCACTTAAAAGAGTCATCTTTATTTCTGCTTTAGTATTGTTTCATCATGAGCATATGGCTCAACTAACACAAGGATTTATTTCTTTTTCCACTTTGAACCTCTATAATATCGTCCCTAAATTATCGCACCCCCGTTCTAGAATTGCTGAAAATAGTATTTACATATGTGTAAATAGCGAAGCCATTGTATTACATTCAATAATTTCATGTATCTCATTTTAACAGTCTTACGATAAAGGAGAAGAGGGGAGAGTTTTTTCACAATTCAATGTATTAAAGGCCTTGTACTTTTAACCAAACCTCATGATTCACCATTCTCACACTCTCTAAGAACACTTTTTGCATCCCTGGGGCTGCGCGTGCACCTCATGCCAAAAACATTGATATAAAGAAAAGATAGCTATGATATTTTTTTGAACCATTGCGCAAAAGTTTGATCATCTTTTATTAATTGAATTGTATAAACTATAGAAATTTATCAAAGCAGTATTAAATATTAAAGTAAATCAAATTTAATATAAGTGGCAAACCTGATAAGTATTTCATTGTATATTTAAACAATATACCTATATTAATATAATATAGATAGACGCTCTGGTTTGAATGCAAGCTTACAAATCTCTGTACTGGCAGAACCCTAGGTTGTCGCGGAACCTTGGCTGAAAACACTGTATTAGAGCCACTGCTTTTGAACTGATTTGTGTCTATCATAACTCTATTATTGTTTAAGTGGCTCTTAGCATTGCAGTGGTTACCTGTAACTTTACTTTGCGGTGGATTTCGTAGATTTGTTCCGTAGTGGTTGTCATAGTTTGTTCACACCTGAGTTATTTTTTCAAGTGGGGGCGGAGGCTGATCCGATTGTCTCTTGTTTGTGTTTGGATTATATTTTATCAATTTGTGTGATTCTGTGCTCTATTACTTGATATTCTGTTAATAAAGCAATGATAATCTATTCATCTTTGTTATCATGTTCACCACAGATGGTTTTCACAACAGGATTATCGTTCATTTTAATGAGAATAGCATTTTTATATTGAGTCTGCCCAGTCGTAGGAGATTTTCAATCTCTAGTTAATGAAAAATTGGTCTATTAGTTGTGATTCTTCCTGAACCCAAATAAACAACAGCAATTAAAAAACGACCCATATTATGTAAAAAACGGTGTCCGATATCGCCAAAACTTATCAAGTTTGACTACTTATCTGTGCAGAGGACGACATCATAGCCGACCGCTTTGTGATGTCCGTTGGACTTCACTGGGGGATTCCCCCGGGTCGCATGGTACGGTACCGTTGAATGCGACTTCGTCGCTTTTATGTTTTGGCTTCCTCCTAATTGCTTTACATATTTTTTTGCAAAATATTTGATATCCGCAGTATTCAAAGTTAATTTGAATATTCACAAATTTACAGTACCTTCAACTAATTGTTAGCTTAAAAGTAAGAGACATAGATATGTAGATTTGTGATAATATGAATATCGAATGACCAATTACTGAAATATGGGAAGTAACCAGTCAGTCCCCTGGCAAAGTCCAGATGAAGGTAAGTTTGGAGTGATATTGACTGATATTACCATGCGATGACTAGCAGCCATGGCAATGTATGAAGTACCGGTATATATATAAATATTTATTGACCAAATAATTTTATTCAAACTAAATGAAGACTCTGCGGTTGCTGCACGGTGGTAATAACTACCATATCTCAAACATACTTTGCTCCAGCTTTTGAGCGCGAGGAGTGTGAGGTCTTTTGCTGCATCTAATTTTTTCTCAATTCTATTAAATACGGAAATACCTTCCTAGAATATTAACAAAACGTTTTTGTATTTACAGAAATGGAAGACTACATTAGAGCCTCCCAACATCTGAGGCATTCAGGTAGGCACCCAATCATACAGTTTTTTTCTGTTCCATGAAATTCTTTTTCGACGTATAGCATATTTTCCTACTGTTTTAATTTGAAGTACTTCTAGTCCCTCGTTAGTTGATGCTGATGGAAACTGTAGCAGTGGTCTTGTATAAACTATCGATGTATATATAAAAGTAAACCTAAGCTGGCGGAACAAAATGATCCATGGGTACCCCTTCCGTTACCCAGATTAAGAACGCCTGCTCAGGTCCATTATGCCCAGGATAGATCATGAAATACATCAATATCCAGCTTCTGTCAGCAATCAAACACAAAAAACATAGCAATTTTTTTTAATAAAGCCCCCCCCCCCCCTTCCCTTGTGTAAAATTAAAAAAAAAAGTGTTTAACATATTTTTATGCAACATGCTTTTTTTCAGTGCCTCATATTGTGAAGAAATTATATCTTAAGAGAATTCTGGATTTTGGCTTCCAAGCACGGTGGGAAATCAAGAAAGCTTGTGATGCAGTTTTTCACAATGTTGTAGTCTTTAGGAACCAAGAACTTGAGGTGAGAAATAGAATTGAGTACGTTTAGAGCCGGGATGAGGAATTGGAACCTGGACCAGTAGCATATTTTAAGAGCTGGAGCCAGGTTCACCAACTGGATGGAGTCCAAGCTACCGGAAATTTCAAAGACTCTAGCTTTTAACCATCTGGTTATTACTCCACGTTTATAATTTTTAATACGATGTTTAAATAATTAAATCCATCCTTTTTTGGTTATAGTTTTATTTTCAATTTCATTTGAAAGTTTAAAACCCTATCATTTTTTTCCCCTCACTCAAAACTGCATTTGGGTCAATGTTTACGGTAGAGGTCGTACCGGAAAACCTTGTTATCGGGCTAAAACCATTGTGATCTCTAACAAGATCCTCGGGCCCTTGCTAGAGCGTTTTACCCAACCATTTTCGGTCTGAGGGTTTAAGTTCTCATGTTTTACCCTGATTCTCACACAGAGTCTAAAAATTGAGCAGATGCGTCACAGAACAGAGAAGAAATAGTTTCTTCCAAAAATGATAGCTCTAAATGTATCTTGGCAGTGCGGCGCGTCATGCTAAGTGTTAGGAATACTTTTGCTACCGGGAATGGAGAGAAATCATGTGCGAGAGAATTGCTGGACTACCCGCCACCATAGGGGGGGTTCAAGAAACTGCTGGTCGGTTTCAGCTTTTTTCACCGTCATGTCTAGGCATTTGAAACAAATAACAGGCCAACTAATCCCATACCCGAAATAGACCGGTAAACACGCGAGAGGCCGTTGTGTGCCATATGATTAAGTGGTCTTATCATTGACTTTTTTCACTTCCAGGATAAATATGTAAAGCCCATCCTATCTGTTGCTGCATGTCTAGAGCTTCTTTCAAGTTCTTGCTTCAAATTGAATGTGTGAAAATACTCTTACTTACAAATATCCAAAATAAAAGAATTGATTGCAACAACGACAATAAATTCTACTATTTCATTAATTCAACGATTCTCTCGCTCACCCACTAAACATAACAAAACTGAATCGCTAAATTCCACCGTATTGGATTTGATTTCCTTTGAACTCATTTTCAGCGGAGATAAGATTGGCAGAATAATCCCATCCCAATCAAAGGATAATATTGCTGTCAGTTATTTTTTATTGCCTGTTGACTTAACATATATTTTCTCTGATTTTTTAAAGAGACAAAAAAGCAAACTCAATGACACATCTTTTACCATTGTTGGATGCAGACCGTCGTCTGAGTACAAAGTTGTTGTTTATCCAAGAAATGCTGAAGGAGTTATCAATGGTCCAGGAATAAGCAGAATATTTTGGACAGGTTTGTCATATAGGATAGGAATTTTATGTTCATCTCAGGGTAGTCTATGACAGGGGTGGGCAACCTTTTTCGGCTCGCGTGCCCAAATCGGCTAAATTTAACGACAAAATTCTTCCGCGTCCCGATCAAAATTAAAAACAATGCTTTGTTACTTTTAAAGCAAAAATACACAATAATATACCCTCTAAACATGTAAGCTACAGACAGATTCACTATTCGGGAAAATATGAGTCCGACAAATAGATTTTATTACTTTTTCTATTCTATATAAGTGAGACTCTTGCTACTGCATTACCGTTGATAGAGATTTACATTGAAAAAAAATTCTGAACTACTGGTTTCATATTTCAGGCTACTCCTGTTATGAGACTTAATAAAGTGCATAACTGAGAACAGAAAATCACAAGCATATGTAGATAACAACATGCAGTTGCAAAGTTTTTGAGACACGAAAAATTCTCGGGAATGGCTTCCCAATCATGCGATAGTTCGTTTTCTGCACTTCTCTCTTGTATTCCCTTCTATAATTGCTTATATTTCTTTCGAAATCTATTTATTTCAGTAAGTTAGCAAGTAACTCTAACCAACATGAGCTGTACAACTTCCATAAATCAATCAGAAATGAAGAAAAATTGTGGCACAGACTATATATTACATAACAATGAACCCAATGAATGCTGTGTCTCGTCACAATTAGTCAAGAGCTAACTCAGTTGTTATGTCATAATATATTTCTTTGTAGCCATGTCATGAAAAGACAAAAAGAGTTTAAAATTGTAAATGAGTAACAGATTGTTAACAAACGATAATGAATAAACAAACACCGAGCTTCATCAGATGAATCAGAGCCTCGAAACTTTTTATCTAAAGGAGAATAATCTCGTCTTCGAGGCCTCGCTCGCGTGCCGAATAAATGGGCCAGGGGTTGCCCACTCCTGGTCTATGAGATAGCTTGAATACACCTTGTGCACCCATGTAGAGTAAACGAACAGGTGATGAGGTTAAATGCTTATTTATTTATTTCTAATGCTTACATTGGAATTGGAATAAAATTATGCCCTAACCTGGTACACTAACCGGTGTTCGCGATCTTGGTGCACATCTTACTGGAACGCCAAAAACATTGCCACCACAATATTACATTATGTAATTCGTTGTAGTTTTTATCATTAAATTTTTATAGTTTGTTGGAATATTGAACATAGCAACCTCCTGCAGATCCCAAAATAACGTTCCCTTCTGATTAAAAAAACTGCCACCACACTATTACAGATCCAACGCCAATACATGGTTTGCGAGTTAATGAAGACAAAGGAAAGATATTTTTATCTTGGGACGAACCTGAAGAAGACAATATTCGATACAAAATTGAAAGCTATGAAGAGGGTTTTTTGTGGGGATGGAATCTCATTGGCTGTGAAGAAACTGACCAGCCACGCTTTTGGCTCAAATCACCAACACCAGGAGTAAAATACTGCTTCACTATTCAAGCAACAAATTTTCATGGCCTAGTTGGGGAGAAAAAAGAAATTTATAAGAAATGTAGTAAGTATGTTAGGAAAGGATTCACATATTTATCCCGGGGGAAAAGAAAAAAAATGAGACAGCTTGATCACATGGTGAACCACTGCCTCGTCCGGTTACCAGTCCATTTCGAGTAAAGGATTAGTTAACCAGTTAATTGTTTCAGATGCATGGACTCGATTGTGAAGAAAGTTGTAACCGATAGGCGGTTCCTTCGTAGGCGGCGAGGAGCCCAGCAATCCTCTCACAGATAATTATCTCCCACAGGATTTAGACCTGCAAACCCAGTCAGGGTAATCAGTGGTGCGTTGATGAGCGTATTTCTAACGCCTGCACGATGCACCACAGTTGGGTCCTTTTCTAAATCTTTGTCTTATAAAAATTTAAATAATATTTTTCAGCCGGCAAATACACTGTACATGTTTACATAGTCAAAAAGGATCCCCACGATATAAGTGTTCTGTATGGGTTAGATGAGGAAGAACTGAAGAATACTTTACAAACATGGATTGATGATGGATACAGCACTATTCGTCCAGTATCAATCCCCATTATCATGTACAGCTCGAGAAAATACAAGAGTAAGCTAAACTGCGAAGCAAGGTCTGTTCCTGTCTACCCAGACAAAGGTCACGAATTGGAGGATCAGTTGCTTCTGGACGACCACACGGTGGCGTATAGTTTTGTTGCCAGAGCTTCGGAGAGAGGCGAATTCGTTCTCGAATTCAAGATAGAGGAAAATGGCAACCTGATCAAGACTGAACCATTTGTTCTAAATTCAGGTATATTGATTATATTATATGTAGATATGCTTTTATACTTTATTAACTTTATTAGGATAGGATAGGACTTACATATTTATCTTGGGGGAGAGGAAAGCTGATAAGACAACTTAATCATATGGCTAACCATATGGCCTCTCATTCGGTTACCAGTCCATGTTGGGTATGAATATTTTATAACACAGAATATTACAGAAATCAAATAGAACCTAAACGAAATAATGATCGAGTATGTAGTTGTATATTTTTATAATTGCTGCAATGCTTGTTATTTTCTGGTTGGCAAAAAATGAATCTCTTTCTCTCTCTCACTATTAAGTACGAGGAACGAAAATTGTGAAACAATTTTTGGCACTGGTACCCAGATGAGAAACCTGCTTCGCCATGTGCTCAAGCCATCGGTCTGGCTTTGCTTTCTGAATATGAAAATTCTATTCCATATAAACACATACGGTTATGTTTTTGAACTACAGCTGGCACCCAACCTCTTCAACAATATCATGTTCAAACCGCCAATGCAAACTTTGAAGAAAACGGTGGAGATGTCGTACTGAGTGGTGGAGGGGTTGCCTATGTTGGTTCTGGACAAAGCCATAATTATAATGTGCCAGGCACTACGGGTTAGCTATTTTCTTAATCATACCATCATGCATCAATTGACCCTGATGTGCAATACAGTTGCAGTAATCAAAAATTAATCTCAGAAAAACTATGATTGAATTGTTATCAGCGCCTGGTCGTATATTTTGATAAAATGCAAGACTTGACACAAACATAATAATAAGAACCGGCATTTGAACGTAGATAGATGACAGGAATAATTACACCAAAATCACGAAAGATACTTATGTATAGTAAAATGTATGTAAAAATTTAAAAAGTCTGCTTACAAACTTTATAGGGCGGGCGGCAAAAACTGTTCGGCGGGCCGCATGTGGCCCGTAGGTTGGGCAGCCTTGGCATAGATAATAGATTGGACTAAGGTATAGGCTTTGCAAAGCAAAGGAATTACTCGCACGCACCAAATTAAATTTCCTTGCAAGCAGCACAATTTTTCCTTGAGGTCCACATTTGGCCTAGGTTGCACACCTCTGATGTACGCAATCAGTAAGGTTCAATGTGTTGACGACTTGTTCGCTTGTGAATTATTCAACCTCTTTAACATGAGCATTCGATTTTGTATTTATAAAGGATCTGTTCAAGGGCATCCAGTTAGTCAAGAAGAAAGAAGAAACACTCCGACCAGAAGTTGGCGTGAAAGAGCACTTCCAACATCTCGGCGATCTGGATATGAGCGGTTGTAACATTGCAAGACACAAAACAAGCAAACCTTTATCCAACGATTGACTAAGTTTTTTAACATAAACCAAGTAAACTCACCTGGGCTGGAGTGGAAATGAAAATCGACTTCGACTTTGCTGAAATATATTTCTGGCTTTGATTCAGAGCTAAATATTAAATAGAATTTCGATAGTTAATGCTCAATGTTCACCTGTGAATTTTCCATCAGCATTGGATGTAACTTATTTCTAGAAATTAAATTTAGCAAAGAACGCTTAATTTGTACATATTTTAACCTACGGTAAGACTACACCTGGGCATATGGTGGTATACCACATGCTAAGTAGCAATGTAATATTTGTGTCTTTAAAGAAAAAAAAACGATCTACAATTAATTTTTGATACTTGATTTCCTACAGGAGTTTTGTATTGTTTTTATATTTTTTGTTAACCCCCTGAGACTTATTTGGACCAAAATTTGTTAATTTGATTATTAATCTAAAACAGCTAATGCCTGATTGTCACTGTAAGGCTTTTTTTATTTTTAATTGTTTTTATATTTCACCTCGATAAAAATTTCACTGATTTTGATGAATTGCGCCACAGATTAAAATTATGTTGTATATAATTCTGCAATTAACGTGATTTCTTACTTTTTATTGGAAAAATTTTGCGCTGATCCAAGTTTGAGATATGCTACAATCCACTCTTATACACTAACATATTCCTATGCAGTTTTATCAGGTGTCTTATTTTTTAAACTCCATGATCAAATTTTTTACTTTCAAATTGTCCTTTTGTTCGTGCTCAGGAACAGTCGAAAACAGGCAATTTATCATTCAGAAATAAAAAAATTTTAATATGAAATTGGCCATCATCAAACGTGCGTACAAACACATAGCTTGGTATGGTGTCTCAATCTTGCTCAAGCTCCATTTAAAATAGGCAAAATGTAAGCTTTGGGCCACCTGCACAAAAAAGAAAAGTATGGTCAACGTATAAAATTGCTACTTTTGGTGCAATGGCCTGTTTCCAGTGTTAAGCTGTGATATTAACTATGTTGGTTGGAGATTTCCGGGTTCAATCTTCATGCCCATCACATCACCAAGGCTTCAATAAATTTGGTAGGCAATGCAAAACAAAAATGATTTCGTCTTCTTGTTGAAACCATTTTTATATCAGTAGCTGCTTGCCTAAAGCCCGCAATATAGTGTAAAAACTTGAAAGTCATCTCAAATCAACTTTTAATAGCCAATTAACTCTAGTTGCATGAATATAGAGCACCAATTTGCAATAAACCCCATTTAATTCATACAGCATGTTCTATAAGCATGTTTTACCACCACTGTAAAATTAAATTCTGAATTTTGGGCAGACTGTATAATATTTTTTCTAATTTGTTGTTGTTAGACGTATGCATTTCAACATGACATAGTTTTTTGTAAGACAGTTATATTGCTAATTATGTGTATCATGGTCATCAATTTTGAATATATCAAATTCTTCACAATATTGTGTGCATTTTCAGTTGGAGTACCTGTGATTTTAGGTGTTGTAGTTTTTCAGCTGGGTTTTTATCGTATACATAAATGGTTTGAACATGGGCCGCTGTGAACCAGTGCTCATTTACAGTCAGCGTGCCTATTTTGGGTATGTGGAATTCACTACCTTATCGCAATTCTACTTTATAATTTCTTGTAGTCTCGGTTGTCTCTTGTCATTTAAAGGTCGCACGTTACTCATCTCAGGGATGACTCTCATTTATTTCTGCGTGACCTTGCTTTGTGCAAATTTCTTTAAAAAAAATTCTGTGGTGAATGTCATTAGTGTTAGATACAAGTTCCTAGATCTTCGGCCAATGGACATTTAAATGTCAAGTCCGGGTCGCAGTGAAGTTTTCATGTTTGAATTTTGCCAAATCCTGTTAAGCCTATTTGCTACTGTTCTGAATCACAAGCCATGGTAAATTTAAGAACATAACCTCCAAATGAATTACCGTAATATTATATTTGAAACCTCAATTAGCCATCAATATTTTGAAAATCTAATTAGGATTCAAGCACTTATTGCATTCTTGTTACCGACCAGTGGTTACATAAATCACCATGTGACAATAAATGATGGCAAACCTCACGCATAATTATGCACCTCACAAGATTCAAACCTCTAATCAAGCACTGGGTACGTATGTAATCAGCAGTGGGATGAATGCATGAATCCGCATGATGCTCCAATCTTTCATCCGACTAGGCACACAATTTGTCTAATCTGTCTCTTACCTCTTCTAGATGTATAAAAAGCTCCGAAGCCCTTTTCAATTCAAGGTCCATAGCAGTGGTTCCCAATCTTTTATGGCTCATAGCCTCCTTTTGTGTGAAGTAATCTTATCAAGCAATGAAACCAGGCAGAAGTTTTCTTGTTGAACGAAATGTAGCATCAGTTTCGCGCCCAGGATTGTGGGTGGCCCCCTCGGCCTGGGGGAAAGGGGTCTATGGGCCCCTGGTAGGGAACCACTGATATATGTTGTCTATAAAGTCTTAAAATTACAAAGGAAATTCAATCATACTTTGGCTCTCGTAACAAATTGAAATTGTAAAGGGACCTAATAGACACCCCTCAGGCGCCAGGATTTTCAAAAGGGGTGGTTTCAAAATCGGTATTTCCCATTGTCGTCTGTAACAGTCACAGTGATTACGCGCACGTTGAAAGAGCCAATTTTTCAGCGTACGCCCTGCATATAAATCTCCAAACTCCTCCCAGTTCAAGCTCTATCAGACTCACATCTATAGGATACTTGGATAAAACGAAATTCACGTTTATTGATGTATATTTGTGAACTATTTTCAAGAAAACTTGATAAAATCAGCAGAAAAAGCGCCAAGAGAAATGCTCATTATCACACACTGCTAAGTAAGAGAGAAACGAAAAAAAAAAAAAGCTCAACAGTGAAAAGTCTATAGCGTCCACAAATACCTTTAAAACGACAAAAATTGACAGAATGGTTCTCAATATTCGAAACAAAAATGCTGAAATTGAGACAACATTCACTTTGGTCTAGGTGTGCTAAGTACCAGTACTGACAATAGTGTTATTGTCAAAATAGTGTTATTATAACTTGCCAATGTGGTACAAGACAAGGCCTTGTATTAAAATTTGTTTTGGTTAATTAATCTAACCCAGAGTTGGGCATTTTGTAAAGTAAGAAAGGCTAATTTTGAATACATAATTTTTGAATGAATGGTCTTAATGAATATGCATCCATAAATAGTAGGGGGGTTTGGGATGAAATGCCTCAATTTTATAATATAAGGGTGATTCAAGAACAAACAAAACTCATAAATTTCATAATTACTACAAAAATTTATTTAACACTTGAACTTCTGTTCGAGTATGATTGTGCACAAAAATTTCAGTGTTCCGGGACGCTTTGACCAAAAGTTATGTTTTCTCTAGAATATGTTTCATATATGACTTAGATATTTTTTTTGGGGGGGGAGGGAGGGGGTGTCATCTTGTACTCCTATTCAATTGATTCACTTCAAATAAGCCATGTATGAGCATCCACGGATATCGCTATGTAGATAGAGAACAAACAATAGGAATATTCTGTCTTTGGTTCCTATCATTACAAAGCCTACAGCATAAATAACAATGAAAAAAAATAAGCATGGCTTCAAAGTGTTGCATTAAATAAAATATCATCTAAAATAATTGTATATTTGAAAGTTATGTTCTTGACCAACAAGGTTCAAGAACCTAAGCTACTTTTGAAAGGTTATCATAGTTATGAAGTAAGTCTAAGGAAGGCAGCATGAGAATTAGTTTCGTTACTATATTTACGGATCATACGGCGTACTTTAAGATCTATTTTTCAAAAGTAGATTTTTCCCCTTCAAGCCAGCACGCCTAATGCATGAATCCGGTAGTGCTTTATTGCCTACAATTAGAAACAGTACCGGTTGCGTCTTATAGTCTTGTGTGCCTTACACATGAACAAAAACCCAATCTAAGCAATTTATAGACGGCCTTACGATCAATAAAATATGGTACTTCTTATTATTTATGCTAAGTGGTTCACATTTACAAAGAAAATATTCCAAAAGCTTCGAAAAAAGTTACTAAATGAATGTAGTTGGATTTTATTGTATTTGTTTTGGACACCATGCAATCATGGTTTAAATAAGGTCTTCCCAAACTTTTAAGCGACCTCTTCCAATTTATTAAAATGCCCCCCTTCGAAAAGTGCCACGCTTCGCGGGTCTTGCAATCAAAGCCAGCATTGTTATGCAAGCAGGCCTCTTCTTTGATCCCATGTATTCTCTCGAAATCGTGAGATTTATGTTTTGCACTAGTTTTAATAATTGTGTTTCGAATTAAAAGTCTAAAAAAGTAGATAGATATAGTACTTTATGTGAAATTGGTGTACTCTTTGCTACGCTTAAAATTCGTTGCGCGCCTCCCTGAAGGGTCGCAGGCTCCAGTTTGGGAAGCCCTGGTTTAATTAAATAAATCAAGAAAGGAAACAAACACCTGGTAGAGTAACTAATATAGGTCCGGTGTAAATTTTTGATATTCTATGCTCTTTTGAAAAATAACCTAAAATTAGTCGTAAATCGTGGCATAGTTATTTTTGTGTGGAAATTAAATAATTTGTGATTGGAAACCAATGAATTGCAGGTATATACAAAAATAAGGAAAAAACAATCATGCAGCACTTTTTGGCAAAACAGCAAAAAAATATGTTTTCAATAAACTAAAGATAAATTCTCAGGAACAAGAAAATGGGGTATGGTCTACTTGAATACCATTCTAACCACGATTTAGATTAAATGAAGCATGAATGATCAGAATACACTTGCGATTCCAACCACGATTAAGAGCCAATGAAGCATGATTGGTCAGAACAATACCACCTTCAAATAAAGGTGCAGTTGCTGCCAAACCTCATATACCATTCCAACTACTAATTAGAATCAACGGGGCTTGATTGGTCAGAATAATCTCCCTTTCATATAAATAGGTTCTCGCTGCCTATTCATGCTTCAATAAGTTTAGTTAGTATGAGTATTCAAGTATACCATACCCTTTCATAATACACCAGCGATATATTTTTAAAGCACGTTCGACATTTTAAAATAAATCAAATAAATATAGATGGTCATACAATGAGATTCAGTCGGAAATCAGTTTATACAAAATTAGAAATTATTGCTGAATGCTGATTATTAAAAATATTTATATTCTCAGATAATGGAGGAATCCTAAATGCATTGAAATATTAAACTTTTGTAATTTAATGGAATCAGGATACAACTTATGGACACCTACTCCAAAACTACTTGGTAGAAATCAAAAATTGATTTAAAAACAAAAATAAATATTAACAAAGACAGATCATCACCATGCATATGTCAGACAAGCAGAGAGAAGACATTGTTACAAACTGTGGTAATAGAGATATATTTGACATAAGTACTGAGATACGGGTTCATCAAAGCCAAATTTAAATTTTTCTGCTAAACCAGAATTTAAATAATTCTGAATCAAATAGATTTGTATGAACTACAGCAATAAAATCTCCAAACCCGAATTTCACCAATAACACGAAAACTCTGCGTCAGAATTTTGCTTTTCAGAGCTAAATTTTGCTGTAAATGCCAGCAAGTTCAATTTTTGAATAACTTTGTATTGGATAGATAAGTCCCACCCTCTCTAAGACCCTATAGCAAGCCCAATTACAATATCAATATTAGATCAGATAATTTGGTGGTTGATATTTCACAAAATCTTGAAAGTAAATAATAAATCAAATAGTAATAAATATCTTTGGATCTTTCCCCCATCATTAAAGTAAACAAAGACAGATAAGGACTCCTATTTGCTATTAGAATTGACTTATATAGTAAGGATATAGGACTACTCACAGTATATATAGTGTAATGCATGGTGCTATGTTATCCAAAAATTGGTTTTGGGTAAAATACATTTCAAACCCATCCTTAAATAATATTTCATAACTAAAATAATACAAATGACTGCTTTCTCCCAAAAATTGACAATTTTGATAACAAAATCAGATTTATGACAAATTTTACAGATTGAGTGTTTTATTAAGTGACATGCCCCCTCTTAATTGCCCCTAATGCAAAAGTTTTTGAAAGGGTTCCAGTGACAGTCTTCTGGTTGAAACTAGGATAAATTGGAACTAGGAATGTCCAAATACCTTGCTAATAGATTTTAAAATGGGTCATACTCAACAAAGAAATTCACATAAATCAAAGGTATATTTAATTAAGACTAAAGTTGAAATTGTAGATAAATCAAGATGAACATTGTTACGATTGATTTTCTAATTTCAAAGTAATCAAGAGCTGCATAAATATTTTTGGTTCACCTGTCAGATTTTACTAATCGGTACTTTTAACAAATTTCGACAATTTTTCAATATTTTAAAATTGAGAATCCAAGATTTTATTAATTCTGGATATCCCTGATTACAATTAAAATAAAATAGTTGAGAAATAGTTTTTACTGCAGAGACGAGGCGTCTAGTATTTGAGGATTATTGTTTTAATTTATACACTGATTGGATACGTTTCATTGATCTTCAAAAGTTCACTGAAGCAAATCACAGAGCTTATATTGAACTTCATATTAAGATGCAAAATGCAGGTTCTGAAATCAGCAAGATATTGCTGAAAAAAACTTGACATCTCTGTCCTTGTCACTTTGAAGTTCTTTGAGCATTGCACACATTTCCTCTCCCTCCCCTTCATCACAGAACGTTTGGACAGCGTACGAGAGAGCTTGGGCTGCGATTATTCGTACATTCACTATTCCGTCGCGTGCCATCTCGACCAATGTAGTTGAAAAATACTTTAAAAATATGTTGAACGGTAAGAGCAGCTCTCGTAGAATAAGGTTGCATATTTTGCAGAATAATGCCCGTTCTTTCCAGCGAGTACTCTTCGCCAATGCGGACGTAACTCGCTCCGTAAAAATCTGGAAATTTCTCTCATCCCCTGATTCATGTAGTTCGTTCAAAAGCCTTCCGATTAGTCCTCCAGCTTCCTCTTGAACTGCGACGACTCTATCCGTGGCCAGACGCATCGTTATTGGACAAATATACTTCACAATGTCGTCAGAGTTATACAGCTCAGTGAGAGAGCACAATTGTCTTGCCAGCTCATAGCGGAATCTCCAATTACGGCTGTTATCGATAGTGAGAAAGTCCGTTAGTTGGTAAAGATATATTCCACGGACTTCAGGTTTGAGTAGCTTTAAAAATTCTGCTAGGTGGCGCAACACTCCGATTCTAACATCGTCTAAATCTTTCAAGAATCCGTTGAAAACTGGAACTAACTCAGTCGCTGTCAATTCTTCCCCTAAAATTTTTGCCAATTCATGAATTGATGACGCTATTGTTCTCCGAACTTTCCATTGTACGTCCGAAGCCAGCTTTTGGTAAACGTCTTTCAAACAATGCCAATTATTTCGTCCGAGAGTGTACGCGACACCAGGAAGACTATAAGCACAGTGCATCGTTATTTCAGTGTCTACGGTTTGCTTTCTAGACGGATCAGTCATTGATAAGAAATTATCAAGCAACTGTTGTGGAATGACTGACTGCTGGCTTGATGCTTTGGAAGTGGGACTATGTACAGAAGATATAGGATCGAAATGGGCATAGTGATCCGATCCAGAAATACGATCGGCAAAATCACGAGTGTAGTTGATATCATTAAGCGTACTGAACATTCGATAATTGATTTCCATATTATCACTTGATTCCGTTTCATACAAATCTGGGTATTCCTGTAAACTCGGACTTTGCCAATTTCGTGGCTCGTTTTCATCATAGTATTCATCATCACTGTCATCGCTGCTTTCTTGATTTCCGTTTTCTGTAGCCGAGGGCGTTTTCTCTGTGACGGTTTCAGTTTGCTCTTTGGTCTCTTCTGTAATGGAACTTTCTGTCGAGTCTCCTTTTGCTAAATCAGAATCGTCATTTGGAATTACTTCTTCTGTGGTTTTCTCCAATCCAGAATCATCTGTAAATACTTCGACATTTCCATTTGTTGTTGTTAAATTTATCGAAGGAACGGCGTTAAGGTCATCATATTCTTCTTCTTGTTTATCATCCTTTATTTCTGCTGACTCAGCGTTCTCGTTTTCGGCTTTATCCAAATTAATATCAAAATGAATCGGCATGTTTTCTTTTTCCGCTGAAAACTCAATCGATTTCAAAACATCATCTTTGGTCGGTGAATAAACGTCATCATCCTGTTGTTCAACTGCAGTTTGAACTTTCAGCTGCTTACTTGTTTCTTTTTGCTCTAATTGTTCATCCGGCTTATCCTCCTCGTTTTGGTGGGTGGGATTAGAACTATTCACGTAAACTTGAGACTGAATTTCGTCTGTTTCCTCGTTTTGATCCATCGGAGTGACATCATCAAAATCTTCTTCGAAAGTGACGGGTGGTATCGGGTCACGCCAGTAAAGGAAGGAATCAAAATCATATTTCAATTCATCATCAGTGATTTTATAATCAGGCACACCTGTTGCCGCTTGATTAAAATTATCACTCGCCGATTTGCTGTCAGCAAACGTAGATATAAAAGGTCCGAGAGACTCGAAAGCTGCGACGCGGACCCATCTAGATTGGTCTGATAGAAGACCACTGTACAATGGAGAGAGCGTGTTGATACGAACTTCTTCAGACATGTGTTTAGCAAAGTCAGGGAAACTCTCTGCGCAAGATTTTCTCACCCCCCATACATTGTCTTTGCATAAACCGATAAATCGTGGCAGAAGATCTTTGTTGATAAGTGCATCATCGAGAATGTCACAAAATGCTGAAAAATTGGCGGCACAAACTTTACGGACATGAAATATAGTGTCATCAGAACAAGAATCCAAAAATATTGGCAAAAAATATTCTTTTGCGAATTCTGAGCCGAAGGATTCACAAATTTGACACACGAGGGCGATAGCTTCTGTACGGTATTCGTCAGGGGCCTGTTTACGTGAAGTGAGATCCTTTAGCAACGGTAAAATTTCATTTTCAAACTGACCAACTTTTAAATATCCAGCTTTTGTTATGTCTACTAAAACACTATGGCAGGTTTTGCGGACTTGATTATTCACGTCAGTGAGGTATCGGAGTAAAATAGGCACCACAGCACTGTCTAGCAATCTTGTATGAAATATTTCTGTTATCTCAGCAAGTTGTTCCATGAGTTCGACTCGAACTGACGGTTCTAAATCTTCTGAAAGCTTGAGATAACACTGAATAGCAGATTCAAAATCATTCTCGTTATTTTGCACGGCTTCAAAAACATTACAAGCATCGTGAGCAATCATTCTACGATTAAATATATTGTCACTAACAGCGAAACATCTCAATCTTGCTAACGGTGTCAAAAGCTCTTCAGGTGTAGTGACATCGAGTGGTGACGGAATTGAAGAATCGTTAAAAGCCATAATTCCGCTACCAATTGTGCTAAATGACATTTGACCGTGCTGGTCACCTTCATTATTGTCATCTTCTTGGTCGTCAAAGTTCTCGTCCATGTCCACCTCCATATCCTCGTTCGGAAGGTTTAGGACGATCCGTAAATCAGTCATATTAGTTGATTTATATCGTCAAAATGAGCAAAATCTGGCACTTTTATCCAATTCAGAAATAATAAATTTTCTCTTTGCGAAGTACAGGCAGATTTTAATTTGCACAGCAATGTATTAATTCTTCGTCCTTTGTATAGAATTTAAAACTAGATTTTTCGATAAACTTTAATTTAAAGCTGAATTAAAATATTAACAATAAAATATTGATTATGAGACATAGTAGTATAAGAACAATGATTAAATGAAATAATAAACATAAACAACTAGATTTAGAACAATTTTACTTTGGTGCTAATCTATGAAGCATGAAATAGCAGCATTGGTTTCTCCTGGATAACAATCAGATATTCTAACAAGTCAGGCTTCATTAATTTTCGGAAGTGGAGGAGACTGAAGGATACCAAATTAGACCAAAATACACGACAGCCGTAATTTTCAGCTTATAAATTGGATAGGTAATGTCGAACCTAAAAGATCTTGGGAAACGATGAACTAACATTGCTCAGTTAACAAAGTAGCAAAATGAAAGGATTTGGATATTTATGCCGGGTAATGGGAATACCATCTAAGGCAGCATCTTGTCTGGTTACCAGTGATGTCCATAACAAATAGTAAAAAACTAAAAGTAAATAAAATGACAACAAATTTGGTTTTTGGACTTTAATATTTGATATATTAATTTATATATATATTGTTCGTCTTATTTCTATTGAACTTGTATCAAAGTTAGACTCTTATCACAGGTGTCGCTGCTCGATAACCAACTTTGGTTGTTCGCGTCACCTTTCAATATGAAATGTCATTTTCAACTTTCTTTAAGTGTATGTTCACTGTGAGTGCATTTTCATTTTGGTGAAAAATAAACTACTGACTGACAAAAGTTACTCTAACATAAGGAAATACCTCACAAACATAATTGATGCCTATTTAAAAGCATAATTTAAGAGAATATTTACGGTATGTACAAAAAACAACACTAGCATGAAAATATCTGAAATATTTCAATAGATGAACAAACACATTTTTTCCATAATATACAACTGGATATTTCATATTTAAAACAGTTGATAATACGAGTCAGAAATGGCCAGAATACTGATTTTCAAAATTGCTGTACTTTTCTCGTTGTGGGGTTGCAAGTATAATTACTATATTTATAAGCACTATTATGAAAAAAAAAGATATTTGAGCAAATAACTTTAAATTGGTAATAAATTGAAATTGGTAATAAATTGAAATTGGTATTGCAGAATGATTCAAATAGTATATATTTCACACATTACAGTGTCAAAGGTGAATATTGTCTGATATCGGATGTCAAATCTTTACAATGATAAATTTTTTAAACAAAATTATTTTTAATTCTTCCTAATTTTACTGTATCGACTATCTTCAATTAAGGATGTGTTCAAATATTTGGATGGAATATTCTTGATGGGAATATCCTCTGTTTTTTTGTTGTTCTGAGTTTAATGGACTAGCAGTCAACCGTGTTTAGGATCATTATAATGGGTAGGGAACATTAAATACAAAAAAGAGGACAGTTTAAAAAAGACGCACTTTCACTTATGTAAATGAAATAGCAACAGAAGTTATGAAATGGAAGACTTTACCATCTTAGAAGAATATAGTTGATGCTGCTAGTTTCAGCTTCAATGACTACACGATGAGGATGAATTTTTTTCTGAAGTATATTACATCATGTTACATTCCTATTTTTTAAACCAAACTTATTACTGCATATTTAATAGAGAATTAATAGCTGCATCCTTATTTCCTCCACTTGCTTCTAGAACTGCTTTAATCACGCTATCTTCCACGTTTGGAAACATTTCTTTAACTTGTTTGAGATCTTGTTCTGTGATCGCGGGTTGCTGAATTTGTGTTTGCGGCTGACTTGGTGGATACATACCCCCGACTTGGACACCAGGTGGCACCATGTACCCACCTGCTGCCGCGGGCATCATCATAGGTACACCAGCAGGATTATAGACGTGTGGGAACATCATCGGCATTGGAGCGTTGTATATAATTGGTTGCTGAACTTTGGACCATGAAATTTGTAAATGTATCATTCCTTCCTTTTCGTCGCCAAGTTTTCCGCTTAACGGCCACCAATCATCTTCAGATTTCCCACTTTTTATCGCGTCCGAAATGTCAATTTTACCCCACGCTATTCTGTTATCAATAGAAAAGGCTCTTTCATCGTAAATTTCTATCTTGATATGTTTTAAATCCTGTGCCACCGTAGTTGAAATAGTTTTATTCCAATATGGAAGCTTTGCGCCATTTTGTGCTGTTGCAGTTTCATAAACTGCATGTCCCACAATAACACGGCAGTATGGATCCATTCTTGTAACACCATAATTCTTATTTAATTTTGCTTCAACTAAGGTTAAATTCAATCTGGTTGCAGTTCCTGCAACAGCAGTTTGTGTCAGCATTTGTTGCTGCTGTAACGCCATTTGCTGTGCCAGGGTTGCGTCGTTCCTTGATTGTCCTGTTGAAACAGCGGTTTTTATTCTCAAAAAATCAGATGAAAGTTGTCCCAGAAGGACTTTACCTCGTTTAGTGTCTGTCAACTTCATACCGCCATTTCCGTTTACTGTTGGAGCCTGTGCAGGCTGAGGTTGAACTGCCGAAGCCATAGTACCCTAAGTGATAACTCAAATCTACAAAAATTTCAAACGATTGAAAACGACAGGTCAACGGAAAACTGGAAAAAGAGAACTAGACCCACAAAGATCAGAGCCAGAGAGCGGAATAGAAAATACAATTTGATACGCTTTAAGGGTCGAAGGTCATAATATTATAGGATTTTCATATTTAGAATTTACATATTTACCCGGGGAGCCGACAAGACGACTTAATCATATGGCGAACCAATGCCTCTCGTCAGGTTACCGATACATGTCGAGTACATAAGGTTAGTTAGCCATTCTTTATTTCAGACGCTTGGACTTTATGGTGGAGGAAGCCGTAGCCGACCAGGGGTTGTTACGTGAACCACCCTACGGCGGCGAGAAGTCCAGCAATCTTTTCGCACCTAATCATCACTCACGGCCCACGGGGTTCAAACTTGCGAACCTACGCAGAGGTGCGGTGGGGAGCGTATTTCTGACGCTCAGCATGATGCGCCACGCCGCCGAGCCGGGAGGAAATCCGACAAGATTGGCTAAACCAGCGTTTTTCAAACTGTCTTCCACGGAACACTAGTGTTCCGCGAGCGTCTTCGAAGTGTTACGTCTAAAATGGTCGCCATGGCGATCTTGGGAACGTGAAGTTGTCGTCTAACTGGCCGTCACCTTTACTTACTGGGGTAGTAGCTTTTTCCGTCGGCCTAGCTTGTTGAATGTTCATTATCGAGTTTACAGCAATCCTTTTGATTTTTGCTATAGGCAAACGAGTAGGAAGAATAAAGACAAAAAGTCAACACTTCTTCCCCATCTCTGCCTGGTTTTACTCTAAAATGCTGAAAAAATTACTCATTTCGCTAAACTCTATTCAGTAGGTGAACTGCAGTAAAATAAATGAATTGATCCATATACACAGCATTCAAATTAGGAAATAATAAAACATTTATAATAAATGCATTATGTAAAATATTCAACACAATCCTGTTAATTTTCGCGGCGCATTGAGAACCCACTGGGAACGGCTACATTACACCGTTATTCTTTATCAACTTTACCCTTTCATTTTTTGGGGTTCCGCGAAGCGAGATAAAAAGTGTAAGTGTTCCGTGGCCGAAAAAGTTTCGAAAACACTGGGCTAAACCATGTGGCATACCACAGCCACTCGCTCGGTTTCAGTCCATGTCGACTAAGATTGTGTTAAGCCAGTTATTTGTTTCATGTGCGTGTACTTGATAGTGGGGTAAGCTATACACGACTGGTGGTTACATGAACCATCCACCACACGACGGACAAGAGTCCACAGAGCTGCCCAATTCACGCTCCGGCTTGTACTTGGTCGCGTAAATTTGTAAGCAGACTTTTAATATTATATTTTAGTACTCTTATATATTTTTAATCATGTTTTGCAATTCTGGCATAATTGATTCGGTAAGTTTTATTTCCCCCCAGTTTTCCTTGTCTCATAGATAGATAGATTTATTTTGAAGACTCCATAATACACACAAAATATAAAGGGAGAATTCTGGAGAGCGAACAAAACCTTTAAAAAGTTTAAAACATGAGAAATATAATGTGCCCGACCACCAGCACACACACAAAAAAAAAAATCACAATAAACACAAACCTTTTTAAACAAGGCTTGGGCTAGAAATGAACAAACAAAAGATACGCGGATGTATTTTGGAGCACTCAATCTACAGTAATTAGGATTTAGAGTCAATCCAGTACGGAATATCTGTATAGGCCAAATTTAAATGTCTTGAAAGGATTGTTGAATCGGGTTCTTCTGTGGTTTTCGAATATTTCAATTTAAAATGATCGAATCATATGCCTTAGTTAGATTGATTCTTGCTCCCCGGCGGGCATGAACAATTAGTTTTTTTGTCAATACGATTATTGTGAGGTCGTTATATAGGAATGAATTTGCAACTCAAATTAATTTCACTCCGATTCTTGTCTTTCGTGCTGGCTCTGGAAATTGTTGTATTTTTCCGTTTTATTCTTTTGTCGCATCTGTGATATCGCGTTAATAAAAACTTCCGTTAAAGTCGTAATTGCGTATACCAGTACAGTAAGCAGCTGGTCAGTGCCGCATTTTCCATTAAAATGATGATAAAATCGACAATAACGGCATTTTTAAAATAATACATATTAAAAATAATATAATTCTACAAAATCTCAGAAAATGTACATGTAATACTTAATTACGTGTTTGATGTTTCGAGAAGTTGTTGAAATTCGTGCTTCATCAGCGCGCAATATGGTCAAATAAGAATTGGAACGATAGGCTCTGAAATATTTATTAAAAAAATAATAATAGCAATAAACACCATAATACAAACCTTTCTATTGGACGTCTCTGTCTGTCAGCGGAAATGTGTGCAAAAATTCTCGCTTGCTCGTCTGTATAACCCAAGTGCCGCGTGTTATCCAACCATTTGGATCAGCGCAACGCAAGCGCCGCGTCCAGTGAAATGGCCCCGGCCACGAGTTACCAGATACTCGAATAGTGAAATGCCATTCGAATATTTAATTGTTCGATTCGATATTGGGATATTTTCCCCATCCCAGGTCGTTGACGACTCGACGAGCAATTGTTGACTTAATTGATTTTATTTAAATAAACTTGCTTTTCATACGGTAAATCCTCACATAAACTAGAATTGCATTGGAGTTTAGTAAAAATGTTCATCGCCACATAGTGATTATCTTCATCTGAAAGTGGTTCGTAAAACAAAAAACGGTTGGGCAGGACTGCTCTAGCACATAAAAACAGGACGCAACTTACAAACCCACGCAGGATTACAAGCGTAATCCTAACGTTGTCGCCACCCGTTTTGCCGAAATTATGAAATCACTCAACTTCTGTCCACACTTTACATTATTAACTGCCTGATTTTAAAACCTCTCTGAAATCGCAATATGCTTATTTAAATCAATTAAACAGTTTTTACCGCAATAGCACGGAACGCAAAAAGCGCAATACACAATGATTTTTAACTATTAATTTATTTCCGAATGACACGAAAGTACACGTTTTAGTATAAAAAGGAATATTGATTATAAAATATAATCGGAATGGACCTCTGTGAAATTATCATAAAATTGCGAAATTTGAGCTTGCAAAATCCGCACTTTGTAAAAACAAATGTTCCCACTGATATCTTGTTAGAAAGTCTATATATTGCTTAGTTTTGCGATGGTAATATATATATCTAGCAGCCAATATATATATACTAAACACGCTAAAACGCTTAAAATAGTTCACAGTAAATCTCATACTTTTATAAGGTTTGTTTGAAAATAACTGAATCCCGTACAATGTCATGCGAAGGCACGAGTCAACTATTGAATCTACTCTAGGAATCCTACTGCCTGAAAATCCGACCCGGAGAGTTACCTGATAAGCTCACGACAATTTATTTAAATTCTTCCGCCATTTTGCTTTGTCAAATCCTGTTAATTAAGTGGACTACAGGCCCCTAATTCCTATACGTTCGCTGCCCGAAAAAGCGCTGGAACAGAAGTTCACTCGTGCGTCCATGATCTGCATTGTAACAAGAGAGCTATGCTCAAATATATGGACACGTAGAGTCACATAATTTTGATGACGTCATAGCGAAAAAAGAATTAATAGCCTTCTGGAGAAAATTTTTATCTTTAACCACTAAAAATTTCAAAGCAATTGGTCCAGTATTCGAAGAGAAAAGCGACTTTTTAAAAACGTGTCAAGCGGTACTGAGTTAGCAGTCAGGCAGCATCTTACCTGTACACTGTAGGCCATATACGGTAATTGATCACAGAACAGTTGTTCCCTTGCAAATTTTATGTTGTTTACACTTTAGGACAGATAATTGATCACAGAACAATTCTTCCCTTTCAAATTTTATGTTGTTTCCAGTAGACTCTCATCAAAATAAACAAATATAGTAGGCTACAAGTGCTACAACGCTTGCATTACTGCACTGGTAGGACCGTGAAAGAATAAGTTACGGTAATTTCATTGTGGTAAGACACCGGTACCGGCACCAGTACCAGTATCGTACTTACGTACTGAGCTACCAGTACCGGTACCGAACCTGTAGGTCTGATATTCCGTTCCGCATACGATAGGCTATAAAACTTGCATTGCAGCATTAGTAATACCGCGGAAGGAATAAGTCAATTTCACTGCGTTACGGCACCGGTATGGCAACTTACCAGTACCGACCTACAGTAGCTGTAGTACTGAGCAAGACAATCGATCGCGAAACCGCTTGAAATAAGTGTAAAACAGTGTTCCCATGAGTAAAAATAAATACCGCGAAATTTTGTATGAAATATCATATCTCATAGGATTCATATAAAATTTAAGAATAAAAAAAGTAATAGCCTTCTAGCGAAAAAATTAATCTTCAACCACTGAAAATTTCAAAGCAATTGGTCCAGTATTCGAAGAGAAAAGCGACTTTTTAAAAACGTGTCAAAGAACAAGAACAACAACAAGAACAACAAGAACAACAACAACATAATATTGAAACGATCGTTATGTCCACTACGTGTCCAACAATGGTAATTTTGATCTATTGTTGAAGGTACCGATGACCGACTGTCAGTTTAGTTCGGACACAGCTCTAGTTAATTTGACCAGTAGGCATATAATTTCAAAGACTATTCGAATTGGATATTACTTGGTGATTACCTTCGAGGGACGATATCCTGATATTTGTTTCGGGCAGGTTTGATTTTATTTATATTGGGCAGAAATCCATATTATCTGGGATAGCCTAGGTCGGGCGATATTGCACTTGCATCGGTACGATTGTATCCACCCGACTAACTTAACTGACTATGATAGCCTAGTAGCAATCTGTGGTGTGCATGTTGCTGGCAATGCGCGTGAGCTTAGAATCTGATAAAGAGAAGCTTTCCAAAAATGCAAAACATTATTCGTTGCGGAATTTCTCATACAGAGATTCGTAGTACCGGGCATGTGAATTTTGCTCTAGTTTATTTCGTTTGGCTTCTCAAATCTAATACGCGTAGGTATGTATGAAGTCTATAGGTAAATAATCCGCGGATCTTTTGTACAAAGCCCCCGCCACTAATAAAATGTGAGATTTTAGAAAAAACACCCTCCCGCTACATTTTTGAATAACAAAATATTAAGATCTTTTGTACAAACCCCCGGAATGATTTATAATTTCCAGCGCAATCTGCTTTCCTAACCCTAGCTGGTTAATTACTAGTTTTGTCATTTTGAGCGTTGGCGGTGGCCGCGCACGCATAATTGGGCATACAGTAAGGCTTAAGCACTCGAGCTATATTGCTTTTGCATCTTTTTTTCTGTAGCATATCTTCAGCAAGTTGCAATACTATTGCCGTATTTTACGGACCATAAGAAAAGTAGACCGTGCGCTTTCAAGCGGTTGCACCTAATATATGAACCAGGTAGTGCTTTGTTGACTACACTCTAAACCAGTGGTTCCCAACATTTTTTGGTTTACACATACCTCGCGACCCCTTGCCTCACTTTCTATACTTAACAATAAAATAAGCGGCAAAGTGGAGGCGCAGTTCTTACCACTTCATGGTAGCTCCTGCCACGAACGAACCGATGGCAGCTCTTGACGTGGTTGGCGCTATTACCGGTATTTTCACACACAAGTCGTGTACCAGATTTTAGTTTACCATGCGGAATTATATCCACTTAAACCTGAAACCTAATCCCAAATCCATCAAAACTATATCCATAAGAATAATGTTCCAACTTACCCAATATTTATAGCAGGCAGCCCTGCCATTACAGTCGTGGTTACGGCAGCGAAATTTTACCCGCCTTTAGTTTTCAGTTTGCTGCCGTGGTAACGGCACCTTGCCATTGGTTTGTGGCAGCTAAAAAGTCAATCGCCATGGGTTGGGCCATGGTTTGGAAATCCCGCCATAGTTTTGCAGCGGCTTCAGACGCCACAAAATACTGCACTTGGCTAAGTGAATATTGTGTAATTTAATTTTTCATCAAACCGCAGTTTTACTGAATGTGACGGCTAGAATTGAAACCGTTTAGCCAACTGCGTAATTCGTGGTTAAGTTTTTGACAAAGCTAATCTCATATCATCCTCGACTTTCATTCGATTTCGTGCCTTTGTTTTTATATGGAGAAGAGCTGAAAAGCCGCTTTCATATTTCATAACTTCATTTTCATATTGTCGCTTCTTCGCCATGGTATATAATATAAACGGAATTATAACATTACTGCAGGATGTATGATAATCTTCACGATGAAACAACATCGACTACAAGCCTACCCTACAGTGAGTAAACTCCTTGGTATCGAAATCCCGTCTTCCTTCGAAACCCCAGTGTTTTCCGCATTGCGGCGCGCGGAAATGACGACGAGTTGGTGTGACGTCACAATGGTTGACATCTCGCGCCGTCTGCTTGGTTTCCAAGCAAGAAGAGGAATTTTGTGGTCTCACGACAGCTAGTAGAAATCCTTCAGAGGCAGACGAGCGTCCTTTCCAGACTTCTTCGCGTTCTATTGACAATATTTAACCTAAAGTCTTGTATTATTTTATACTGTTTTACGAAGCCTTCGCGACCCCCCTTGAATCCCGCCGCGACCCTCAGGTTGGGAACCACTGCTCTAAACTTTCAGCGGTACTGTTGTTTTATAGGATCTTTTGTACAAAGTCCCCGCCACTAATACAAAACTGTGAGATTTGATAAAAACACCCTCCACGTTTAAAAATAACAAATTAGTAATTATCCAGCCGGGTTAGGAATGATTTATGCGCAATTTGCATTCCTAGTCCTCACCCAATCCCTAACTAGATAATTACTATTTTTTTTTATTTTGAGCGGTGGCTTCGTACAAAAGATCCATTTTATACACAAACCGCCACGTTTTGCAATAACAATAACAAATGAAAAAGATTGCATTTTCGTTTGTATAATGTGTTTTGTACGGTAACCCGATACTCATTGAAACCGTTGCGTTCCATGGTCCAGCGCAACTTAGGTATGGACAAAAACCCTAATCGAAGCAATTTTTTAACTGTGAGCTATATAATACGGTAACCCCCTTACGGTCCGAAAATGGTACTCCCGGCGGACACCAGAACGTAGTATGTGTACCAGGTTAGGGTTAGGCCATAATTTTATTCCAATTATTCCTATTTCAGTTCTATTACGAGTTCGGGGACTAGCCAAGTGACTCCCGTAGTATTTATACCTGAAATTATGGCCTAACCCTAACCTGGTACACATACTACGTTTCGGTGTCCGCCATCTAGGTTCGCATACTAATACTACAGGAGTACCCGAAAAATACCGTAAATATTCTAGCGAGGGTGTCAGGTCATATCTCCATTCCCCTGTAGCAATTTTTAGTTGATGTTCATTAGGATGTAACATATGCGGGACGAATAGGATCATATAATTATTAGAAACATTTTACCGGATGTAATGCTTCGTGTCAACAAAATGTATCGACTGTTCATTATACTTGTTTAATGGAGTTTAGGAGTTATTTCAGTGATGAACACTCAAAATAATTCGAGTTTACACTGTATATTTTTAATCGTGAGCAAAATCGGGAATTCCCATACAATGGTTTTGAAAAGGGCGCTGCAATTAGATCATTCGTTAAAATACCCGACTTTTCAGTAGATAACGATTTTTCTGTCGCGAAAAATCTCCAATCCGTGGCCGATACGAGCATATAATTTGTTTTGCCATATTAAATTAATTATGTTTAACTTAACTTCCCTTTGAGCCGGCTATCACGGAAATTTGCAAAAATAAAAATACGCGGTAAACTGCCCTAAATTATATTCGGATTTAATTCGTATTTCAAATGCGGTTGCGAATTCGTCAAATTCTACCTGATTTTGCAACATTGGCTGCCACTTAGATCGCATAAATAAGAGTTTCCTCACACAGGGCGCATAGTTCTGGGCGAGAAAAAAAACCTGAGAAATACTTATAATAATTTGCGGAAATATAGGTAATCGATATATTACTGATGTTCACAGTGTAAATACTAATACCCGATTAACCCACTGCAAATCGCCATGTTATAATCGTTTCATTCTCGGGATACATATATATATATATATATATATATACGGTATATATATATGTGAAACCCCAGCTTAACTATGTCGGCGTCGCGGGAAACGCGGAATCGGGAAGATTCTGCACTTCGAGTAGTAAGGGGTTCGTCACATAGTAGTGGTCGTTTTTAGTACAGACCAGGAACATCACGTAAAAAGAGAATTAAATCGTGTCGAACTACAAGCGACCACCGACTTGCTATATAAAAGTTTTATTCGATTGACCGCGTTATAACACCGCTCTAAAACAACTCTGGTTGTGCCTTGCAATCGGTGCAGGGGCAAAGACGCACAAGAAGTCTCATTGCACTCTCTGGTAAAATTAACGACCCATGTAACGGGAGCTCATGACATTCAACAAATAGAATATTTTGATGCAAAAAGGATAGGAAAAAAGCCCCAGATTTTACAAAACACCACGAATGCGAATCTTGCGTTTTTTATAACATACAATAGATGGGATGTCAGATTGTATTTTTGTAATGAATGTTTCCCCGAGCATCGATTTTTTGTTTTGTTTATTACTGCATCAATATCCAATGAGCAGTAGGTCAACAACAATTTAAGTTATTCAGCCGCTCTGATACTTCTTTCGCTCAGACAGAAATTTGACTACGGATGTAAACATTCCCTCTTTTCGCAGTTTTCAACCGTTTTTCCATAAACTAGTTGTAAACCGAAGAATTTACTCGTCAGTATGTATTCGAAAAAGCTTTAGTTTAGTCACAATATTTAAAAATTAATCCCGCAAAAGCTGCGGTAGACAAGGCTAAAAGTTTCTATCAGTGCTTGTAAATGGCACGTAGTTTCTATAAAAAAAACATATTCACATATTTCTATAAAAAAAAATGATAGATTTGAACATGTAAACTAGTGTAAGCGCAAATTTGCAATAGTAAGGTATAGAGTGAATTTTCCAGGGGTCAAAAGTAGGAAGTACGTCCATTGCATATCTCAAATCCGATTTCAGAGAACAATGCCCCGTGCTTTAAATATTGGTATACAGTACACGGTACCCTTGAAGTATGCGTACCAAGATGGCGGACACCGGAACGTATTATGTGTACCAGGTTGGGGTTAGGCTATAATTTCAAATACAAATAATACGGAAGATACGGATAAATACGGAACTAAAATTGAAATAAAATTATGGCATAACTCTAACCTGGTACACATACTACGTTCCGGTATCCCATCTCGGTATGCATACTTCAGGAGTATCGTATATACACATTTCGAGGAAGCGAAATATTTATCACAACCTCGTTGTGTCTATAATCGCGGGTACGCTTGAAGAATATGGCTTGGCGGTTGTGGTTACAGAAAAGTGTTGGGACGCATCTCTCAAGATTTTCGGTCAACGGTGATGTACCTCCTGCTCAACAACATGTTTACAAGAAGTTTCAGATCTTTTGTACAAAGCCCCCGCCACTAATGCGAAAACGTTGAATTTTAGAAAAACACCCCTGCCACATTTTAAAATGAAAAAATAGGAAATATCCAGCTTGGGTTATAGTTTATAGCTCAATACGCATTCCTAACCCATCTGGATAATTATTTATTTCCTTATTTTAAGCGTTGGAGGGGATGTTTTTTCGTACCAAAAGATTCCAAGTTACGTGACAATATCAAGAACTGCATGGGTATCTTTTCCGCTTCATATCACTGTGCGTAACTTTTTCTCTACAAATAGTTACTCCCCAGCAACCTTTAACTTCCCCACCGTTGGAGGATTACCCACCTGTTGGAAACCACTGCTCTGAAACGACTATACATCGTATCGTCTTCAAACCGGGACAGCATGTTCATCGATTTTTAAGTCCTCTCCAGCTATTCATACCATAGCACAGTTAGATTAAGGTATATCAAATTCGTGTGCTCAAACATCTTCCCCATTAACGCCTTATGCTAACCCAAGTATTTTCAGGATCACCACTTCATTTTTCTTTTTGAAATTCGCGAAATCACAGTAGCAAGCCAGACAACCCACGTATGTCCACTTTGTTCGAAACTCATGTATTAAGATTACAGCTTGCCTTATTATAATAGTAAGAGCAGCAATGCAGAATACATATAATGCAGGACTTCTTTAGTCGGCGGGCCAGATGTGGTAAAATGAAGCCCTCGGCGGGCCGGATTATTACATGAATAGTATTTAATATCTCAATCACATATTTATTCGCTAATGCAAGAAAGAAAATTATAAATAGCGTTTAAAAAACATTCTGCTGCCTAGCAAGTTTTCTGTCCAGTTCTGTTGCTCTAGTTTGCCGTTCCACTGCTGATATATTATTGTCATAGTTTCCATGTTTCGTTACTCTGTACTTTGACCACACAGTAAACATACAGCTTTGTTGCCAACTTTTGTAAAAAAAACTTCGGTATCCAATCTTCGTTAAATGCTCGATACTCTCTGTCAACTTTACGTTTCTTGGGATATTTCATGGTTAATAAAACCTAATATAAAATCTATTTATATTTAGAATCTAAATATAACTGATAACAGTAGTGGGGAATGTTTACAACGCTCTCTGCTTTTTTGTAGACCTTTCCCCGAGCATCGACTTCCCTGTTTACTTCGTGACATTGGCCAATCAGCATGGTGCAAAAAGTGACGTAACAATGCCCCCTTTTCGCATCCGCTCAGACACTTTCCGCCCTCAGACAGATTTTCAGGCGTGGTCGTAAATATTACTTCGTTTTTGAACTCTTTTCGTCAGTTTTCAGTTGTGTTTTGGAAATTTAAATAAATATCAGATAATTCAATGATCACTCTGTCTTCTTATGAGTTTTAATTTAATTAGTGTAGAAATAGCTGTGATAGACTGGGCTGAAATTCTTTATCGATACTTTTGAAAAACAGATTGTTGTATGCGATGAATCATAATGATGGTTTGAAACACCCCATTTTACACGCGCCAACTCGCGAAACCACTCTTAAAATGAGCCCCGAAAATTTTGCAATGGTAAAGTATAGGGAGAAATTTTCGGGGGTCAAAGGTCGGGGAAAGGTCCATTGTTTGTGCACTAAGCTAAGGCAATTGTTTATTTCACCAGCTCGCTCTGACAGTGCGGTAAGAATAGAGCGATCGGCAACGTTCAGGAATGATGCGTCAGACCACATTACAGAGTGTGGTTGGATACAGTCAGCGGGCCGGACCCGGCCCGCGGGCCGTATGTTGCTCACCCCTGATCTAATGTATCTAACGTTTACTCTTCAGACAAGTGACGAAAATTTATTTCCCACTCTACTAAATCCTTATCTGTATTGTCGGCATTAAAAGTATTAAATTGAAATGAACTAGTGCCTTTTTCATAGATATCCAAAACTAATACAATTTTAGAATTGAGTGGTTTGGCGATAACGCGATCAGATAAGACAGTGTCTTCTTTCAATTTTCTTCCTAAAAATAACACTAGGGCTTATTTTCGGGGGATGTGCTATATTTTAATTTGCCAAAAACAAAATTACAAAGTATCGAATTAAAAACCGATAAAATTAAAAACCGATATCCAATTAATTATGAATAACACGTTTTTATTGAAAATATCAGCAAAACATAGATTATTAAGCATTTGAAACGTGTAGGAGAGATTTCTTGCTATTGACTAGGTCAGGGGGGTCCAAGGTTGTCGCCTTCGCGGGCCACAAAATTATTTTTGCACTGTTCGCGGGCCCCGATAGCGTCAGAAATATGTGAACAACAAACACTTTTATTGTGCAAACGATTGATCATTGTTTGTCATTTATCAAGCTAAATCATACAAAATACGCCAGAAAAATCACTGAAGCATGCAAAAGTTTTGCTATGTCTACATTTAATATAAAATTTCAAACTCTCCATAACGGAGAATGTGCTCCCGCAAATGTAGGTGCTCTCGAACATCAATGGGGTTCTCAAAGCAAAATTCCTCGAAATTTGAAAATGCTCATTGCTCACATGATAGCAAAATGCCGTTTTAGATTATATTTGACATAACTGCTGAATGATTGATTATCATATTTTACCAAACGTAAGGTACAGGAGGGTAATTACTAATTTTTCTGGAATATTGGAAGCATTTTTTTTGTAATACTGTTTAGGCTGGCTGCAAAACATCACCCGAACGAATTATATTCTTAGGCCATAACATTAATATATGGTTATCATATTTAGTTATATAACTATTGGAATATATTCCCAACCAAATAGATAGAAAGCAATTCAGTGACATCAGTGATATAACAAGATGCCAAAAAGATTTTCTGTTTTATATATGACGAAACAACACCAAATGCGATTTTTCGATTACCCTTCAGCAAAGGCGACGCGGGCCACAGATAATGACGCTGCGGGCCACATGTGGCCCGCGGGCCTGGGTTTGGACCACCCTGGACTAGGTGAAAAAAAAAAATTCCCGTTATTGACTAGGTCTTATTTTAAAGGGAGGGCTTATAATAAAATAATTCTTAAAATTCAGGCTAGGTCTTATTTTCGGGAGAACACGGTAGTTACAGAGCATTTTACGTCGCGTCGTCAGTAGAAACTTAATAACAATGGTTCACCGCACTGATTGTAGTCTACCTACAACGCTTCGCGAGCACAGCACCTTTAACTTAGGTTGGTAGTTGCGTAATATCTTTAAAAATAGAGCTGTGAACTTTTTCTGAAACGAGTAATTGAGCTTCTGATAATTCTATCCTGAGGGTAACGATATTAAAAAGTATGAGAACCGCTGGAGCATTTTTTTCATCCTGTGAATCGAGGAATGACATGTCGAAGCTGTCTCTTTTTGACAACCGATTCGGTCCAATATACAATTTTATTTCCGTCTACAACACAGAACACGAATAAAATAACACAGACAAGGCCGACGGAAAGATCTGGGAAATTGGGAAAAATCTATAGAAAGGTTTACAGTGAACGCTGTAACCAGCGTTTGTGCCCATTCACCCACACGCACACAAGTGAAAATACACATCACGGCAATCATAACGAAATAAATTAATGAACAACATACATGAACATGAGAAAGTTAAATTCAAGGGCGAAGCCTACTTGTAAAATTGTAAATAAAATTTGGAATTCGTAATTTGCATTAATTTTGCATGTGCAATTTACACCCAAGAGGTTTTTATTTCTGTGCGTATTCTTTACCGCCTTTATTTTGAATATAGATTCAAAAAACTTGGAAACAAAATGGCGAATGAAAACATATTTTCAACGCACGCTGTGTGGCACTAGAGGTGCGCCGATTAATTCAAAATCACAAGCATCACGACTGCTTTCAATTTATGAATTTTGCCCAAACCGGTAAAAACAGTCATGTGAGCACTAGACAAGATATGGTGCCAATAGGTTTAGCACAAAAGTATCATCGACTTCCACAGCTTGAATATACGTGGATGTACATAATTATACTGGGTGGGCGGGCATAGGCATTACATAAAACAACCGTCGCCTTTTGGGGAACACAAAACGATTACGGTTATTTTAACCAAAGGACGTAAACCTTAATAGACTCGATCACATTAGCGGACGAAAAAGATTGATACGTATACAGTACTACAAAGTGGTGGGAAACTATACTTCGATAAGTTATTATTGACTCTGAAAATCGTTTTAAAATATCCAATTTGCTATTATTAACCACCAAAGTTGGCTCGGCACATTAATAACGAGACACTGGTCTTCATTAGTTGAATGATTTTTAATCATTGCTGTGCTTGTCAGAAGATTTAGCTTCCCAGCTTTGAAATTTTTGACCTCAACTTTGAAACTCGAACATAGTATGTGTACCAGGTTAGGGTTCAGGTTGTGCGCCATCTTACTGCACCGACTACGGGAGCGCCAATTATGTCAGTTTACTTTCTTTTCAACACTTTTAAAACTATGTTTCCACAAACAAAACGCTTAAATTTTGTTTAATCAGTACGTATATATATACAATAATTTAATACTGACAGTGGGAGCCATTTGATGATTTTGTTAGGAGAAATTTATAACTATTAAATAATTAAGATGGTAAATACAAAGGGCATCTGCGAGATCGACGAACAGAAGGGTACCGTTCTTCGACGAAGTCGAAGCTGGGTAAAAAATTCAGACGAAGACCATTTCAACTAAAGGGTTTGCAACAAATTTTTTGCCGATGTTGTTCGACTTTACACGTTAAATTTTTAAATAGAATTTTATTAGTTGAGGTCATCCCTAAGTCGGAGGGTAAAAAAAAACATGAAAGCCTTAGAATAAGTATTCACGAAGGCGAACAAACACACACCTATTTTTGCCTCACGGCTGCATATAACAACAGACAAAAATCACCCATGCAAACTTGTTTAGCATTGAGTAAGTTCAGTAGGTGACAAAACTTATCAATATTCATTTCTTTCTTCTCACTAAAAGGAACTTATAAAAACGGTGTAACCTTAATTGGATTTCATTTCCTGGAAAATGACACGACTAGAAACAGGTGTAATTCATAGGCGTGTGTGTGTATTTAGCGCCTAGTTGACGACACGTGTTTTCTGAGCGAAACAATCATCCAAATGGGTGTGCTCGATTTAAGAGCAGAAATTTTTTTAAATTTATTAGGTAAAGCATGAAAACTCTTATTATAATAGTATCCCTAATTGTTTTCCATACGTCTAACCTGGGGATTTACCGGGTTTTCTGACAGTCATTGAGCGACAGAATGTTTAGTGTCTATCATTTTTACAAAAGGAAAAGAAAATTCAGTCATCTTTGAAGGAAACAGTTATAAAACAGCTCAACACAAATAAATTGAATCGTTTTGATTCTATAAAACTGCCAATACATTTTATATCATTGAGCACGTATTCATATGAATCATTTGTTTGCATAGAAGAGCGTTTTGAGACTGTGGCGGGCCTCAACAAAACTTGTATCGTTTACGGTTTTTTAGATCGCGGATTCAATCCTTCGTTTATCTTTAGAATCTCCCCGCCGATGAACGTATAATAACTCTCACCGGATAAAATAATTGTCATCGTTATCGTTGCACAAATAAACACCAATGTTAATAGGTTTACAGCCTAAATAACACGCCACGCCGATGAAAACAATCCTCGATTTAGCGAAAGGCAATTGCACGCGTTATTGGCGACTTTTTCAGTTTTCAAAAAATTAAAAAAGGGGGTTTCGGCTGCGCCACTGTATGTATTTATACATACCGGTACTGGAAAAAAAGAATTGGAAAAATTGAAGTATGATCCACTATTAGTAAACAGTTCATAATTTGTTACACAGTGAGTTTAACAATATATAAAATGGTTATTACGATACTTGAAAAAGACTAGAACATCACAATGTACGATCTACAATCCAATATACAGTTCATCAATTATTATACAATGAAGTTTAACAATATAAAAGGGTTATCAAATTAAGTTACGAAAAGGGATGGAATAAAAAACAGTAAACAGCAACAAGCGCTGAATACGCATTTAATATGTAGTTCAACACCCATTACACAATGAATTTTAACAACATAATAAGGTAATTACAATTATTAAACAGAATTTTACTAATCTGGGTACTTGACAACAAGAACTTATTCTCATTGAAAGTATATGCTGAACATTTCATAATTTCGGGTGGTACATTGCCGCAGACCTGGACATCGCTATATTTCAGAGATCTTTCATCAAACCTTGTTTAGAAACATCTTGTAGCCAAATGAAATAGTGTTTGAAAGCTGTTGGAACAAGCCCATTTGCATGTCGAAGCACGACTATGCCTTTTCAAGTGTATGCATTTCACACAGCGGTAAATAGTCAGTCTATATCATTAAGAGAAAAATGCAGAATATAATATAATAAATTTATTTATAGGTTCTGTAATCACTTTATCTGTATTGTATTTTGTGCAATCAATTAGGTAAAGGTTAAGCATGGGAATCGTTTTATAATAATGTCCCTAATCGTTTTCTTTACGTCTAACCTGGGGATTTACCGGGTTTTCAATGGCAGCCATTGGGCGAGACGACAGGATGTTTAGTGTCTATCATTTTTACAAAATGAAAAGACAATTCAGTCATCTTTGAAGGAAACAGATATAAAACTGCTTAACACAAATAAATTGAATCGTTTTGATTCTATAAATTGCCGATACATTTTACATCATTTTGTTGTTTTTATCCCTGTAACTAATACACACCTAATTGATTTCAGATTTTCATCAAATAATTTTTTTGAATTTCTGTATGCACTGTATGACCTGATATTTTATACAAAATTTACCCTTTCGTTCATAAGACATCCATTGGATTGGCACATTAATCTTATTTTGAATATGTTTTGAATATGGATTGTCACATTAATCTTATTTTGAATATGAAGTCACACAAGTAAGTTTAAATTTTCCCGATGTGGAATAGATGAAGGGAAGAAATTTTATAAAAAAAATAATCAAAAATCAAAAGGAAAACATCTCATATCGCATTCTCGCGTAAAATCACCTGAATAATTTCTTGTGGATAATTATCCCAATCCAGAGCGTTAAGAATTTAGTAAACATGTTTATTGCAAATGTTTAGTATTTGTAACAGCTTCGTTCACTAATACAATTCACAATTTGGGGGTAAATGCTTACATACATTCCTGTGTGCACATACCAAGGGGTGTGTAAGGGGCATGTATATTACCCAGTGTTTTTAATCCCTCACCACGAGATTCCCGGTTGCCAACTTTGCAGAACTTGTTTTGACAGTAAAAAAGGTTTTGTTTGTTCAAAATAAACATACAGCTTTGTTGTCAACTTTTGTAAAAAATACTTCGGTATCCAATCTTTGTTAAATGCTCGATACTCTCTGTCAACTTTACGTTTATTGGGATATTTCATGGTTAATAAAACCTAATATAAAATCTATTTATATTTAGAATCTAAATATAACTGATAACAGTAGTGGGGAATGTTTACAACGCTCTCTGCTTTTTTGTTTAACAAGTGTGCTAACGCAAGGACCTTTCCCGAGCATCGACTTCCCTGTTTACTTCGTGACATTGGCCAATCAGCAAAGCGCAAATAGTGACGTAACAATGCCCCCTTTTCGCATCCGCTCAGACACTTTCCGCCCTCAGACAGATTTTCAGGCGTGGTCGTAAACATTACTTCGTTTTTGAACTCTATTCGTCAGTTTTTAGTTGTGTTTCGGAAATTTAAATATATATCAGATAATTCAATGATCACTCTGTCTTCTTATGAGTTTTAATTTAATTAGTGTAGAAATAGCTGTGATAGACTGGGCTGAAATTCTTTATCGATACTTTTGAAAAACAGATTGTTGTATGCGATGAATCATAATGGTGGTTTGAAACACCCCATTTTACACGCGCCAACTCGCGAAACCATTCTTAAAATAAGCCCCGAAAATTTTGCAATGGTAAAGTATAGGAAGAACTTTTCGGGGGTCAAAGGTCGGGGAAAGGTCCATTGTTTGTGCACTAAGCTAAGGCAATTGTTTATTTCACCAGCTCGCTCTGACAGTGCGGTAAGAATAGAGCGATCGGCAACGTTCAGGAATGATGCGTCAGGCCACATTACAGAGTGTGGTTGGATACAGACAGCGGGCCGTATGTTGCCCTCCCCTGATCTAATGTATCTAACGCTTACTCTTCAGACAAGGTGACGAAAATTTATTTCCATCTCTACTAAATCCTTATCTGTATTGACGGCATTAAAAGTATTAAATTGAAATGAACTAGTGCGTTTTTCATATATATTCAAAACTAATACAATTTTAGAATTGAGTGGTTTGGCGATAACGCGATCAGATAAGAAAGTGTCTTCTTTCAATTTTCTTCCTAAAAACAACACTAGGGCTTATTTTCGGGGTAATTACAATTATTAAACAGAATTATACTAATCTGGGTACTTGACAACAAGAACTTATTCTTATTGAAAGTATATGCTGAACATTTCATAATTTCGGGTGGTACATTGCCACAGACCTGGACATCGCTATATTTCAGAGATCTTTCATCAAACCTTGTTTAGAAACATCTTGTAGCCAAATGAAATAGTGTTTGAAAGCTGTTGGAACAAGCCCATTTGCATGTCGAAGCACGACTATGCCTTTTCAAGTGTATGCATTTCACACAGCGGTAAATAGTCAGTCTATATCATTAAGAGAAAAATGCAGAATATAATATAATAAATTTATTTATAGGTTCTGTAATCATTTTATCTGTATTGTATTTTGTGCAATCTATTGGGTAAAGGTTAAGCATGGGAATCGTTTTATAATAATGTCCCTAATCGTTTTCTTTACGTCTAACCTGGGGATTTACCCGGTTTTCAATGGCAGCCATTGGGCGAGACGACAGGATGTTTAGTGTCTATCATTTTTACAAAATGAAAAGACAATTCAGTCATCTTTGAAGGAAACAGATATAAAACTGCTTAACACAAATAAATTGAATCGTTTTGATTCTAGAAATTGCCGATACATTTTACATCATTTTGTTGTTTTTATCCCTGTAACTAATACACACCTAATTGATTTCAGATTTTCATCACATAATTTTTTTGAATTTTTGTATGCACTGTATGACCTGATATTTTATACAAAATTTACCCTTTCGTTCATAAGACATCCATTGGATTGGCACATTAATCTTATTTTGAATATGAAGTCACACAAGTAAGTTTAAATTTTCCCGATGTAGAATAGATGAAGGGAAGAAATTTTATAAAAAAAATAATGTAATTTATTAATTTTTCGAAATAACAAAAAATCAAAAGGAAAACATCTCATATCGCATTCTCGCGTAAAATCACCTGAATAATTTCTTGTGGATAATTATCCCAATCCAGAGCGTTAAGAATTTAGTAAACATGTTTATTGCAAATGTTTAGTATTTGTAACAGCTTCGTTCACTAATACAATTCACAATTTGGGGGTAAATGCTTACATACATTCCTGTGTGCACATACCAAGGGGTGTGTAAGGGGCATGTATATTGCCCAGTGTTTTTAATCCTTCACCACGAGATTCCCGGTTGCCAACTTTGCAGAACTTGTTTTGACAGGAAAAAAGGTTTTGTTTGTTCAAAATAAACATACAGCTTTGTTGCCAACTTTTGTAAAAAATACTTCGGTATCCAATCTTTGTTAAATGCTCGATACACTCTGTCAACTTTACGTTTATTGGGATATTTCATGGTTAATAAAACCTAATATAAAATCTATTTATATTTAGAATCTAAATATAACTGATAACAGTAGTGGGGAATGTTTACAACGCTCTCTGCTTTTTTGTTTAACAAGTGTGCTAACGCAAGGACCTTTCCCCGAGCATCGACTTCCCTGTTTACTTCGTGACATTGGACAATCAGCAAAGCGCAAATAGTGACGTAACAATGCCCCCTTTTCGCATCCGCTCAGACACTTTCCGCCCTCAGACAGATTTTCAGGCGTGGTCGTAAACATTACTTCGTTTTTGAACTCTATTCGTCAGTTTTTAGTTGTGTTTCGGAAATTTAAATATATATCAGATAATTCAATGATCACTCTGTCTTCTTATGAGTTTTAATTTAATTAGTGTAGAAATAGCTGTGATAGACTGGGCTGAAATTCTTTATCGATACTTTTGAAAAACAGATTGTTGTATGCGATGAATCATAATGATGGTTTGAAACACCCCATTTTACACGCGCCAACTCGCGAAACCACTCTTAAAATAAGCCCCGAAAATTTTGCAATGGTAAAGTATAGGAAGAACTTTTCGGGGGTCAAAGGTCGGGGAAAGGTCCATTGTTTGTGCACTAAGCTAAGGCAATTGTTTATTTCACCAGCTCGCTCTGACAGTGCGGTAAGAATAGAGCGATCGGCAACGTTCAGGAATGATGCGTCAGGCCACATTACAGAGTGTGGTTGGATACAGACAGCGGGCCGTATGTTGCCCTCCCCTGATCTAATGTATCTAACGCTTACTCTTCAGACAAGGTGACGAAAATTTATTTCCATCTCTACTAAATCCTTATCTGTATTGACAGCATTAAAAGTATTAAATTGAAATGAACTAGTGCGTTTTTCATATATATTCAAAACTAATACAATTTTAGAATTGAGTGGTTTGGCGATAACGCGATCAGATAAGAAAGTGTCTTCTTTCAATTTTCTTCCTAAAAACAACACTAGGGCTTATTTTCGGGGTAATTACAATTATTAAACAGAATTATACTAATCTGGGTACTTGACAACAAGAACTTATTCTTATTGAAAGTATATGCTGAACATTTCATAATTTCGGGTGGTACATTGCCACAGACCTGGACATCGCTATATTTCAGAGATCTTTCATCAAACCTTGTTTAGAAACATCTTGTAGCCAAATGAAATAGTGTTTGAAAGCTGTTGGAACAAGCCCATTTGCATGTCGAAGCACGACTATGCCTTTTCAAGTGTATGCATTTCACACAGCGGTAAATAGTCAGTCTATATCATTAAGAGAAAAATGCAGAATATAATATAATAAATTTATTTATAGGTTCTGTAATCACTTTATCTGTATTGTATTTTGTGCAATCTATTGGGTAAAGGTTAAGCATGGGAATCGTTTTATAATAATGTCCCTAATCGTTTTCTTTACGTCTAACCTGGGGATTTACCCGGTTTTCAATGGCAGCCATTTGGGCGAGACGACAGGATGTTTAGTGTCTATCATTTTTACAAAATGAAAAGACAATTCAGTCATCTTTGAAGGAAACAGTTATGAAACTGCTTAACACAAATAAATTGAATCGTTTTGATTCTAGAAATTGTCGATACATTTTACATCATTTTGTTGTTTTTATCCCTGTAACTAATACACACCTAATTGATTTCAGATTTTCATCACATAATTTTTTTGAATTTCTGTATGCACTGTATGACCTGATATTTTATACAAAATTTACCCTTTCGTTCATAAGACATCCATTGGATTGTCACATTAATCTTATTTTGAATATGAAGTCACACAAGTAAGTTTAAATTTTCCCGATGTAGAATAGATGAAAGGAAGAAATTTTATAAAAAAAATAATCAAAAATCAAAAGGAAAACATCTCATATCGCATTCTCGCGTAAAATCACCTGAATAATTTCTTGTGGATAATTATCCCAATCCAGAGCGTTAAGAATTTAGTAAACATGTTTATTGCAAATGTTTAGTATTTGTAACAGCTTCGTTCACTAATACAATTCACAATTTGGGGGTAAATGCTTACATACATTCCTGTGTGCACATACCAAGGGGTGTGTAAGGGGCATGTATATTACCCAGTGTTTTTAATCCTTCACCACGAGATTCCCGGTTGCCAACTTTGCAGAACTTGTTTTGACAGGAAAAAAGGTTTTGTTTGTTCAAAATAAACATACAGCTTTGTTGCCAACTTTTGTAAAAAATACTTCGGTATCCAATCTTTGTTAAATGCTCGATACTCTCTGTCAACTTTACGTTTATTGGGATATTTCATGGTTAATAAAACCTAATATAAAATCTATTTATATTTAGAATCTAAATATAACTGATAACAGTAGTGGGGAATGTTTACAACGCTCTCTGCTTTTTTGTTTAACAAGTGTGCTAACGCAAGGACCTTTCCCCGAGCATCGACTTCCCTGTTTACTTCGTGACATTGGCCAATCAGCAAAGCGCAAATAGTGACGTAACAATGCCCCCTTTTCGCATCCGCTCAGACACTTTCCGCCCTCAGACAGATTTTCAGGCGTGGTCGTAAACATTACTTCGTTTTTGAACTCTATTCGTCAGTTTTTAGTTGTGTTTCGGAAATTTAAATATATATCAGATAATTCAATGATCACTCTGTCTTCTTATGAGTTTTAATTTAATTAGTGTAGAAATAGCTGTGATAGACTGGGCTGAAATTCTTTATCGATACTTTTGAAAAACAGATTGTTGTATGCGATGAATCATAATGATGGTTTGAAACACCCCATTTTACACTCGCCAACTCGCGAAACCACTCTTAAAATAAGCCCCGAAAATTTTGCAATGGTAAAGTATAGGAAGAACTTTTCGGGGGTCAAAGGTCGGGGAAAGGTCCATTGTTTGTGCACTAAGCTAAGGCAATTGTTTATTTCACCAGCTCGCTCTGACAGTGCGGTAAGAATAGAGCGATCGGCAATGTTCAGGAATGATGCGTCAGACCACATTACAGAGTGTGGTTGGATACAGACAGCGGGCCGTATGTTGCCCTCCCCTGATCTAATGTATCTAACGCTTACTCGTCAGACAAGGTGACGAAAATTTATTTCCATCTCTACTAAATCCTTATCTGTATTGACGGCATTAAAAGTATTAAATTGAAATGAACTAGTGCGTTTTTCATATATATTCAAAACTAATACAATTTTAGAATTGAGTGATTTGGCGATAACGCGATCAGATAAGACAGTGTCTTTTTTCTTCCTAAAAATAACACTAGGGCTTATTTTCGGGGTAATTACAATTATTAAACAGAATTATACTAATCTGGGTACTTGACAACAAGAACTTATTCTTATTGAAAGTATATGCTGAACATTTCATAATTTCGGGTGGTACATTGCCACAGACCTGGACATCGCTATATTTCAGAGATCTTTCATCAAACCTTGTTTAGAAACATCTTGTAGCCAAATGAAATAGTGTTTGAAAGCTGTTGGAACAAGCCCATTTGCATGTCGAAGCACGACTATGCCTTTTCAAGTGTATGCATTTCACACAGCGGTAAATAGTCAGTCTATATCATTAAGAGAAAAATGCAGAATATAATATAATAAATTTATTTATAGGTTCTGTAATCACTTTATCTGTATTGTATTTTGTGCAATCTATTGGGTAAAGGTTAAGCATGGGAATCGTTTTATAATAATGTCCCTAATCGTTTTCTTTACGTCTAACCTGGGGATTTACCCGGTTTTCAATGGCAGCCATTTGGGCGAGACGACAGGATGTTTAGTGTCTATCATTTTTACAAAATGAAAAGACAATTCAGTCATCTTTGAAGGAAACAGTTATAAAACTGCTTAACACAAATAAATTGAATCGTTTTGATTCTAGAAATTGTCGATACATTTTACATCATTTTGTTGTTTTTATCCCTGTAACTAATACACACCTAATTTATTTCAGATTTTCATCACATAATTTTTTTGAATTTCTGTATGCACTGTATGACCTGATATTTTATACAAAATTTACCCTTTCGTTCATAAGACATCAATTGGATTGTCACATTAATCTTATTTTGAATATGAAGTCACACAAGTAAGTTTAAATTTTCCCGATGTAGAATAGATGAGGGAAAGAAATTTTATAAAAAAAATAATCAAAAATCAAAAGGAAAACATCTCATATCGCATTCTCGCGTAAAATCACCTGAATAATTTCTTGTGGATAATTATCCCAATCCAGAGCGTTAAGAATTTAGTAAACATGTTTATTGCAAATGTTTAGTATTTGTAACAGCTTCGTACACTAATACAATTCACAATTTGGGGGTAAATGCTTACATACATTCCTGTGTGCACATACCAAGGGGTGTGTAAGGGGCATGTATATTACCCAGTGTTTTTAATCCTTCACCACGAGATTCCCGGTTGCCAACTTTGCAGAACTTGTTTTGACAGGAAAAAAGGTTTTGTTTGTTCAAAATAAACATACAGCTTTGTTGTCAACTTTTGTAAAAAATACTTCGGTATCCAATCTTTGTTAAATGCTCGATACTCTCTGTCAACTTTACGTTTATTGGGATATTTCATGGTTAATAAAACCTAATATAAAATCTATTTATATTTAGAATCTAAATATAACTGATAACAGTAGTGGGGAATGTTTACAACGCTCTCTGCTTTTTTGTTTAACAAGTGTGCTAACGCAAGGACCTTTCCCCGAGCATCGACTTCCCTGTTTACTTCGTGACATTGGCCAATCAGCAAAGCGCAAATAGTGACGTAACAATGCCCCCTTTTCGCATCCGCTCAGACACTTTCCGCCCTCAGACAGGTTTTCAGGCGTGGTCGTAAACATTACTTCGTTTTTGAACTCTATTCGTCAGTTTTTAGTTGTGTTTCGGAAATTTAAATATATATCAGATAATTCAATGATCACTCTGTCTTCTTATGAGTTTTAATTTAATTAGTGTAGAAATAGCTGTGATAGACTGGGCTGAAATTCTTTATCGATACTTTTGAAAAACAGATTGTTGTATGCGATGAATCATAATGGTGGTTTGAAACACCCCATTTTACACGCGCCAACTCGCGAAACCATTCTTAAAATAAGCCCCGAAAATTTTGCAATGGTAAAGTATAGGAAGAACTTTTCGGGGGTCAAAGGTCGGGGAAAGGTCCATTGTTTGTGCACTAAGCTAAGGCAATTGTTTATTTCACCAGCTCGCTCTGACAGTGCGGTAAGAATAGAGCGATCGGCAACGTTCAGGAATGATGCGTCAGACCACATTACAGAGTGTGGTTGGATACAGACATCGGGCCGTATGTTGCCCTCCCCTGATCTAATGTATCTAACGCTTACTCTTCAGACAAGGTGATGAAAATTTATTTCCATCTCTACTAAATCCTTATCTGTATTGACGGCATTAAAAGTATTAAACTGAAATGAACTAGTGCGTTTTTCATATATATTCAAAACTAATACAATTTTAGAATTGAGTGGTTTGGCGATAACGCGATCAGATAAGACAGTGTCTTCTTTCAATTTTCTTCCTAAAAATAACACTAGGGCTTATTTTCGGGGTAATTACAATTATTAAACAGAATTATACTAATTTGGGTACTTGACAACAAGAACTTATTCTCATTGAAAGTATATGCTGAACATTTCATAATTTCGGGTGGTACATTGCCACAGACCTGGACATCGCTATATTTCAGAGATCTTTCATCAAACCTTGTTTAGAAACATCTTGTAGCCAAATGAAATAGTGTTTGAAAGCTGTTGGAACAAGCCCATTTGCATGTCGAAGCACGACTATGCCTTTTCAAGTGTATGCATTTCACACATCTGTAAATAGTCAGTCTATATCATCAAGAGAAAAATGCAGAATATAATATAATAAATTTATTTATAGGTTCTGTAATCACTTTATCTGTATTGTATTTTGTGCAATCTATTGGGTAAAGGTTAAGCATGGGAATCGTTTTATAATAATGTCCCTAATCGTTTTCTTTACGTCTAACCTGGGGATTTACCGGGTTTTCAATGGCAGCCATTGGGCGAGACGACAGGATGTTTAGTGTCTATCATTTTTACAAAATGAAAAGACAATTCAGTCATCTTTGAAGGAAACAGATATAAAACTGCTTAACACAAATAAATTGAATCGTTTTGATTCTATAAATTGCCGATACATTTTACATCATTTTGTTGTTTTTATCCCTGTAACTAATACACACCTAATTGATTTCAGATTTTCATCACATAATTTTTTTGAATTTCTGTATGCACTGTATGACCTGATATTTTATACAAAATTTACCCTTTCGTTTATAAGACATCCATTGGATTGTCACATTAATCTTATTTTGAATATGAAGTCACACAAGTAAGTTTAAATTTTCCCGATGTAGAATAGATGAAGGGAAGAAATTTTATAAAAAAAATAATGTAATTTATTAATTTTTCGAAATAACAAAAAATCAAAAGGAAAACATCTCATATCGCATTCTCCCGTAAAATCACCTGAATAATTTCTTGTGGATAATTATCCCAATCCCGAGCATTAAGAATTTAGTAAACATGTTTATTGCAAATGTTTAGTATTTGTAACAGCTTCGTTCACTAATACTCAATTTGGGGGTAAATGCTTACATACATTCCTGTGTGCACATACCAAGGGGTGTGTAAGGGGCATGTATATTGCCAAGTGAACAATAACAGTGTTTTTAATCCTTCACCACGAGATTCCCGGTTGCCAACTTTGCAGAACTTGTTTTGACAGGAAAAAAGGTTTTGTTTGTTCAAAATGAAGTGAACAAAGAAAATTTCCAGCAGTGATTAGGTGGCAAGGAATAATGTTGCACCTATTCTAGACAATACAAAAGCAGGTATTCTTTTGAGATGATAATAGAAGTTTCAGGCATTATTGAGCTTGGTGCATGTGTGGCTCGGTATTTAGAACATCGAGCCAAGCGTTATGAATATCTTCGCAGGTTTGAATTTCAGCAGATAAAAATTATGTGCAAATGGATTGCTCAATTCATTGCCGTTATTCACATAACTGCTGGAGGATTGCTGAGTTCTGCGCCTTTGTAGCGCGGTTCATTTCCAGCCTCTCTTACTAGCATGTCCATACATCTAAAACAAATAACTTGTTAGTCCTATACTCGACATGGGACTGGTAACTGGAAGAGAGGGTGTGGTTCTAGAGGCCTTTTATCAGCTTTCTATGGATAAAGATAAATAGGAATCCCTGTCTTATGAAACTGCTTTGGGGCACATTCCTATAAAAATATTGATAAAATATTATAAAAAAATGATCCATTTTATAGAAAACAACATGCGATAAAACTCATTGAATCCATTTTGAAATCCAATCTGCAATAATATGTGAAATTATTTAATATTGTTTAATTTGATAATAAACCTCATTATCACTAAGCTATTTTAGAAAACATTGTTAGCTTTTCAGAGGCAGGCAGCGGGTGAAGTCTGGTATGACCATAAGCCTCGATGATTCAACTCCAAGTCTAGCAAAGCTGTAGTAACATATTTACGCTTACGGTGATTTTCTTTCCACAATTCACTCAGTCAGACTTCGAGACAGGAATGAAGTTTTCATGACCAGTAGAAATAAGCCTCTATCTTCTTGAGAACCTAAACAAGAAAGAAAGGAGTTTATAATATTAAAAATCGCATTACTAATGAAAGAGAGTTGAATAAATCAATAAGCGGGAGATGTAGTATGCTAAATGCCAATATTGCAACAATCTGGCAAAATGTGGGATGGACATATTACTTATAATTTGTCCTTTTGTTGAGAATGAATCAGGCCCCTAGAAATATATTATTCAAAATCAAAGCTAATAAAGCTGCCAATTTTACTGAAACTATATCGAAATAAACTCAAAACCCAATAAACATTAAAACAAGACTGTACAAAATAAATTGATGGAGAATACCCAAAAAATTGATTGTAAATTAATTGGATTTGCACCACTTTTGGCTTCTAGATACTGAGATATATGGTTTTCTGTGTTAAATGATATATTAATAAATGCTATTACAAGGCACACAAAACTTCATCATTCAATTTAACATATAGTTAGATGTAAATCTGACTAGTGAACTTTCATTTATTTTGAAAAATTTTCAGAAATAAATCAATGTGCAATGAATCATGCAATGCCATTGCCAATTTTAATATTTTGTCGTGTTCATCTAAAAAACTTTAATTTCAAATTCCAGATTTATACTAGAGTCCATTTTGTTTTCATTTACCTTTGATTCACAATCAATGAATCCAGGAAATATGGATGATCAAGACATGGTAAGCAGGCATAACTTCATACATAATTAGCATATACATACATAAACAAACCAGGAAATGGAAAGAAGATACAAATTCCTTGATAATCAGAAAATACTTTTGGTGCATTTTCAAAAATGGATATGAATAATTCAGTATTATATTTATTTTCCAACACTATATTTTTGTTTTTCAATCAGAGCCTGAAAAGAGAGAGAGCTGAGAAAGATTGGAATGTGGTAAAGAGCATCTTTTGCAACTAGTTTGCATTTTAAATGCAGGACTCCATTATTTCCTTTAACTATCATTTAATAACCAAGCCTAGGACCTTTTTGATTGTAGCGCAAATTCATTTGATGTAAAATAAAGACTGTAAAGAATGTAAAATAAATTTTTGGCTTTTTGATTAGGTGAAATAAAAGAATGAAGCTTAGTTTACTATATATAACCCGAGAATTAACCAAAATCTGAAAACTCTTCTGTTTATTTTTTAGCTTTATCAAGTTAATGATTTGACATATAAGAATCCGAAAAATCCATTCCTTAGTTTTGCTTTTTGGATAATAAATACTGACAAAGTGAAATTTCAAGCCTCTGATAATATCAGTTGGATTGAATAGGTTCTTATTTGTTTAAAAGGTTTTAGAAAAGTACTGGTATGCAGAAAGCATCTCAGTCAATTTTAATATGATTTTTTTTTTCAGATCTATTCATTTAAGCTAATTATTGTACCGGTAAGTAACATCACTTGTCACTAGTTTCCACCTTCCTATTTTAAATGCAGAACTCAATTATTTGAAAATTGTAAAATGAAAATAATCAGATTTCTATACAAACTGTGAAAAGCCACTGAAATGCTATAAAAACTTGGATTCCTCAGACTAGAATTGTGTGAATAAAAAACCTTTTTTTATACATGCCTAAACAAGGCTTTATGCAAATAACCACAATTAGATAAATAGCTACTATATTTGGAAAGGACCAGAAACTTCAGGGTTTGGCATTACCAAGCCAAACCCAATTTAAAACAGCATGAATGAAGTTGTGGGTTTATTTTATTTGAAAAGATTATTTTAGTGATTCAAGCAATCAAGTTAACAATTAAACAAATGAGAATCTGAAAAAAAGAAAAATTAATCTTTCACCTTCCTTATTGTGTAATAAATACTAATATTGTAAGATTTCAAGCCTCCGAGATCTTGGTTGGACTAAACAGGTTTTTAATTATTATTTATTAAACAAGTATAAGGAAAGTGTGCAGAAATCATCTTAATCAATTTTGAGATGCTTATTTCTAAACCTGATATTTTTTTAAATTTTTTTTTAAAGTTTTTCTTGTAAAAGACCTGGATTGCGTGAAATCTCAACAAATATTCCAAATATTAAAAACCGACAGTTAGGGCTGTCCAAGCGAACCAAATATTCGAAATCGAATCGAATCGCAAATTATTCGAATCGTTTTTCGGCTAATTTTCGAATCGCTAAAATTAGGTACCTGTACATAAAGCGGAAACCAACTTTACGGGATGTTTTTCATCGGGCAAGCGGCGGCGCTCCGAGCTCAGACCACTCTTGCTCCCGGCTTAATTGGTTTCCCGATATTTCTCTCACCTTCATTTTGTGATAAACATGTCATTACTAATGCCCGCCCGGTGGCACATGATTAGCCATTTCATGCATGGTCATCATAACAAGGTATAATTATTGGTCATGACGTTTTTGGGAGAGAACAAGGAGAAAAAGGAGACAATTTAGAAAACGATAGTTCTATAAATAGAATCGATTTGAAGCTGTTGAGTTAGTTATCATAGGAACATGGTACAGGCAACTCAAAGCTGAAACAGGTGTTTTGGGATCCTTATGATGGCAATACCTTCTTTGAATGGAATTTGTAATTTCTTATGATGGCATTACTGTATTATCCATCTATATACCAAGACAAATAATTGCACTCTTGCATTTTGATGGCTGTTGTACACTAACAATATTATAGTCGTCAAATAATATTGTCATCAAACTAGCTTGGAAATTTTAAATGCAATTTTGAACTTTAGCAACAGTTTTATCTATATTGATGGCTGTTATTATTTTGCTGAAATTTACACAAAAAAATATAAGACTAGTGAATAGGATTAAAATAGCATCTACAGGCTTTACATGTCCTATTAAAACTGAATCCATCAAAATTGAGATTGCAATTTTTGAATAGTGCAATTTTTACTCTTAACACTCAACAGTTTCCGAGACCCAAATTTTGGAGTCCTCCAATTTTTTTGACCAGTTCATACAAGCGTGTGATCTCCTTTCATAAATCTGAAAACATTGTATTGCAAAATACCAGCAGTAAGTAAGATGTAACTGCACATACGTTACCACAACATCGAAAGGCAGACGCTTATTGTATAATAGAGACAGATTTAATATTGCGCAATAATATTCGATTATTCGGTTCGATTCGGCGAAAATATTCGATTCGAATCAAAAAATTATTCGATTTTGGACAGCCCTACCGACAGTGTGTGTTGATTGATTTATACTCTGTTTTGAGTATTTCAACATAATATAATTGATTGAGCCTAAAAGCTACCATGAAATTGACCAACAACAAGGCAAATTGTAAATGAATAAATAATGAGTCATATTGGTTGATCAATATACTTGCACTTTCCAAATATTGAAAACCGACAGTGCGTGTTAATTGATTTATACTCTGTTTGAAGTATTTCAACATAATATATATATGAGCCTGAAAGCTACCTTGAAATTGACCAACAACAAGGCGACTATAAATTGTAAATGAATAAATAATGAGTCATATCGGTTGATCAGTATACTTGCGCTTTTATGAAGCCTTGCCTTGTTAGAGCCACTAATGATAAGCTATTGATATAAATAAGTCCATTATTACATTTATTTTCTAACACTATATTTTTGTTTTTAATTAGTTGATTGAAGAAGCCAGGGCAAATGGAGTTCGAATCTGTTTGGTGAATAACATCTTTTCAACTAATTTATATTTTAAATGCAGGACTCGATTATTTGATAATTATAGAATGAAAAATATCAGTTTTCAAATGCAAACTGCAAAAAGCCACTGAAATGCTATAAAAACTGATTGACATTTCAACTGACTATCTGATTTGACGATTCTCAACTTAGGGACTGGTGTGCCCAGATTGCGTGTAATCTCAACACTTTACTAGATGCTTAAGGTTTTATCTTCTGGAACATAACAACTTCCAAATATTGAAAACCGACAGTGTTTGTTGAATAATTTATACTCAGTTTGGAGTATTGCAACATAATATAATTGATTGGGCCTAAAATCTATCTCAACAAATTGAGAGGCAACTATAAATTGTAAATGAATAAATGATGAGTCACATATTGGTTGATAAACATACTTGCTCTTTTCGATGGCCCTGCCAGTGCCACTAATGATAAGCTATTGATATGAATAAGTCCATTATTACACTTATTTTCTAACACTATATTATTTTAGAAGGATGAAGAAGAATTATAGATATATAATAATCTATATTATAGATAGAATCTATAATATAATTATAGATAAAAAAATATCAGCTTTCAAATCCAAACTGCGAAATCCACTGAAATTCTATGAAAATTGATTGACATTTCAGGCCCTACCCGCCACAAATTTCGGTCGGGCCGGGCTCGGGCTTCAGATCTTATATCTAATTAAAACTCTGAAATGGCATCGATTTTGGGAAATGAAAAAAAGCATTACAGCCAGATCAAACCGAGGCTGTGAATACTCTATTCCTAATTTATTTGTTGTTTTCAAATGAATCTTAATTCAGCCGCTCAAGCTAACAACTAGGGGTGGCCAAAATAAAAAAAAATTTTCGAGTCGAATAATTTTAACGAACACCGAATAGTCGAATATTTTTTATACACAACAGGTGTCTAGTACGTCGGTCGATTGAAAATTAAAAAAAAACAAACATTGAAAATCAAAACGGTATTCACTGGTTAATTTCGTCATAATCGCTGATTGTTTTTGTTACCGTGATCGTTTTGGCGGCGATATCCTGGATTTGATCATCTTATCATTGTGAAACAGTCGAACAAGCAAAAATACTACAGAAGGCACCAAGTCTATTTATAAATAGATTTTATTTTAAAACAATTTTTTGTTTTTCAATTATCAGGCGGAAAAAAAGGAAAGAGAAAAATTGAAGCAGGAGGTAAATAGCATCCCCTGTAACTACTTTTCTTTCATTTTCTTATTTTAATGCAAGACTCAAATTTTTGTGACTTGTTTCATATCTAACTTGATAAAAATAACCAGGTTTAGTTTCTGCTAACTATATATACATAGATTTACTAATATAGCCCAAAACTTCACCCAAAGCCTGTTTGATTGTTGTTTACTTTTATCAACATATTTCCACTGCCCACTAGTTTGATATTTGGATGAGGTTTGCTTGACCATTGTGCCAATCATATTTCACATACCCACTGATTAGATTCCGGTTGATAAACTGGCAACTTACAATCTGTACTCAATTAAATTCGAAAATAAGATTCTGTTAGGTACGTAGGTAATTTGTTTCAAATGATTTATGTTACCACTGGTCAAAAAAAGTTCGTCTGGATTAATTGTTGAGTTACGGTATTCTTCTGGAGCCTGAGGCGCTCCAGATTTGGTTTGGCTACTTTACATCGAATTGTGTAAAGCAGGGGTTCCCAAACTTATTTGTCCACAGGCCAAAATTTGAAGGTGAGTATACTCGCGGGCAAGTAAAGGGCAGTGACCAAAAGAGCGTGACGCAACGGCTGGGGTTCAGGGCGCGCTTAAGCCATGTGAGAAAATTTTGAAAAATAGGCACCAAAATAGTCTGCAAGATTGATTTTAGATACACCCAGTATCGCAGTTTGTTTTGTAATAAAAATAACAAGTATAATAGTTAGGTGATAAAATAAGGTATAACAGGTAAGACTTTCAACAAGGATTTGCAACTGATAGCGACTAATGAAGTTACTTGCTCATCTGGAGAACGACTTCGTATAAATGGCTACATATCATAGTAAAGTTTATTTTTTTCCATCCAGTAAAAATAACGAAATTCTGACAAAAGTAAAATTAACACGCATTTTTACTGGGAAGGGAAGTCGCTGAGAACTGATTTTCAAGCAGCGACACCCAAGGTTTGATATTAGGCTTGCACGTAATTGACAAAAATCAATTCCGTAATTACGGCAAAATCAATTACGTAATGACCCCGTAATTGCGATATTTTTCCACGCATTTAAACCTATCATAACAACCAATTGAATCCACTTCTTTTCCGAATGGGACATTGAAGTTGGGTTTTCATATTCTTGGCAGTACTACACGCCGTCGACAGATGTTAAAGACAAATATCAAGGAGTGAATTCAAATAAATTTTATTCTGATTTTTATCTTTTGTGTTAGCTTTGGTTTTCCTTTATCACCTTCGCAAATTAACCGTCCCATTTTTATGCGATCAATTTTATTTTATCATTACCGACACTGGTATACGGATATTTATGGAAACGATAGTTTTTTAAAACCACCTTAATACTGAATAAAAATTACGGGTTTCTAATTTATTAACCAACGACGAGCGTATTCACTCGTTTGATTATACTTGCGATTTCCTCGCGACGAAGACTTGTTTTTGCAGCGTCTTCTGCATTATCCGACATTACTGCCTTGTTAAGCATTTTATAATAATAATTATTGATGTCGACTTATTGACGATATTCCGATTACCATGCTTCATTTTACATTTAATCATCTCGCGGACTGAATGTTTATAACATTATTTGCGATAAATTTAGATCAAATATTATTTATTTGAGTATAATTTAAATATCGAACTTATATGATATGCCTTCTCCGAAAATACAAAAGTTATATCGCAAAACAATGCATTTTGTGACATTTATTTTACACTCACGACATTTATTTGCTAACTCAAGTCGGCGATCCTATCGGCCAAGATTGACACAAGTTTGGTCGAGTGCCGGTGGTATTCAATTCGACGATAAATCAAAATAAGTTGGTGCATTTGGTAAGACAGTTAATCATATATGGCCGAAATATTGAGAGGAATTGTAAAAAACATCATGCGGACTGATATATAACATCATCCGGACTGATATATAACGATAAAACCGTTAACAGAACATCAAGATTTTGTAATAGAAAATGGATCTCGCACAGAATAAACACACTGGCTCATATTTGATCATATATGATAGCAGTTAAATTTTTTGCGGTCCGCGAGGAATCCGTCGTTTTGCTGTTTCTCTGCCGTCTCAATCGCTTAACCGATGCCGAGAAGACGAAGTTGCGTTGGTTCATTACGCAATCTCTCTTTTGTCGTCATATTGCTATTTGATAAGCGCGACATTAATTATCACGGCGAGGTATTGGCGCGAGTGATCAATCGCTCTTTTCGCTTATTTGGTTCCAATTCGTCGCGAAAGCTCTTCGTTAAATTTCACAAGATCGTCGTGTTAAAAGGTTATGGATATTTTCCTGTTTATACCCCAAGTCTGAAATAAAACAGCCAAAAACAGTATGATATTCCATGTTCATATATCAAGTGTTGATATTAACAATAAAGAATGGTTAAGCATTGCTAATCCACACTTGGTGGGGAATTCCCACTATTTAAACGCGTGACTATAAAATAGAATAAAATAGAAACGGAACATATATACCATAAGTAACGGAAAACTGGAACAAGTAAATAATAAATAAAAGTAAAATGGATACAAATGTTTGATAGACCATGTTTGAAAGATTGATCTCCTGCGTTCATTAGTCATTTCACCCGAAGAAGTTGAAACCGGGCGTGTTAGCGTCCATCGGTCTTAACACAATTCTTCCCCCTATCTACGGTTATTATGTACATTGGCCATGGCCAAGCTAGATAAGATGCGAGAGAAGTTGAAACCAGGTGTGTTGGCGTCAATCGGTCTCAACGCAATTCTATCCCTTATCTACGGTTAAGTTACGGGAGAAGTTAAAACCAGGTGTGTTGGCGTCAAACGGCCCTACTCAGTTCTTCCCCCTTAACTACGTTAATAATTTACATTGGCCATGCCAGAGAAGTTGATAATAGGTTAGTGAATGGCAACGCGTCATGCCCTCCTTCACCTACGTAGCAAGAAAGGTAAAAGAGAGAAAAACGGCTGCGAATACCGGAACTCTAACTTCTACTTGTTGAGCTTTCATTTTTCGCAATCGACGAAATTGACTGCTTTGAAGAAAGCTCGTTTCAATGCAATAATTACGACTTTACGTAATTCGTAACTTCCCTTCCGTAACTCAAAATAATTACGTAATTACGTAAATCCGTAAATTACGTGCAAGCCTATTTGATATCTATTTGATTTCGCAGTTGAGCTACCAATATTATGCACTGACACAGTATTAGTATTTATTTACGGTTATACTAGATCAGGGGTTCTCAAACTTTTTGTGTTGCGGAGCCCTTGAAAGGTTGAATATTATTCGCGGAGCCCCAAAATAAATGTTAAAATTTTACTTTCAGATTAATATTCCTGAGCAGGTTAAAAGTACTTTACTTATTTTAAATGCTGAACCCTTTTTAATAGGGTTAACACAAGTCATAGATAAATCTAAATTTCAAACATAATATACTAAAGCTGTAAATTTGACACTTGACCAACATATTGATAAATTAGGGGGCGAATCTTTTCCCTTTTGACATTGAAAGACTTAAAAGGCCGCTAATAACGAGCGCGATATCATTTTGTTACAATCGCCGATTTTTTTCGTCAGCATGGCGTGTTTTTGAACCTTTAAACATCTTTACGCCGGTGTTTATTTTCCCTAAATCAAAAATTTCCCTCGGCATATACATGTATTGTTACACAATGACGACGTTAATTGCTTTTTGTTCTCGTGGGGAAGTATGAGTTTAATGTGAAAAACATGTTACCATATTATAGTCATCGGCGATGAAAGGCTAAAAATAATAATTAATAAAGAGGTAAATCCGCAACTCAAATTTCTTAATTGAAAAACGCCTTCTAAAATTTTAAAACTGAAACTTAAAATGAAAGATCACACGTTTCGTTTTCAGCAGACTCACCTCAGATTGAAAACGCTTTTATAGACATTGTAAATCATAAAATTTGGTGTTATGTTAGGTTTTCATCGTAGTAACTGCGAAATCGAAACACAGTCAATTGTGAGCGCGATCCGCGATGTACCTTTTTTCATTCTGAAACTACCGGCAGAGCCGAATGCAATAAAATAAATTTCAATTGTTCGTATTTTGCCCAAATATTGTGATTTTTTAAACGGCGATATCTTGCTTAAAAATAATCTCAAGTGCAAAAGAACAAATCAAGTTTGACAAATCCCATGATCGCAAAAATACGACTCCAATTTATTTATAGTTGGCAGTTTATCACATATTCTATGTTATTTTAGAATAGTATTTACATTTTAGTAATCCTAATAGTAATCTCGAACTAAACGTGAGTAACGATGAGACACTTTAAATGCTCGCATCGGTCATGGATTGAATATTTTACGCAACAGAAATCTCGTTATCCGTTTTTTTAATCGCAAAGAATGTTGCGCGGAAATTTCCGATTCCAATTTTGAACCACCTGCCTCTTAAGAAACCTGGCTGCGCTCCTGCTTATAAATAATGTCATTTTTTAATTCCGCCTCTTTACCATATTTCGAGGCTATTTGTTGTCAGATTTTATCAATGCTGTTATTGCTTCTTTGAACAGTTACAAAATTTTGAGTCAGTATTTTGAAGAGTTCGCGGAGCCCCTGGGTTTCTCTCGCGGAGCCCTGGGGCTCCGTACGGAGCACTTTGAGAACCTATGTACTAGATGACCCCAGATAGCGACTCATGGTTTACTAAATAAACAAGGAAAATCGGGAAAATCTTCCTTGGAAAAAAATTTAGCCATTTTTGCGTGTTATTGCGGGCCGCGGGCCGTAGTTTGGTGACCCCTGCTTCAGAATATTAATTCAAATGCCCTTGTTATTTCTACTTATCCACTGTATCATTAGAATGACATCCAGAACGACCATTGTATCCGTAATCCAAGACCTCAATCCTTTAGAATATTAATTCAAATGCCCTTGTTATTTCTACTTATCCACTGTACCATTAGAATGACATCTCGAACACGGCTAAGCATTGCAGCATAATCCATACATGACCACAACCATGCATCCTAGATGATTATTTGTTATTCTTGCATAAGATCATGGTCACTTACATTGGGTGCAATCACTAAATTCTCAATAGAAAATTGAATGCACAATGTTTCTGTTCAGATTTACAGATGCATCGAAGCAATCATAGACTGGAGGAGATTTGTGCAAGATACGATGGGAATATCAACAAAAAAGCTGCGCAGAATAATCGCTCAGAGTAGATTGATTGATATAAAAATCAAAATGGAAATTCTCAAATTCTGGAAGAACAATAATGGTAATCGGAAAGCGTTTTCCTATTTAACTTCTCTCAAGATCTGGTTATGACGTATATTATATGGGTTTGGCTATTGTACTGTATACCGTATTTGCTCGTTTTATAGCCCGGGCCCATATTTTTTTAACCAAACTCACTAACCGGGCCCTTATTCAATCCGGCCCTTATTCAAGCACGGGCGCTTGTTATTTTTAAAGTAAAATGATACACAAAAATATATAAAAAAACATATATATATAGATAAGATCGATCATTACAATAATTAATATATTGTCATTTCCGGTTCTCAAGTATGATTAAAACGAAAATAAAGTGGGCATTCCCGCTTCAGACAAGGTTCTGTACACTGATACCATTTTTGAAACGGCAATTGACAAGTTGGTTTGGCACTGCATACACAATCTATTGTAGGGGATAGACATGGGGCATTCTTCACTTGCAGCAGGAACATAATCATACAATGCTCAAACAAAGTAGGTCATCGCACCTAGTTACTAACTTTGCCAATCATTCTATACAAGTGAACTACACACATAGTATTACAGCAAATCAGATTTTTTAGGTGAAATTAATATTTCAGCTAAGACTCAAGATAAAGAGTCTCTCAGAGAAGAGCTACTCGAACTTGCAGGGAATTTTTTAGAAAGAACAGCAACAAGTAAGTTTTCTTGCTCTAAAAGACCAGCAACAAAAAGTACCGAAGAATATTGACCCCAAAAAATGCCACTGAAAATAATAATCTTTGCATGCATAACAGTAGAATAATCAGATAATGAACATTCTAATAAGTGGGTCGGATTTGAAAATATTTGTGAACACATGATTGTGTCAATACTATAGTATAAAGAGTTTGAATATTACTTCAACAATGGTCATGGGACCTAATTTTTAGGGAAAAAGGGTTGCGCGCATGCACAAAAAATTGCTGCCTTTAATTGAAATTTATTTGGAGCAAGTCTACTTCCATTTTGACGTAACAGTAAGGGTAGACACTATTTGACGGAAAGTAAATAATATTCAAAGGTAAAATGAATTATTGATTCTTATAAACAGCATTTGAAATAAGAACAAATTAATCATTTGAACATTTTATTAATTCATAGTTACAGATGTTTTTTGTATTACTATCTTACTAATATTTCAGTTTTATTGAACAAAACTGAATTTCAGGTGACGCATTCAGAAATCGCAACTTCAAGTTCATCAGTCACATTGTTGCAGCAGCGATTCCAGACGAGGACTGGTTGGAATTTTCTCGTACAAAGTTGAAGCTCAGTGACAAAGAAATAGAAAACATCATCAGGAGACATGGAGAGTTTAGTGATGAGTTCAAGTATCAGCTGATCAAGAAGTTACAGCAAGAGGTAGGTAGCAAACTCTACAAAAACTGTAATCTCATTTGTGAAGCAGAGAATAACTCTAGTACCTAGAGAGTACTTTTTTTAATTGTCTGTTGAGAGTCACTAATCAAGCTAATTCTCTTATCATAACTATCAAACCATTGGAAGCCTAAAAACTTATGGGAGACACGGCTTCGAAAATATGACTACAGCTCCAATATGCATATAAACATACACAACTTTGTCTCCAGAGCCTCGGGCCATCAGATAATAAAAGTAGAAAACAAATAATCAACCAGGAGTATCTGCAACTTGGCTTACCGTTTCAACTTCCCCCCTTATATCAATTTTCAATACGAGACTTCATTTGCTTAGTTTGAAAATATTTTCGAAATTCGCAACCTGAATAATACTTTATCTTTGATACTACTTTAACTATCAAAAAGTAGTCAGGTGATTTTAGTTTGAATCTTGAGCTAGAAGAATACACGAAGGTTAAAAATTGAAATCCATATATATGTAACTCTTCGTACTATTTACAGGAAATGGAAGACCCAAGCTGGCAGAAGTGGAAACTGCAAGATGATGAAAATAGTTCCGACATATCATATAAAAACTAAAAAGACATTTGAGACAATTGTGGAATAATTATGCCACAAACTTGAGTTATCTCTATATATACAAATAAATATAAATTGAAACAATAATTTTGATGATATATGATGAATGCATTTACGAATGCATTTAGCATATATTCCAACGAATTGAACGAAACGTTAGATCAGGCTATGTTTCACAAGTTATAAGTAACACTAATTAATGCATCTATCCAATTTTTATTCCATGCCTGAAGATTTCTTGTATATTACAACAATTTGTTGACTTTATCTTGTTTGGCATATCCTATACAGTCATGTATATAATTGGAAATCGCAATTTTGCTTCATCGATAACACTTGCTTTGATTGTTCTAATGCTCGAACATTTCTAATTTTATGTTTTTCGAAGTTTATCCGTTTCATGAAATCATTTCACTTAACATTTTTGAAACTGTAAATATTCCAGAAGATGAGTTTTAAACTTTACAAAATCCTTAAATTAATTGTAATATCTCACGAAAATGATCACAATCTGCAATGCAGGGATGTTCAGAATTATTCAAAATTACAAATTCCCGATTCTAAAAAATACGATAAAAATAAAAACAGTATGATAAAAAAGGCCTTCATTCAAATGATTCAAGTTATGAAATATGTACGATTGAGACAAATAGCCAATTTTACTGCTTGTTTATATCAACTTCCTGGCATTTACAAATTCAAATTCATCAATACTAGTTTTATTTTAGTTCTTTATTGAATTTGACCCAAGAATGTATTCACAATTCCAGCACTCCATACCATACTAATAATACATATTTAAGATTTGGCCATCTCTGCTGTGAAACTGACTCAATTCCTCCATGATTTTTTGTTGCTTTTCATAGCTAGTATAGACTTAATATAACCCCCTAAAACAGTGGTTCTCAAACTTTTTGAGTCGCGCCCCCTTTTTGAAAATTTCTCGTGACCCACCTCAGAAATAACCAGTTAGCAATAAGCTATAAATAATGAATATTGTACGAAAAAGGCATGTTTTATTTAAGAAACACATTAAAAAAATGTGGATGAAACGTGAATATCCAAAATAGGGTGGATAGGATCAAATCTAACAAATATTTTCATTTTCAATTAGCTTAATAATGCCCCCTCAAAAAAAAATCGGTTACCTTCGTAGTGTGTATACCAGGTTAGGGTTAGGCCATAAATTTATTCTGATTTTCTTTATTTTAGGTATTTTACATGTTCAAGGACTGCCTGTGTAAGCCAAGTAAATATCCCCCTGCCCATAGGTTTCAGAAAAATTGTCTACGTCCCCTTTGTGGGGCGCACCCCACCGTTTGAGAACCACTGCTCTTCTCACCCATTAGTACTGTTCAATAAGTCAAAAACTAATACTGATTATGTGTATATTAATAGGCCTATGTTGGTATAGGTTTTAGATTTAGAATTTATAATACCTGGAAAAGCTTATAGTACAATGTCAGATAATATAGGTGATGATTTATATATTATATTTATTTTTATTCATTTTATAATCATAACAAGACTTCAAAATGAATACTTAAGTGTTGGGCCATGTAGAACAAACTATCAAAGCACAAAAACCATTTTAACATGTGAAATTCAAATTTGTCTTTTTGATATGGCATGACCTTGTGCACAGCATGTACAATACATTATCAATATTGAAAACCACTCGTAAATTGAGTGAGACAAACAAGGCCTGCAAACTTGAATGCTGAAAATGCTGATCAATTTTTTCAGACCATTTTTCGAAGTTTCAATTATATTTTTAGGAAGATCAAGGATTCAACTCAATTCCTTCGATGAGGAGGGGCACAGATGGATCAGGAGAGGTGCACAATTTTTCAATTATGTTGAAAATTTTTCTAAACATTAGTATAATGAAGACTGTAATGATAGATGTAATCAACTCATATTTCCATATTGACAATTCAAATATTAAAATTATTTTGTCTTATGATAAAAATCGGTACTTCAGAGAAGTATGTGAACCAAGATGGTGGACAACGAAACGTAGTATGTGTGCCAGGTTAGAGTTAGACCATAATTTTATTCGAATTTTTCTTATTCTAGTTCTATTACGAGTTCGCGGACTAGCCAAGCCCAGAAGTCTGCTGTAAACAAACCTTACCGCTCAGAGTCATATATAATGTATAGACAAAGTGCTATATTATATTATTAACCCTTTGCGGTCCATTTTTTTTTACCAAAAATTTTCCCACAGGTCCAATTTTTTTTTACATACTAAATCAGTTCCTTTCCATGTTCTAAGGTGTTTCCGTGTGTTTTTTCATATTTGAAAAGAAAAAGACGAAAAATTGCGATTTTTTAATTTGTGCTATTTTTGTTTGACAAGGCACCTCCAGCGGTGAAACACTTGCATTTTGTGTTTGTAATTAACAATTCTTAGCGTATAGCGCATACTACTGTCGAGGTGGTAAACGAATAAAAGGTGCAGTAACGGTCTGAGCGGTCAACAGCCCCCATTCTGTGTAGTCACAGATCACCACGGGCTTTTCAAAGTCGTCCTACTGCTAGGAATGGGCAATGTAGAATAATTTACTATTGTAGAATAGTTAAATCGAATCCAGAATACCGAATCCTATTCTATTTTCATACTTATTCAAATAGTGGGAATTTCTACATTGCTGGATTTAGATGGTAAAAAATTGCAAATGTATTACTTACTATAAATGTATTATCTATTTGGAAATGTCCTGAACATTGGATTTCATTTGATACTAAACAGGCAGTTCCCAGGACAATAAAATTTAGGAATATTACAATATTTTTTGCCTTCAATTGTTCCAAATGTATGTAATCCCTAAATACTAATAAATACTGATATGCTAAATTAAGACACGCTTTACACACTTTAATAGTAAGCGGTTAAATACAAAATAGACATGAAACGGCGTTAAATCATTATTAATGTAAGTCTGCCGAGTATACTAAAACATACCCGCTGAGAATTAATTAGATGCTGAACCAGCATGCGGCCACTGCAAGCAACTTATGCGCCGTTGTAAAATATTAAATTTAACCACTATTAATTAAAATCAACCTTTTATTCTGTGAGAGCAAGACACGTAAAATCAAGTTCCCGTAAAGTTAAACGCGATTTCTATTAGGTTATAACATCTGAAGACGAACTCCTTTTCTATGATTATCGTTACATATCATTATCTACCCAGACTTGGCCCTACTCAAATTCAATACGTCACTATCTTCGCCAGATGCAGCAACTTTTTTCAAAATTCATCGGCGACTAAAATACTACAGACTTTCGATCAAACGTGCGTCTATCTTGAACTATAGAAATGTTATTATTAATCATTATCTACCCAGACTTGGCCCTACTCAAATTCAATACGTCACTATCTTCGCCTGATGCGGCAACTTTTTTCAAAATTTATCGGCGACTAAAATACTACAGACACTCGGATCAAACGTGCGTCTATCTTGAACGATAGAAACGGACCGAAAAATATGTAATCTTTTGAGAGTGAAATTTAAATGTGACAGTTGTTCGCGTTTTGCGATATAACTTTGTATTTCGGAAAATGGTATAATAAAATTATTCGTAAATAATATTTGATCTAAATTAATGGCGAGTAATGTTATAACATTTAACGCCTGGCTTTTGGTTTACGTGCATCATTTTTTTGGGAAAACTCGTAGGTCACGAAAAATCATTTAATTTAAAATGAGGCAAGGCACGTCTGTAAACAATTAAAGATTGTTGCATTCAGATTATCGGAATATCACCAGTAAGTCGGCACAAATAACGCTAGCTAGATAGCAAAGGAGGAAAACGCAAAAATGGTGCAATAACGCGTCCTCGCCGTGAGGTTATATTACCGACTTCTTGTCCTGAATATGCCGATTGAAATTACAGTGTTTGATGTTTACCGATTTACGGGTTCTTTGCGAGCAGACGCAAGTTTAATTAAACGAGAGAGATTTCCACGCGAGAAAAACGCTCGTCTATAATTGATAAATTAGAAACCCGAAATACAAAAATTGACGCTTGGCGCCAAAGAGGCGGAAACCGAATCCTGTTATCGGATCCCGTTGGATTCGAATACTTTGGGATTCGAATCCTCCGGATTCGGTATTCTATATTGCCCATCCCTACCTACTGCCCTCTTTTTATTACTCGTGAAACAGTCTTTACATCTGCATTATGCCAGGCGCTGAGCATAAGCACAGTACGCTTGTCATGCCAACCTAAAGCCATCAGCATCTTGCTGGAGTGCCGGCAAACTTTTGTTTCATGGTTTTTCAAGCGCAAGCATTTGAGATCCTCTGGAAGACCTTCACAATTTTTTTGAACGGTTTCAGTTGTATGCATTCCCTCTTCTAAAAGCTTCACCGCCAATGTGGGGCTGATATAAAATCTATCAGTGTAGATGTGATATCCTGCCCCTCGAGTTTGAGTTGCCAGCTGATTCACCAAATACATTACGATTCTGGTAGTAAACGGCTCTCCAGGCTGTTTTTCTAATCTTTTTTCACACATTCTTTCTATTCTATCCCAATACAATAACAGGTAAATGCTTGTGCCAACTTACTGCCTTTTTTTAACAGTATTTACAAACTACAATAACTGGCAAATGCTTGTGTTGACTTACTGCCTCTTAACAGTATTCAAAAATATAATAACGGTTAAATGTCATTCAAACAGTTAACTACTGAGTTTTTATAACAGTATTTAATTACTACTGTGCATGTATCAGCGCGCCTCGCTTTTGCACACAGCACAAAATCGGCTAGAATTTCACCAAACGCACTAGGCAAAAAACTAGTCACGTGTATCTGCGCTATTAACATACCTAAAATGACGTTGGACTTACTGTAACGACTGAAATAAATACTTCATCCCATGGATGAGGTTGGGCCGCAAAGGGTTAATATTAAAAACTGCAAGTGCCAACTAACATATTTTTTTCTTCAGAGATACAAGTCCATGCGGATCAAATCGCTTCAAAAAAATTCCTTGAATTTGCTCGACTGTTTTTGGGGATTCCAGACAGAATCATTGACCAAATCTTGCGGCAAAGTCTTACCAAGGAGGATTTATACCAAATGATGAAACCTTTATTTGATACAAGTAAGCAAAAATACAAGTTAGAAGTTGTATACTTATTACAACAGCAAATAACAGTTTTGTAAATCTATCAATAAACTACTTCATTTCAGTAGAAAGCATGATTCCAATGCAAAATGGCCTGTTTACACGATGATAAATATATCGAAAAACACCTAACTTTCAGATATCCCCACTTCAATTTGTGGGACAGATGTGTTATTAGATGTAATTCTGGTGGTAAACCAAATCTCATCATTATTACAATTATTAAATGTACTTCTACTCATTAACTTAACCTATGCTATTCATAAATAAATTTCAAGAGACAAGTAATTCTTGTACTATTCTTGCTCCTTTTCAAAAATAATTTTGTCTGATATTCAGCAGAATTAAACCATCTGATTTCATTTAGATAGCGGACGGTTCATAGCAACCGTGAGAAAATATAAAGCAAGAATCAAATCTGAAACATATCTAAAAATGGATCGACGCATCAGGCAGGATAGGAATGAGATTCCAGGTAAATTGACCTATGGTTATCCACCATTATTTAATTCCTAAAAAAATTGTGCACAATGGATACAAAAAGTCCGTCTCCAACGGCGAAAACATCAATTGGAATATATTTAATAATAAAAATTTGAGCAAAGCATCATAGTATATAAGTATAAGTTTATTTCGACTCGAAAAATTTTCGATACAATCGAAAATTTTGGATACAATCACACCCAAACAAAATTTAATAAATTTTCATAATTTTTTTAAAAGTAATACACATATGGGCTATTCCAAGTGACACTACAGGACAAAATTCAGAAATTTTGCATGTTGTTAAATTCAATATATTTTCACATTTTCAGCTACATGTTTTGTTTCATTGTCCAATCAGTTGCTTTATTGAATATGTAAAAAATTGCACAAAAGTTACACCCAAGACTTACTCAATAGATAAAAAAAATATAGTAAAATGTAGCGTGACACTACAGGACGGCAAATCCACCATGCACTAACAGTTAGTTGTGTTATGCTGTAAATTTTTGCGATGGTACAGTGGGAGCCCATAATATTTTTTGGTGCAGTAGCTGAACGGTAACGACAGTAGCTCTATGTGTTGCTCAAGTTACTTAATGTAACACTGTAAATAATGTGCATATTGTATGTGACACTACAGGACGTGACACAACAGAACATTTTTCCATTTTGGAATAGCGGCCTCTATCATCTCATAAATTTTTGGTAATAAATCAGTAAATGGGTGGAGAAATGTCCTACAGCACTGCAAACATTTAAACTTTATTAACTTAAATCCAGTGCGTCAATTCCATATGAAATAACTGTACCACACAATCAAACACTTTGTGTCAGGAATCAGCACAAAATATGTCAATTATACCAAAATTTCTACATTTCAGGCCATTTTTTATAAACCATCAAAAACCTGGGTGAAATTTTATATTGTTTGATGAAATGAATGCAGTCCAATAAATTTCCAATGTCTTTCGATATCAAAAATAAAAAATTACTTTCACTACACTTTTTAAAAAATTGATGGAATTCAACTTTTGCTTGGAATGGCCCATATGTCAGTATTCCTACAGTTTTCACCCTGTATGACCATAATAGGACTGTGAATGTTTGAAATTCTTGCAACTAAAGTTAAAAATAGCAACCCACCAGAGAACCATAATGAAAACTGGATAATTCCTTTCAGTTAATGATTTAATTTAATCCCATTCCCTTTTATTCAGATAATTCCGTAGTAAGCAGTTCGTGTATCCATTCACATCTGCAGTATAATCCCAATATGTAGGCTACTTCCATTATTTTTTAACCTGTTTTATACAATATCTGCATATATTTTTAACCCCTAGCAACCTAGGAAAATGATAAGATTACAAAATATCAATTTGAAATAAATAATAATTATGCCTTTTCACAACAGAAAATCTTCTTGTCGAGATTATATACGGGCTCATCGAAGCGATTCCAATAAGGGATAGGCGTAATTTCGCAGAAAATGAAATTGGAGTTCGCAATATAGAGTACAGAGACATTCGAAATGTGCAGATTACCAGGGATCTGAAACTGCATTTCCTGGAATGGTGGTGGGAAAACATAGGTAAAATCGATATCATTTTTCTGGTATTGAAACTAATAGCATTTAAACCATGTAGAGTGTAGACTGTTCGGCAATCATGGTGAACTACATAATTTTGTTATTGCTAAGAAAAAACTGATTATGTCTCACAAAATGAATCAATTCTTTTCTTAGGGCAATCGAAACAAAACTCCCTGGCAGAGCTTAAAAAGAAGGCGGAGGATGGTGGCTACCTGAAACGTCAAAGTGAGTAGAATATTATCGGCATCTTACAAACATTGCAAAGTATTTGTCGCTCACAAACAAATCTCACTAACTATTAAAAAGAGGCTCCTCAAAGTCTTGTGACTACATAATGCGAACTCAAAATTAATTTTCATATACCTTTTACTCAAGGCTGTGTAGAAGTATCCAATGTTAGATAAGGAGCTACTAAGGGTCGCAATATTGCGAGTTCGACACCGCTTACCCAATTTGTTAAATACTGGTGGGTAAAGAAATTGAATTCAAGTACAATGCATTATCCACTATAGACATCTCGCCAATCAATAAAGAACCAAACTGCCGAAACATTTAAAATAAATTCTAAATCAAAATGGTAGAATAATAAAAATAAATTGAAGCTGCTAAATTATGAATGTAACAGATAAAGAGTGATGAGACCTATAAATCAAGGCAGGGTGAATGTTGTTCACCCTGTTACAACAAAGCGATCTTACCTGCATTTCTTTACCCGAAGAAATATTTAAAACAAATTTTAACAGTTACTTTTCTCAATCCATTTAGTAACTTTTTCTATTTTACTTTCTAGATGACGTTTTGGAAAAGTATTTTGGAAGAAGCAACGTCAGCAACCGATGAACATTTATTTCCGGGAACTCTCCATCCCTCCCTTGTACATATGCTTTTAAAAATTATTCAACTTTTACTCAAATCAATCAAATGTATATACAGGTCCGCAGCCAGAACCATCGGTGATTTTGATGAAATAACCCCTTTTTAAATCGCGAGCAGTATTAGCGTCTTTTTAGGTCTTCAGAAATTTTGGAAAGAGGAGGTTTAGACCCTGAACCGCCACGCCCCTCCCTGGCTGCAGCACCAGGGTTGGTTTCTATTGTCTAATGATATGATATGAAACAAATAGACATATAATTTAACGTAATGACTTCTCCTTTTATTCGTCATTCAGCAATTATTTGTGATTTTGTTCAATTACGGCCACAGCAGAATCTCCTGCATTGCATAGATTGGGCATAGCAAATGGGATAACCATTGCTATTTTGGAGTCCATGATTCACTTTTAGTAAACGATCACTCCAGCAAAAATGAATTTGAATGCACATACTGGCAGACAACATGAGACTTGCTTATAACAATTTGTCCCAAAACGCAGTGGGACACATTCAGTTGAGAACCACAGCTGTATGTGTCATACAATGAGACAATTTTTAATTGAGTTGTACAGTTTATTATGTCATTCGATATAAATTGAATCCTTACCATAATTTGAATTTCAAACAGACTATATATATTCCAGTGATTCAAGAGTGTTGCTGCACACTAACATATTTACTGCACTTTTGTCTGATCCAGACATTTTAATAGCTGAATGCTTGTCTGAAACGATGAAGAAATGCATTTGTGTTAATGAGCTGCAATACCCTTAAATCAACTAAAATAGTCATCTTTATACTTGCTTAGTCATCCTTTTATGAAGTCATCCTTTTGCAAAAGCCCAGAGCAAGAAAAGATAATAAGTCTTGCTCAACGCCAACTGATAGACTGTATATTCAAAAAAATTATGAATTCCCATAATATACCAGAACTTACATGGCTGAAAATATTATGGCAAAGCACTATTTTGTTCCCAAAGTGTTCAATTAATGAACACAGACAGTATGGCCAAATTGACCCAGACGTCTAACAAATTCATGTGTATTTGTATATTTTTAAAATAACTGGGATAAAACGTCTGTCTACGGGTAGTAGTGACTACCAGTAGTTTTGTGCTCAATAATTTTTTTTTGGATCAAATATAACATTTTAATGTAAAGTCGGCTATTTTAACACCATGCAGACATATGACAGCAAAAGTTAATCTACAATAGGCAAACACAAATAGATTTTGTGGATGGAGAGGTCTGACTAGATGATTCCCCGGTATTTGGGTTTTACGAATTCAGGAAGTTACTGGCAGTGATATATCTCTATTTAAATTTTATGAGTTCGATTTAAATCTTTCAGATCTGATTCGGTATCTTGGTGCTAAATCTACATTTATAGCTAGGTTTTAAAGAAGATAAAATATTGTCAGATACAACAGGCCAACCCCAATTGTGAACACGTTCTGTTATTTTCAGATTTTGAAATTTCAGGTACAGGTACTTCCACTGCAATGTCACAATTAGCTAGTTAAACATATCAATGGTTTATTTCAGAACTCCCTTCCTGACCCACTAACATTACATGGCAATTTCCGCACAAACCGGGCAATTCGGGTCGATTTCAAACCTGCACACATCAAAACATGGTGCCAGTATGTATGTACCGTATATTTGCCTCAAAATGTAACAGTATCTGCATAATAATTGAGGCTAGTTCACTAAATGCCGTCAAGAACTTCTAGTTGGCGTGACATACCGTAACCATTTTTGCATATGTCATTTCTAACCATTACCTGACTACGTCAACTAAAAGTACTTACGACTTCTTGTGAACATGCGACCAATAATTAAACAGTGTAAAAGAGACGGGACACATGTTCAAGACCTTACTGCAGTACTGGTCTAAGACACAGATGTGCGACATGCAACCCTTAAAGTATAACAGCAGTTTAGGACTGCTGCGTTATATGAGGACAATAAACAAGAAATAGACTATACAAATAAAACTCTAGTACAAGGCTGCACAACCCGTGGGCCGCATGTGGCCCGCCGAACTGTTTTTTGCGACCCGCCCTATAGAGTTTGTAAGCGGACTTTTTATGTTTTTACTATGTTATATATCAATATATAGGGTTAAGTACATTTCTGATTTTGGTGTGATTATTCCTGCAATTTATCTACATTCAAATGGCGGTTCTCATTATTACAAAGGTGTCAAGTCTTGCACCCTGGTGGACCACAAAGTAAGTTTTTTTTTTTTCTCAGTGAACTACCGGAAGTATCTACCGGAACTGGGGGCTAGTTCACTATACAACACTTCTAGTTGGCGTAGTATAACCATTTTTGCATATGTCACTTCTAACCCCCCCCCCCCATTGACTACGTCATCTAAAAATTACCATACGTCACAGTGTGCAGTGACGAAATAAGGCCCGTCAAAGTATACGGATTGCTGTCTAAAAACATACGGTACCGGTACAGAAGATCACCTGAAATCAAGAAAGCTAGTTTTCTTATCATAACTATCTCGATATGAGAGAGAATGCGGGTGCTTGTGAGTTCGTTATCGTTGGCAGGTTGGCGGAAATAACATTTCGAGCGATCGTAACTTTTCTTTGGCAAGCTTTATGACGTGTTTGTGATATGCAAAAATGATTATGCCACGCCAACAAGAAATCTTACGGCGTTTACTAAAAATGCGCCCAGTACCAGTACCGTACTGTCAGACTGTTACCGTACCGGTACTTCATACAGTTATATAACTGTATAAGGAATCAGCATAAAAATTAAAAAAAACCTCTTCGGAGTGTTAGAATTAAAACTTTACTCTGACAAAAATGTGCTGTTAGTAAAAGTGCCTCAACGTCCATGAGATAGATAGTACGGTAGCCTTTTTTGTGCCAATTAAATTCCAACGTCAAACAAAATTTTGGTATTCCAGTATTGAGATTTTACAATGGCATCATTTTATTTCGACTACATGGATTTTTTATTCCATGTTTTGGTTTTTTTATTTAAATCCCATTCCCCCAATACATACCGTACAAACAGTAGATAAAAATACAATCAATTACCGGTAGCGGTACCGTGCCGGTATGCTATATTAAATGCAGTGCCGGTACCGGCATCAACTTTTTTTTTGCCGAATTGAATTCCAGTGACAATATGAAAATATTTAATTATATTTTTTTGTTTTTGTCCAAATACATTAAGATAACGTTACATCAAGTACGGTACCGATATCAACATGCGCACAGCACAGGTAGGCTCACAAAACTTTATAAGTTTGAAAGTAATGCCCTTTGACCTTTGAGAGCTACGGAAGAAAAGAAAGTCGATGAGACGGCTTAATCGCGTGTTGAACAGAACCACGGCCTTTCGTCCGCTATTCATTGAATGGTGGGTATTAGAATAGTTAACCCTTTGTTTGTTCGAGATGTCTAGTCAGTGGCGCATCCTCGAATAGGGAGGGCGAACGCGGAAAACTTTAAAAATGGCTCGATCGTTGACTGATTTTTTAACGACTGCTTTCGAATTGATACGAATTTCAATTATCTCTAATCTGAAATAATTTATTGAAACAGTTTATGATCAAACTTTTTTCTCATTTTTTTAAGAGGCATGAGTCACACCGGGTACGCCATTGTATCTAGTCTATTAGTTCTAATTGATGATAGAAAAAAATTAGGGTAATAATCACAAAAATCATGGATAATTTTAGGCATACTGGTTGTTGAGGTTGACCAATTTAATTTAGCCCGGCCCGGTAAACTACCCTACGATGACGAGAAGTCCAACATATCTGATATGGAATGGTGACCGGCCGAAAGGTCATGGTTCGCCATATGAATAAGCCGTCTTATCGGCATTCTTCCCCGCCGAAAAAAAGTACGTAAATCCCATCCTCAACGAAATCTCATGTATTTTGATGATGAATACAAATAAACTTTTCAAAGCGCATAAGTTTATTCTGAAGTGCATAGTTCTGTAGTTACTTTTAGCCCATAGCCTACTGGGATTTGAAACCTGATTGACGAAAAATAACACCGTCATGTAAACAGAAATGACCATACGACATCATAGCCTACTACTGCGCGTGCTGGGATACGGAGTATTACAGTAGCTTATATCGGTATTGCTTTGTGTTTTAAAATTGAATGTCACGCTTCCAACTACAGGTCTAACAGTACCGGTAAGTCTAAAGTTACCGGTAGCCTATTCTCATTTCGAAATCGCTACCGTAACCCTAACCTGGTACGGTACACATACTACGTTCCGGTGTCCGCCATCTTGGTTCACATACTTGTGGAGTACCAATAGTATTACAGTAGCCTAAATTGGTAATGCTTTGTGTTCAAAAAACGAATTTTGCTTCCAAGTAGCCTACAAGTCTAACGGTACCGGTATGTCCAAAGCACAAGTAGCCTATTCTTATTTCAAAATAGAACGAATACCAGTATAAGTAAACAAGTTTTCAACAAGTGTTTTATAGATATGACCGTGGTTATGATTACCCAAAAATCGTAACCCAATTCGGCCTAACTAATAATAAAACGCAGTCCAGAAACTTCGAAAACAGCCCACGGGCCAAACAGGACAATGGCGGGGAATGACGTGTCTTGTGGCACGTGACATCTGTGTGATGTCATAATGATACGTTAAATTCATCCTACGCAAAAAAAGATCTGGATTAATTTAATTAACATTTTTTACAGACATTCTGACGTAGAAAACAGCATATAACTTAATATGTTTATTTTATGTTTATATGTTTATTTTATGTCTTTTATTTTTATTTGAGTAGTGTGTTTCTTTGCGAGGGTTGTGGAAGGTATAATTTAACTCCTGTACCTATTACTGTAACTAGGCGATCAGTCGAGATATATTGGATTCTACCCTTTATTTTAATTTGCTGTGGTATTCCATGATGTGTCTTGTGTGTATACAAAATTTTATTCTAGGTTAAGGTTCTGCTGTGAAATGAACGTGAAGGCCAACATAAAAATGGTTAGTGTGGTTTGAGAGTTCTTGCATGGTTTGCGAAGATTATTTACCCTGTATCCCAACCAGAATTCAACTCAGGTCTTTCAACCTGCGTTTTAAAGATCAATAACTAATGATCAATATTTACTTAAAATAATAATTTCTTCTCACAAATATGGAGGGTATTGACTAGTGAGTGTTATATCCTAATATGTAACCCTTGAATTTTCTACTCGCAGATTTATTCTCTGTTTTTTCAGGTCGTTTGTGATGACCAATTCAATGGCTAGCTTATTGAATATAAAGGGTGTCTACACTACATCATCGAAATTAGCAGTCTGACGTCTCATCTATGCTAAATTTAAATTGACAACAATTGCGTTACATTAAGTAAATGAAGAAATGATTCCGTGAAATAACAATCCAAATTCCTTTGTCCTTGCAGAAGTCAATATCTAAGATTGAAATAAACCTTCCTTTTAACCTTGGTAACGAACATATTCCTATTCCCCGTTGCCCTACCTTAATTAGTTAAAATTACTTGTACTGTTACTTTTACCTTTAAATACTTATTACAATCTGGACTATAATTTGGCAATAATAGCATCTAGTTTGGGGAATGAAGTGGTTTAGCCCACCTCTTCATTCCCCCCTATTCTGGCAACTTTGGTTGGGCATTTTTGGCAATTGACTCCACTATAATGAGCTTGCCAATATATTTTTCATAAACGTTTATCTCTACTGTTCACTCCCATTTATAAAATCTATCAATTCGGCAATGGCAAACGGTATAAATTTATGAATATGGTGTGAAAAGTAATTTTTATTTATCTATTTTTCATTAACTACCCGTATGTAATTTATAACTTCTGTATGGTTGTGTTTGTGGGTGCGTGTGTGAAATATTTCCATTATTTTAGGTGAGTGAACACGTACCACATCTTCTTGGCAAAACCTTCCATCTTGTATACATTCTGCACGTTTTAAACCTTATCTAAAATTTTGTTTGCTCTCCTGATTTCATAATCAGTTTTTATTTATTTTTTTTTACCGATCATTTTATTGTTAGGCTGATTATGGAGTCGAAATATACTTATTATTATAAACTTATAAATTTGGTCGGGTTACGTTTTGCTTCACTGATTGCTCGCAAAGTTTGGATTGTTCAGTAATTACTAATTTTTTCTTAATTAATGTGAAACAAGTTTTAACAACCGGGGCGTATTTTCGCGTTGAATCTCAATTTGGAATTCAGATATTCTATCAAATTGAATTAAAAACGCATGTTTCATGTTGATGTACATCAAACCCTGATCTCTGCAGATATTTTCTTTTAGAACCGTGGACCACAATACAATACAATTTATTTTGGCATTCTGAAAACACAACACTCGGTAACTTGAAGGCAGGCACCAAGCAGGCTCTTTACATGTCGTAAAAGACTGGTTCGACACATCACTACCCGGAGCCGGTATTATCAAATATAATGACCGCGCGGACCACCAACAAAATATTTGAATGAATTAAATAGTAAATAACAACCTGTTTTTGAGTTACATTCTACCATGTTTCGTCGTGGACTAGAACTTGAAACCCCTATACCCCCCAAAAAAACAATCCAAACAACCGAAGACCGATTAGCCGACAGAAAAATGACAAAACTTTAACTCTATAACTGAAGGTAAATCGGCAATTGAAATGTGTTCCTATATTTTCTGCAGAAATATATATCCAGGCGATAAATATTTGCTCCCTGTTTTTTTTCAATATATATATACATTTCCCTCCATGTTAGGGATATGCACATTTTCTGTATTCGAGATGACGGTGCCAACGTTTGTAGGACCTGAAAAACAATAGAGAAATTCAATACTAAATGTACAGCAAGTACCAGTCAAGTAGAGCTGCCAGGTCCGGATATATGAAACGTATATTTGATAACCTAATCTACTGTGTTCCCCAAAAAACATAAGAGGGTCTTATTTCAATTTTATATTTTAATAACACTAGGGCCTATTTTAGGCGATGTGTTTTATTTTCATTGATCAACAACAAAATAAAAAGTTACGAAATTTTTAAATATATGAAAACAAGAAAATTTCTCGCTGACCAGCAGTTGGGAGCCCATGTTGCAGAAATATGATTCGACGCACAATTACGGAACTGAAAGTATCGGATCTTTTGTACGAAGCCCCCGCCATTAATAATCATCCATTTAAGGGTTTGATTAGGGATACAGATTGCGCTGGAAATTCAAATTATTCCTTGCCCTAACCCCAACTGGATAATTACTAATTGAATATTTAAAACGTGGTGATTTTTCCTACCAGATATCTCACATCTTTCCATTAGTGGCGGGGGCTTTCTACCTACAATTGCTGTTGCCTATTTTCCCTCTCAATGCGAAACCTTTAAGACTTATATAAAAATTTACAACCCAGATCTTTGATATTAAACCAAACAGGACGACTTGCGCAAATAATTGATACTGTCCTGGTAACAAATTTTCTGACTTGATTCGATTTTGCTCAGATACGGACTAGTTGGGGTATTGCCCCAACTAACTTATTCCGACTAAAGTAATCAAATCAGAAAATGAGCAGTGAGGCAATAACATCGAATATCTTGCCACAATTTCAAATATGGTTAACTATTACAAAAAAGCTTGGTACACCCGTAGTATGTGAACCAAGATGGCGGACACTGGAACGTAGTATGTACACCAGGTAAGTGTTAGGCCATAATTTCTCGTAATAAAATTAGAACTCGTAAGAGAACTAAAATAAGGAAAATTCGAATAAAATTATGGACCAACCCTAACCTGGTACACATACTACGTTCAGGGGTCCACCATTTTGGTTCACATTGTACGGGAGCAACAAAAGTTCTTAAATAGACGAGAACTTGTCTATTCTTTGTATTTACATCGTGTCTTGTGACATAACAATTTCCAAATACTACATCCCTGTTATGGAGTTTTTTCTATCTCACACAGTACGATTTCCTGTACCGCATCTATACGTCGCACTTTTAAACCTTTCCTGAGCTTGCGTTCTCTTTGACTCGTTGTAGTGTAATGACAGATTAGAAAATATACTATCTCTTTTGGGATATTCAATTCGAGAGCCTTGCGTTTTTACCCATAGGGATCCACCTGCGCAAAGTTATAGAGCAAGGAAAGATAGTTAGTTTTACGTAACCCCAGCTGTTAGTTAAGTTCTCTTAGGATACTTAGTATTTGATAAGTTGTCAGCTATTTTCTGCTATCGGAATACAGCACAAAAAATTTGTAGAGAGCAAACATTTATTGTCTGTGTAAAGTGAAAATAGTAAAAAAATAGTTCGAGGGCTTCAATCCACAAGGACAGAACTTGAGAGAGCTCTTTCATAAAAATGGAGAAAACGTTTTTGAGTTTTAAAATCTTGTTACTTATAAATTTGCTTTGCGTATATTTATTCGAACTAAAACTGGTAGTATTTCCAGATAAGTTTTTCCGAAATTTCGACAAATGCTCTTTTGTGTCAAAGCCCTCGAGTTAAATTAAAAAAAAAAAGATGAGCGATTTGAGATTACCATACTTTCAATGCCGAACAACAAAATCCCGAAAATTTTCAGTAATTATTAATCGCTTCTTTATTCACCCCGAATTATCATTTTTAGCGAACACTATGAGATTTCTTTGATTCATCTGCTAATGGATAAAACACGTCTTTCATATAGATAAAATTTGAATTCCAAAAGGACCAATGCACCAATTACGGTTACATGCATTAATGAATTCCCTAAAATAGACTTTTATGGTTCCAATATACATCATTCATAGTCGGTTATGAAATAATCTACAATACAACGCACGCCATCCATTTGATGTTACTCGAAAATTTCAGACAATTTCTTGTTTATTTAGTTGATGGTGGCATTTAAGTGGCAATGATTCGGGCAAAACTGGACGTATGGCAATCCCAGTATAGCCAGAGTTTAACATCGGAATATAGTATTATAAAATAACTGAAAGTGAAAATTTTAGAAAATTGCGTTGATAATGTGAGCGGAAAGAATTTCAAAATTATTTCTATCCTAGAAAAATATCCAGGCGATAAATATTTGCTCCCTGTTTTTTTTTTTTTCTAATATATATATTTCCCTATATATCTCCCTCCATGTTAGGGATATGCACATTTTCTGCATTCGAGATGACGGTACCAACGTTTGTAGGGCCTGAAAAACAATAGAGCAATTCAATAATAAATGGACAGCAAGTACCGGCCAAGTAGAGCTGCCAGGTTCTGGTATATGAAACGTATATTTGATGACCTAATCTACTGTGTTCCCCCAAAAACATAACAGGGTCTTATTTCAATTTTATATTTCAATAACACTAGGGCCTATTTTGGGCGATGTGTTTTATTTTCATTAATCAACAACAAAATAAAAAGTTACGAGATTTTTAAATATATGAAAACAAGAAAATTTCTCGCTGACCAGCAGTTGGGAGCCCATGTTGCAGAAATATGATTCGACGCACAATTACGGAACTGAAAGTATCGGATCTTTTGTACGAAGCCCCCGCCAACGCTTAAAATTAATAATCATCAATTTAAGGGTTTGATTAGGGATACAGATTGCGCTGGAAATTCAAATTATTCCTTGCCCTAACCCCAACTGGATAATTACTAATTGAATATTTAAAACGTGGTGATTTTTCCTACCAGATATCTCACATCTTTCCATTAGTGGCGGGGGCTTTCTACCTACAATTGCTGTTGCCTATTTTCCCTCTCAATGCGAAACCTTTAAGACTTATATAAAAATTTACAACCCAGATCTTTGATATTAAACCAAACAGGACGACTTGCGCAAATAATTGATACTGTCCTGGTAACAAATTTTCTGACTTGATTCGATTTTGCTCAGATACGGACTAGTTGGGGTATTGCCCCAACTAACTTATTCCGACTAAAGTAATCAAATCAGAAAATGAGCAGTGAGGCAATAACATCGAATATCTTGCCACAATTTCAAATATGGTTAACTATTACAAAAAAGCTTGGTACACCCGTAGTATGTGAACCAAGATGGCGGACACTGGTATGTACACCAGGTTAGTGTTAGGCCATAATTTCTCGTAATAGAATTAGAACTCGTAAGAGAACTAAAATAAGGAAAATTCGAATAAAATTGTGGACCAACCCTAACCTGGTACACATACTACGTTCAGGGGTCCACCATTTTGGTTCACATTGTACGGGAGCAACAAAAGTTCTCAAATAGACGAGAACTTGTTTATTCTTTGTATTTCCATCGTGTCTAGTGACATGATAATTTTCAAATATTACATCCCTGTTATGGAGTTTTTTTCTGCCTCACACAGTACGATTTCCTGTACCACATCTATATGTCGCACTTTTAAACCTTTCCTGAGCTTGCGTTCTCTTTGACTCGTTGTAGTGTAATGACAGATTAGAAAATATACTATCCCTCTTAGGATATTCAATTCAAGAGTCTTGCTTTATACTCATACGGATCCACCTGCACAAAGGCATAGAGCAAGGAACGGTAGTTAGTTTCACGTAACCCCAGCTGTTAGTAAAGTTCTCCCAGGATATTTACTATTTGATAAGTTTTCAGCTATTCACTGCATCGAAATACAGCACAAAAAGTTTGTTGGGAGCAAACATTTATTATAACTAATAGTAAACAGTATAAAATAGTAAAGAAATAGGGCGCTCCGGTAGTATTCTTTCCAATATGACGCACAGCCTGAACCCTAACCTGGTACATACTATGTTCAGGTTGGGCGTCATATTGGTACGAATACTTCGGGAGCACCAAGAAATAGTTCGAAGACTTTAATCCACCAGGGCATAAGTTGAGAAAGCTCTTTTATAAAAATGGAGAAAACGTTTTCGAGTTTTAAAATCTTGTTACTATTTATTAAAATAAATAAATTAGCTTTGCGTATCAGATTCGAACTATAGCTTGTAGTATTTCCAGATAACTTTATTTCCGAAATTTTGACAAATGCCATTTTTGTGTTAAAGCCCTCGAGTTTAATGTAAAATATAGATGAGCTGTCTGAGGTTGCCATACTTCCAAGAACAAAATTTTGGTTAATCAATAATCATGTACTCCTCCACCTTGAATTATCATTTGTAGTGAACACTACACTATTTCTTTGATTCATCTGCTAGTGGGTCACTAATAACGGTTACATAGCGTTAATGAATTTCCTAAAAAAAAAAAATTTTTGGTTCCAATTGACATCATTTATAGACGGCTATGAAATAATCGACGATACAATGCACACCATCTATTTGTTACTCGAAAATTCCAAACAATTTTTTTGTTTATTTTGTACGCTGCGAGTTGGTAATGATTCGGATGTTCGGCTAAAAACTGGACGTATGGCAACCCCAGTATAGCCAGAGTTTAAAACGTCGGAATAATAGTATAAAATTACCGAAAGTAGAAATTTTATAAAATTGCGTAGATAGTGTCAGTGGGAACAGAATCCAAATTATTTCTATCCTCAAAAAATACCCATTACTTAAAGGATCAGGCTTGTCCATGGGACATATTTTTATGTCCCATTCCCATCCCATAGCAATTATGCCTGTCTTATCCCATCCCGTGGGATTCCCATTGGAATAAAATTCAATGAAAATTGTTAAACCTAGGTTTAGCGTCTACTAAATAGGACTAAATGTACGAAAAGACAAGCAAAACAACAAAATTTACGGACTTTATCAACTTTATATTAATACCTATTATACATGTGTCCATCAGCCCCTTCACGAAGTATATTGTTAATGCTGAATATATTTTGCCTCTTTATACCTAACACGAGAGCTATGCTCAAATATATGTACACGAAGTTCATAACGAAATGTTTTACCATCATTTCCCCTACAATCATAAGGTTTTCGTGTCCCACGTGTTCCATGGAAAATACAAATGTGTGCTGTCCCATCCCATGGGAATCCCATTCCCATGGACAAGCCTGTAAAGGATTCTTTAACCTTTATAAATGCAGGTAAATCGACAATTGAAATGTGTTTTTGTAACGTTCTGCACTATCGATAAATATTTGCTCCCTGTTTTTTTGTCCCGTAGTATTCGTACCGAGATGGCGCCCAACCTGAACTTAGTATGTGTACCAGGTCAGGGTTAGAAGGTTGTGCGCTATTTTGGTACGAATACTACGGGAGCTCCGTTTTAGATATAGGCCTATACACGTTTCGCTACATTCCTAAAGTCCCGATGTTATTTCTTTCCATGTTAGTGACATGCACATTTTCGGCATTCAAGATGAGGGTCCCAATGTGCGTCGGTCCTGAAAAACAATAGAGCAATGCAATACTAAATGGACATGTTTGAATAGTGTACGAGATTTTTTTCTGGCTAGATAAAATAAACTTCACTTGAATGCGTTCGTTACTTTCATTTGTTGACTTAATATTATTAGACGTGATGGAAATACGTTAGTAACAAAAACCATGTATTTTTTCATAAAAGTGCAAGAGCCCTCAAGTGTTGAGAACGTTCGGAAGGGGTGTGTGTTGCACCACCATCCGGCGGTGAAACCACCGCCCTAGTATTTAAATAAATAATAAATATCACATTGGCAAGTGTAACTTATTGTTTCTTCTACCTCTAAGAATCGTGTGTGCTCAATTCCTAAAATCACTGTTGCTATAGCCTTAAAGATGATCAATAGAAGATTTATAGGCAACTATTGATGGGCTAAATTACCCCACTTTGCATCAGCCGAGCAATGCTAAATGAATGTGCAGGTTATAGGGCTCGAAAAAAGAAAAATGTCCCGACCTTTCCCACTTTGTCGCATCTTACCTTGCAACATGGGTCCAAGTGCGCGATAAGCTTCTTCCAGCTTTGCTCTTATATCAACTGATGGGTGTTCTAGAAATATGAAATTCAGTTAGGTTGAGGTAGAAAATTGACAATTAGTATTTGGCTTAACTATTCCCTCATCCGACCTGCACTGCTATTCGAGCGGCAGCTCGTGGTTCGATCTACTGTACTAGCAACTAAAGATACTGTTGCTGGGCACGCCATCTTGGCATAGAATAGACTGAATGCTGGATCATTACACGCATTGTTATCTCGCTGTGCTCTGCGGTCAATGAGGCATAACTTTTTTACAGATGTCGCTGTTGCGTCATCTACTACCCTATATTGTGTTTAAATTTAAAGTGAACCTTTCATTCCAACGTCATTGTGGCACGCAGTGGTTTATATTGAATTTTTTGTTGCTCTTTTTTTTATTTTTTATGTGATTGTATTTAATTGAGTAAATGTTTGATATTCCACTGTGTCTGTGGCATTCCGTAGTTACTCGAATTCTTTTGTTTTTCCTTTTTTTGATCGATGGTGCACAATTAAGCCAATGTGTAATATTGAGTTTTATTTTTTTGTCCCTCAATTTTGCATGATCGTGTCCAATTAAGTTAATGTGTAATAATGAGTGTCCTGTTTGCTATATTTACTGCTTAACTTCAGCTGCAAGGTGTCGCTGACTAGATGACTCTTTTCGCGACCCTGCGTCAACTGCAACAAGCCGATATCTGTTTGGCATTGTGTTATATTATATTATTTATTCATTTTTCATATCGCGCATTTTTTTTTTGCATGACGAAAATAAATATCTGAATCCGTATTACTGCCTTTCCGCTTTTCTCTTTTCGGAATAAATATTCCCATTTGAATTTTGAGAAATCTCTTTCGGAAAAGCCATCCTAGGAACGACGATGATTTTTATTGTTTTGTTGAATTGTTGAGGTTGTGAATAAAAAAATTTGACACAGCTGATGGACCATGCCGCCAAAATAAATCTAAGGGACACTTTTATATGAAATCCGTTACATTTTTCGTGACATTCGGCCCGATTTCGTATTACGGGCCATATAGCGCTAGTCTGGTTTAAACCACATCCTGAGAAAACCTTCAAATATAACTTACGATAAGATGACCATTCCTTCAGCATCAGCAACTTCTGCTCTTGGCTGAGGTTGCAAGGACTGAATCTTGCGTGATTTACTTTAAGAACGAGACGTGCAAAGCGTGGCCAGCTACTCTTTGGTATGCGGTCGATAATGCCGTATACTGTCACAGCATCCAACTCACCTGCCAAAGTTAAATAAATATAATAATACGTGGAAAATGTTGGACACTTTTCCAAATTCCACATTCCGTGTAAAGCCGAAGAAATTCGTAATCAAGTTTTCCGGATGCTTCAAATTCATTGCAGGTTTTCGGAGTCAATATTTTCGTCAGGGAATTAACGTAATTTGCCACCATAAATGCATATAGTTTAAGTAACTCTTTGCAATTCATTGGTTTACCGTAACTTATAAGCTCAGGTATTAGCCTCCTTTATGGCTGAGTGATTGCCCGTACCTTCGCTCACAGATGAGTCTCTTTTACCTCTGAGCGAGTGCTCGTAACATTGCTCAGAGATGAGTCTCTTTTACTTCAAAGTGAGTGCCTGTAACTTTGCCCAGAGATGAGTCGCCTTTACTTCTGAGTGAGTGCCCATTACTTTGCTCAGATATGAGTCTCCTTTACTTCAAAGTGAGTGCCTGTAACTTTGCCCAGAGATGAGTCGCCTTTACTTCTGAGTGAGTGCCCGTACCACTGCTCAGGAATGAGCCTCCTTTACTTCTGAGTGAGTGCCCGTACCTTTGCTCAGAGATGAGCCCCCCTTATGTCTAAGTGAGTGCCCGTATCATTGCTCAGGTATGAGTGATAACTTTGCTCGGAGTCTCTGAGTGATCATCGGTTCAAACACCATGTCTGACGTCTCACTCAGATTTTAGTATGTTAGGAAAGCGGTGGCGAACCGGGATAATTCCGGTCACTCTAAAATTAGTAGCTCGAGAATTTTGAAGCTGTTTGTATAAGACCTGGTTCGGAGTTAAAAGTGGAGATACGTCGTAAAATAAGTTTTCTTACCGCCGTCGTTCCAAAGTAATCCATTCGTTGATCCAAAGTAATCTTGGACCCTCTCCGAAACCCCATTGGGATCTAGAATACGATGTTTATAAAATCAGAGGCAGGGGCGTAGCCAGAAATATTCAAGAAGGGCGGACGATCGCCGGAAACGTGCGTTTCCATGAGTCTTGCGGGTCTAAACAGCGTTTCAAGCTGAGGAAAATACGCTACGCTACGTATGATACAGGAAGGTGCTTTTATTTTTTTTCACATTTCAAAGGGAGGGGGTTTGTTCCCCCAAAACCACTCACCTGCCTACGCCCCTGATCAGAAGTATGAGTACAGTTACCATGTTTCGTTCTTTTCTAACGAGAAAGGAATAAAGAAATTCAAAATAGGCAAATAGAGGAACATATCCAGAAAGGTTTAAAACTACCAAGCTAAATTGTGATCGAAATGCATGTAAATAACCTTTTCTGGATGATCCTTGGATCATCTGGTACTTCTCTTCTTGGCACAGAGTGGACATTTTCCATCGGTTCATTTCCCACGGTGGGATTTTCAGAGCCCTGCAGAAGCGATCCCATTCACAATTGTTTATAGTGCAGGCGTATTTCTGCAGTACGCCTGTAAAATGTAATCATTCAATTATTATTGAGAGAGAACAAACAGTTGCATTTATATTCAAAGTCTTTATTATGAGATGTTTCGTCTAACCAGAGTCACAATTATCGTTGTTGTAAATTGCTTTTCAGGGGAAGTCTGACTTTGACTAAATGAAAAGTTACAGATTAAAATTTGTGAAAGTGTGATGCAAGATTTTTGCACCACTCATTATTGCCGTTTTGATTCTTGCTACAGTAATTTTACAATCGGATCCAATAGAACAAAGGCAGTATAGAATATTTAGACTACGCTTTCTCTTTCTTAGTATATACGACTTTACTTGCTTCAAATCTCACATCAATCGGCGTTTACTGTCATTATCAATCGGCGTTTACTTACGGCGTCGTTAATTCGCTTTGAATTCCCAGTTTGTCGTTGGTTTGTGTTGAATAAATATGCACTGAAACTTTTTTATTTATTTTATGGAGGCCTGAATTAGAAAAATGAAAAATATCACACGTGAATACATACCCTCAAGCACATCGACTCCTGGTGGGTTTTCACCCATCATCGGAAGATGTGGGTGATGTAGCGCGGGAAGGAGATTGTACAACTTAATTCTGTAATTGAAAAAGGCACAATTTTATATTTAGCAATCAGGCAATGGAACTACTGATAGAATTGAATGAATTATTTTTTACAGATTCATGTTACAAATTTAACATTACTGCTTTATACTCAGAAATTACAGTACCGGTATAGCCTGACAGCAAGAGAATCCAGCAATCATATAAACTGACTTGACTAATGGTTCTCAGAGTTAAGTAATGTTACTTACACAATACTTCAATAACTTCCAATGGAGTAGTGGACGTGTTTCTCGTGCAATATAATATTAGGTATATAATATTAAGTATTTTTAATGCAACCTAATTATCTACACACAAAACAAAAATTGAAAAAAATTTAACAACAAAATTGTGAAATCGGGAATTTCTGCCAAGAATATACAGTCAAGAGCTACAAGCGGCCGTTTTGGAATTAAACTGCTGATCCGGAAATATGGAATTTTTTTTATCAATAGACGAGTCAATATAATAGTGTTTAGTAGGGATGCTAACTATTATACAATTAACAAAACAAACTTTTATAGAACAACGGTTTTCGAAATAAGGGAGAAAAAAATGGATGCCGTCTCTTTCAGAAATAGTTTGAGAAACCATTTATTCCTGGCAGTATCCTAATTTCACAATAATTAATTATTATCATAATTGTAGTAAAATACACTGTTTACATAAGAATTTTAAATCGTAACAAAAAAACGGTTTGTAGCTCTGGGCAAAATGTTCGGTTTGGGGAAAATTTAAGGTGATTCTATGGAGGTAAAAGGCAACAATGGGTTTTTAGGCGACCCCGTAGTATTCGTACCAAGATGGTGCACAACCTGGTACACTTATTATGGTCAGGTTGTACGGCATCTTGGAACGAATACTACGGGAGCACTGTTTTTTATTGTAAAATCCAGATATATTCGAGGCGGAAGAGAGCCTTTTATTAACTTTGGCCTGATGAATGGCTGAGACTTGAAATTAACTTTTGAGCAATAATGCCAAAAACAGATTGTTATTATTTGGTGCTATAATAATGTGTTACTATGGAAGTGCATAACTTTTGATTTGAAAAAAACTGCAAAATATACAAAAACTGTTTTTATGGAAGCTCCAAAAAATTTGTAGTAAACATTAAACTTTGTGCGTGATGAGTGATGAAAGGTATAAATAGTCCTGTTTCAGAATTAGATTCTCGCTAATGTAGCACTGAAAATTTAGTTTGAGATTGACATTCCGGCCCTAATAGTTGCACTTTCCAACAATACTTTTAATTCACCAATCGAGACATCTACTATTTGTTAATAGAAAAGATTTACGTAGCACATGATTTCATAGAGAAGCATTTTTGAAAGCAATAAAATATGCACAATAGTGGGGAAAATATGAACAATTTACGACCATGAAACAGTTGTTCAATTCGTTTAGGAGTATGCTTATTCAATGATTTCATATAATTAAGCATTCACTTCTCGGGAATCTTGTCACATAAGTCGATCCCTCGGTTTGATAGTCCTTTTTCCGACCATCGGATGTAAGCAGCGCTGTCCCGAATTCGTGATTTTAGTTCTTTATGATTTAATACCGTTTATTATGTTTTTGTATATGGCTGTGCCCGGATTAGAGGATGGTTTTTGATGGGTTATGTTTTCATGTTTTTGTATGTTGGAATACATTCTGTGGCTGTTTTGAGCGATTCCCAATATTGCTGAACGGGCGAATTGCTACAAACAGTTTTACCAGTTTAACGAAAACTAATTTGAGCTTACGTGGCCAATTGCAAACGAATATTCGAATTCGGGACAATGTCATGCGAAGTCAAGTTGTGGTCGCATCAAGAGATCAATTACTCGTTTTAGTGTCGTTTGTTTGTTTTGAAAGTAATTCGTGAGGTCATGTACTGTAAGAGATAAGATGCCAGAGAAAAGAATGCAAAATTAAAAGCAAAGAAATCATAATTTTCGACACCGAAAATATTATCTTTTTAAAATAACGTCGGAAAATATGAAAAAGCTTAGCCTAGTAGGTAACGAAAACCCCCTTTGGCAAAAACATTAGAAAATTTATACTTGTGAACGTTATGTTTAAGAAAACGCGTTGAAATTCAAAAGTTATAAGGGGAAGGGAGTGTAAATCAGCACAAAATCAGCAGAAATTATCTTAAAACACAATTAATCTAAGCAAACTCAAAATTTATGTAAAAATGGTAAATCGCCAAAAAGCAGTGATTTGAGTTACCGCCATGAAACGACAGGTTGAATAAGATGTTATTAGTTGTTACAGCGCACCATTTAAGTAACCATGCGATCAGAGATTTTATGTTGGTTGTAGGGTATTGTGATTTTAAATTTATGACGTCATGATTTCTTATATGACGCCAAATTTTGTAAATCTACAGGAAGTCCTGAAGACGATATATAAACAGAATCTTCCAGCCATTTTTCTTGCTTATTTGGGAGGGGAGAATCTGAATATTTTTACCGATCGGAACATAATTTTTGATTCGTTTTTCAAATATACATGCCAAATGTGGATAAGTATGGGATACACACTCAGAATTTTCTCGCCCCAAATGAATAGGGAAGATTCTGAATATTTGAACTACCTGTTATAACAATAGATTTTTTTTTCATTTTTGTACTAAATAAACCGAATTCGGAACCGAGGAATCGACTGGCTGATTAATATTTTTTCTGCAAATGCGGTTCGATTGTTTAACCCAGGGCTACTCAACTATTTTTACCAAATATCCGCATACAAAACTTCGAAATTATTTGGGTCCGGTCTTCCCAGAAATTATATTTCGGCATCCTTAAAAGCGCACTTCCTCGGCCAGCTAATGATTATCAGCTAATCAAGATTGTATATTATGGTGTTATAGTTCTTTTCATATATACTCAAAACTATAAAAGTCATTTTATAAAATGAAACTTTAAAAGTGGGGCTAATGATCTAAAATAAAGAATTAGGTGCGGTCCGAATCAAATACTCGAAAGGTCCGGATTCGGACCGCAGTCCGCCAGTTAAGTAACCCTGGTTTAATCATTCATCTTTTATGTCCGCTGTAACTGTAACGAGTAATTTAATATACATGCAATTTCAAGACGGTAATACAAACCGCTACGTTTTGACAGTAGGCTTAATTAAAAAGTTGACACAGAAAAAAATAACTACAGTACATGTACACACGGATTCTAAATTTACGGTTAAAATAGTCTTCTAAGGCTAATTGATGTTTGTGTGTAGAAATATTTGTAATGTTTTATTTTTTTCTTATCATAACTCATAATCCTTCTTATCTTCTGAAGCTGTCCCTAGAAATAAAAACATTTGAATCAAATCTTTTGACACAAAACGGCGCTTTTTCTTGTTTTCCTTAGTCAGATATGGAAACGTTTATATTGTATTAATACTGCAATATTGTTTTATCATATAAAACCAAAACAAATAAATAAACAAAGACCTTCAATGGTGATAAAGTCAAAATCATGGTAAGAGACTCAAAAGTCATAAAGTTTGCTGAAAGGAAGAGAAAAAAAAAATTTCCGGGAAGAAAATAGAAAAATATTACTTTGTATCCGGTGTTGTATTATTGATATTTACTAGTTGTTTAGTGTTGATTTAATACATAAACTATTCAAACAGGCCGCAAATAGCACAAGCTATCCGAAGAGATATATTCATTGAAAACGGCTGGGAGCCACTGAAATAAGACCTAAAAATTTACTAGAAAAAAAATTACTTGTTAGTTCGATATCGCAAAGTTTGCGATCTGCAACTTCTGCTCTTCAGTGAGTTTTCCTTCCAGTTTGACTCTCTCGATCACATCCTCACTCAACTTGAGATAGAGACGCACGAAGCGCATCCAGGAATCGTTAGGGATGATTCTTACAGTACAGATGGCACAACATTCGAAGGTAGAATCCTCGCCTGGAACGATACAAGAATTATTGTTTAGGCAGGGTCGTGTAATCACCATTTTTTTTGCAGAAGACCGACAACCAAATTGATGGCGAAAGCACCAAATTTTTTTTTCGCAAGATGGCAACAATAAAGTGAATCCCCGTTATTGATATTCGCCAAACGATTTCATCCAATTATGTCGTAACATAGCATCAAAAATGACTACAGTGCTGTTTTTATCGTACGAATCGGGTAGTCCGCGTTGTTATAGCGTATCGTAGATCAAAACATAAATAAGATAACATTAGATAGTGAAATGAAAACAACAGTTATTTGGTGAGATACGAATACTTATACTATATTATATTTTGAGGATGACTCCTCCCGCCCGACCTATTTATAAATCATAATCTTACCAAATTCATAATTGTCTCGGTTGTTCGGGCTGTAACCAATGAATCTCAGAGCTTCACAGATCAATGTTATCTTTGCTTGCTTTTCGGATACTAAGAACAGGAAAATTTAGTTGAATTTGGAAGTAAAGCATTGTTTCTTTCCTTTACCGAAAGGAGAAGAAGTTTGGGCGTCATTCTACTATACGGCAAACAGGCCCATGAAATTGTAAAACCAAAATTCAAAAGAATTTTCGAAAATGTATGGTCTTAAGATTAAACATGTAATGGTGTGGCGCCCAGTTAGGAATTACTCGCGGTAATCAAGATTGGATCATGCCTTGCTTCAGGTGTCTATAAGTAGCTGCTGAATGCCACAAAAAATATGTTGATGTAAACTCGAGAGCGTAGCCAGTCTGGGTATTTTTCTCTGGGGGAGAGGGGAGGGCGGCGTAATACGACGCTTATTCGCGCCTTTCACTCCAGCCACTGATGTTCCAAAGAATTTATCAACATACTTAATTAATTTGCTGTCAAAGTTTTACAAGCGCGTGTTTTTATCGATCTTGGTTTATTTATAGTAGCCTAAGGGAAGTCAAGAAACGCCGGGTTATCAGTGAATTGTTCACTAATAGAGCAAAATAGCGATAAAAAGGTTTATGTCTCAATGTAAAAAACGCAAAACCGGGGGTTATGCCCCATCCCCATGGCTACTCTTATGTGTAAGCTTCCTCTACATACCAAATTCAGTAGAAGCCCATTCCTCCACCATTCTGAGTTTCATTGCTTCAGTTATGACGCCGTGTTGAATCAACACTTTTCCCGCCATACACCCAATCATCGCCCATCTGTTTCCTGGGTTAGAAATATAAATTAATATGATTAGTTAGTAATTGGAAATGGATCAAATACAACTGTAAAGCTACTATTATTTTTCAAATTGTGCTTCTGCAGAAACATGGCAATAATCACCTAGGATGTAAAAGCAATGTAACCCGGCAATGCCAAAATGACAAGACTCTTGTTGAAGTATTAGGAAAGGTGGTATGCCTGATTATGTTAGAACGGGGCGACTAGAATTTGGCACTATCGCATTACCATTACACCCTGCTAGGCTTGCACGTAATTTACGGATTTACGGAATTACGGAATTATTTCGAGTTACGGAAGCGAAGTTACGAATTACGTAAATTCGTAATTATTGGTGGAGGGCTTTCGCGATTGAAACAAGCTCTCTTCAGAGCAGTCAATTCCGTCGATTGTAAAAAATTAAAGTTTAATAAGCAGAAGGAGTTAGAGTTCCGGTATTCGCAGCCGTTTTTCTCTCTCTTTTACGCAGATGGAGAAGGCATAACTCGTTGCCATTTACTAACCTATTATCAACTTATCTAGCATGGCAAATGTACATATTAAGCGTAGATATGGGATAGAATTGTGTTGAGACCGATGGACGCCAACACACCTGGTTTCAACTTCTTCGGGTGAAATGACTAAAGAATGTAAGAGATCAACTTACCAAACATGGTCTATTCGTAAATGCCGTGATAATTAATGTCGCGCTTATCAAACAGCAATATGACGACGGAAGAGAAATTGCGTAATGAACCAACGCAACTTAGTCTTTTCGGCATCGGCAAAGCGATTCAGACGGCAGAGAAACAACAAATAGACGGGATTTCCCATGTTTATTCTGCGCGAGATCCATTTTCTATTACAAAATCTTGATGTTCTGTTACCGGTTTTATCGTTATATATCTGTCTGGACTTGGCCTTGTTTTCACAATGCCTCGCACTATTTCGGCCAAATATGTCTTTACAAAATCTTTAAGTCCAAAATGCGGCAACTTATTTTGATTTATCGTCGACTCAAATACAACCGGCACTCGACCAAACTTGTGTCAATCTTAGCCGATAAGATTGTCGACTTGAGTTAGAAAAGTAAATTAATATTTTCGTGAGTGCAAAATAAATGTCACAAAATGCATTGTTTTGCGATATACCTTTGTATTTTCAGAGTTAAATTATGCGCAAATAATTAATATTTGATCTAAATTTATCGCAAATAATGTTAACATTTAGGCCGCGAAATGATTTAACGTAAAATGAAGCATGGTAATCGGAATATCGTCAATAAGTCGGCATCAATAATTATTATAAAATGCTAACTAGGTAGTAAAGTCGGATAATGTAAAAAAAAACGGTACAATAACAAGTCTTCGTCGCGAGGCAAGCGCAAGTATAATCAAACGAGAGAATACGCTCGTCGTTGATTTATAAATTAGAAACCCGGAATTTTTATTTAATACGAAACTCGTATTAATACGTTAATACGATTTTAAAAAAGTCAACTATCGTTTCATAAATATATTACCACTTACCAGTGTTGGTAATGATGAAATTGGTCGCATAAAATTGGGTGATAAAGTTGATAAAGAAAAATCAAAGCTAACGCAAAAGATAAAAATCAGAATAAAATTAATTTGAATTCACTCCTTGATATTTGTCTTCAGCATCTGTCGCCGGCGTGTAGTACTGGCGGAAATATGAAAACCAAACTGTCCCAACTGTCGATGTCCCATTCGGAATAGAAGTGGATTAAATTGGTTGTTATGATAGGTTTAAAAGTGTGAAAAAAAATATCGCAATTACGGGGTCATTACGTAATCGATTTGGCCGTAATTACGGAATTGATTTTTGTCAATTACGTGCAAGCCTAGTGACCCTGCATGAGTTGCCAGGTTTGAATATTGTGAAGATAATTAAGCGCGTGTACATATTCACGCGCTGGTGCACAGTAAGGATGTGTCAAACTTTTCTGCTGCTAGGGGGGAGTTTATGATGATGATGCCCCTTATATATAAATTCAAATATAATTCGAGGGATAAAACGAGCGGCCTCGCATGCACGCAAGTATAGAGTGCGCGCGTGACATTATCATCGTACCAAGGAATGGGTCATCGACTGATCTAATTACGCAATGACCAGACGAGCAAATTGGCGGTAAAGGGCTATCTGTCACACAAGATTATACCTCCTCCCTACCCGTGGCTTTCCCCTGCACGTAACTGGAGATCGGTTACTTTTTTCTTCTTAATCAACAGGTAATCTAACCCCATACGCGCCCTGGACTGCGGAGTCAGATTTTGGCGAAATTTTGCTGTAATTGTATTGTCAAAGAGTCAAAATTATTATGAAATTCCCGAGTCTTAGGTATATTCAAATGCTGATAATGATAATAGGTGTCAAATTGTTCAACAGAAACTCAAAAAGGATTAAGTGTACTCAGCGTTTTTACAGTCCATTAAAAAAGACTTGTATACGCTATGGTTAAATTTTCTTTGAATTTAGAGTCGAATTATACATTTATTATAACTCCACAGCAAACTGGTACTGGTAACCAGACGATATGACGTGATTGGAGACGACATACCTATAACGGTGAAGGTGTCTTCAAGAGGACAAAAAATAACTGAACTTACCTCCATCGAGTGGTTCATTGACCGTGAAAAATTCATGATCCTTTTCAGTATTGCGATGCTTTTTAACGAATATTTCCATATTTTCCTAAAATCTAAGTCTACCTAGTGCCTGGACGATGTCTAGAACGCAAAAAAGGTAAAAACATAAAGTGTTTAACTATTTCACTCAAGTTCGGCGGGCATATTAAATTGTTACGTGCCCGCAAATTGGCCCGCGGGAGTCACAACTAATTAGGGCAGGATAAGTTTTTAGTACAGTGGTTCCCAATCTTTTTTATATCGCGTCACACTATTGAGAACTTCAAATATTCTCGGCACACCCATCATAAAACTATAAAATAATAATAAGCAGAGAAGATCAGACAAAGCGAATTTTATTCATTTGAATACAACTTATCCTGTATTTTGCAACAGGTGTAGAATAATGTCAGTGGGACTGTTATGCCTGGTTCTTCTTTAGGCAACTACTGCTGCAATGCATGTACGAATGTGGGGAGACATACTCCTTAACTATGTGAGAGCGACACTCTCATAACGCAGGCGAGGTGGACGATCCCGAGCTCCCCTTCCCCAATAATTTCGTCTATATTTAAACACATGTTGTTTCCGCTTTTGTGCGATAGTCGAGCGCGAACAAATGTTTTATAGTTACCGATATTATAACTGTTTCTTACAATAATGTACAGGAGAACGCACATGGTTGTGAAAGACGCGCGGCCGCATGGGTAATACGAGGTCTCCAAACGCACCGCCGATCTCGCGTCGGTTTTGCTCACTCTTCTACGTTCTGCCCTTATTATTATCACAGGTATCCTCACTCTTGCACAATCTGATTATTTTTTTGTTACCTTTGATATGTTCCTCCCATTGCCAAAATCATTCAATAAAGTTATTGTCGACACTTGCGGGAGAAATGAAAAAGGCAAAAGAACTGTATTTCATTACAACAATTTTTTATTATCGATAAAAACACTAAATTGGTTTAAAGGTGTTATAAACCGCTGGACATATCTTTTCGCGTTATAAATTTCGTGCAAGGGTCGAGCATGTATTGATGCAAATGATCATAGCATTTACGTTTGGCTTTATATTCCTGAGAGAACTATGCGTTTAGGGATTTATTCGAAAGTAATTGTTTTAAATCGAGTTTTTTCGCCTGTTTTGTTTAAAATGTCTGTATTATTTGATTTTTTTGTGTTAAATAGGTCAAAACTAAATCCAGAAAAGTGGATGTTAAAACTTGCAAATGCTACTTATTTGCAATAAACCTTTCCAACCGCCACAAATATTGATGACTTACCTATATTCGCCTACTCAAGCTGTAGCGCAATGCGCCCGCACATTGTTTGACGGGGGAAGACGCAAACGCTAAGCCATCACGTGAACTACCCTGCGACGACGAGAAGTCCAGCAATCATTTTGCACATTGTCACATCGCTCATGAGTCTACCATTAGGCAAGGAAGGCTAAAAGCTAAAAACTCAAACCTCGAGGCCCTTGAAAATCAAATTTGAATTTATTTTCAAACTGTGAAGGCTCGTTCCAGAATAATGTCAGTTTAAAACTTCATAAATCTCGTATTTTTTGTTTAGGATAATAATTCTAAATATGTATCGTTCAAAAGATGAAAAACATTGAAATACGGCCGAATAAATGAATTTCTATAACTTTGGACACTACCCCTTAACTTAAAACAAAGTACGGTAATTCAAATTAACTGACCTGTCTGTTCCATAATGAAGCCTTTATTTTATGAAAATTTTTTAGTAAAACCGTTTGTATATTTCATGATTTTTTTTTGCTTTTTCTTACTCGAAACGTCTACCTGACAAAAGATACAGAAAGAAATCGATTTGAAACAAGCCCTTGTGTTAAAACAGACTGTTTTTTAAAATAAAAACAAAACCCTATATGCGTTCATATCGGCGACATGTTTGACATTTTCAATTTCACGAAACGGTGTTGGCGCACTTTATGCAAAACTTGGAATTGAAACAATACCCAAATAAGACTCCTCAAACTTGTCGTTTCTGTTTGTTAGCAAGAGCCGTGGGGTTCTCGCGGAATTCGTGGGATTGGAATCACCTAAAATAAATTCAAAAATGAAATCTCTTCGCGCACACCAAATTCATTTCGTGGCACATTAATGTGCCGCGGCACCGCGGTTGGGAGCCACTCTTTTAGTACTACAATGGAATTATTTGAAGTTTGTGAAAAAAGGGCTCTGTATAACAGTATTATCAAATTAAAACCGGTAATCTGCTTGAGTGAAATTCATTTTATTGGCTTACAAAATTGTTGCTACCGGTAATATGATATTAAAGCTATCCATTATAGTTGCACGCGATGGGCTTTGAAAGAGCAATAAGTCAGGTTGCGAGGGCAATAGGGTAACGAACCCGGTATATAATACAATAACAAATAATGCGAGCATTTATAGATTTCCTGAGAAACATTCAAATTAGTTTTTCAACATTATTTTGATCAGATTCAGATATTATTTTTATCGGGCAATACCGACAAGCGATGCGAAATGAATAAAATACATGTCACAAATTACAAAAACCAATATCGGCTTTTTGCAGCTGACGAAGGGTCGCCAAAGACTCAAAGAGTCATCAAGTTAACGACACCTTGCAGCTGAATTGAATCAGTAAATCTAAGAACTCAATATTGAATATTTACTTAATTGGACATAATATTCTTTGAAATAACCTATATTGACAAATTTTACGATATTTTAGCAGAGTGTGACGTAATACATACTGATGACGTTAATTGTCAAATTCAAATGTGATAATATTACCAGCGTATATGCCAATAATAAAAATGATTTACAGAAAATATACCATGTCTGGTATTACAAAAATAGTCTTCGATGTCTAGAAGAAATTGTCGTATTGGCTTTCCTCTTCAAGGATAAATATAAAAACACTAACCTTACTTATTAAAATCTTTGACTTCAGTATCTACGTGGCCTATTTCGAGTTAAGTTATTGTCGCAAAAAACTAGGAAGGTATCATTTTTTCCATAGAATATTATTCGAACTGAAAAATCGTTATTTTTCGGAATTTTTTGCTAATGCAAAGACTCGCTCAAAATCATCTTCCAGTCTTCAGTGAGTCAAGTCTCTCTGGTGGTTAACCGAGGATGAGTTCTTTCGTTTAGATCAGGGGTGTGCAACCTTTTTCGCAGGCGGGCCAAATATCAATAACCGGGTTAAACCGCGGGCCGCACCTACATTTCACACAGGCTTTCTATTAGTTGCAGGCACAAAATGGTGTCTTTTTGTTATTGATCTCATGGTCCTTACAGAAATGATGAGTAAAACGCATTAAGTTCTTAGAACTGTAATTTAAAGATATATATTGTTGCACCCAATTTAAACGAATTCAGTGAGAAATTTTCTGCTGGATTCTTTTCCCGACTACTTTTTATCCAAATTTGCTTAAATGGAAGTGCTAGCAATTCGATGCGACGCCCATTTTAGAACAAAAATATATTACCGAAAAGTGCCATATTTGAAGTCATGACTTTTTCAAATGTGGGAAGTAACTTGATTGAGAAGTTTTCAGTAAAATGCGCCAAGTTTCATTTCCAAATAATTTGCTGTCAAATCTTATTCTAGGTTCGATTTAGACAACATCAACTGATAGGCTGGAACCAAAACTCATTTAGCTATTTTATTTTTTAATATTAAAATTTTTCAAAGTGCTATTCAGTTGCCTCCGCGGGCCGCACAATTTTCCTTTGCGGGCCGCATTTGGCCCGCGGGCCGCACTTTGCACACCCCTGGTTTAGATGACTCGAGTCGTTGAAAAATGTGACCCGCGTCAAGTCACTGACTCGAGTCTCCCCAACTCAGCTGAGAATTCGAAGAAATGTTCCGAATTAGGAAAAAATCGCAAACCAAATCAGCACTGAAATTATTACTTCATTGAAGTTTGGTCACATATTTATTTTATTACAGAACACAACCTTGTGTTATCCTGTTATTGCCCACGGCTAATTTTTCGATTTTTTTTAAATTTTCATTCTGTTAAAGTTAAAGATTATTGCCTCAGTTTCCTGTGCTCATCCTACTAACCTGACTTTTTCTAGCCTGAGTTTAACAGAATGATAGAAAACATATCAGAAAATTAGTGTTGGGGCAATAACACTACTCAACATCTTCATAGGTTGTAATACATATGTAATGCTTTCATCTTGTCATAAGTCGACGCAACCGCGAGTGACCATGAACACAATTAAATTGAAATAGAAAGACATTTTAAATTCTCGTCGTTGTCATGGATTGAATATTGTGCGACAGAAAATAGCATTTATACACTAAAAAAGTCGGTTCTTTTAACAAACGCGTAATTGCGGCGAATTTTCGATTTTGAAATTCGTTAAAATTCTGTTGTGTTTGGTTTTATTACTTCTTCACACACAGTACGGTTGCAATAAAAGCACGTTAAGTCCACAAAGATTTTCGCCGGTGAGAAAATAGTCCGCGACCAAAAAAGTTTGGGAAACGCTGATTTATATATACATATATAATATAACGTAAAACACCATAAATTTGTTTTAGGAATGTCGCGACATATATTAAGAGCGCAAAATTTCGGAATTTTCGATTCGAATTGGAATACATGGCCACTAAAGTGGATCCATTCCGCTATCCATTTTTTAAATTACTGCCGGGTCGCACAAGACGTCTTTCTCGGATTGTTATGATTTTATTTTTATATTTTATATTATTATATTTTATATTATTATATATTTGTAAAATATGTTCAATAAATTTTTTATCATTCTGAAAAAATGGCAGTCAATCAAGCTGCAACTACCGCCTGCGAAATATGGCTTTCAAACTGCGCACTTTAGCTGCGGCTTTGTCGCTAAAACAAACTCGGGTTCTCACTAGACCAGATTTAAAACTAAAGCGACTAGCTAGCTGTTGATACGAAGTGTACCCAATCATTATATTGGTTTCTTCCGAGGCGCTTCAAGTCAGAAACAATGTCCTCAACATTGAACACACCTTTATAAGTCTATAACGCTCCCACTTGATACGCTAATAACAGCTGAATAATTACGTTTATTCAGCATTGACGTGTCATGAGGTACTGCAGATATATACGTGGATTATTACTTCCTTATACGTCACTATCAAATTTCAACATACAAAGCATGGGTTTATAATTTTAGTCTATTAATATAAATCAACTTTGTCCGACTTCGGCATAGACAGGGAAACACTGTTGAAACATACGCGTAAAATAAGGAGTACTATTTCAAAATATCCGCTATTGCTGCATTAACAATACAAGCCTGCTAATGCAGTCGGCAGTGGTTCAAGTGGAATGCGCACAGTTTGTGCGCAAATATACACCCAAGAATTGTTATGCAGCGGGATGATCACGACGATGCAGTGAAAGATAATGCTATCACGAGAACACAAATGATAAAATTCCTACATTTTATACTGTATATCCTTGGGAAAAAATGTAATTTATGTTTATGTTCCATGCCATGATTTTATTAATATTCTCGACAATGAATGATATACGGGTGGTAAAATGCCAAGTTATTCCAATAACATGATCATGTTTTGCAAAGTCTATAACGCTCCCACTTGATACGCTAATAACAGCTGAATAATTACGTTTATTCAGCATTGACGTGTAATGAGGTACTGCAGATATATGCGTGGATTATTACTTCCTTATACGTCACTATCAAATTTAAACATACAAAGCTTGGGTATATAATTTTAGTCTATGAATATAAATCAACTTTGTCCGACTTCGGCATTTACTATGAATCACTTATTCCAGTTGAAATATTTTATATCTTTATTTGATGAAGCAATATTCCAGAAATAATGTTCTCAATACGAAACGCACTTTTATAACTTTGTATTTCTTCAATAATAATTAAGCTTATTCAGTTTTGTGAAGGTGCATCGCCGTTTTACGTCTTATGACAATGACGTTTTGCAGATATTATGCGTGGATTATTGCTTCCCTGTGCGTCAGTATCGATTTTTTCAATAGTCAAGGAATTGCTAATCACATTTGACTCATGAATATCTATCAACTCGCTCAATTTTTTAAGTTTTTCAAAGTTTCTGAAAAAATGTTGACTCTATCACCGTTGGAAGTAAGAAATTCAGACTTCGACAAATTAACTCGACGTCGACAGCCTTAAACTGGTTTAACAGACGGTACAGTCCGGCAGATAAGGGGCCTTTCTGGGCCCAACCTTGTTTTCAGACATGAAGTTTTTTATCTGTGAATATTCATCTTGGGGTCCTTACCCATCATTTCTACATGGGTGTGGAGTTTGCAGCCTTGAGCATTTTTTTTACAGCTTGATATTTGTATTTATGTTTTTCGTCAAATCTGTGCACCATAATGGCGCACAACCTGAAACCTAATCTGCTACATATACTATGTTCAGGTTGTGCGCCATCTTGGTACACATACTACGGAAGCATCAAATTTATTAGGAAATAAAATCAATAACTTTTGGGTATTTGTTGAAAAATATCGTACCGAAAATATTTTCAGGCGACTCAGCTTTGGGTCGCGACCCATAGATAAGGAAACACTGTTGAAACATAAGCGTGAAATAAGGAGTACTATTTCAAAATATCCGCTATTGTTGCAATTAACGATACAAGCCTGCTAATGCAGTTGGCAGTGATTCAAGTGGATTGCGCATTGTTTGTGCGCAAATATACACCCGATGGAGAACAGTCAATTATTTGTTAGCAAGGATTGTTATGCAGCGGGATGATCACGACGATGCAGTGAAAGATAATCGTATCACGACTCACGAGAACACAGATGATAGAATTCCTACATTTAATACTGTATATCCTTGGAAAATAATGTAATTCATGTTTATGTTCCATGCCATGATTTCATTAAAATTCTCGACAATGAATGGAAAAACGGGTGGAAAAATGCCAAGTTATTCCAACAACATGATCATGTTTTGCAACTTACAATCAATATTTTGTACGAGCGTATGTAACTTTGTTTGACAGAGCCCCAAGAGATCTGACTGCAAATATCAAAAAAGTGAGGTCAAAAAAGTTACACTACAACATAGTCAAATGTGCTGTATTTACGATAGATAACAGATTTACCGGAAAGCATTACATGTAAAATGGTAAAATAAAGATCAATTTAGCAATACTACTTAGAACTTGGTGATATTTATCTGTTAATGATTTTATGTGTTTGTTTCGTAGGTTGAATGACAGAATCAATTGTGGTTGTTGGGGATGTTTCAAAAAAGGGTTTAATGGAAAAAAGTTTTCACAAAATGACAAGGTTTGATGGTAGTAGAGAAGTAGAAAAAATACTCCCATATTTTTTTCATTTGATAACCACGCCACAGAACTTCCCCGAAAAATATACGCACCAATTGCGATAGGCAGAAATGCCAACATGAGATTCTATCGTATTGCAAACCAATATCAGCGATTTTTAGATATATTTGCGCATTCTCATCTGAACTGCGTGGAAAAGGTTATACCTATCTACACACTTGAAAAACTATGTCAGATGAGCGTCATATTATCGAATATCAGTAAAGGAATAGTGCAATGGGAAAAAACATATGAAGCGTAACTTTCAGTAATATGCTATCAAATAATCTTATTGTAGAATATATATTTGAAAACAGTTCGTCGCGCCAACCGCAGTCCGAAACTTTTTGTCTCTGGCTGAGCTTAGATACCAATTGGCACTCATGTAAACTGGTAAGAGACAGGTTTCATATCGAAACGCTACGGGATGGAGCAGATAATATGAGTATCCATCCCCCAGCTCTCATTAGAGTGGATACTGCTGTTTTTATTGCAGATGATACTGATCTTTTTGTATTAAAGATTCATTGGCATCACCGATTTAAAGACGTCAAATGATGGATATCAATAAACCAGTTGAAAACCTACACGCAATATTACAAAACTTACTTCCAACACGCGGTTTGAATGAATAAAAAGGCTTAAACTAGTATTCTTTAGAATAGCATACAATGCTATGGGAGGAAATCATACAAAAAAGCTCGCCAAAAACCTATAGGTCAGTAAACAAGTCGAATTTGATGAATGTGCGCGTTACCACGTGCAACCGAAGTACTCAGGAAAATGTGTGTGCTGTACCAGTGAGCAAAATGTTTGACTCAACTATGTTGACATAACAGATGCACATCTAGGTTTTGCATACGCTAGGGGTCGGCAACCTACGGCCCGGATCCGGCCCACGGAGCAATATAATCCGGCCCGCGACGCTTCACTGAATTATAGTAACAAAACGGCTGTTTTGTCGATTATATTCTTTACGCAAAAGAATTTACGTGTAGACTAAATTATATTATAACATTACAAGTATATAAGTCACAATTACTCGTTTAATGAGCCTATAATTTAATTATAATTTAGACAAATGGCAACAAAACGCCGAAAAGTTGATGCTAAGTGCAAATGGTTTAATGGCGCATAAAATATTCAAATGGTCAGTCTTCGCGCACTGCTTAAAATTTAACCTCTGATCTGTGTGAAAAAAATGTGATTCATCGATCATTCGTTTGGGTTTTAACTTTCTAAAAATATGTGCGGCCCGCCAATGACTTAACCTTCGATTTTGGCCCGCGACCGCATACGCATACCATCTATCTCCACAAGGATATATTAATTTCGCCAAAGTCAATGCTGAACCTGAAAGGTTCCTGTTCTTCCAAAAGAAAACACGTTACACGTCTTTAGATACCAGTGGGTGGTTTTACATGGCCTTGTTCGGAGCGAAAGACGAGGTCGAATAGTTCAATCCATTTTAACTAATAAATTATTTCCCAAGACCCGAAGCTTTAAGCAGGAAAACGAAATGAACGAGGTTCGGCCACGATTATGCCGGACTAGTAATGGATGTTTTCCCGAGCGTCGATTTACATGTTTATATTCGTAACAATGAACAATCAGCGAAAAATCAACAATGACGTAACAATTGCATATCATCCAGTCGCCCGCAGGCACTCCTTTCGCTCAAGATATTCAAGGGTGGTTGTAAACATTGCCTCGTTTTCGTGGTTTCGCGTGTTATTGCTTATCGATCTCGATCTGTAAGTATGTTGATAGGTATTTGTTTGTTTGTCTGTCTGTCTGTCTGTCTGTTTGTTCGTCTGTTAGACACTTTTGTATGTTACGCGATATCTGACAAGGTTGAATCTGCGAGGTTGAATCTGCTCCAAATTTTGCATGGTAATTAATTATTAATGCTTTCATCTTGTCATAAGTCAACGCAACCGCGAATGAACACAATTAAATTAAAATAAAAAGACATTTCAAATTCTCGTCGTTGTCATGGAATATCGTGCGACAGAAAAAGCCATTTATACATGGTGAGATGCCTGTCGGCCTACTGTATTGTTCTGTATCCCACATTGTAAATGTTGACACCGGTTCACGTCTGATATGAGCAGCAAACTGCTTGTCCGATCAGAGTAATCTAAGGTGCCATGCCAACCGCCGCGGAATTTATTTGTATTGAATAAAAGAACGCAACGATTTTTTTACGTCAATATACATCAAACCCGCATCTCTGCAGATATTTTCATTTTGGAACCTTGGATAACGTGGAAGCGGGCAACAAGCAGGCTCTTCACATGTTGTAAGAAACTGGTTCGACAAATCACTATTCACTACCCATGCAGAGGCCGGTAGTATCAAATATAAAGACCGCGCGAACCACCAACAAAATATTCGAATGAATGAAATAGTAAATAATGACCTGTGTTTGAGTAACATACTTCAATGTTTTGTCGCGGACTAGAACTTGAAAAACCCCAAAACCAAAAAACACATTTCAAACAACCGAAAATCGATTAGGTCGACAGAAAAATGATAAAACAAAAAAATTTCTCGCTGACCAGCAGTTGGGAACCCACGTTGTAGCAGTATGGTTCGGCGCACAACTACGGTACTAAAAGCATGAATCTTTTGTGCAAAGCCCACGCCAACGTTCATAATTTAAAATTATCCAGTTAAGGTTTGGGAACGCAGATTACGCTGGAAATTCAGGTAATTTCTTGCTCTAACCCCAACTGGACAATTACTAATTGGTATTTTGAAACGTAGCGACGATGTTTTACTCAACATTTCTCATTAACACAAACAAGTAGACGAAGAAAATTTTCAAACGAGTCTTTGCAACAGCAAAAAAGTCTTACATATAAGGATTTACCAGGTCGATCAATGTTGTATTGGAAAAATAAAAAATTCTCGAATTTTTTGCGACTCTAATTTGAAATAGGCCACAGATACTGAGGAAAAAGTTACTAATAATTGAGGATGGGGTTTTCATATTTCTCTTGGGAGAGAAAAATCGATGCGCCGATTTTACTATTCAGCTATCACAGTTCCAACTGTAAAATTGAATACTTGGTTTTGCTACGCTAGCGCTGGTATATATTTTGGTAATCGCTAGGCGACGCTACTGACCCAGACTGATTTGACCATGTATATCCGAGGCTGTCATTCTTGTTCCATCTGTGCACGTGTTAAGTGCTGACTTGCTGTTTGTCTGTTACTGCTATGGTGTCTCAATGTTGAAGTGCTTGACTCTTACAATAAAGTAGTGTTGTAATGGAAACTTGGTGCTTGTTTATAAAGATCTAAAGGCAGAATACACTACACCTCCGAAAATCTTACAGATAGGTAATATATTAATTGTTTTTGCTGCTCCGGCGATGGTATATGGTTTGATTAAAACCCCTGTCTTGTAACTTTATCCTTTTGTTATTCTGTCTCGTGATTTACGTTGACAAGACAAATCCATTTGTATCCGAGATTTTATTCTATTTATATTCTATAAATATTTTTAAATGAAAGTATCAAATGTTATATTAAATTGAATCATCATCAATAGAGAACTATTATTTTCAAAACAAATAAATGGAACACGAGAGAACAAATTGTTGTTTAGAAAAGATAAAAGACTTGAGATAAATTGTATTGCTCCGTCTACTGCGGTAGCGGTTTTCAACCGGGGGTTCCGCGGTACACTAGGTCAGAGCTACTCAACTATTTTCACCGAAGTTCGGTATACAAAACCTTAAAATTATTTGGATCCGGTATTTCCAGAAAATATATTTCACAGTACGTTTAAATATATTTCAGTTCGTTCAACTTCGAGGCTGAAGAAAAAAGAAAACCGTTTCGGGTAACCGGGTAAATTTAAAAAAAATTGAGCATCCATAACGTACTTGCCGGCTTGTGATTTTTTGCTGAAGTAATGACGACGCTATTCTAAATGTTACGGTGTCACAGTTAACTACCAAAAATATTTAAAAAAAACTTAATAGATAGAAACCTACAGATACTTTTTCCGCGGAGGCGTGTCAAAACGCCCTGCCTATTATCTCCCTCGAGACAAAAAGAATCGGTGTGTGTTAGGGTTATTTCCCCGCGCAAAAAACTGGGGTTCTAATGCGAATCCTTTTTTTTACCTTTGTCTTTCTGTATACCTATGGACGCGCTTTGGAAGAAGCCTCTATGTTTTTTCCGTGGGTCTGGGCCACGTCACTATAAATCACGTATCAAGTATATATCTGTAAAAACGAGTAGAGACAATTTTGAAATAGGCTTTTGTGATTTAAATGATATTCTCGTTACATTTTAGTCAGTAACAGTTGGTAGATATTTCTATCCAAAATCAAAAAAAAGTGTAGCTTATTTATTATATGGCAACCCGTAAAGATATTGGCGGTTATTTCCCCTTTATTTTTTGTCTGAACTGTTTTAGTTGACTCCGTTCAATCTTAGGTTGGGTTAAGTCAAGTTAGTAAGACGAACACGGAAAAGTGAGAGAAAGAAAACGAATCCGGATATTAGTGTCAGGGACATAAAGGGGATAGTATGGGGTGACCCGAAAAATGAACCCAGTTCATTTGGAACCTATTGTATGGGTTCCGTTTTTGGGGTCAACCAGTATATTCAGTGGTGAGATTCAGCCGGTTCGCACCGGTTCTATGAAACCGTCTCACGGAATTTTATAAGATCAGCGAACCGGTTAGCATTAATGGTTAATGTCAATGTTCTTTTTGTAACAGAACCGGCTGAAAAATATGACTTTTGTGAAGGAACCGGTTGACAAAAAATTTGAATCCCATCATTGGGTATATTCCATCGGGCAGATTTAGAAAAACTGGAGTCAGTGACTTAAATCACGTTTTTGAAGACCCAACGTAACTCAGGTTATTTAAACTCGATTCCGCTAACACCCAGAGAGAATCGACTTTAGACTCGAAGATAATTTTGAGCGAGTATTTATAATAGCAAACAAATCTGACATATAAGGCTTTACCAAGTCGATCAATGTTGTATTGAAAAAATTCTCGAATTTGTTGCGACTCTTATTTGAAATAGGCCACAGTGCTGAGGGAAAAGTTACTAATAATTGAGGATGAGGTTTTTATATTTCTGTTGGGAGAGAAAAATCGATGCGCCGATTTTACTATTCAGCTTTCACAGCTCCAACTGTAAAATTGAATACTTGGTTTTGCTAAGCTAGCGCTGCTATATGTTTTTTATAATCACTTTGTTGTTAATTGATCAATATGTATTGTGTCATTCATTCCTCCGAACATCGTAAAATTAGTCAATATATGATATTTCAAAGAATATCGAGTACGGCTTATTTTCGTTCTCAGTTACGTGAATCGCCAAATTTTAAGGATATTCATCCCAATCAGCGAGGCGGTATTTTCGAGTCCCAGACAAAAATATAAGGTGATTTCCCGAGAACAAAATCCCTGTCTTGTAACTTTATCCTTTTGTTATTCTGTCTCGTGATTTACGTTGGCAAAACGAAACCGTATTGTAACTGAAATTATATTCTATTTATATTCTATAAATATTTTTTAATGAAAGTATTAAATGTTATATTAAATTGAATCATCTTCAATAACTGCAACAAGTGACATCCGTATTGGTACATGTATTTTATTTATTTCACACCGCATATCGGTTTCGCACGTCTAAAATAAATATGTGAATCTAACCCCAAAAATGATGGAAAACAATAAAAGGTCTAAAATCATAATCGGAACAGTGTAACGATATTAAGGCGAATGTTTGAATTTGGGCATTCTCACAAAATTTAGCATCTTGTAACGAAATATCAGTACCAACGAAAACAATGCCGCTCTAGTATCTGATTATACGTTTAAGCATTATTTATCAGAGTATTCATTAGAAAGTTACAGTCAAAATATAAAAGATATACGTTCTTCTCACAACAGATTTTTAAAGTTTGTTACATACCATCTTCACTGTATTCTTATACATATTATTGTCAAACGAATCTTTGGTATTTTTGGTATATACCGGGATTAAAGTTCGGGACATTATAAATCGGAATCGAAAATTCCCGTGCAACGAACCCTAAAACAGGCCATCGATTTTAACGATAATTCTGTGCGAGAACCAAAAAGTAATTATCGTCGTCCACGTGGAATAAGATATGCATAAGTTGATGGAAATTTGTGATTTTGGGACCTGAATACACTCTACCGGGTAGAGTGTATACCGGGAACGCCCCTGACTGTCATTTTGATACTTTTAACAGGAACAGCCTTACGTGACTAAGATAAAATAATCTTACTTAATTACATTTTATTGCTAACATGAAGCCCTTCGGATATCTATGTAAAGACAGACAGCAAAACGAAGACAAATGTGACTCGATCAACTCAACATCGACTTTCAACCTCGAACGTATGTTAAGTTTTTTTTTATCCTCGGTGGAAAGAATAGTGGATAGGACGACTTTACCGTTATAGACATGTCGTTCGATTACCTGTCCCTACCTGTGGAGTTGGGAAATTTTATAATCAGACTCCGAAGTTAAAAAAAGTAACTCCGACTTCAGCTCCGAATTCAACGAAAACTCAACTTTATTACCAAAATAGCGTATGCAAGACTTCTAATACACTGTAAAAAAACGCTATCCAAAGCCTAATGCTTTTTGAGTTCATGTTAAACAATTTGACACCGATTATCAGCATTTAAATATTACTGAGACTCGTAAATTCAGAATTCTGACTCTTTGAAAAGACGACACCAACGAAATTTTGTCAAACTCCGACTGCACAGCCCAGAGCGTGTATGGGGTTAGTTTACCTGTTTATCAATTAGAAAAAGCAACCGACCTCCATGTGTTTTTACTTTAAGAATAAGCTGACATTACGTGTATAGTCTTGTGTGACTGATTGTTGTAATGATGAGCTAGCAATGGCGGACTGCCCTTTCCCGCTAATGTGCTCGTCTGGTCATTGCGTGATTGAACAGTCGATGACGACCTTTTTGTTGTCACGCGCTCGCTCTATTATATACATGAAGGCGAGGCTGTCGGTTTTATCCCCCGAATTATTATCATTATCAAAAACTCGACATAGGCAGCAGAAACGTTTGGCACGCTCCATATGATAATATATTTTTAAGATCAAAAACCGAATAACCTGCGCGCCCGAGAACATCAGTCATGGATCTATAAAAGACTACGGTACTTTATTTGAAAAACCGGGATCTCCCTGGTTCGGCATTGCATATATAACTAACAAATTTATAATTTTTGCCTAGGTCGTCTGTTTGTGAAAGAAGTTTTGATTAGACACTGCGTCATAAGTGAAGAAATGAAACTCAGAATGTTGGAGGAATGGGCTATATCGGGATTTGGTACGTGGAGAAATCTCACGCACAGTATTAGTCAGAGGCACCAAATTCCCCCAACAATAATTTACTGTATGTGTTTTAAATGCGATTTTGCAACATTAGCAGTAAGACACAAACTTTCACGTCTTTCTGCTGCCTCCGTGAAGGACTCACTGATGCCTCGAATTTTCATGACTTACTTATTCTTCATCCAAATAAACCAACCAAGGTAGAAAAATGTGATCGTAAAAAGCGCGAGTACGCCTCCCCCTTCCCCCAAAAAATAAAACAAAATAAATTGGAATGGATACACTTTTGAGCTCACATAGCATTTTTTTGTGAAATTGTGGCACACAGTGACTACTTATGTATCTCGGGCTCATGTTCCAAGACATGATCCGTCGTTCACAATTGTTTCACAATTTTACGAGCCTGTTTTATTGTTTTTTCATCTAAATTTCCTTACTGTTTTTAGTGTACGATAAGGACGCCATGTTGGCACTGACGACTGAAATTTTGAGATTCGCACCGATGACAGTATTTGGTAAGATTGTGATTAATAAATAGTTCCGGCGAGAGCCTGTTGGTTTCAATTTACTATTGAATGTTATCTTCCGTGACAATACCTATCATAGTGATTTCCGTAACAAAGAGCAATAAAGCCGATAATGAGGTAACAATTACTAAAAATGCGACCACTCAGACACTTATTTTGCTCAGACAGATATTAATCAAACATAGCTGTAAACGCAGCTCGTCAATACCTGTAAGTGGGCAATTATGTTATATGAAATGGTGGTTTTGAAAATGAATCCTGTTTGTAGGCGCCAACTTCCTAAAACAGTCTCAAAATAAGTTGAAAATTTTACAATCATAAATCATAGAAAGAATTATTTCGGGGGTCAAGGGTCGAGAAACATCCATTGGTGCCGTGTTGTGATTTAGAAAAATGGTCGTTCGATTGTTCGGCCCTCAGTGTCACCATCGCTGTATGTTTTGGCCCATTGGGATAAATAGTTACACCCCCTTGCCTAAACAATAACTCTTGTATCGTTCCAGGCGAAAATTCTTCCTTCGAATGTTGTGCCATCTATACTGTAAGAATCATCCCAGACGATTCCTGGATGCGTTTTGTGCGTCTCAACCTCAAGTTGAGTGAGGATGTGATCGAGAGAGTCAAACTAGATGGAAAACTCACTGAAGAGCAGAAGTACCAGATCGCAAACTTTGCGGTGACAGACTGACGTGTAAATTTTTAGGTCTTATTTCAGTGGCTCCCAGCCGTTTTCAATGAATATATCTCTTCGGATAGCTTGTGCTATTTGCGGCCTGTTTGAATAGTTTATAATGTATGTATAAATATGTATTAAATCAACATTAAACAACTAGTAAATATCAAAAATAATACACCGAATACAAAGTAATATTTTTTAATTTTTTTCCCGAAATTTTTTTTTCTCTTCTTTGCAGCGAACTTTATGATTTTTGAGTCTCTTTCTACGATTTTTTTTTTTCAAAAAGAGGAACGCTTCACGATTGTGCGTGTCATCTTATCGCCATTGAACGTCTCTGACTATGAAAAATAGCGCCGTCTTGTGTGAAAAGATTTAATTTAAATATTTTCTTTTATAGGTACAGCTTCAGAAGATAAGAAGGATATGGACGTCCTCACCTTACGCTTACATAAAAAAAAAAACATTATAAAAATATTTCTACACACAAACATCTATTAGCATTAGAAGAATATTTCAACCGTTAATTTAGAATCCGCGTGTATTTGTAGTAATTTTTTTCTGTGTCAACCTTTTAATTAGGCCTATTGTCAAAACGCAGCGGCTTGTATTACTGTCTTGAAATCACAGGTATATTACCAGTAAAATTACTTTATACAGTTACAGCGTATATAAAAGATGACTGGTCTTACCATTGAACCGCATTTGCAGAAAAAAAACAATAATCAGCCAGTCGATTCCTCGGTTATATTTGTTTGGGAGGCGTTAACTGCTTGTGTCGTGTGTTACGATGCGTTTCCGAATTTAAATAAAATTTCCGAATTCGGTTTATTCAGTACAAAAATGAAAAAAAGAACTATTGTTCTAACAGGCGGTTCAAACATTCAGAATCTTCCCTATTTATTTAGGGCGGGAATATACTTAGTGTGTATCGCCATACTTACCCATATTTGGTATGTATATTTGAAAAGAGAAATGAAAATTATGTTCTGATCGGTAAAAAGATTGAGAATTTCCCCGCCCAAATACCCAAGAAAAATGGCGGGAAGATTTTGTGTATATATTGTCTTCGGGACGAAATGTGGCGTCATATCAGAAATCACGATATCATAAATTGAAATCATATCACACCATAGCCAACATATAATTTCAGAGCGCATGGTTACTTTGAATGGGTACGCTGTACCAACGAATAACATTTTGTTCAACTTGGCATTTCATGACGGTAACTCAAACCGTTGCTTTTTGGCGTTTCGCTATTTTAGATTTCGGGTGTAATTACTTGTATTTTGACGTGATTTATGGTGTTATTGTGCTAGTTTACCTCCCCTGATTTATCCATCCACAATTTATATACTTTGTCGAGATATAACATTAGAATTTCTTGAACACAACGTTGAATCAAGCTTCGTTATTCTATTGTTTTTATCAAAATCGGGACAATTTTTCGTAAACTAGTAGGCAAAGCTTTTTCATATTTCAGACAATTTTTTTTGTGACGAAAATTATGATTTCTTTGCTTTCGTTCGTGTTCTTGATATGCTTGCATGTAATTTTGCATTCTTTTTTCGTAAATCTCATCGCTTACAGCCCATGACTTCACAAATTACTTTCAAAACTCACGTAAAAACTTGAAACGAGTCATCGATCTCATAATGCGACCCCAACTTGTCTTTGCATGACATTGTCCCAAATTCGAATATTCGTTTGCAATTGGCCACGTAAACTCAACTCAGTCTTCTCTCAACTGTTTGTAGCAATTCGCAAGTCCTGTTCAGCAAGACTCGCGAATCGCTCAACAAAACAGCCACAGAATATATTCCAACATATTAAAACGTCAAACCTCCTCTTTAATCTCGACTTTGAAAGTGGCTCGTTAAGAGTAAAATAAAAAAAATAACTCCTCAAAAAACATCCTCTAATTCGGACAACAGCTATAAACAAAAACAGAATAATTAATGGATATTAATAAATCAAAAAGAACTAAAAACACGAATTCGGGACAGCGCTGCTTACGTCCGAAGGTCGGTATAAGGACTATCAAACCGAGGGATCGGCTCATGAGCCAAGATTCCCAAGAAATGAATGCTTAATTATATGGAACCATTCACTAAGCATCTCCATACATTGTTTCATGGTCGTATAATGTTCACACTTATCCCGCTTTTATTATATTTCAATGCTTTCAAAAATGCTTTTCTATGAAATCATGTGTTACGTAAAATCTTTTCTATTAACAAATAGTATATGTCACGATTGGTGAATTTCAAATATTATTAGAAAGTGCAACTATTAGGGCCGGAATGTCAAACTCAAACTAAATTTTTAGTGCTACATTAGCGAGATTCTAATTCTGATAACAGAACTATTTATAACTTTCATCACTCGTTGATGCCAAGAATTAGATTTGAAATTGGTGCTACGCGAAATATTTACTTTCCCACACGTAACTAAATTCTCACTCCGATTGCTTAAAAGCCCCAACTCCACGGAATCACCTTGAATTCCCCCTAACCCAACATTTTGTCTTGAGTTACAGTGCGTATTTTTTCATTGCTTTTTGCTATGTCGAATATATTTTACTTTAACTATGATAATAATTGATTACTGTGGAATCAGTATACTGCCTAGAATAAATGCTTTCTAAAACTATTTCCGAAAGAGTTGTAGGCGGCCTCCATTTTATTTTTCCGAATTTCTTAAACTGTAATTGTGCTATAAAAAGCATTGTAAAAAAATTTGTTTCATCAATCAGGTAATATTGGTCTTTCTTACCCCCTCACAGACTCCATTTTATGGACCTCCTATTGATCAAACAATAGAAACTTAATCCCAATATCGGCCGCTAAGAACTTTTGACTGTTTCCTCTTGTCGGAGATTCCCGATTTCACAGTTGTGTAGCTAAAATTTAATTATCGAGATAAAATAACTCCTATGTTTGTGTGTAGATAGATAAGAAACCCTAAACCTTGTACTTGGAATACACTGATCCACAAATTTTCGGAATGGATGAGGTTCATCCACCTGGATATGCGTTTGAAGGTATGTGTTCAGGTGTAAAATTCTTCCCTTTGCTAACTCAGTGTCTCCAAAAACAAATTTGTTCCAGAGCCCATTTTTGGCGCTCCATAAGTATGTGTACCAAGATGACGCACAACCTGAAACCTAACCCGGCACACATACTGTGTTCAGGTTGTGCGCCATCTTGGTACACATACTTCGGGAGCACCGATTTCTTTAGCACAAACCAACGACAAATTGGAATTCGAAATTCAATTTTATTGAAACCACTTTTATTCGATCAGAAGTGAAAGAGACTTGACTACGCCACTTCGGTATGCGATCTCACTTCTTTAACGTGCTCTCAGTCGCATACCGAATAGCCACAATGCGTTTACGCTCATAAAGACATTCTCTCAGAACTCAGTTCCTAACCCTAACTGTCACCACTGAGATCGCATGCCAGAGTAGTACCGACTTCGCCCTATCTCAATAATAATTAAATGATTACATTAACAGGCATTCTCCAGGAGTATGGCCGCAGTATTAGCAACGAAAGGTGGTTCGGCTACTGCAGGAACCTTGGCATCCCACCAGCTGATATTGATCGTTGGAAAATGTCAACTTTACGAGAGGAGGAGAAGTATCATATGCTCCAGGACGCATTCAGAAAAGGTTATTTACATTTTGATCACAATTTATCTTGGTAGTTTAAACTTTTAGGATATGTTATTCTCTTTGCCTATTTGGAATTTTTTTATTCCTTCCTCGCTAGAAAGGGAAGACGTCGTGTACTTGTTCGCGTACCACTGATTTTATATATTCACATTTTAGACCGGCATGGAGTCTCGGGAAGAGTGCAAAGGTTTTTTGGATCGCAGAATGCGCTAGTCTGGGACGATGGTGGTAAGAAAACTTATTTCACGACTTATTTCCACTTTAAACTGTGCAAACATACGGGCACTTACTCAGAAGTGAATAAAACTCGTTTTTGAGCAAACTTGCAGGCACTCACTCAGAAGTAAAGAAGACTCATTCTTGAGCAAAGTTAGGCCCACTCACTCTAAGGTAAAAGAGACTCATTTTTGAACAAAGTAACGGGGACTCAGAAGTAAAGAAGATTCATCTCAGAGCAAAGTTACGGCACTCACTCAAAAGTGAAGGAGACTCATCTCTGAGCAAAGTTTCAGCACTCACTCAGAAGTAAAGAAGACTCATCACTGAGCAAAGTTACGGGCACTCACTCAAAAATGAAGGAGACTCATCACTGAGCAAAGTTACGGGCACTCACTCAAAAATGAAGGAGACTCATCACTGAGCAAAGTTACCGGCACTCACTCAAAAGTGAAGGAGACTCATCACTGAGCAAAGTTACGGGCACTCACTCAAAAGTGAAGGAGACTCATCTCTGAGCAAAGTTACGGGCACTCACTCAAAAATGAAGGAGACTCATCACTGAGCAAAGTTACGGGCACTCACTCAAAAATGAAGGAGACTCATCACTGAGCAAAGTTACGGGCACTCACTCAAAAGTGAAGGAGACTCATCACTGAGCAAAGTTACGGGCACTCACTCAAAAATGAAGGAGACTCATCACTGAGCAAAGTTACGGGCACTCACTCAAAAATGAAGGAGACTCATCTCTGAGCAAAGTTACCGGCACTCACTCAAAAGTGAAGGAGACTCATCTCTGAGCAAAGTTACGGGCACTCACTCAAAAGTGAAGGAGATTCATCTCTGAGCAAAGTTACGGCACTCACTCAAAAGTGAAGGAGACTCATCACTGAGCAAAGTTACGGGCACTCACTCAAAAGTGAAGGAGACTCATCACTGAGCAAAGTTACGGGCACTCACTCAAAAGTGAAGGAGAATCATCACTAAGCAAAGTTACGGGCACTCACTCAAAAGTGAAGGAGACTCATCACTGAGCAAAGTTACGGGCACTCACTCAAAAGTGAAGGAGACTCATCACTGAGCAAAGTTACGGGCACTCACTCAAAAGTGAAGGAGAATCATCACTAAGCAAAGTTACGGGCACTCACTCAAAAGTGAAGGAGACTCATCTCTGAGCAAAGTTACGGGCACTCACTCAAAAGTGAAGGAGACTCATCTCTGAGCAAAGTTACCGGCACTCACTCAAAAGTGAAGGAGACTCATCTCTGAGCAAAGTTACGGGGACTCACTCGGAGGTAAAAAAGACTCACCGTTGAGCAAAGTTACGACACTCACGCAGAAGTAAAGAAGACTCATCTCTGAGCAAAGTTACGGGCACTCACTCAGAAGTAAATAAGATTCATCCCTGAGCAAAGTTGCGGGCACTCACTCAAAAGTGAAGGAGATTCATCTCTGAGCAAAGTTACGGCACTCACTCAAAAGTGAAGAAGACTCATCTCTGAGCAAAGTTACGGGCACTCACTCAGCAGTGAAGGAGATTCATCTCTGAGCAAAGTTACGGGCACTCACTCAGCAGTGAAGGAGATTCATCTCTGAGCAAAGTTACGGGCACTTACTCAGAAGTAAAGCAGATTCATCACTGAGCAAAGTTACGGGCACTCACTCAGAAGTGAAGGAGATTCATCTCTGATCAAAGTTACGGGCACTCACTCAGAAGTAAATAAGATTCATCTCTGAGCAAAGTTACGGGCACTCACTCAAAAGTGAAGGAGATTCATCTCTGAGCAAAGTTACGGGCACTTACTCAGAAGTGAAGAAGATTCATCTCTGAGCAAAGTTACGGCACTCACTTAAAAGTGAAGGAGATACATCTCTGAGCAAAGTTACGGGCACTCACTCAAAAGTAAGGGAGACTCATCTCTGAGCAAAGTTACGGGCACTCACTCAAAAGTGAAGGAGATTTATCTCTGAGCAAAGTTACGGGAACTCACTCAGAAGTGAAGGAGATTCATCTCTGAGCAAAGTTACGGGCACTCACTCAGAAGTGAAGGAGATTCATCTCTGAGCAAAGTTACGGGCACTCACTCAGAAGTGAAGGAGATTCATCTCTGAGCAAAGTTACGGGCACTTACTCAGAAGTGAAGGAGACTCATCTCTGAGCAAAGTTACGGGCACTCATTCACTCAGCAGTGAAGGAGATTCATTTCTGAGCAAAGTTACGGGCACTTACTCAGAAGTAAAGAAGATTCATCACTGAGTAAAGTTACGGGCACTCACTCAGAAGTGAAGGAGATTCATCTCTGAGCAAAGTTACGGGCACTTACTCAGAAGTGAAGGAGATTCATCTCTGAGCAAAGTTACGGGCACTCACTCAGAAGTGAAGGAGATTCATCTCTGAGCAAAGTTACGGGCACTCACTCAAAAGTGAAGGAGATTTATCTCTGATCAAAGTTACGGGCACTCACTCAGAAGTGAAGGAGATTCATCTCTGAGCAAAGTTACGGGCACTTACTCAGAAGTGAAGGAGACTCATCTCTGAGCAAAGTTACGTGCACTCACTCAAAAGTGAAGGAGATTCATCTCTGAGCAAAGTTACGGGCACTCACTCAGCAGTGAAGGAGATTCATCTCTGAGCAAAGTTACGGGCACTTACTCAGAAGTAAAGAAGATTCGGGGCTCCCGAAGTATGCGAACCAAGATGGCGGACATCGGAATGTAATATGTGTACTAGGTTAGGGTTAGGCCATAGTTTTAGGTATAAATACTACGGGAGGCTCTTGGCTAGTCTTCGAACTGATATTAGGACTAAAATAAGGAAAATTGGATAAAAATTATCGCCTAACCCTAACCTGTTACCCATGTTACGTTCCGATGTCCGCCATCTTGGTTCGCATACTTCGGGAGCACCGAAGATTCATCACTGAGCAAAGTTACGGGCACTCACTCAGAAGTGAAGGAGATTCATCTCTGAGCCAAGTTACGGGCACTTACTCAGAAGTAAAGAAGATTCATCTCTGAGCAAAGTTACGGGCACTCACTCGAAAGTGAAGGAGATTCATCTCTGAGCAAAGTTACGGGCACTTACTCAGAAGTGAAGAAGATTCATCTCTGAGCAAAGTTACGGGCACTTACTCAGAAGTAAAGAAGACTCATCTCTGAGCAAAGTTACGGGCACTCACTCAGAAGTGAAGGAGATTCATCTCTGAGCAAAGTTACGGGCACTTACTCAGAAGTAAAGAAGATTCATCACTGAGCAAAGTTACGGGCACTCACTCAGCAGTGAAAGAGATTCATCTCTGAGCAAAGTTACGGGCACTTACTCAGAAGTAAAGAAGATTCATCACTGAGCAAAGTTACGGGCACTCACTCAGAAGTGAAGGAGATTCATCTCTGAGCAAAGTTATCGATCACTCACTCGGAGGTAAACGAGACGCATCCTTGAACAAAGTTACGACACTCACTTAGTAGTTAAGGAGACTCATTTATGAGCAAAGTTGCGGGCACTTACTCATATGTATAGGAGACACATTTTAAGCAAAGTTGAGGGCATTTAGGGTCCGACTCTGGTTTGACGAAAATATTGACTACGGCACTGGATCTGAAATCTGGGAAAGTGTCTAAATATTTTCCATGTAGTTTTCTATTTATGTTGATTTAACTTTGGCAGGTGAGTTGGATGATGTGACCGTCTATGGCATTATCGACGCCATACCAAAAGATGAATGGCCACGCTTCGCACGTCTCGTTCTTGGCGTAAGGCATGCCAGATTTAGCGCTTTCAACCTCACCGAAGAACAAAGAGTGTTGATGCTGAAGAAATGGGCGTTTGATCGTAAGTTAAATTCAAAAGTTTCTAAGAATATGGTTTAAACGAGACTAGCGCTGTTATGAAATGCCACACGGTGGCTCATGATACGGCTACGAAATTGGGCCGCATGTCACGAAAAAATGTACCGGATTTCATATAAAAGTGTTCCTTAGATTTATTTTGGCGGAATGTCGCATGGTCTATCAGCTGTGTCGATTTTTTTTCACAATCTTACAAAACAAATGAAATTACCGTCGTTCCTAAGATGGTTTTTTTTTCGAAAGAGATTTCCTAAAATCCCATATTTAAGCCAAATACTAATCAATTTTCTACCTTAACGTATCTGAATATCATATTTCTAGAACACCAATCAGTTGATATAAGAGCAAGGTTGGAAGAAGCTTATCGCACTCTTGGACTGCAAGGTAAGATGTGACAGTTGTATATAGGGAAAGTTGGGGCCCTGTTTTTTCTTTTGCATCTCTCGAGCCCATAACTTGCACATTTATTTGGCATTGCTGGGCTGATGCAAAGAGGGGTAAAAAGTAAGTCTTTATTCCCACTACACTCGAAATTAATCAAGTCAATGCTGTCCAGGAAACAATACAGTGTTATATTTATCATTTATGCAAAGCCGCAGATTATTTAATTTTGATATGGAAAATTATGAAATCTTGTTTTTTATCATTTCTATAGTTAATGCTGTTGGAAATTTTTTTTCCCATTTTATATTTTATTTAAATACTAGGGCGGTGGTTATTAAACTTTCGTGATTCTTGCCCCTCCAGGACGCTCTCAACACTTAAGAGCTCTTGCACTTTTATGAAAAAAATACCAGGTTTTGGTAATAACGTATTTCCATTACGTCTAACACTACAAAAGTCAACAAACGAAAGTAAAGAACGCTTTCAAGTCAAGCTCATTCTATCCAACCAGTAAAAAAACAATCACATACAAATGATACAATATTCAAAAAAGCAGCGACACCCAAGGTTGCAGTCAAAATTTTAAACAAATCACTGTCAATCACATCAATTTACTCACTGTGAATTGTAGCCAGTGAAACCGTTTGCATGTGGCCCTCAGAAACCGCTCATCGAGCCTCACTTTGAGAAACCTTGTAGGATAGTACCGACAAAAAGTTTCAATTTGCCTGTCGAATCTCAGTCAGGTCGGTTGTTACCGAGTTCCCCACCAAAATATGACGTAGCACGAATTTTTGGCATGATTTCAATATAAGCCCTCCGTTTAAAATAAAACATAGAAAAGTTTTTGACCTTGTCGATAGCAAGAATCTCTCCGACACGTTTTAAATACAGTAATTAATCTAAAACGTGTAAGAAGGTAAAGCGTGTCATTCATAAGTAAACGGATATTGCTTTTGATATATTTGTAAATCTCGTAATTCTTTTTTTTTGTAATTTTGTTTTTGATGAACGAAAATGAAAGACATCTCCCCAAAATAAGCCCTAGTGTTATTGTTTGAAAGAAAATTGAAATAAGACCCTGTTCTGTTTTCGGGGAAATACAGTTGATTAGGCCATCAATTATACATCCATATACTGTACCCGGACCTGGCAGCTCTACTTGTTACTTGCTGACCATTTATTATTGCATTGCTCTTTTGTTTTTCAGGACCGATTAACGTTGAGAACATCACCTTGAATACAGAAAATGTCCATGTAGATAGCTAATGTGGCGGGACTGGAGTTGTACTATTTTTTATTGTGTGTTATATTATTTATATTTTTTGTATGGTTATTGCATATGCATTGGTGTGTGGAGTCTGAGCCCTAATTCGCCCTACAGTTGGTTTCAGTTACTCGACTCCAACAACCACTGCATATGTGAACTGGCTGTAGTTCGCATCCTTCGTCCTTCTTGATTCTGCTGTCGCTGGGTGAGGACCGTATTTTGTCGCTCTTATTTTATCTGCTTTAAGCGTGGATTTTACACTATTTTAATAAAGTCTCTTCGTTTGCATCGTGAACTTCGAACCTATTTGTGTGTCTTTGCAGCACATTGGATCTTCTGAACTAATTATTACAGTAATACTAGACTGTATTAGTGGCGAGCACCTACCAGTATTCCGGTTAAGTCGTACCGTTGCGCTAACATGGAGAAAATGACATTGTGACATATATATAGGGAACAACAAAAACAAATTGTGCAGAAAATTATAAACACACATTTCGATTGCCGATTTACCTACAGTTATGAAAGTTATATGATCCTTTAGGTCAGAGCTTCCTGACTTTTGGTCCAGTGGTTCGCAACCTTTTTGTCTTTGCGGACCCTACTGGTGCTCTCAAAACAGTCGCGGACCCCTCAAAAGTTTTTTTTATTTGAAATTTAGTTTATAGCTCAAACAGCAACCTAATGTTCCATACAGATTTAACCATGTCAAAAATAACACCAAACTAGTGGACATTTTCATTTATCTTGTCAAATCGAATACACTTGATGTGATTTCTGCTGTTGCATATCAGGAGCAAGTCTTGAAATACGTGGTCTTGTTTTTGATAACGATAGACGCATATCGCCTTCGACGTTTAGTTGGTGACGAGCCTTGGATTTGATATGAACGAGAGTAGAAAATCCACTTTCACAAAGGTAAGTAGAGGAGAATGGAACAATAACACGTATTGCTTCCATCGATACTTTTGGGTACGACGGCAAAATGGCGCACCAAAACTGAGAAAGTGATTTGTGAGAGAGGTGCTGAAGATAGCACAACATAAAACGCATTGCGGTTTTTCCTTGCCACCCTCGGACACTGAGGTAAACCCCATTTCAAGATAACTTTCCGAGTACTTTCTTGATTTAGCTGTGCTGGTTAGGTTTTAAAAAGCAACACAATCTCCCTTGTTACACGTTGGCTGTAGGACAACTAGCTACTTGGCTTCAAATGAGAACGTGACCAGTGACCACATGCCCTTGAAATCACTGTAGCTGCGTTCTCGTATTTATCATTGTGATGTCATAACTCGTATTTGTGACAATAGGTCTACGGGAGATAAATCAAAATAGTTTTTGTAGGCTATTGTCACATTGCCATAGGCAGCAACTGTTCGAGCGTATTACAAAAAAAAAAAAAAAATAACGATATTAAACTGCAAATAATTTCCAAAAATCTCAATTTAATCGCGGAACCCTGGGAATGCTTCGCGGACCTCTGGTTGAGAACCCCTGCTTTAGTCGCTGTTTATTTTTATCCAGAGTCGTATGAGCCCCCAAGTATTTAATGTAAATATTTTTACAACACAGACTTATTTGTAATAAATGTTTGTTCCCAACAAACTTTCTGTGCTGTATTTCGATTGCAGAAAATCGCCGAGAACTTATCAAATACTAAATATCCTAAAAGAGATAGTATATTTTCGAATCTGCCATTACACTACAAAGAGTCAAAGAGAACGCAAGCTCAAGAAAGGTTTAAAAGTACGATGTATATATGTGGTACAAAAAAATCGTACTGTGTGATGCAGCATAAAAACCTTTCAAGTCGGGATGTAGTTAGGCTTGCACGTAATTTACGGAATTACGGAATTATTTCGAATTACGCAAGCGAAGTCACGAATTACGTAAAGTCGTAATTATTGGTCGAGCGCTTTCGCGATTGAAACGAGCTCTCTTCAGAGCAGTCAATTCCGTCGATTGTAAAAAATTAAAGTTTAAGTAAAAGAAGTTAGAGTTCCGGTATTCGCAGCCGTTTTTCTCTCTCTTGTTAGGCAGATGGGGAGGGCATAACGCGTCATTTACTAACCTATTATCAACTTATCTAAGATGGCCAATGTACATATTAACCGTAAATAAGGAATAGAATTGTGTCGAGACCGATGGACGCCAACACACCTGGTTTCAACTTCTTCGGGTGAAATGAGTGAAGAATGTAAGAGATCAACTTATAAAACATGGTCTATTTGTAAATGTCGTGATAATTAATGTCGCGCTTATCAAACAGCAAGAGACGGAAGAGAAATTGCGTAATGAACCAACGCAACTTAGTCCTTTCGGCATCGGTAAAGCGATTGAGACGGCAGAGAAACAACATTACGACGGGATTTCCCGTGTTTATTCTGCGCGAAATCCATTTTCTATTACAAAATCTTGATGTTCTGTTACCGGTTTTATCGTTATATATCTGTCCGGACTTGGCATTGCTCAATATGTTTTTTCACAATGCCTCGCAAATCGCAATATGTCGGCCAAATATGATTACCTGTCTTTACCAAATGCGGCAACTTATTTTGATTTATCGTCGACCTGAATACCACCGGCACTCGACCAAACTTGTGTCAATCTTGGCAAATAGGATTGTCGACTTGAGTTAGAAAAATAAATTAATATTTTCATGAGTGCAAAATAAATGTCACAAAATGCATTGTTTTGCGATATAACTTTGTATTTTCGGAGAAGGCATGTCATATAAGTACGGTATTTTAAATAATGCGCAAATAATTAATATTTGATCTAAATTTATCGTAAATAATGTTATAACATTTAGGCCGCGAAATGATTTAATGTAAAATGAAGCATGGAATTCGGAATATCGTCAATAAGTCGGCATCAATAATTATTATAAAATGCTAACTAAGTAGTAAAGTCGGATATTGTAAAAAACGGTGAAATAACAAGTCTTCGTCGCGAGGCAAGCGAAAGTATAATCAAACGAGAGAATACGCTTGTAGTTGATTAATAAATTAGCAACCCGGAATTTTTATTCAATACGAAAGTCGTATTAATACGTCAATACGATTTTAAAAAAGTGCGTAATGAACCAATACGATTTTAAAAAAGTGAACTATCGTTTCTTAAATATATTACCAGTGTTGGTAATGATAAAATTGATCGCATAAAATTTGGTGATAAAGTTGATTAAGGAAAATCAAAGCTAATGCAAAAGATAAAAATCAGAATAAAATTATTTTGAATTCACTCCTTGATATTTGTCTTTAACATCTGTCTCCGGCGTGTGGTACTGCCGGGAATATGAAAACCAAACTTCGATGTCCCATTCGGAATAGAAGTGGATTAAATTGGTTGGTATGCTAGGTTTAAATGTGTGAAAAAAATATCGCAATTACGGGGTCATTACGTAATCGATTTGGCCGTAATTACGGAATTGATTTTTGTCAATTACGTGCAAGCCTAGATGTAGTATTTGAACATTGTCAGGTAAAAAAAAGGATTCGCATTAGAACCCCGGTTTTTGCGCGGGGAAATAACCCTAACACACACCGATTCTTTTTGTCTCGAGGGAGATAATAGGCAGGATGTTTTGACACGCCTGCGTGGAAAAAGTAATTGTATAACAGACCTGGGGTGGGCAAACTATGGTGCGTGCGCCAAAGCATTTTGAGTGAACCCCCCTCTTGGATAAGGTTGTGAAAATGTCTTACCACTCCATAAAAAATCAGGTTTAATTTATTACTTCAATTAAACTTCAAAAATTTATTAAACCTTATTATTGAGACTACTTTGAGGTGATTAGAGCCATCTGAAAATCGACTAACAGAAAATGACTCGACTTGGATGTCCTGGGACCCCCTAGACTTGACTCATGGTTCGGGAACTGCTTCCCAGCACTGTTAGTTTATTACCACCCTTACAGCAATTTTCACCATAACCTCTCCCCCTTGCAGTGACCATCAATACTACACGAAAACTATCCATTGAAGGGAAATCACCGTACTAAATTGTGTGCTAATTTGCACAATATGCATATATTGAAGAAATGGGAAGCGAACAACAAATCAGAATTTAACATGGAAATGGAAACTTTTATGACACAATCGATCTTGGGTTACTAATCACTACTGAAATTAACAAAAGGTTCTTAGAATAATTAACAATGAAAACAATTTTTTTTATGTATACAACGAATTACAGTGATAAAGCCATCGAGCAAAACGGCAAATGAGTTAATGCATCGATAAGAAAACATGTATTTTTACCCCTGTAAGCGTCTTTTTAAAAATAAAATGTCGGATCAGTTTTGAAGCTTGATGTGGAAAATCTGAGCAACACTGAACAGTTTGGCGCGGACGGGTTGTGACCCGCTTGTTACACACTCCTGCTCTGAAGCATAAAGTTGATTAATCGTTGACATTCTTTTAAAGAAGTATTCCCTTAGTATGTGTACCAGGTTAGACCATAATTTTATTCAGATTTTCATTATTTTAGTTCCATTACAAGTTCGGGGACTGTCAACTGGATGTAAGATAGGCGAACAAAATTAGCTGCCTCCATATTGGTACACACACTACTGGAGCGCCAAAGAAGGATTACATACGCCAAAGTTTTTGTTACAAAATTTTAGAGTTCAGAAGTACAAAGTCAAAATTTCTATGACACAGAGTCGAACCTTTTTAAACTTGAAATCAAAAGTCCGAGTCGATGATACATTTTAACCATCTTCACAGCTCTGGTCTCGATTTACCTTTCCACAAAGCGAGCTTAATTCTTTATTCAATGATTATTGAATCATTTAAAATAAAATCTTTTTGTTTAATTATTAAGAAGGTTTGCAGAATAAGTATTAAAACGAGAAAAATCAAAGAAATGAAAATTATTGGAAAATTGAAGAAAAATATAGTACATTTTAAGTATGAAATGCTTAATTCAAAAAAGCCACCAAGGCTTAACGATTGCCATATCTTGCTATTAGTTAAGAACACGCTTGTCAACACACCTCCGATTACCATGCGTGGATTTACAAGGTAAAATATTGTGGGATATATTTATAAGGAAGTGAATTACTGGGCTCTTCACTCAAGAGGAAAGCTGAAATCAACTCAGTCATATAGCGAACCACGGCCTCTTGTGCAGTTACCAGTCCATCTCGGCTATGGTATTGGGTTAGTCAGTTATGTTTCAAATGCATGGATAAGATAAGGTTTTAGTATTTAACTCAGGAAGGTAGTTAAGACAGCTCAGTCACATGGAAAACCACAGCCTCTCGTGTGGTTACCATTCCATGTCGGGTATTGGTTTATGATCGCCAGGTGTTTCTTATGCATGGATAAGGCAAGGTTTTAGTATTTATTTCGGGAAAGTCAATAAGACGACTCATGCGAATTTTTTCTCTTATCTGGTTACCAGTCCATGTCAGTCAAGAGATGCTCAAAATTCTACCCTTGTCCAGAGCCTTGTTCAGAATAAAGTAAAAAAGTTTTTTATAAAGCTTTTATGCTTTGCTCTCCTCCTCAATCACTCCTTCAGCAGCGAGTTCACTCAACACTCGATCTAAGTATCCCTCGTCAGGATATCCATGTCCCCCCCTCGAAGTTTTTTCGGTTTTATGATGAATTCCGGTCCATGTTACGCAATCATCCATTCCAGTCGTGCTTGATTGGCCAACCGTGAAAATTAATCGACGTTTCCACGCTTCAATGAGCAACAGTAAAATCTGTTAAAACATGAAATATTTAAATATGTCATTTGGATCTAAAACATCCAGGAAAAAAAAATAGGCCAAATGGAATTCTCTAGCTCATAGATGTTTTTTCATCCTACTGCTATAAACGGCTTCAAGTTCAGCGTTTAACCTTGCTTTGAGTATAATTTGCCTTACTCTAGTTGGTAGGTTGCAGTCTGCTTCACTATCAAAGTCTATCTGGAAAGACTGATAAGTAAGCCAGCTATTTTTGCTATATAATTAAGTCTCGTTATCAACTAAGACATAGGTTCCCAAAGTGCTTCGTACGGAGACCCAGAGCTCTGTGAAGGAAACCTGGGGGCTGCCCGAGCTATTCGATTACTCATTAAAATACTAACTTGGATAAATTTGTAGATGTTGGAAAAAGCAACAATAACATTGATAGAATTTGACAACGGTAGCGTAAGGTAACGGCAACGAGCCAGTAATTCAAATATGGCATCTATAAGTTCTAATATATTGGTTTCATAGATTTATTGTGGTGCTCCGTAAATAATAGCCAATCCTTCACAGGCTTCATAACACTAAAAGTTTGACAACCCCTGAACTAAGACATAAGACTATGCCACACCATGAGCTTTCTTTCCCCAGAATAAATATAAAAACTCTCAGAATACGTCGGTACTGTCTGGATAAAAAGCTTTGGTTTGCCCCACGAATATGTCAAATTTGAGCTTCATTTCCCCAAGATTAAGATTATATTCATAAAATGTGACGAACGTTTTCTACTACCCACCCTTCTTCCTTTATTATTATCTGGAAGATATCCAACTCTCGGGAACCCGTGAGCAATGAATCGCTTTCCTGGGTGAGGATGCTCAGATGTCTGAATGCCAGATGGTATGTTGTATGTTACTTGTAGAGTTCCACAGCTGGCGTAACCTGTGTATAAACATAGGACTAGAATAGGAAGGACTCTTTTTGACTGAACTTGGAGCATCACAGATCGATTGATACTCAAGGCATGTCTGTACCAATATAGAGGTAACTAATTCCGTTCACCTACTTAACATCAAGTTGTGTAAAGGGACTGAAACCTATGGGCAGGGGGTATATGCACTTGGATAACACAGACAGTCCCTGAACCTGTAGTTGAACTAAAATAGGAAAATCGGTATAAAATTATGGCCTGACCGATCGATCAATTCACTGAATTCTTGTTCTTGTAATAAAATCGTTTCTCTCCATGACTAATGAAATATTTAATTACAAATTTTCAGTACTTCAAATTGGAAGAAGGAGTCACTAGAAGTAATTAGGAAAACATCTATGTGGTAGCGAATTTTACATAACAGAAATTTTTGGGAAAACTTTTTGGCATGGATTTTTTTGTTACTAACAGTAAGTAAATGCACTTACAGTCATCAGAGTATTATGGCTGAAATTTGTTTTTGAGGAATTCATTACAATTTTTATTAAAGCTAAAAACCATTATGAAAGAACTCTTCAATAAAGGTCAACCTACCAGGCAAATGGCTTTGTGATGTAGTATAAGTCATGGTCCCTGGTGGCTGGGTTCCCGTCTTTATACCATGCATTTTGTTACAGGCTGGACATACAAAGCAACCATTCTGAGAAGAATTAGTTTATTTTTATTAAATTTTATTTAAGATTTCTGCCCCTTTCACGGCAAAAAAAGTCTTCGCACAAGCCCATTGATATATGAGCAGCCGTTATTTTCAGAAAGACCAAAGGCATTGCATTCCCCATGCAGAGGTTGCCATAGAAACCTTTGACAAAGAGATACGTTCAACACTCTAACCACAGAACCATTGGATTAAAATTTGGAGCAGAAACTGTGGATCATGATCACTGATGTCACTTAGAATAATTAAGGTCAAAGGTGTGAAGATATTTCAATTAGTATACTAAAGAACGAGTTACCCTTGCTGGTTAAATAATTAAAGGCAGTGACAAAATTTATCCAACAATTGGCCAAGTGGTGTGTACATTGGATTAAAGCGCAGCACTATTTTGCATGTGTGCGAGCACGATCTTGTTGTAAGAATTTAGCCCGGTTCGAGTTATAGCAGTTGGAATTAAGTTAGCATAATGACTTTTCGTTTGAGTGCGATCAGAGGTATGTGTTATAAAATCTCATACCTGCACACTATGGCTATACGAAGCTTCAATACATTCAGTGTGGAAAATGTGTTTGCACAAATTCAATTCCAAAGTATCTTTGCCTAAAATGATAAAAATAATTTTGTTGAGAATGGTTTTATCACAACTCCCCCCCCCCCAAAAAGGGAATATTTTTAGCATAGTTTCAATCGAAAAATGTTATATTGAAAAATTGAAGTATGACCAATAAGCCCATTATTTAATCACAAAACATTCAAAGATAGAGAGCCAATCAAATGTAAATATCAACTTTCCTATATGTCCGAATTGAACGTCATTGGATACCAATTCTTCTGGAGATTTGACCAAAATTGTATTTTCATAACAGGCAACGTTTTGGACCGAGGGCCAAAAATTTTGCCCACCTAGACTGGTGGGCCATGTAAGTGTGACGTAAAAAGTTACATTTTATGAAAAATATTTACAGTGTTACAAAAGCGAAAGTAGAAACTAAAAAACTAAACTAAATTTAATCGCAATCTCAACAGATTCCTTGGGCCATATTTTAGCTAAAACACTAAAATTTGGTTTTAGTTTGGTTGTGGAAGCGTCAGGCGGACCACATTAAATTACCGAACAAACCTGGCCCCCGTTGTAGTTTGCCCATGTCATAGATACAAGATAATCAACATTAAAAAACATTTGAAATATTAGATTATCCAGTTCCACCCATACCTGCTCATAAACAGCATTGAATTAGTGTACTAGAGGAAAGACTTTTGTTGGTGAACTAATTAAAGACAGTGACAAATTGTACCCAACAAGTGATAAAGTGCTTCAGATCATTGCATGTTGACATCATATGTGAGACTTTTACACTATAAAATCCATTCCTTCTACTAATTTAAACAACATAAAATTAAAACAAAATGAAATATCATACTTTGTCCAAATCCAGAAGTTTCAGTCAGTTGGCTCTGACATATTGCACAATCATCTGTTGATTTTGGGTCGATGCTCAATGACTTCATAAAATGCTTTATGACCTCATGAATTGGAACAATAGATGTACTGCTACCTGCGAAAAATAATAAGTTGGAGGAGGCCGCCTGAGGAAAACTACTTTTATCCTTTTTTCCATTTCCCTCCTATTACTACGAGACCCAATATTTTACCCTAAATGTTGATGTTTCATTCAAATTCATGGGAACATTTTCAAATAACATATGGGAACACTTCAAAAAAATAACTTTCTACTACTTAATTCCTCTTTCATGTCCTTTGAGACCGATATTTTATCCTAAAATTTGCTGTTTAATTTTTAACTTCATGGGAACATTCTCAAATAACATTTGGGAACACATCAAAAGTGTTGATATTCATGAAAATTGCTCTTTTGTTTTGAGCTTGACATAATATTATTGTTTCACAAGTGACAATAGTCTATTTATGAGAAAAAATAACACAAAATGGTACAGAACACAGCTCTGGAGTATTCAGTTTTATAAGTTTTTATTGATACCGGGATTCTACTTTTTAATCTAAATGGAGCGGAGTGCAAATAGCATTGAGTTGACCAAGCATTTATATCAATATACAATTGTACAAAGCTTGGATATGCCAAACTTTTTTTTTGCCACAATATTTTTATCTTTCGCTAGAGTATGGTTTTTAATTCGGCAAGCAAGACAATCGTTTCCCATTCGACGCAACGACTCGCCAATGCTAAGCGAGACCCTGGAATAATTGATATCAGTAAGTACGATACAAAAAGCACTTTGTTTCGGACTTTGTGTCCATGTATTTGAGCGTCGCTCTCTTGTTTTACTTTTTATAATATTTACCTGAAGTGCACGGGATGCCACCAGGTGGACATGGAGGAACCTTCACACTGCTGAAAAATAATAAATTGTTATGACTTAAAGATCCAATATATGAAAACCTAATTACAATTGATTAACCAAAACAGTTATTACTTCATAATCATGTAGTACTCCCGTAGTATGTGTATCAGGTTAGGGTTAGGCGGCAATTTTATTCTGATTTTCCTTATTTTAGTTCTAATACGAGTTCGGGGACTGCCTGTGTTAGCCAAGTGAATATACCCCCTGTCCATAGGCTTCTGTCCCTTCACACAACTTGATGTGAAGTAGGTGAACAAAAAATATTGGTACACACACTTCGGGAGACGCCAAATGTTAAATGTTTGTATCATACAGTTTGGTTAACAATAGCAGAAAATCTTGTTGTAGCTACAATCAACAAACAAAGTCTTAAAACCTCAGAATTTAAAGCGATGTTTCTCAAACAGTAGGACGCGCCCCACAAGGGGGACATAGAAGGAGACGTGAAGCTAATCGAAACTAAAATATTTGTTAGATTTGATCTTGCCTGCCTTATTTTCAACGTGTTATTTGAATAAAAAATAATTTCACCTTACTATTTGATATTTGCAGCCTAATGTTAGCTAGATATTTTTGCGGTGAGGTGCGAGACTTGGCAAATTCCAAAAAAGGGGTGCGACTTAAAAAGTTCCACAACCACTGATTAAAGTACCGTATCGAAAACTGTAAAATTATGATTTGTACCTTTTTGTTGATATCTTTCTAGTATTTGCGTTTCCTGTCCTGCTAGTAGTAGATGATGTTCCAGTGGCTCCAGAAGGGGTTTTGGGTAAAGGCCTTTGTGAAGCCATAGCAGCGTATGAAAGAGCAATTTGTGATGTCACAGTAGACCCATTGCTTTGAAGTGGGGGTACAGAGGGGGTGGAAGAATTTTGCAGGTTTCGGAAACTGTTCTGATAAGTTGTAGTACCGGGATACCCATTAGTAATCCCATGGTTTGAAACTGGGTTCCATTGATATTGATGGGCGTGTGGTAGGCGGGGTCTGTGATTTGATTGGCTAACTGTGGAGGAACTGATTGGATAGGAATCTTGCAGTTTGACACGTTTTATTTTCCTTAAATATTGTGTTGTCTTGTTCACCTAAAGGTAATTAGATAATCAGAATATCATAAAACCTGGTCAAGCCATGTTTGGTTACACCGGCGCAAAGGCATAGAAGCAGAAATATGAGAAGCCAGAACCCATAGATTTTCTTCATTGCTTTTGCAAAAATGAAAAAAATCATTTAATATATGAAAATTCTGTTTTTATATGTTATACCCAAAAGCTTCAGTAATCTGGGACATTTGCACAAAAGCTATGTTTTATCTGAAAAATATTCTGAATGACCTGGATTCTGTTTGCTTTCTGACACCCTGTGTTAGTGTGCAGCAATACTTCTCAATCTTTTACTTCAGGGGTTGCCAACCTTATGTTGCCCGCAGGCCAAAATCGAAGGTCGCAAGTCATTGGCGGGCCGCACATATTTTTTGAAAGTTAAAAACCGAATGGATGATACTTTTTACAATAAAAATCAAGCAGTGATACATCTTTCGAATAGAATATAGATTTATAACTTCAATGCATTGCATCTCAAAAAATTCCATTTGAATACTTTCGGCGCCATTGAACTATTTGCACTTAGCATCTTTTAATTATAATTAAAATATAGGCTCATTAAACGAGTAATTGTACTCCGCAGGCTGGTCTCGGCCCGCGGGTTGCCGACCCCTGCTTTACTTACTTGAGTTTCACTTTTCAGATTGATGCGATGATCCATGCCAAAGTGAGGTGGAAACACAAACAAATGCTTCTTTTCCGAATGTTTTCGTTCAATATAGTCTATCATGTCGGTAGAATACGAACTCCAATCAGGTGCATGAGATCTGAAAATATTAATGTTTTCATCTGTCAGTCTACCGGAGTCCAATATTTTTGTACTTGAATAGAAACTCGAAATTCCCCAAGTATGTAGTCCTGTCAGAAATTAGAATTCCAGACTTTATTGCATCAGAGACCAGAATTAAAATATTTAGTTGAAACGAAGTTGATATAGTTTAGTTGAGCGTGGTTGCATATTCGAATTTTGTGAAAAATGAATATGCATAAGAGGATCATTCTGCACGCCCAAATTCATAGAAAACATTTTGACTGCTACGAACCTCCTACCCTATTACATACAGGTTAGCTGGCAAGCAAACTAAATCCTTGAGGGACATGAAATTAATTTTTTCTTTGTGGGGTTCAATGCACCATTAGGTCAGAGTTCAGAGTTTTGCGGGGTTTGGTTAAGAACGGATAGGACTGTAGGGTCAGACTTGAAATTTCCTTGGATTAATTCGTACTTCCTTCTTCGCAGAAAACCCGCGAAGTTTTCAGTAAACACCTACTTTGATGAAGACTTATCCCATTCCCATGAGACTTGCTGTGCCAAAGCATGTGTTGCTGGTAAAGATCTTCTTTTAACGGCCCTTTCTCTACCTGTGTATGAGAAATATATTTGAGTGCTGAAAACTCATTTCTGAAAAACTTGGGTGTGAGGGCATAGTTGCTCAGATTAAAGGATTTTACTGCTCTTACAGAAACACTCAATATGCAAAACTATGAATGAAAACAGTTTCATTTACAACAACTATTTGCTAACGTGTATATACTAATAAGCACAATGTAAGAATCGGGATCATTATGACGTTTTTTTCATCGAAACTTTCAACGGAAATTTATATCCAATATTGATCCTAAATACCTACGGTAATCTCGATATTAAAAGCATCCAAGCCAAATCAGAAAATTAGCAGCGGGGCGATGATTCAGGATAATACAGTCATCCATATCATGATTCACTCATTGACACAAGACACTGTTTATTAAAGACTCCAATTGACCAGGATCATTTAAATTAAAAGACCCTGACTCGTGATCAACTAACCGACTTTTTTTTCCAGGAATAGACGGTGAAAATCCATGAGAAATCCCGACCTCAGGATTTCAAATCTGGTCCCGAAATAGCAACCCTAACTAACAAAATTAGTTTGTGGATCTGGCATCCCTAGCCATGGATAATATATAAGATCTGACCTGTCACAGTGTTCTTTTGCCTGGATGACTGAACATCAACTTCATGAAATTTAAGAAGTGGGTTCGCATTTCCAAGTTTCACAGTTGATTTACCAGTATTGAATACATTTTCAATTGCATGGCAGGATAAGGGGTCATACGGGATGTAATGCCCTGCAAAGAGAAAATGATATGAAATTAAAGGACTATGGCATTTGGGCAATGACCTCAACTAGGGTGTATAACAATAGATTGCGAACACAATGTTGAATCGTAAAGACTCCCGGTCCTGTTGAAAATAATTGCATCGCACATATATTAAGGTTGGATATCAGTGACTGCCTATTTGGGGCCTTGCTGGGAGTGATCGATGCAAATGAGCGTTGTATAATACGGCTCACGAAGAGGTATGGTGAATACATGTATGAAAAAATTGCTGAAACTTCTGTTTCAAACTTATCCGGGTGAGAGGAGAGCCTATAAGACAGCTTAATAATATGGTGAACCACGGCCTCTTGTTGGGTTACAAGTCCATGAGATTAGTTTTTCAGTTATTTGTTTCAGACGCATGGACTTGATAGTGGAGAAAGCTGTAACCGAACAGCAGTTACTTTCAACACCCTATGGAAGTGCGGAGTCCAGAAATCCTCTCACACATAATCATCCCCACAGCATTCGAACCATGAACTCATACAGGGAAATCAGAAGTGTGTTGGCTGGCATACTCCTAGCGCTTCCATACCACAGAGTCAAACAGAATCAGAACCTGATTACACCGGTTAAATCCAGATTCAACCAGTTAATTCAAAACTCACCAAAATCATCTTCCCATTCCCAAACAACAATATCTGGTTGAACAGCAGAGTTGCTTGAAGAAGCCATTACTATCAGGCCTACATTATTTACTTTATATCTAAATTAAAACAAATTGCAACAAAATTAAACCAAATTAGGTTTTTAACAGATATGAACAAAAATCCGGGGGATTGGCTGACTTTAATTTAAGTTCAGATGAAAAAAATCATTCGGGCGTGGCTGGTCAGAATATTTTCATGCAAATATGCAGGCTTGTGTGCTGCCATTTCCAGCTTTATTTCTGGGAAAATATTGTAAACCAATTTTACTTGACTGTTTGGAATAATTTCATTTTAATTTATTAAATGCGCAGATGCTGCCAATTTGCACTTTGTTTCTCAGGTTAGTTTGAAAAGATTGGTCCCAAATGGAATATACAAACATAAGGGGTATTGCTAACTTTAATCGTTGACAGGAGTTACTGAGCCTTGACAGAATAATTTCAAGGTAAGGTAATATTGTCAGTTTTCAGTCTTTCAGACTGTTAAATTGAAGACAGTAATCTGGAACAGGGAACACAAGTACAGAATAGAGTAGTGAAAATTTCAACTTGAAAAATTTTGGCAAATTATTGAAACAGAATATTGGAAAGGAAATTTGAGAGCAAATGTATTGAACTGTTTAAAAATAACAACTTAACCAAGCTACTGTATTTTGATTTAAGTGTTCATGGCACATGGATAATAAGAGAAAGGACGGGCAATTATCGCACCTAAATTTGGCTTAGGTTATCTGTCTGGACGCTATATACCGGTGTATCCATACCTATAGGCCGTGGACCCAAAACTGGGTCGACTGGGAATCTTCTTGGGTCGCTTGTTAAGTCAACGTAAGCGTAAAAGTTATTTTTCATTAATTTATTTCCGTCATTTTGTGGCCACGAAAGCATTACATGCTTTTTAGTATGTGAGTATATCCTGGGGTCGTAAGATTTTACAAAATTTATTTTTTGAAAAATTTGTATTGCTCGAAAAAAGGAACCACTGGCCACTGGTATATACTAAAAAGCAAGTCCGTCATATTTTCTTTCAATTCAATCTCACTACAACGAGATTCATTATTTTAGAAAACCTGCTGAACTAAAACAACACCAAAAAAACAGGAAAATCATGATATTTTAAGAACGAGAGCCCTGAATCCCACGAGCAGTATCAATATAATAGTGTGAGATAATAGTAATCTGTCATACAGAACCCCAATTCTAATTAAAACACAAAAAATATGCAGCAGAAACAATAATTAATGGAACTTGAGTGTCAGCGGCAGGATTCATAAAATAATTATAGTTCTAAGCAGCCTTGCTCAGAGCAAAACACCTCATAAAAATGCATCAACTTACAAACTGATAAAAATAGGCAAATTGAAAGGACATTTGACCATTAGTTAACTAATCAAAATGTTAAAAACCAGTTTTGAACTGCTCACAAAAGATGATTTGTTAATCCTAATCCTAAAAAAACGGATCTAAACATTCATTTTATGATATAAACATTCATTTTATATGGTACTAGTAAATTCTTATGCCCAAACAACCGCTTATCAAGAGCCTTGTACAGAGAAAAACACATAAAAACAAAACATGAAACTGATTGAAAATTTTAGCTTGTTTGCAATTATGGATTCAAACAGAAGTCAGCAAGGAAGCAAGATGATCAAAAATTAAAAAAAATGATTGAAAAATTCAATTCTCAAATTTTTACAGTTTGCTTGCTTCGGTTAGAGATTTGAATTTTGAACAGTATGCAGACACAATAATTTTGTTTTAACCTTGCGTCTGGTTAAACCATACTCCTTCATTATTTTGCAATATATTTAATACATTGAGTTATTGAATTAGTTTAGATCTGGAAATGTCGAAAAAACACAAATTTGCAAAATTGTAAAAAAAGTAAAACAAAAATTCATTTTTTATTCAACCATTTTTCCGAAGAATTAAAAAATGAATAAAGTTGGTTAACACCGTCCCCTTTGAAAAAAAGCTTTCGTATAATTTCGAAATTGTTTTTTGTCAAGTTGAGCCAACGCTTGGCAGTATTCATCAGCAACGCTTTCAGAAAGTTCCAGATTCGGAAGATATAATTTTAGCGCTTGAATGAGTTCGATTCCGAGAATTCCGTAAAGATCTTTCATGATTGATGACGTTTCTTTGAGAACGAGGATAGTTTGGCCGTCACTGAAGTCGAAAGTTGGCTGCGTCGGAGCTTGAAAACACGCAGGAACTATGATTTGGATTATGAATTCCCGTAATGCTCCATTTTGGGTTGTTTTCCACGATGCAACTAATTTATGGAAAATATTGAAACATACTTTTTGGGCTGTCGGGTCGGGGAAATCCACTGCGCCTTGTTTTATGGTCAGCAACACCATTTCTGCGTCGCTATTTTCTTGTTTCAAAATTACCTCAGCGAGGTTATTTGACACAATGGCATGAATAAATTGAAAATAAGTTCGTCTGACAGTTTTTGCGTCTTCAGAAAGCTCTCCTTGTTCTTCTGAAAGAATTTGGAAGACGGTTCGCACAACTGGCATAAAAATTTCAGCCAGAAATGGAGAAATAGACTTTTTGAATTTGTTGACAATTTGATTAATCAGTGGAATAAATTGATGCAAAGCTCGTGCGTTGCAATGTTTAAGAAGATTTTGAACTGCGATAGGAATGAAGGGTAGGACTTCTTCCTCGAGACAAATCACCATTCGATGCAGATATTGTCGAATACCAGAGTGAATAATATCATGATAAACTTCAACATCGAAACCAGACAGAAAAATGCGCAACGTTTTCGGTGTATACATCAGAGCAGCCTGCTTGCGCCATCGTGTGTTTGTTTACTGAACGCTTTGCTAGTACGACTAGCGTATGACATAGAATAATTTATGTCATTAGCTAATTGTTCGCTTGAAAAATGCGTACTTCCACTTTCCGTTTCCATTTTGTACACTTCATGCATTTTATTCAGTGAGGGATTAAAACCTTCCACTAGGGGGCTCAAGAGAGAAGTCATTAAAGCATTTTTTGTCTTTCCATCCAAACTGCTATTCACGATTAAAGTTCCAGCAAGCTCATAAACAAATAGTTTGTCATCTGGTGAAAATATTTGACCACTTTCGTCGTGACGTGTCATTAGCAGCGATTCTATTTGAGTGAGCAGTTTTTCGGTGAAGGATTGTAAAGATTTGCACGTTGTTTTGACAAAACGAGAAAGTAAATACGAACACCGGCTTCGAATTGCTGGATTTGTTGATTTTACTCCCCGTTCATCTAAAAACGCTTGCATGACGCCAAGTAATACGTTCTCATTTGTTCCTTGAAGTATAAGGAAACGATCGTAGCGGACAACCGTTTCAAAATACATCAGACGTACATACGGATGTGGATGATCGCATACACCACTAGATGTCAGTATTGTCAACATATCATGTAACGGTGTCTTCGATCCGGCGTCATTTGTAAATTGACTTCCTAAATTAACAGCTAACGATTCGCCAAGCAGATATAAAAGCCTGATACAAACTTCGACGTCACTAAATTCCAAGTATTGCCATTTTCCGAGAGTTTCAGCCAAAAGTTCGCGAACTTTGCTTTGGACAAGATCTGGATCAAGTTGAATTAAATTTTCATAAATATTTTTCAGTCCTTTCAAGTATTCTTTGAATTCTGCTTCTTCCTCTCCCTCATTTTCAAAGCAATATTCCGAGTCATATTTAAATTTTTTCGCCAGTGTGTTAAATAACACAACAATATTTTGTTTTTGAGATCCATTCATATTTTTAATTTTTTTCAGCATGTCGATATAGTCAAGAGCGAATTGTACGCACTGCTGGGAGACGTCATCATCTTCATGGCCCACAAATTGGAAACAAAATGGCGCTTTATCTTCCGCCGCAGTTACCAGACTGATATAATTTTGTTGAACATTTGGAGAGGATTTTGCGATGTCAGAAATATTCTCAAGTTTGATATATTTAACCCAAGCGGTGATAAGAGCTGACCCAATGCCACCTATAAGTTTAGACAGTTTTATCAGGTAATCAACATCATCTTTGTCCTGGACTTGGCAATATGGTTTTATCTCCGGCCACAGGACCTCAATGAGTCGTATTTTATCCAGAGGTAGCATACCTTTGATGGCAATTTCACGCAAGCAATCGCATGCTGATTCACGAACTTCTGAATCAACGTTAACCCCCATGAACATGAAAATTAACGGCAGAAATTTCTCATTCGCAATCATGTTTATGTCAATCCATTCAATGTATGCGCCAACTACATCCAAACACATGGACGCAATATTAGGATTTGGATTTTGTGTGCATAATAGTAACAGATTATACCAGGATTCCACCATCGCAGGAATGCAAGTCTCACGCATTGTGTCTTTGATATTCTGATTATGAGCTTGTTCGATCTCTGAATGCATGATCGTACGATCCACGACTTCTACGTCAATCGCGAGCAACATTCGCAGATAAAAATCGACACCAGTGTTCGTTTTATTCAAGCAAACCTTCATGACGTCTAGCATCATCGAAGGCCATGATGAAAGGAATTCTTTTGCGAACAAAAGCGCGAACACTTGAGCGGCTTTATTGCGTAAATACAATGGCATTGATTTTAGCTCATTGGACTGCTTTTGGAGCCAGGACATGAGAGCTTTTCTGAGTCCTAAAATAACTTCAGGGGGAAGTTCCTCATGACGATTTTGAATATGAAATTCCAGTACTTTCCAGTGAAGGAAAATCATCTCTTCCTGGTTTTCTTTGAATTCGTTGTTCAGTAATTCAGTGACTGAATATTCTAAACCTTCATTTGATGATTTGAGTCGATCAAAATACATCAACATCTTTCGATGGTCATCTGCATTCGCAGCAGCCCCTATTGTTGTAAATCCGTTACCGAATTCCATCTTTATTTCTCTTATCTCTCCAAATTATTTCTATAGTTTCACTACATGCTTTAGATGTCTGCAAAAAAATATTTATACTTATAAGGACCAATATACGCTATTTACTTGTCTCTGTTTGTTGTGAACTAATTTATCGCATTTTTATTTTTTTCCTCATTCTACAGTTCTATAGGCTACCTGTATATTGAAATTTTGAACGTCTGTAATGGCAGAATATAGGAATAGAAAATGAACACTGATAAAGTGATAGGCCAGCAGCACAAGTGCAGTTTTAAGTATTCAGTGGCGTCTGCAGGTGCCGCAAAACCGTGGCAGTATTTCCATACCATGGCCGCTACGGCCAAACCTATGGCGACTGACTTTTTAGCTGCCACAAACCAATGTCGAGCTGCCGTTACCACGGCAGCAAATTGAAAACCAATGGCAGGTCAAATTTTGCTGCCGTAACCGCGGCAGGTGGGCCGTAAGGACAGGGCTGCCTCTTAGGGTGACAAATATTGGGTAAGTTGGAACGATTTTCTTATGGATACAGTCTTGATGGATTTGGGGTTAGGGTTAGGGTTTAAGTAGATATAATTCTGCATGATCAATTAGAATTTGGTACATTAGTTTGTGAATATACCGTTAATACTGATTACTAAATACAGAATAGCGCTATAAAACCATGGCAAGAGCTGCCGCGGTTCGTTCGTGGCAGGAGCTGCCATGAATTGGTAAGAACTGCGCCTCCAGCAGCAAGCAAACTCTGGAACTGGACACTAGGGATAAACCTATAAAATACAGAAATAGGTTTATTAACCTTGAGCCAAAGTTCAGTATCGGTACTCCAATTCCATACTGCTAAAATCTAAGTGCAGAACTGTACGGTATCTGTGTATGGACCCATCCATAGGCTAGTTGCATGACCAGTCCTCAACTCTGCAACTCGCTCACATGAATCAAAACAACTGAACACTGTAAAGGTACTACGACTTATAACAATATGAACATGTTGCCATCAATGAAGAATTTCCTCGTCCATACATATTTAAATTCAGAAAATACGTAATGGATCATTTGAATTCAATAACAATTATTACAACATCGCTGATCACTTTTAACGGAATAAAAACAACTCTGACGTACAACGACTGAATAATCACGTTTCGTGGACGATCGGCTGCAGCGAATTCGTTCCGCATAGCGCGCAGCTGATTGACGTTTGCGATAAAGGGCCATTTCGAAAATAGACTTGGCAAATTTGGGCTTTAATTCCTGCTATTGAGACATTTCACATTTAAACCAAAAGAAGGCAAATCATAAAATGCCTCAAAACATGGTCCCGAAAACAAATAACTGGCTAACTAATCCCTACTCCGATAACCTGTCTGAGAAACGCTTGATCAAATTTTCTACAACCTCTGCATTTAACGAGTATTTTCACGTATTCAATGATTTCTGAGATTTCAAAAAGTCCTATTTGATACTTGTACGCCTAAATGATCCTCAAACCATGTTCTACATTTTGATTCCATATATGCATTTCAAAAGCTCTAAAAAAATGACTCGTAATAAACCTTTTCGAGAGAGCTGAAAAAAAGAAGAGTCCGTACATAATTGTAATTTTTAATAAGAAAAAACATACAAAAGCACCATAATCAATGTCGTTACTCAAAGGATTATGGCTTCTGATTTTATTTTCCACAAGTACATGGTACCATAGGCATAGCCATGTGGGGTCATTGGAGCCTGGAGGGCCTCACCCCAATTTTTAACATTTTTGTATTACGTGATTCAACCAAAAAAAAATCTGGCCCCCCAAAATTTTGGGCTGGCTACATTTCTGGATGGTACAGAAGTATAGAAAAATGGGTGGCAGTGAAAATTGAACGAAAGATTTTCTATTTGCATTGGGATTTTTATTTTAGGCCAAAATAACGGCTTGATTAAATGTGAGAACAGTATGTATACAACAGGCCAGAAGATTCAGGTGTTTGGACTTGCAATATTTTGTGGCTCAACTCATTTCTCAAAGTCATACAGCTCATTTATACCTATTGTTTTTTGCTGACACTATTATCTCAACGATAGTACACAATCATATGCAAAGTAAAGTCTGTCAGATTGCAGCCATCTTGTTGAGAATAGAACACACTCCAATGTGAACTCCTCTTTTAAAACCAGCAAAGCAGTCAAAATCACTCTTCACATTCGACGAATCAGAGCATAGAATTTCCTACAAAAATAAAGATTATTATATGAAGAGTGATTATAAAAAAAGTTTGTATTTAGTCAATAATACCGTGTTTCCTCAAATCCATGTTATTTTTAAGTAAATGGATATTGACTTTCATATTTTCTATATTTGAAAATCTCCAATCTGTAATTTTGTTTATGTTATGGATTGACAACCCGCTGTTTTTTTAACAGCGTTTATCTAGCTAATTTTGTCTGATTATGCGGCAAAATGTTTTTTATTCAAATTCCCAGCCCTAGTTATGATAAAAAACTGACTCGATTCTAAATTGAATTTCAAACATTTTAAATACAAACCTCTCGGCAATCATTCATCAGAAGAATCCGATGGTTGCTCTTGACTTTCTGCTGCATTTTCACTTGTCTCATTGTTTGTTTCTTTATTATCTTCATTCTCACTTTCCTCACTATCACTCACGACATATTTCTTTGTCTTTTTTTCTCCTTCTCCCTCCTCGCTTTTCTTCTTGTTTCTTTGACTTTTGTCTACACCTACAATATATTGAATGAAATTGTTAAATATGTATCATTTTGTTAAATTGTTGTTGAGATGAAAAATAATTTTTCTTTACCACTACTGGACCAACTAGTTTCAAATATTAAATACTCAAAGTTAGAAGAAGTCTAAAAGGCTGCTCTTTCAACATTGGAAATTTGCTGTCATTAGAGTTCTACGTCCATATATTTGAGCTTTGCTGATTGTTCTACATCAGTGTTTTTTAAGGGAGGTATAGAACATTTTTTGCAAGGGTTCAAAAATCTAATGCAAATTGAAAATATTAATTAGATTTGATCTTGCCCACCTTATTTTGGATATTTACATTTCTATACTGTTCACATTTCTTTATTTTGTTCCACCTAATTTCAACGTGTTTTTTGAATAAAACATACTTTAGCCTTTCAATCTGTTATTTGTAGGTTATTGTTAGCTAATAACTTTTTAGGTGGGGCGCGAGACTTGACAAATTCTAAAAAGGGGGCTTTTGTGAACCCCTGGTTTTCATTGAATGCAGTGATATTTCTGTATTTACCCCCCGAAAACATAAAAATCCCCTCCCCAGTTGGAACATTTTGCTCTAGTAACTAACAAACCTTCATCAGAGTCCTCTGAATCCGATTCCAGACGTCGTTTCACGTTCGTAAGTTGTTTTTCATCCCCCGAATCAGAGTCAGAAGTATAAATATTCATCCTGCCACCCCCGAACCCAGGACGAAACGTGTTCTTAATCGCAGAAACACTGATGGCTCCAGAATCCTCTTCTTCATCTAGTCGGTCATCGAGGTAGTTGGTGTTGAGTCCTCTTGCATGAGCCTAGAGTAAAGGAATGGAATATTGAATAAGAACTTGAGAATAAATACAATGCCAACAACGACCTCAAATATTCTAAAAGAAATAAATGATCGACTAATGCCCAACAGGCAGGATAAGGGGTTTGGTCTATCATATGAATAAATTCTCTTATCAACAAAGGTAAGGAAGTAGAGTATTTGAAATTAAGATGAAGATTTTTATATGAGTTTGCTCTGAGCAGGGCAGTGACTGAAGCATTAAATGCCATATGTGATACAATGATGAAGTTGATAGAGAGGCTGATGTAGGTTTTGAAACTCTTTGAAGAGATTTATAAAGCAGTGTTTCTCGGATATAAGCTAGTACTGTGAAAATTGTGTGTTCTCAAAGTTCACTCTAAATAAGGCATTAGACAAGCACTGCTTAATAATCTCAGATTCAAACCCCACCTCACCACCCAGGTGTAATAATATAGGATAGGCAGTGTTCACTCTGAGGAGAATTATGAGTGTGAAGGTGCCTTGCAAGTTCAAAAAAGTGTGCTAATAGTGAACACTGCTGAGATATTTTGATGCTTTGTAGTTACATACGTATCTCTGAGTGACTGCTTGTCCATTGCCTTATTTAAAGTTGAGATGTGGAATGATGAAAATATACAATATGAACCTTTTCTCTCATTCTTCTCTTCTGTGCCTCCCTCCTCATATGGGCTCGTAGTTGATCTTCCTCTTCCTTCATCAGTTTGGCTTTCCTCGACTCAGGATCTTGTCCGGCTATCGGAAGAACTCGAACTTTTTGTTGATTTTGATTTAAACGCATCGCCAACCGACTTGTCATTTTTCTGAAATGTAGTAATACAGAATAGTTTAAAAGTTTGTTTAGTTTCTCAAAATGTTTTGTTTCGGGCCATGGCCCCCTTGGGGGTTGTTTGGGGGCCCCTAAGTAAAGTGTTTCACTGAGTACTATTTTCGATGGGAATTTATATGGTCCAAACCTGGTTGGAATACAGCAGACTGAAAAAGGATATAAGATGGTGATAAAATGAAGGTGATGAGATAAACTAGTCATATGTAAAACAGGGAAATATCTGGTCACCCAGTAAATAGAGAGTTATTAAATTGAAGGAGATTCTTCTCTGAGCCAAGGCCACGGTAAACACTGCGCAGAGTGCTATGGAAGCTTCTTACAATTATAGTGGTGTATTACGCAAATTCACTCAAAAGTAAAGGTTTTCACCTATAAGCAAAGTTATAGGCCCCACTAAAATGTGCCAAAAACCCAAACTGCATAGATCAGGAGTGGGAAAGTTTTCGTACTGAGGGTCAAAAGTTTCGCCCATTTAGACTGGCGGGCCATGTAAGTATGGAGTGAAAGTTACATTTTATCGACAATATTTACAGTGTTACAAAAGCAAAAGTGGAAAACTATAATCCTCATTTCAAAACTCGATTTGATCGCAATCCCAACAAAAATTATTTGAGCTATTTGTAGCTAAAACAGCATAATTTGGTTTTAGTTTGTTGTGACAGCATCAGGCGGGCCAGATCGAATTAACCAACTGGCCAGATTTGGTCGCAGACCGTAGCATTACGGTTTTTCATTACAGCAAGAACCAATTAACTCACCTATGTGTTGCGGACTTTGTACTGTGAGGTCTGAATGTCAACTTGGTTTTGAAAACAGCTTGGCCTTGCAAACCTGTACCTTGTCTGATGAATAAATGGTTGTGGTCGCCCTGGAATATAGTTTATAACATGAGAGGAATATTAAAACCAATCAAAAAAGATTGGAAAGAAAACAGACAACATTACAAACAAGTTTCATTAGTATAAAAATTTACACATAATTAATGTGATTATACCAGATCATGGTGTCTTTCACGTGCACCAGTGATTTTTTTCCCTATACACGACCATTTGTAACCAATTCTTGAAATTTGTCTATTTAAAATAAGTAATATATAAATATAGAACAGTTTTCAATGAATGTTCACAATGTAATTTAATTATTAATTGAATTGTGTCGAGTTCAAAAATTTTGAAGAGCACCCATCTCTTGCTCTAGAAACTATTGCACAATGACTGGCACTCAGATAGTTGGAAGGTTACGCAATCTTTTACCTGCAAAGGCATGACATGAACGTCAAATATTTCTGATCCGAGATGCATAGACAGACTTCCATCAGACCATCGTACCAGTCTTGCGTTTGATTCTGTCAGCTGCATTCCATTCTCATCAGTGTATTTCTTCCATCTGATTGTGTTTTCGACTTTCAATTTTAACCTGAAAGATTGTCATTCCATATTGTTAACCAGTTATCACTTCCAAATGCATCTACTTGCGGAGGTAAAAAAATTTTACTCAAAGAAAAGTGACAAGTACTCACTCAGTAACACTAAAGTGCCAAAGCTGTCAAGATTATAAAGAACCATAATGTAAAGCTGTGTATTGGTGAATTTTTTTATAACTAAATGAGTTATGTATTCTATATTATCAGTAATTTATGTGTCTGGAGGTCCCAATAACACAATACTAAAATCCGTATTCAGTGAAGTATTCAAGATTGATTCGAAAAAATATTCCATTCGATTCTGAAATCATCGGGTATTCTGAAAGGTGCTCAGCAAGTATTCGTACCAAGATGACACGCAACCTGAAAAACCCCAACGTGGTACACCAACTGTGTTCAGGTTGTGCGTCATCTTAGTATCAATACTTCGGGAGCATCTTTTGAAATGCCCAGCCCTACTTGCCATAAATCAGATAATTTTGTTGTTAGGAAAAATACCTTGTTCTTCCTTCTTCATCCAGTAATTCATCGTCTTCAATTTCATCTTCATAAACAGTTGGATCAAACGGTCGAGTCTCTACGCTAACGAAGTTCGGGAACCTGTGAGACACACAAAGTTAATTATTGGCATTCGATATATATTAAAAATTAGGTTGTTAAGATTATTGTATCAATCAATATTTAATCATCCTTAAACTTGATATTAATTACCCATTATTTTGGGGGTATGATGTCATAGTATAAAGGCTCATGATAATAATCCCTAAATACAGTAATATGACCTCATAATCCTCGTTAGAGAGTCATTGTGACCTAATAACTGTAGGTTGACCTGTATTGTTTCAGTATTATAGTAATAATAAAGAATTAAAAATATTAGAAAACAAAATTCCTCCCGAAGAGTGACAAAATTCGTCTCTGGTGAGTAATTTCTTCCCAATTGGGAAACGTAGGTCCGAATGGATGCCTCATAGTAGACCACTACCTATTTTTATCATAATTTATCACGTCGTTCGAGTTCTGAATTGAATATTATTTCAGTAACAAATGCTCATATATTTATGCTTTGCTCAGGTATAAATTATTTTAATGATCGTAGGCCTGTACCAGTGTTGGATAGAAGTCATTTAAATCCTGTCAATCAATGATCTAAGTTTGACTAGCAGTTAGTTGATTATGGGTCTAAGTCAGTGGTCGGCAACCATCGGGCCGCGGCCCATTGCCGGTGCGCAGAAAAAGTACTACCGGTCCGCAGAAAGGTGACATGAAAAACGTACAATGCCCTAATAGCATTGTTACCAGTATGTGAGGTCAGGTTTTCAAAATTGACAACTACAAAAACGAAATATTGAGGTGGAACGAACGTAAGAAACACGTTATACCTTTGTTTTTGAATGTATTGTCAACATACCTTTTCTAGCGCATATAATTTATTACATAAGATCAGTTTGTCTGTAATTTGTATAAAGGTGGTCCGCCAAAATTTTGGTCAGATGTTACCGGCCCATCCCTGAAAAAAGGTTGCCGACTCCTGGTCTAAGTCATCCCACCTAGAGCGCAACTCAAGATAAGTTAGTGACTCAAATATTGGCTCAAGCACAACTCGAGATGGGTCAGTGTCCCCGAAAATGACCGACATCCACTCACCTGACAAAATGAACAGAATTTCCTAAATCTGTGTTAATCTTTGGAATTTCAACTTCAATTCTTGTTTCTTGCTGTTCCTCTTCTGCTGGTTGTTTTACTCCCTCCTCATCTTCGTCATCACTGTACAGCATTGGTTTTCTGAAAAATGGAATGAAGAATGAACAGGTTATTCAAATATAAATCCTAATGCGGCATTCGACACACTCTATGTAGATATCAGTCACTGCTTGTATTGGGTATATAAAACTACCAAACCTAGTCGGTTCTTCTTCTTCCGGTTTATTCTCTTCAGTTTCCATTTTTTCATCGTCGTCAGAAGATGAAATATCGTCTGCGTCACCAAATAAATCTTCCTGAGCTGCTGATTGAGTCTGGAATAGAAGAAATGATAAAATAAATTATACCTGAGCAAAACATAAACATATGGGCATAAGTTAGCGCTCTAGAAGTATGCGTACCAAAATGGAGATAACTAATTTTGTTCGCCTACTTTACATCAAGTCGTGTAAAGGGAATAAAACCTATGGGCAGGAGGTATATTCACTTGGCTAATACGGACAGTCCCCGAACTCGTAATAGAACTAAGGAAAATCGGAATAAAATTATGGCCTAACCCTAACCTGGTACACATACTATGGGAGTACCCATAAGTTACAAGAATAAAATTCAATTCAGCATACAAATTGTAGAAATTCCATGTTGTAATAAATTATGATAAAAATACATAGTGGTCTACCATGAGCCACGTTTCCCAATTGAACAGCAATTACTCCCAACAAAGAAATTTTGTTGCTCTTGCGGAGAGATTTTGCTTTGTACTATTTTTTTCTACATTATTACCATAATACTGAAATTGTTGAGCTGATTGGATTATTTTTCCCTTATAAAATTGACATGAAAAATTGCTTGAATAAGTATTTAGTGGGGCATAATGCACTAACATGAATCTATATAATTTTACTTCTTGCGATCTTAATGGTCTGCTGTCAATTAACTCAGAGATGAGTCTTTCTTTATATCTGTGTAAGTGAGTGTAACATTGTTGGGAGCAAATAGTCTTTAGAAAATGAGGTATTTACCAACTCAGTCTCAGAACAATGATCCATAGTTCAAAGTTCAACATTCACAAAGAAAAGTTATCACTAACCGGGTCTCCAGCATTTTCATCACTTGAACTTGCGTCACTTCCTCCAGTTAATTTTGGTCTTTTCCCACCAATATCACTACCTGAATCAGAATCTTTTGTTTCTTTATTATCTTCTTCCTCTTCGCTCCCACTCTCAGCGGTCTCCTTTGTTTCTTTATTATCTTCTTCCTCTTCGCTCCCACTCTCAGCGGTCTCCTTTGTTTCTTTATTATCCCCATCACTGTCTTCTTCCTCAGATTTTGCAGCGTCAGCAGATGTTTCAAGTTGTTCTAAAAATTTTTAAAATATGAAACCAGGTATTCAATAATTTATGACTTTTTTCACAGCTATTCAACTTTAGCTGGTGTATCTATGCTGAATAGACGTGGCGGCCTTGCACAGTAGTTCTCAAACTTTCATAATCAATATCCGCCCTATTAACATCTCAACACTTATGGCCGAACTTAAAATATATCTTTTTGGTGATTTAACACAGTTTTTCATGAAATTAGGACGTTTTTTCAAGGTTTTTGCATGTTTTTCAGAAGATCCCCTACAAATACTATTATCTTACTTCAGAAGATTCTTTGGGTAAAGTATAAGTTTGAAAACGCCTCATAAACAAAGAATCATTATACAAAATATTAAACCATATTAAATTTGGTAGCAAAATTTCCACAGACTGATTACACCTAAGAGCTATTTTTTACACATCAGCGCTGCTTTATAACTACTGCTGCGAGTCCTGGTCAGAGTGGAACAAATTTCAGTTGTGTGAGTATTGGAGCTAAGATCTGAAGCCTTAGCCTGGCCCCAAATTTGGCCTGAATTGTCAATCATTACGATCGGGCCGGCTTTCTCTATTGCTGACTTTTCATTTTTTAATAAATATATGTTTATAAAAAATAAATACTAAAACTATGTGTGGAGACTAAACTAGGGAATACTTGTAATAAAACATACTGTACTAAACTCTTGCAATGATAATTCAAAGAACACCTAAACTAGAATATCGGTTAAAAACCGAAGACTTATCGATCGAAGGTTAGGGGATCCCTAAAACAGTGGTCTTACTCCATAGTGACACCGTCACCGTAGTGTCCCATCACCAATTAATTAATAACTCGCTAATTATAAGACATAATCCATCCAAAATCAATAGGCTTCTGATCCGAGCTATGATGAATGCACATGCAAAATTTGGAGCAGATTCAACCTCGCTTTCGTGAGATATCGCATGCATCTAACACACAGACATACAGACAAATACCTATCAACATACTTACCGATCTTAAGATCGATAAGTAATAAAAGTTTGGGTTTGCTTCAAGCCTGCAAATCCAGTTAATTAGTCATGCTCGGGCTGGGTCGGGTTTAATACCAACGGACCTGGGCCGAGCTGAAATTTTTGGGCCCGATTTTGCCTCTCGTAAGTATTACAAAATATTAATCAATATCATATTATTAAGCACAAAACCAGCACAGACCTGCTTCACCATCAGAATCTGAGTGTACAGGGGTTTCCCCTCCAGCTTCACTCCCACCTTCATCTGATTCTTCTTGTGCTGCTGCAGGACTTTCCTCTCCCCCTGAAGCCTCTGCAGCCCCTTCCGCCTCCTCCTCCCCATCAGAACTATCATTGCCTGAAACAAATTTGAGAATATTAAGATTTGTTATGAATAAATCAGGCTCAGCAGCGTCTCCCGACAGTCATCTATCTAAATCTAAATGTTTTTTTTAAATTTTTTTAGTTTTTTTTTTTTAAGTTTGTTTAACCGATAAGTTGAAAAACAAAAATATAAATACCTGATGCTTCTTGAGTTTCTTTGTCTTCGGTTTCTTCAGTATTTTCTTCATCACTCGCTGTGTAAAATGATAGGTTTGAAAAAAATTGAACTTTAAATGAGCGAATAAGATTTTCATTGCAAGAAGATCAAAGTTTAAAAAAAATGACCCTATTGTGATATCGGGTTGTGTATGGGTATAATTAATCACTTATTTGCTTAAGGTACCGTACATGAAGTTGTATAGTTAAACTTTAACTTCAAACATGGTTTACTATTGCATTGTTGATAAATGTATCTCCTCACTTCAGCCTGCGCGGAAGCCTGCTTAAAAACAGTGAAAAACCGTCTAAAAACACCAATAACCCTTCTAAAACGCTTAAAAACAGTGAAAACCCATCTAAAAACATCAATAACCCTTCTAAAACGCTTAAAAACAGTAAAAAACTGTCTAAAAACATTAAGAACTCTGCTAAAACGCTTAAAAACAGTGAAAAACCGTCTAAAAACACCAAGAACACTGCTAAAACGCTTAAAAACGGATGGAACGTCTGTATACCATTGAACAACCATATTGGCTTTTGTATATTCTTAATTAAACATGGCTCATTTAAAATACTTGGGATATTACATATTACTATTTTAAAATGTAGGCTGGAATAGTTGTATGTATGTATGTTTATTTGCCTCAAAAATGTAACAGTATCTGCATAATAGTTAAACAGAGACAGGATACATGTTCAAGACCTTACTGGCCTAACACACGGATGTGTAGCACCCCTAACAAGTATTACAGCAGTTTAGGACTGCTGCGTTATAGTAGGACAACAGACATGAAATATACAAATGAAACTCTGGTTCAATACACAAGACAAAGCACAATAGTAAGTTTATGAAACGTCCATGTCCCAATGGGAAAAGATGGTAAATAGGAAATAAATCACCAATTGATGTTTTTACAATAAATCTCAAGAAACATGCAAAGATTTGTACTTAATTAGGTAACAGGAGGGTAAAAAATTAGTGAATGACATACATAAACTTTGTTTAAACTTGAGCTGTCAATCATAAATTGCATGAGACGAAAGAAATGAAAACAATGGAGAATTTATCATAAAAACTGGATCCATTACTAAGCCATTACTGTATAGAATTTATTGTCACCACGGCTCAATTCAATTCAGTTTTAGCCATCCTTGTACACACACATATCAATACATTTCCCGTTGTCATATTAATCGAGAAAATTTCTTTACTTTTGTAAAATTTAAAATTCGTCTTTGTAACACAATACAACAGTATGATTTTAGATTCATTCATTCACGTAATACCATGAGGTTAAAAGTTTTAATGCATGACTGTTTTGTCATAAAACAAATGCTAATTAGCATTATGCTATCACAACTCACACCCACTATCTTTTGACATTCATAGTTATTATGTCATAGGTAATCAATCACGAGCAATGAAATGTCAAATATTGAAGCCATTTTTGGCGACAACATGATAGTGTTATGTCATGTGAAATTTTAAAACAAAGCAATTTATGAGTTCAAATGCATTCTAAAATAAAATTCTAAATCATGGAAAATAGAATATATTTTCAAGTGAGTCAAAAGAACACATAGAAGTCAATGTTTATTTACAAAGTTTGAATCTGAATTTTGATTAGTTTTATATCTCTTAAAATATGAGTTTCCAAGAATTCGATAAATGGCCCGTTGGCAATATTATGAGACTTCAATTTCTGAAAATTATATCAAGAATTCAGAATTTTGCCAAAAATTTTGCTGTTTTATTTTAATTTGAGGGAATTTTCACATGAAATGTGATTGCAATTTCATATTCCTTGACTGCAATGCAAATGTTCCCTCACTTTCATTTATTGACTTCTTAATATTAAACGAATAAACCAGTTAAAACCAAAACTGGATGTTTTTATGAAAGAGAAGGGGGTCCCAAGCATTGAGAGTCTTCGATGGGGCCACGAATCATGAAAATATGAAACCACTGTATTAGAGCATTTCCCTCTATTTTACCTTCCTGCTCGCCTGCACTCTCCTCCCCACTTTTTTCTTCTTCTGCCGAGCTTTCCTTTGACTCTGCTTCAGATCCGCTTCCACTTGCCACATTCTGGTCAGCCTCCTAAAACATAGAAAAACAATGAATCTTTTATGGGTAACCAAAAATTATTATACAATGTTGCGTGAGTAATTAAGTTTAATCTTGTGGCAGTAATTATGTGCAAGAAGATTGCTAGACTTCTCTTCGTAGTAGGGTGGTTCATTAACTGCTTGTCAGTTGCCGTTTTCTCCACCATCAAGTCCATGCATCTGAAATAAATCACTGATGGGTACCCTGATCCCCTATTCAACTAGACGGGATACCATGTCCCAACATACAACTCTTAACCTCCTCTCCGCCATCACTTGATTCTTCTTCTGCACTTTCTTGTTCTTGTTGTTGTTCTGTTGTGTTCTCTACTCCCTCTTCATGCTCTTCCTCACTGCTACTTCCCTCCCCAAATAATTCTTCGTCCATTATATATAGATTTTACACTAAAGGTCTTAAATGCAAAATCAAAATTCAAATCATGGTTTTTATACAAAAAATAAACAATTTTACATTCAATTCATAAGAAAGTGATTATAATCAGTCAATAAAGGTTTTTAACATAAAAGCTTGCAAAGTTATCAGTGAAATGGTTTACAGATAGTAGACAGATCGCACCAGTGGTTCTCAAATGGTGGCACCCCCCACAAGGGGTAAGTAGGAGTGAACCTAATTGGGCTATTCCAAGTGACACTACATGACAATTCCAGAAATTTTGCAAGTTGTTAGATGCAATATATAGATGCAACTTCTCTTAAAATTCTGGTAATAAATCGTTGAATGGGTGAAGAAATGTCTTACAGCACTGCAAACATTTAAACTTTATTAACCTAAATTCAGTGCGTCTATTTCATATGAAATAACTGTATCACACAATCAAACACTTTGTGTCACTACACTTTTAAAAAAATTGATGAAATTCAACTTTTGCTTGGAATGGCCCAGTTGCGGATAAAAATATTTGTTAGGTTTGATCTTGCCGGCCTTAATATTGATATTCATATTTCTTTATTCTATACATTTCTACAGTAAGTACACATATTTTCAACATGCTTTTTGAATAAAACATACTTTCGCCTTACTTTATGTTATTTACTGTTACTACAACTTGCATTTTAGCCAATTATTCTTTGGGGTGGGCATGAGTTTTGACTAATTCTAAAAAGAGAAAGTTTTACAAAGTTTGAGAACCACTGGATCACACTAAATTAGACTCTATCTCATTTAGACAGAAGAGTGGAAAAAGTAAATAATATGGTTTAATCAAGAAAAAAAAACGAATAGAGTACAGTAACGGCACTTAAGGAAGAATTATTTGCTTTTCATAATTATTCTGAGGGGTGGAAAGCCGGTAGAGCACTTTTTTCAATTTATATCTTGTGGAGAGAAAGGTGTAAAATGGCTCAATTGGAGGACAATTAATGAAATACAGAATATAGTAAAGGAGCCTAAACTTGAATTATAATCTTTTTGTTTCCCATTTTATTCCGGGGGAAAGAAAGCCTATAGGACGGCTCAATTAAAAGGCCATCAATGCCACAGAAAATAGTATTGGCGCTTGAGCCAGAAAATGAGAAGGCCTAATCAAAAGGCTATCAATGCAAAACAGAATATACCGTATTTGCTCGTTCTGTAGCCCGGGCCCATATTGTTTTCAACCAACTCACTAACCGGGCCCTTATTCGAGCACGGGCGCTTGTTATTTTCGATCGTTACAATAATTAATATATTGTTATTTCCAGTTCTCAAGTATGATTTAAACAAGAACAACGAAAACTTTGACTTTTTCTACGGACCGCAGGTACAAATCCGCAAAAGAAAAGTTTTGCGACGCCCTATGAATATTGCACTTGGGCTTCGCGACACCCAGTTTGAGAACCATGGTGTTATGTAATCAATCTGTTATGTACTCTGACGCCTAACGCGTGAGTGTTATCTACCGGCGCCCAAAATTCAACAGCGTTGTGACAAAAGCGCTTCTTATTTCCTATTGTTCTCTACCACTGAAAAATCAGCTTTTACATCGGGCAGGTATTCAAGCACCGGCTCTTATTTATTTTTATGTTCTGTTCACACGGGCAGCTATTCAAACGGGCCCTTAATCAAGATCGGGCAGTAAAACGAGCATATACGATAGTCTTAATAGAAAAAGAGAAATTTGTATTCTGAGGGGCCAAAATTAGAAGCGGAATGATATTCGGGGGCGGGAATAGGGAGCGCCCACAAAAGGTCGATGACGGTGCGTATAATTAAGATACCGATATAAGTGAATTGCTACTAATATACACATGCTTAAACTGTGATGATGACGTAACAATTGGCGGTATCTACGACTACAATGCAAAAAGGTAAAAACAAAGTGTTGAACTATCCGGCCTGCCATATTAAATCATCACATGGGCCTTAATTAAGCCGCAATTTGGAAACCACTGCATTACAGTTAAGCAAATATAGATATGAATATAAATATTCAAATACTGCTCAAACACAGATAAAAAGGAGTGTAGTACGTATAAACTACAGAACCCAACATGATATAATATAATATTGCACAATAATTGGATACGTATGAAGTTCACAGCTCATAATGAAACAATTCATGATGCAACAATGATAATTAATATGACTATAATTTGACACAAAAAATATGGATCAACATAAAATTTTTTAGAAATATTTGGGGACATCGATTCACACAAAATATCAGGTTTGGTTACTTTCCTGTTAGACTTGTGACCTTGCATTAAACAAACATATGAAAAAGTTGGGTTGAACTATTATTCAGTTGCTCTATCTTATTTCAATCCAAGATTTGCTCAATTTGAAAAAAATAATCATAATTATGAGGTTTTATACTTCTCCTATCAAACTGAAACAATATGCAGAAATACTTCAATTTCCACCCTGTGAGAAATTTTGTCTTTTTTAGGGAAGAATTTGTATGTGCTGCAGTACAGGTTGTCCATAAATTCCCTTTACAATTTTCAATTCTGTAATGAAGTCAGTTCTCAATATATCTTAACCAAAATTGTTTGTATGTTAATCATTAATTGTTCAAGTATTTTTACTTCATTTAATACATCTGTGAGGGCCAAAACAATACATGGTATCGATAAATTCCCTTTGCAATTTTGAAAAATGTCAGAAGACTTTATGAACACCCTATATTGCTAGTTTAACAAACAAGGTTGGGAACGACTTATTTAAATGAAAGAATGTAATATTTCCAGTTGATTAAAACTAAAAACATTTGTGGGGGAGCTGAAGTCTGGCTTGATTTACTAACTATTGCATTTTCTCTAACAGCCTACTAAAAAGCAATGGTGCATGACTGGCCAGAAAAACCAAATATAATTTACAAGTACAGAATGCTGTTATTTTTCGTCATGTTTTCTTTCAAGTTTGGATAAGATATACTAAACTTAAGATATGTCCATGCAACATAATCGTAATCCCATTGATAGAAAAATAGTATAGAAACAAAAAAACTTGTAAATTTAGGAAAAATCTCAAGTCAATTGCAATGAAAATGCACCAAGGATAAAAAAAGATAACAAAATGGTTGCTGTCAATTGTATGGCTGAGAAATTATACTTCATGGAAATCAGATTGGGGGGCCAGTATTTGAAGAATAATAAGTGATTTTTCTCCCCAAAAAAACAGTGATTTGATTTAGCAAAATAACACATAGGCCAAACTCAAATTGGACCCTTACAGTCCTACATGAAGAAGTACTATGAAGACCAAAGCAAAGACTTTCATTAGGTAGCATTCGCCACATTAATACATAGAAAATAAACTGTGATTGTTTAAATCTTTGAACGAAACGCATTTATTACTTTGCTTTCATTAGTTGGCTTTATTGAACATGATGAAGAGAATAACTGATAAAACCTGTTAAAAATAAACTAGTTTTATACTGAAAAGAGCAGGGAAGCCATGAAGTGTTGATAGTCTTTGGGAAGGGGACATGTATTAAGGAAGTTTGAGAACCACTGGCCTAACTAACTCATGTAACAAAGTTAACAGCCCTTCGTGAAAATAAAGTCAGAGTGTTCCATGGGCAACTTGGTTGAAGTCTGACACTCTAGTAGGTTTTGCATTCCTTTGTCCCAATGAATTTGTTGGACTTCTCGTAGGAGAAGAACTGTAGGCTTGAGGATTCGTTTTCATATCATAGGTCAACACAAACGGGGGAACATCAATTTGATTCGGTGGGACGATTTTATACAATTCCGGCACTGATCGAATATTCATAATCCGACTTTTGAGGTCACTGACGGAAAATGACGCAAAAATCCAAGTTGTAATTTTCATCATCGTGTTGGTATGGACCATACATAATCTAGAAAGATTCGATTTATAGCGATAATCAAAAGTATTGTATAATTTCTTCAAATATTCTGAAGTAGGTCGATTGAACTCTAGCGTCTGCGTGTGAAAGTACACAACAGTGTATGGATTGTTCACGATAGGGTCAAAGGTCAAAATGAGGTATAAAAGAAACTTTTCTAAATCAATCTCATAAAAATTGAGGTGTTTTCCAATTATTGAAATAACAATATTGCCGTTTACATCTCTTCCAGAAATTTTAATTGCACCAAGTGAAGAAAATTTTGAAAAATTCTCATTTCTAGAAATTCGTAACAGCCTTTGGTAAATCCTTTCCTGGGATTGCAGCGTCTGTCTCTGCATACTGTATAGCATCATGAATCGACGTTTTCCGTCATGGTCGCCTGACATTTGAGCGAAAGAATGTTGAGTCACTCTTTCGTCGATTACAATTTCAGAATTATTTTTAATGTTGTCATCAACGTCTGAATCATGCAAGATATCTTTATTTTCCTCAGGTTCTATTTCCGATATATCAGCGATCCGAATAGCTCGTTCCTCTTGAAATAGTTCCCCCCACTCGTTGCAAAAAACGTTGTTGGGTACATTTTTTAATTCTGCATGCGCCTCATTTACAGATCTCGGAAAATATGTTGGAAATAGCTTTGAGTAGGAATCTACTACTGTTGGGTCTGTTACTATGATAACGGCATCAAATTTTGTACCCAACATTTCGATACATTTCCGAATTGTCCGCAAAGCAATATGACTTCCTGTTACAAGAGGAAAACCCTTCCTTGTTATATGCAAGGGTGAAATTGCAACAGTACGAAGCCCCCTTTCAGCGCAAACCTGCAAGGCTGTTCTATAACAAATATGTAATGCTGTATCAGCCGCTGAATAAAACTTTGGATTATACCTTGGTTCCACAGTATGAATTGCATATCTCGTTGGTAAATTATATCCAGGCAAAACACGAACTTCACTAGTTCGAAGCCCGATAATTTTACGCACATCTGCAATTAGTCTTGGACCAGCAGAATAATGAAGATTTTGCGAAAGTGGAGAAGATTTGCTTAAAACTTCGTAAACTGGAAGAATCAATGCTTGTACTGCTACCTTTGTTATATCTCCATTCCAAAGAAATATTTTTGAATTTATATCCTCTCGAAAATGATATTCCAACTTTAAATTGTCTGTATTTTCAGTGTCCACAGACGTAGCATCATCAACTCCATGTAAACTCTCACAAGTCTTTTGCCAAGACACTAAATCGTCAATGACCACACAATCTCGAGTCCCGCATATCGCACCCAATGGATCCATCATACAGTCATATATGAAGCAGATTGTTAAAACATATTAGCTAATAATATCCATTTTATAAGTAAAATTTACTGATTACAGGACTGAAACAAGTTTGAAAATTATAGTTTTAGTTTTAATTTGGTTTAACTACATTAAAGAAAAGCGAGACATGACCTAACCAAACATAGTCGAAGAAAATAGTTTTAAAAGTTAGCCGCCGGAGAGAGAGAGAGAGTTTATTATTTTTGTCAATCAGAATACAAATAAATTTTAAAATAATAAATTACACAGCATTTATTTTGGTATAGACTGGGAGATGGCGATACGACCAAAATTCATCAAAGTCAGCCACCGCCCACCACCCATTCCAGCCAAATAATTATTGAGAAAAAATATATAAAGTAACCGTCGACTAGTAACTACCAAATATTTAAACGAAGTATACTCTCAATACAAATAATAATGTAAAAATAATAGGTACCAGAAAAAATAACTGAAATGTAGAAAATTATTCGAAATTAACTTGAAAATTGAAAGATAGTAAGCAAACAGTGGCTATGTGACAATTATATGATGGGCAGTTACATGTTTTTATCATTATTGAATATTATAACTATACTCTAATAATCCTTAACAAGGAGGATAGGATAGGATTTACATATTTATCCCGGGGGAGAGGAAAGCCGATAAGACGGCTTATCCATATGGCGAACCACGGCCTCTCGTCCGGTTACCATTCCAAGTCGGGTATGGGATTAGTTTTACTGTATTGTTTGTTTTCGGAAGCATGGACTTGGTGGTGGAGGAAGCCGTAACCGACCAGCGGTTACGTGAACCACCCAACAACGGCGAGGAGTCCAGCAATCCTCTCGCACATAACCATCCCTGCATGGGATTCGAACCTGCGAACCCACGCAGAGTAATTAGAGGTGCGGTGGCGAGCGTATTCCTAACGCTTAGCTCGTTGAGCCACACCGCCGCGCCACAAGAAAATTTAGGTAACTTTTTCTAAATTTCACATGGAAGCCAATCTAATAGATTCAGGAATTTGATTCCAAATTTTTTGGACCAGTGAACTTGATTGATTTTTGGGAGAATTTTGTGTCAGCTCTTGGAATAAAATATGAGTTTTTACCGGTACCGTACCATGGATAGAACCCAAAACAGAAATCCACAAAATTAATGTATGTCGCATATGTATGGAATTCGTTGGAGTCTAGTACCGTACCGGTACCGTACGGAACACTTTGGCAACACCACATCAACATAATCTAAAAAACCACAGAATAAACGCGGCGGTGTGCCTCATCATGTTAAGCGTTAGGAATACGCTCGCCGCCACATCTCTGATTAACCTGCGTGGGTTCGCATCCCATGCGGGGTACGGTAGTTGTGTGTAATACAGAAGTTGCTGGTAGTTAATCATTCTCCATGCTTGTTCTGTGGGATTAAGCATTTGCAAAATAAGGAACAAAATATCAAAAGTCACAATTCAATAATACAGTACCGGTAATAGCATACCGTAATAGTCTACCTGCAGACTTGTCTGTAAAGTTACCGACAGTTCAGCATTTTTACAATATCTTATGCCTGTAGAATAGGATTTACATATTTATCCCGGGGGAGAGGAAAGCCTATAAAAACGGGTTAACCATATGGCGTAGGTACCACGGCCTCTCGTCCAGCTATCCTCTCGCACATAACTACCCCGCATGGGAAAAAAAAACTATTATGAGCTAATAGGAATAGGGCGGCATATCTTTTAGATGTCATGAAATAAGTAACAAATTACTGTTAGTCTGTCAACCTTCAAGGAAAAAAATTAAAAATGAAATTTCAAATCTCAATGGACTCAACATAATCAAAAGAAGTTAGAAATATATGTTTTCACTAGTTAGAAATCACAGAATGCAAAAGATGAAAGTGTGAAAATTAAATTGATACCGGTACGCTTCAAAAATGAAAAATATGTTTTAACAGGATGATACAAAATATATAAAACCCTGTAGCTTGATAGTCAAGACCTTCCACAGTTCTACTGTACCGGTATTCTTATACCTTAAATAAATACTGAAATCTGGAAATCTCCTATGACCGTCAGACTGTATAGACGGTCTTGAGTGTATATTCCAACAAATTCGCAAACAATATAAAAAAGCCAACAACAGAACACAAAAAATGAGTAGGCCTACCGTATGCCTAAAGACTGTAGCGGTACAGGTACTGTACGGCACCGTACCTGTATCCGTCCCTATTACTCGTATTCAACACGGCGCTTTCGTACCGGATTAAAGTGCTCGAGTTGCCTTCTCTTTCTGTACCGGTATTTTGGGTCTTGTTAATATTTATGTATTCTATCGTAAATATGTAAATATGGTACCGTATGACATCGAGAGAGGTTATCGTCTCTAGTTGAATCTCTTTTTTCATCGCTTCACGATAAAATGTGGCATCCGTGAATTCCTGCAGCTCGTTTTTTGAACTATTACGTCACAATTCAGCTCATAGCCCGAAGTCCCGAACACGGGTATCATACCTTCATTTCTATTTACGGTAGGTTTTGTTCTAGCACGTACCGGTACTTTCAATACGGGGCCCAAAATTAATAAATGGATTAATCGGATTTACCTGTGAAACTTGAAGAGAATTGGTTTACAGCATGTGGCGCTAATCGGTGAGTTGCTATTGATATTATTCATTCGATTTGTCTGGCAATGATTATAAGTTAATTTCGCGATTCGTAAACTGCACCGGTACTAGGCTATCGTACCAGTACCGTATTTGTTTGAAGATTTTATCAAGCAAGGTTCCAAGTTCAAGACTCCAGCGCGCTCTGTTATGGGAGACTAATGTTCGAGGAAAGCTACAGGCATCCAATTAAGTGCCAAGAGCTTTTGAGACTATAATACACTCATTCCATGCTTCCGAAAACAAATAACTAACTAATCCTATTCCCGACATGGAATGGTAACAGGACGAGATACCGTGATTCGCAATATGATTAAGCCGTCTTATCGGCTTTCCTCACCCCCGGGATAAATATGTAAATCCTATCCTATCAATTCCGATTGACGCGATAACAGTTACGAGGTACCGGTAGTGAATTACGCAAGTTTAATTGTACCACTGGCCAATATAAAATAATTTGTACACATATAGCGATTAAACTTATACTTATTATATCAGGGTGCTTTCCATTACCAACACGCCTCGTTCGCTTTGTATCTTGATAGGCTACTACTACCCAATTATTGACCCCACAGTAAATCCGACTGGAATAAGCTAGGTTAAATAACAAATTTAAGTAATATCATGAGGAAAATATTAAGAAAAGGGTGATTAGGAACAACAAGATAGTAACATTTTTGGATTTACGATAGAACTTACATATTAATATCGGGGGAGAGAAAAGCCGCTAAGACAGCTTAATCATAATTATGGCGAACCACGTCCTCTCGTTCATGTCAGGTATGGGATCAGTTAGCCAGGTATTTGTTTCAGATGCATGGACTTGGTGGCGGAGGAAGCCGTAACCGGTTACGTGAACGCCCTACGGCGACGAGCAGTCCAGCAATCCTCTCGCACATACCGTACTCACTCCCCACGCAGGGTAACTTGAAGTGTGGTGGCGAGCGTATTCCTAACGCTTAGCACGATGGCCCACACCGCCGAGCATATCCCAAAGAAGGGAAAAGCCAATGAGACGTCCTGAGCATACGGCAGACCATGGCCAAATTGATCAAATCTCATCGCATATGTATGGAATTCGTTGGAGTCGTAACTTATCAGCGGTTTTGCGAACTGTTCACGACAGCGAGGGCGACCAGCAATTCTCTGGCACCTAATTGTCCTTCGCCACGTCTAATATTCCATCATTCCTTTCGCATGCAATTACTATGCCCAATAAAGTCGTTGTATGTTCATGGTTTCATTTCCGTTACCTTGCATTTTGACACTGCAGTTTTATGTATTTTTTTTTAAATAGCTTTGAAACAGGCAAAAACAATCGTATTTTATTGTATTCTGATAAAATGTATGCACATTAGATGCTCAGTAAACACCGTGTGTGTATATTAAATACATAGGTATCGTGTATGTAAGTTTTATTTGTATTGCTATTTTTTTTTGTGGTACTGTACATTGTATTTGTTACGTAAAGTCAGTGTACCGTAATTAATATATTCACATCGTACCTCTTGATCGTGTCGGCACTGAAGACAGAATTTGGTTCGCGAATCTTTTACCACAAACGATTAACTTATTAACTCCCGGTATTTTCATACACTAAGAGGATCGTCTACTGACTCTATAATAAGCCCATGTTCCCGGGGTAGCACGTAATTTGGTTAAAGTAGCCTTATTCAAAATTACATTTTTATACACTTAAATTTAAATTTACTTCTTGCGTTAGCCTTAATCAGGTCGTTTGATTGACTGTCCTGTTGAATTGGCAGCGTCCATCCATACTTGAATTGTAATCCTGTAACTTACTTGACGTTCGCCGTAATGAACTCGAAAGTTACGCCAATGTTTTTCGGGTCCTCTGTTTTGGTTTGAATGTTTCTGATATTAATTTCTGGTTTTTATTTGTAAATAATTGATTGATTAAATATTGATATTGATTGATTGATATATTGATTGATTGATTAAATTGATTTAATACTCATTGGTGGAGCAAGTCTTACTTTGGTTTTTGCTTGCTTTTATGGTTGTTATCTTTGCTTTATTACTGATGTTGTTTTTGTGTTAGATACCGTATTTGTGTTGTGAAGACAGTAATCGTATAATCACTGTTATGATACCAGCGCGGTAGGTGTATTCATATTTAACGGTTAACTTGTGGACTACCGGTATTTCCCTACTATATAAGTATGAGTCACGCGGCATATAGATGAAGTATAGAGCGGTATTTAGTTTATCATGTTATTTAATATATATTTATTATTAAGCCGAATACATTCCATCGGGTTACTTTCCCCCGGGATAAGTATGTAAATACACCCGTAGTCTTATTATTTTCAACTGGGAAATACTGATAAATTTGCCACTAATTGTAAATCAACTCTTGTGCGGTTCGCACTAATAGTTAGGAACTGGGATTTATTAACAGCAATTCCATTCAAATAATTGATTGACCACAAACGCTGACATTTTTCGTATACCATGCTGTTATTGCCCTGTCTTAAAATTTTCTAGGTCACGGTGGGTGGGTTTAGCGGGTGTAACAAATATCGCTATTTTATAAAATCGACGCTGTAAATAGTGAATTTGATTATCCTAGAATCTAGATTCAGCATATCCTAACGTAAGATAATCTGTACTCCCGAAGTATGTGAACCAAAGTGGCGGAGACCGGAACGTAGTATGTGTACCAGGTTAGGGTTAGGCCATAATTTTATTCTAAATTTCCTTATTTTAGTTTTATTATGAGTCGGGGACTAGGCAAGTGACTCCGGTATTATTTGTACCTAAAATTATGGCCTAACCCTAACCTGGTACACATACTACGTTCCGGTGTCCGCCATCTTGGTGTACATACTTCGGGAGTACCAGATAATCATAATAAATATATATATATTCTGTGGTGAAGATATACGGGACAGTACCGATTTCTTTATTTATAGAAAATCATATTCGGCGAAACGTTTCTGGTAATAGGCTACGATCTACTTGTCGCTTTTGTGTACTTGATTTGGCTATCAAGTATTTTTCATCCATGTGTGACGTATGTACGTATATATGCATTTTATATAGTTAGTACATCCGCTTTAGGAAGTGAGGAGGTGTATTTGTACGACCCCAACTAAAACGTCTGAAAAAGGTGCAAAACCAGTTTATAAATACTGAGCTTGCATCTACTGATATAAGGTCTGGTGTGCTTGTCGTCCTACAGGATCAGTTCATGTCTGAAGTTGCTATCAAATATATGATACCCCGAATGTCGATTTTCAGTAATTAAGAAAAACGTAGGCCAGACAATATTTCAGTGCTGTGTATCGAGTATATCAGCAAGATTGAGAGTTGTCTTCTCTATAAGAAATGTGTTTTTATGAATTGAGTATATGTTGGCTGAATTAGACAAAATTTCAAAAGTTCTTCGCTGCTGAAACGTTCGACGTTGGAGTGTTTCAATCTATTTCGGAGGGTTTTCCACATGATTTCAGTACATCCGCTTTAGGAAGTGATGATGTGTATTTGTACGACCCCAACTAGAACGTCTGAAAAATATTCAAAACCGATTTATTAATACCGAGCTAGCATCTACTGGAAAAAGGGTCTTGTGTACTTGTCCTATATATATATCTAACGTCCGATTTTCAGTAATTAGTAAAAACTTATGCCAGAGGATATGTTAAAGTACTGTGTATCGAGTATATCAACAAGACAAGATTGAGAGTTATCTTCTCTAAGAAATATATATCTTTAATGATTGGATGTATGTTGGCGGAATTCTATACAAAATTTCAAATGTTCTCTGCTGCTAGAAAAATCAATTTCGAAAGATTTACCACATCTTTTCATCCCACATAAAATTATAAACCGGCTTCGCAGGGGTTTGGCGGTCAACCTGCAGCTTATGACCCTGCGGGTGTAACTATAAACGATAAAAATGCTCGCTGGCAAATTACATTGAATGTCACTGTGTGGATTATTGAGTTTAATTCACAGGGAAGAAGGCGAATTGTGATATCCAAAATATCTTTCTGCGATCAGATCCTAATTTGCACACGAGGCGATCAAAGATTTACATAGCGCATGGTTTCCGCCGGGTATATTCATGTCACGGATGCAAGCACAATTGGTGTTCGCAAAACGATGTATTTTGCCGACGTTCCGAATTTTTATTAAGAAAAACTTCATCAGGGCATGCATGATATGATATACTAATACCATGCCATGTTCTTCTGTATAAAAATTCGAATGTCGGCAAATTAAATCGTTTAGCTAACACCGTTTGTGCCTCAGGTATTCTTGGTATCCTATTTTTATCCTCCATTTGCATGTAGAAATCATCGCGATGGTAACTTTCGCTATCTCCATTTTGCCGCGCGAGATTGTACGACGGAAATATACACGAAACGTTTCATAGCAAATTTCGTGAAGGTTTCAATTGAGTTTACATAAATGTAATTTCTACGAACCTTCTCCAAACCTAATTAGAGCTTGCCTTGCGAGCGATTCTACAGTAAACCAAGATTTCATGAGGTAATCGCGTTTATATAATGACCAATAAAACACCAACCAACAATCTAAATAATTCTTATGGTAATGAATATACTCAACGTTGGCAACCCACACATTGCGCAGAGGGTATGAAAAAGACTCTTAGTCATTAATGTATGAATTGTTAAAATTTCATCCTTCGCTCTGCGAGTGGTTGTTTCAGCAGCAAACACTGATTGTAAAAGTGCTGAGATTTTATAACTTGCCTGAAGTGTTTACAATTAAGCAATAGCTATTGAAACATAGAATATACCTACGTTTCAGTTCCATGACTATATAAAACCACCAAAATCGTTTGCAAATCGACTTGAAAATTTTATAAATAATCCGAGTCCCGGTTCTTCTGATCGAATCTTTACAATGGGAGAAATAAAATTTTTACTCATAATGGTCTTGGACCATTTTCTTGCCGCACTAGTTTTCTTACCATGGGCCCGGGCAGGTTTTTGAGTCAATATAAATATAATATTTAAGAGATGTTATATGTTTCAAAATGTATCATGACCGATAAATAATTTTTACAATAAATTGGTCGATAAGCAATGCCGAACGAGAATACATTCCTATCCGACATTACTTAAGCTTCACGGAGCCTTCTTCAACATAGAGTTTCAATTTCAAAAGTTCTTCGCTGCTGAAACGTTCGACGTTGGAGTGTTTCAATCTATTTCGGAGGGTTTTCCACATGATTTCAGTACATCCGCTTTAGGAAGTGATGATGTGTATTTGTACGACCCCAACTAGAACGTCTGAAAAATATTCAAAACCGATTTATTAATACCGAGCTAGCATCTACTGGAAAAAGGGTCTCGTGTGCTTGTCCTATATATATATATCTAACGTCCGATTTTCAGTAATTAGTAAAAACTTATGCCAGAGGATATGTTAAAGTACTGTGTATCGAGTATATCAACAAGACAAGATTGAGAGTTATCTTCTCTAAGAAATATATATCCTTAATGATTGGATGTATGTTGGCGGAATTCTATACAAAATTTCAAATGTTCTCTGCTGCTAGAAAAATCAATTTCGAAAGATTTACCACATCTTTTGATCCCACATAAAATTATAAATTGGCTTCGCAGGGGTTTGGCGGTCAACCTGCAGCTTATGACCATGCGGGTGTAACTATAAACGATAAAAATGCTCGCTGGCAGGTTACATTGAATGTCACTGTGTGGATTATTGAGTTTAATTCACAGGGAAGAAGGCGAATTGTGATATCCAAAATATCTTTCTGCGATCAGAACCTAATTTGCACACGAGGCGATCAAAGATTTACATAGCGCATGGTTTCCGCCGGGTATATTCATGTCACGGATGCAAGCACAATTGGTGTTCGCAAAACGATGTATTTTGCCGACGTTCCGAATTTCTATTAAGAAAAACTTCATCAGGGCATGCATGATATGATATACTAATACCATGCCATGTTCTTCTGTATAGAAATTCGAATGTCGGCAAATTAAATCGTTTAGCTAACACCGTTTGTGCCTCAGGTATTCTTGGTATCCTATTTTTATCCTCCATTTGCATGAAGAAATCATCGCGATGGTAACTTTCGCTATCTCCATTTTGCCGCGCGAGATTGTACGACGGAAATATACACAAAACGTTTCATAGCAAATTTCGTGAAGGTTTCAATTGAGTTTACATAAATGTAATTTCTACGAACCTTTTCCAAACCTAATCAGAGCTTGCCTTGCGAGCGATTCTACAGTAAACCAAGATTTCATGAGGTAATCGCGTTTATATAATGACCAATAAAACACCAACCAACAATCTAAATAATTCTTATGGTAATGAATATACTCAACGTTGGCAACCCACACATTGCGCAGAGGGTATGAAAAAGACTCTTAGTCATTTATGTATGAATTGTTAAAATTTCATCCTTCGCTCTGCGAGTGGTTGTTTCAGCAGCAAACACTGATTGTAAAAGTGCTGAGATTTTATAACTTGCCTGAAGTGTTTACAATTAAGCAATACCTATTGAAACATAGAATATACCTACGTTTCAGTTCCATGACTATATAAAACCACCAAAATCGTTTGCAAATCGACTTGAAAATTTTATAAATAATCCGAGTCCCGATTCTTCTGATCGAATCTTTACAATGGGAGAAATAAAATTTTTACTCATAATGGTCTTGGACCATTTTCTTGCCGCACTAGTTTTCTTACCATGGGCCCGGGCGGGTTTTTGAGTCAATATTAATATAATATTTAAGAGATGTTATGTTTCAAAATGTATCATAACCGATAAATAATTTTTACAATAAATTGGTCGATAAGCAATGCCGAACGAGAATACATTCCTATCCGACATTACTTAAGCTTCACGGAGCCTTCTTCAACATAGAGATGCAACATGCAAGACACAACATAAAAATAGTATGCTTTAATTTCCTTGTTGTGAAAAATCACAGAAGACAGAAAAGGGCATTGAAAATAATGAAATACAAAATTCAAACAAATGACCAACATATTATTCGTGTTTTGCGTTCATAACTTTTTGTTTCAATACTCCATTTTCACTGCGGCGTTATACAACAATGGGTCAAGCGACCATATGTTGACAAAGAACTGAATATAATTACATACCCAATCAATCCAACTGACAAGTGATAAACATGTCTTTTGCTTCAACAGTGTACACTTTTCGATTCTATATATTTAAGTCAAAATAATAATTAAATATATAAACGTGAAGGTGGGACTGTAATCAAGAACAAAAACCAAGCCGCGATTTCAAACTCGCCGGAATCAATAAAAACCAGCAAAATTTAGAATGAAAATCCTGAGAATCGCGCGACCGAATTTGTAAATGATGAAACTCATAGCTATTTGGGGACTCCCTTTTTAGCTACTTGAAATTGATTGGTTTAGTAATTGAAACAGTGAGTCCTACAACAACTAATTATCAAAAACATGCATAGCTTTCCGAGTTTAATAATGAGTTTATGAAAAGTAAAAACGCGGCGCTCACGTTTTATACTATAACAAAACATATATTGAACAGTATGTGAAGAACAATGATGATGATAAAGTTGATAAATTATACGGACTCGTCACGATACTAATATTAATATTCGAAAACAATAGGGTTCATAAGCCCTCGAAAATATTTTTCAATATATTTATTTATATATAAATTGCTGCGCATGCTCAAGTACCACCTATTGATACCAATAGACGGTGTGGTTAGAACTTATTTGAAAGTTTAACCCTGAAGTGGCAAAACAATTCGTATAAATATATATCAGTACCAAAAAAGTGAAAAATGAAAAAAAAAAATTTGTTGCGAAGTCATGCTTCGTTACAACCTTCAATTCCATTGTTTTAAAAAACATCAGTAAAGACAAAAATGCACTAAAAGATAGTGAAATGCAAAATTCAAACTCAAACAAATTATGTCCAAGGATATCGGGTAATTTGTTATATGAATTAACATATTATTTGTTTTTTTCGTTTATAACTTTTTGTTTCAATGCTCCTCTTTCACTGCGGCGTTCTACAATAATGGGCCAAGCGAACATATTTTTGACAAATAGTATTTAGTATGAGCGAGAACTGAATGTAATTACTTATCCAATCAATCTAACTGACGAGCGATAAACATGTCTTTTGCTTCAACAGTGTACACTTTTCAATTCTATATATTTGAGTCAAAATAATGATTAAATATATAAACATGAAGGTGGAACTGTCCGAGCAAAGAGCAGCCGCGATTTCAAACTCGCCGGAATCAATAAAACCAGCAAAATTTAGAATGAAAATCCCGGTAAACGCTCGACGGAATTTCTGAAAAATGAAACTCATATTTAATTTAGCTACTTAAAATTGATTGGTTTAGTAATTGAAACAGAAAGAATCGCAACAAATTATCAAAAACATGCATATCTGTACTTCACATAGCTCGGTGTTTAATAATGAGTTTATAGAATGTAAAAAATTTTGCACTCAGCCGTTTTGTATGAAAATTTTTCGAGATTCTAGGAAATGCCATAGTTTCCATATTTATTTAATGAGTATTACCCCAAAGCAACAAACCCAAAGGTTATACTTAGTGGCGGACTTTGCAGAGTTCTAACGATGACATACATCAACGAAAGTAAAAGCATATGACAAACTCGAATAGCGTTTTCATAAATATCCGCACCCCTTTGTCAGCAGTAATGATAAAATTGTTCGCTTAAAATTGCGATGGTTAATTGATAAAGGAGTTAAAATCCGATGCCAAAGATAAAAATCAGAATAAAATTAATTTGGGTTCATAATTCACTCCTTCATCACGCACAGTCATGTCACAAAATTAAAAATCAAACACCAATGTCCGCTGTTGTAGAAGAATAAATATTTTTGAAAAAAGAGAGCGAATGGAAATATAATTTATCGGCATTAGGTGCTGGCCGCCGAAACGATCGCGGTGATAACATACAATCAGCGATTATGACAAAATGAGCAGTATAACGATGAGATGTTGCCGACTTTTCAGTCTTTTAGTAATTTCCAAAAAGAGTATCGACCTCTGGCATGACGGGCTGCTGTTGTATATTGAAAATATTCGTTATTCGGTAAAAATATTCGAATTTTTCGATTCCAAAAAAAATTAATATTCGATTTTGCTCACCCCTAGTCGAGAATTAGGCTATTTCAAGTATAGTAAATTTTTTTCTCACAAATTCTTACAAAAGACTAACTTTAATTCTCGCACACACATTTTTCACATCATTTTGCATTTATTTTTAGGGTTACTCTGGAGATGCAGGCGACACTGGCCAAGACCTCAACATTGTCGGGCGTAAATATCAGAACAATTCGATATCGTCCCTCTAATATGTTGTTATACAATTGTTTTTATTGTAGATTTTTTTTATTGCATGACACATACAGCAACAACTTCAGGATGCTTAGCGTATTGTGACATACGAAATATCGCACATTCTTTCATCCCATCGTTTTGTTTATGTTTTATTAATAGGCCAAAATTCGCTTTCAGGAATCAGGAACTAATCACTTTAAAATTGTCAATACTTAGACATTAGTTACTATCGTATAATTTTGTGCAACCATATCCCACGGTTAGAGGGGGATAACAACGCAAGATTTTACAATCAGATCTGGTAATGCTCAAATTTATATGGAAACGCAGTTGAGCACGCATCGCAATAGCGAAAAATTTCATGATCAGTAAAAATTACGGTAGGCGCAGGAAAACTTGACACGAACAAAAGACTGTTATTTTGTGTTTTTTCAATCTTACCACGATAAATTTGAATGATTGTGAAAAATTGGGCGCTATTGTAAGGCGCTCTCAACTTCTGTCGGTTTGAGACCCGGAAACCTGAGCTGTTATCAAAAACGTCTCACTCGATGACATTTTATTGTGTTTTGCGATATTGATTGACCTTTTTTTCATCTGGCCCGCATTAACAAGAAAATCTGTCGAAATTTGTCCTAAGGGATGTTTCCCTTAATGACGTAACAATATCCGACACTTTTGTCAATCAGACAGGTTGACAACAATAACTTGGTTTCGTGATTTTGAATGCTATTCGTTAGTTTTTTGCTGTGTTTAGAAAATTTAAGTATGAATCAAAATTCAATCACCATTTTGGCTTCTTATGGGGTTGCAGTTTAATTGCAGTAATCAGAAATTAATCTACAACTAGCTGTGATAAAATAGGCTAAAATTCTCCACGCAACTTTTTCTGCGAATGAAGCACTCGTGCACTCGTACTTTGCGACGTGAATCATATGAGCGGGTAGAAAACGCATCGAAAAAGTAATTAGTGGCTGAGAGTCCTAAAATATCATCAGTGGACACAATTATAAACCCACGGATCGTTTTACTAAACCTATTCTTGTTTGAGTGACTTTTACTATTGTGAATAAATGGAGACAATGGTAAAATGAGTAACTGCGCACCTGCGATACCCCGCAGATTATTATTGCCTTATATGGAGCGTCGGTTGAAGCTACGGAATCGGTGTATGGCCAGATTCCTGAAACCTGGGGATATACCAGGTTTAGTGGAAGGTAGTTGAACAGGTAGAAAAGGGGCGAGTTCTGGGTAACAAAGTAGTTTGTCATTTAAAGGTAAGAGCGACTGAAGTGCGCGTACTGTACTGACATAGAAAATATCGTTCCGGAAAATGGAGCGGAACAAAATTTCAGATCGTATAAATGAACAATTTTGGATATGGGACCGTCTAGTCGCTATTTGCATGACATATGACCTGTATTTATTAGCGCCTTTTAAAAACAACAATTTCTAGACTAGTTTTTCTACATATTTTACGTATCGTGTCGGAACCGCGATGTGGCTTACGCCTTCTCTCTTAATTAACCAATGCCCACTTTTGATTCTGCAGTAATTGTGAGAACAAAATCAAAAAACTCTAGCGAGCGACGGTATTTGACAGCGATTTTTTTCAGTCACTCAATTTCTTCTCTGATTATTTTTGATTAGGTTTCGGACATTTATATATAGATGTATTGTTTAGACTAGTGTTTTTCAACAGTATACCCACGCGTATACAAAGACATGTCGCTGGTATATAAATAACAAACAGTATACGAAGGTGTACAGCTCGAATATACTCTACACTTCTACAGCATGTTTTGTGTTTTTGAAAGAGATACGTTCGGTATTGGCATTCACTAATCCGCAAGTAGTGTTTGTCTGTCTATGGCAGGGATCACCAAACTACGGCCCGCGGGCCAGATCCAGCTATTGGCCTTTTTTTCATCTGGCCCGCATTAACAAGAAAATCTGTCGAAATTTGTCCTAAGGGATGTTTCCCTTAGTGACGTAACAATATCCGACCATTTTGTCAATCAGACAGATTTTTAGTCGTGGTTGTCAACAATAACTTGGTTTCGCGATTTTGAATGCTATTCGTTAGTTTTTTGCTGTGTTTAGGAAATTTAAGTATGAATCAAAATTCAATCATCATTTTGGCTTCTTATGGAGTTGCAGTTTAATTGCAGTAATCAGAAATTTATCTACAACTAGCTGTCATAAAATAGGCTAAAATTCTCTACGCAACATTTTCTGCGAATGATGCAGTCGTGGCGCATGCTTTCGGTGAAACTGTCGCTGTGTAGTTTCTCGTGCTGAAATGAACATCTAACATGGATTCTGCACAAATAGTACTGTAATCTCTCATGTACTGCTCAATAGTATATATTGAAAAAATTTTGAAAGCTGAACTCAAATTTTAGAAGTCACATTAACTTTTCTACTGCTTACATGCGGATATTCATTACAGCAATTGTTTTGCTAGCAGCTGACCACAAGGTAGTTGTCGAAACCTTGAATATTTGTTTTGCTATGATGTCCTTCATCTATATTCTGTGATATAGAATTTAATATTCAGGACTGTAGAAATGTAGATTTTGTATTGTTGAATGAATTTCCCAACTTTCGTAAATTCATTGTATTGTATTGACAAAAATATTTTTCCGGCACGTTTTCAACACAGTTCGAGTCATACCTTGCCATTGGTCTAAAAAGTTTGGTGACCCCTGGTCTGTGGTCATGTACTTTGCAAGGTGAATCATATGAGCGGGTAGAACCACCCCATCAAAAAAATAATTAGTGGCTGAAAGTCCTAAAATATCATCAGTGGACACAAATTTAAACCAACGGATCATTTTGCTAAATCTTATCCTTGTTTGAGTGACTTTTATTATTGTGAATAAATCGAGACAATGGTAAAACGAGTAACTGCGCACCTGCGATACCCCGCAGATTATTTGTTGCCTTATATGGAGCGTCGGTGGCAGCTACGGAATCGGTGTATTGCCTGATTTCTGAAACCTGGGGATATACCAGGTTTAGTGGAAGGTAGTTGGACATGTAGAAAAGGAGCGAGTTCTTGGTAACAAAGTAGTTTGTCATTTAAAGGTAAGGGCGACTGAAGTGCGCGTACTGTACTTATATAGAATATATCGTTTCGGAAAATGGAGCGGGACAAAATTTCAGATCGTAGGAATGAACAATTTTGAATTTGTCTTTTCGCTATTTGCATGACATATGATGGGTATTTATTAGCGCCATTTGAAAAAAATTCCTAGGCTAGTTTTTCTACGTATTTTACGTATCGTGTTGGAACCGCGATGTGGCTGACGCCTTCCCGCTTAATTAACCAATTCCCACTTTTGATATTGCAGTAATTGTAAGAACAAAACCAAAAAACTCTAGCGAGCGACGGTATCTGACAGCGATATTTTCAGTCACTCAATTTCTTCTCTGATTTTTCTTGACTAAGTTTCAAACATTTATCTATATCAGGCCTGCACAACATGCGGCCCGCTAGATACTTCTGTGCGGCCCGCGGGTCATTTGGAAACAAATCTTTGTTATTGTTATTTTTGTTACATTGTTATTTATGCAATGCTCGGTATTCAAACTGAATCACGCTCAAAACAATATCGGTATACAAGCTCCCACCCATTAGTGCATATTAGCAACCTATTAATAACCCCACTATTTTTTACTAGCAGTTTATGAAACTGAAGTTTCTTTTTCAAATTTGAAACTTAAAAAACAATTTTTTCATTCATGAATGCTGCAGAAAGTGTCGCACAAAATATATTGCTATTTACTGTAAAACTTCAAAAATTTGGAGCAGATTTTGTAGAAAAATGTAATTTAACAGTCGAAAAAGTACAACAGAGGAAGATCTATCGCTACTAAACGGATTGTTTGTCCAGCCTGCAATGAAAATATCTAAAAATGTTAGATATGACTGCATACCTATATGTGGGACGATTTTACAAAACTGAACCTGAGTAAAATATTTTCCTGCAGTCAGCTTATACTGCAACACGCAATACCTCATTCTAATAAAAAAAAAATTGATAATGAAGGGTCGCTTTCAAGGTAGATGAACCACTAAATACTCAAGAAAATAAGATTCTTTATATTTTTAAGCTTTCCAGTAATGGAAGTTTTTCATCAAATTTAACTGTTTCACAATATTATTTTGATTTGAAGTTCATCTTGTAAAATATGTATGTCGCAAAGTTTGCGGCCCGCCGGGCCTTCAGATTTATGCTTGCGGCCCTCGTGGTAATTTGAGTTGTGCAGGCCTGATCTATATATATATATATATGTATTGTTTAGATCAGTGTTATTCAAACGGATATACTGTAATGTATACCCAAGTGTATACAAAGACATATCCCTGGTCTATAAATAACAAACGGTATACGATGGTTTACAGGTCGAATGTAACCTACACCTACACTGTGTTGTGCTTTTGAAACAGATGCGCGTTCAGTTCACATTCGGCGTTGGGAATCACTAATCCAAAAGTAATGTTTGTCTGTCTATGGCAGGGCTCACAAAACTACGGCCCGCGGGCCAGATCCGGCCATTGGCCTTCTTTCATCTGGCCCGCATTAACAAAAATAATGGCGACATTTTTTCTAATGGATGTTTCCCTTAGTGGTGTAACGATAGACCTTTCCGCATCCGCTCAGACACTTATGTCACTCAGACAGATTTTAAGTCTTGGTTGTAAACAATAAATTCGATTCAATATGTTGATAGGATTTTAAATTTATTGTTTCATTTTCATAAACCTCTTGCTGAATGAAAACGGAAAGTTGAGGCAGCTTACTGGGAAAGATGCAGATTGTTCGTTTTGATTTATTTTTTACATGTTTATCTTTTCCGTTGATTAATAAAAAGAAAAGCGCACACCAGAATCTATCTGTCCTATCTATCTGAAAAGTCCGCTTCTGTTATCGTTTAATACGAAACGCTTCTCAGATTACTGTATTCCTTGGGACGGTTCCAGATAGATAGGTGAAGCGATCAGATGTTCATTCAAATAATGAACAACATTGTATGTCCACAATGTCGAACGTACATTTGTATGAAAAGCAAAATTTGTTGGGATTAGAAAATGTCGTTAATACCATGCGGGAAACAAATTGAAACGCTTCTAACTCTACATTTTTGATATTTCACACTTGCCAGATCCGAAACTCCGCTCTATTTTTAGTTTCATTTTATTCCGACTCCTATTTCCAGAATCGAAAATTTTGTATACTCGGAGCACAAGAGACATATTGAATTGGAAAATTCGTAGCCCGCGTTCGTTCGTAGACGTGCGGCGCAAATAGACTTTCAACAAACGTTATTATATCCCACTATTAATCACTGATATGATGATCCACAGGTAACAACAAAACATCATATTTCGGTTCGAGGTAATAAAGGGATTTTTGGTAAATTAATATTTCCGATTGCACAGGCATGGCAGTGAAGTCGATATCTGGGTTTTGCAGGTTACATTTTTGAAAATGATAGTGTTGGCTTGTTTGAACGGTAAATATTATCGTAGCAATAACCTGGACCAACAAGTTCTGTCTATTTAACTTTCTTTTTTATTCGCATTCGTAAAGTTTGAAGTAAAATATTTCGATGTATTGATGAAAATTCATTTTTTATTTTATTTACCCGCCTAATGCTGAAAGCACAACACAATCAGTTCTGTTTTTATTTAATATACATCACCCGAAAACATGAGCGCGCTCTTTAGCGCGCAATTTCACGATCTACAATGAGAAAAGTTCATGCCATTGGAATAACATTCTTATGTTCGTGTCTTTTTAAATATACCTACAATGAATAATATTGTTCCATTCATTGTGTTCAAACAATGCGCTCAAACCGTTTTTGATATCACAACATCACAAATATGATAGGAATTAAATTAGATTCATTGATTGGGAATTTATAAATGTTCCACCAGTGGTACGTTGTGGCAATACAAGAAGGTGGTGCGTATCATACAGAGCGAAGATTGTAAACTTATTTAAAATATAAAAAAAATCATCGAGGTTATAGAAATGTTGTTTTGTAGAAAACGAGTTGAAGCGTTTTACAAGTTCTTTCCATATTTTGTGCTTGTTTTTCGTAAAGGTATAATTTTTAAGAATATAGTTAGTTGAATGTTAAAATCCGAACGTCCGAATCCGCCACCTGCTGGTAGAGATGACCGTGTAATCCAACTCACAACTAGGGCTGGGCATTTTCGAATACCTGATGATTTCAGAATCGAATCCAATATTGTGTAATAGGTCCTGTCATCGAATAATTTACTATTCGATTCGAAATGCCCAGCGCTACTCACAACCAAAGGTTTCGAAACCCACTATAAGTATATATCAATTGTATTTTGCTTTTTACTCTTTCCTTATCAATGGATAAACACCACAGCCTTGTTGCAACTCGACAGTTTGTCAAATTTGCGCAACATAACTTTTTTGGGTTGATGAACTACATAAATATTAAATATAGTACGAAAAATTTATTACGCATTCACACACTGCTATGAATATTGCTTTGTTGGTATTGGCTGTGTTTCCCTGATTCCATATAAATTGAAAAATCATTATTGTGGAAAAAAACGTTCTTGGTTTTGATATTGGTATGATTTTCAACCTACTCTGTTGTAATATTTATTTTAAAGCTATCTAGGATTAACGGAGAGATATGTTCTTGTTTGAAATTATTTAATATTGTATATTCTAACGATAAATATTACGAACGCCACCATGGTAACTTACTTCTCGAACAATTCTATTATTTTGCTTTTCCTTTGTAGTCGCATTCGCACGTTATTGAGTAATGCGATATGTCCTGTTTCTACTAAAAATATAAAGCTATCACACAATTTGAAATACAATATTCTAACGATAAATATTACGAACGCCACCATGGAAATTAACTTCTCAAACAAATCTATTATTTTGCTTTTTCTTTGTAGTCGCATTCGAACGTTAATGAGTAATGCGATATGTCCTTTTTTTTACTAAAAATATAGAGCTATCACACAATTTAAAATACAATATTGACGAGATGCAGCTTTGTAGTTTTGCTATGTTTGAAACTTACTTTTTCCCTATGTATGTTCTTGCTATCGGACTGAGAAATTTATGCATTATGAGAATTTGAGAAAAGCATTGAGAACAGGGAGGAAATTCCGCTCTTGTTACCGAATGATATCGAACAAATTTATCGTGTTTACATCGTTTCTAATATTCCTTTGTTTCCTCGTTGCGACTGTCTGGTGTTTATTCAAAATATAATAGAAAAGAATAACAATGTTTTATTTTTTTAACGTTCACACAATGCCATCAAGCCATTTTTAATATCCCAAAATCCCAAATATGTAATATATAGAGGCGGATTGAGTTTTTATAAATGTTCTATCAACGCCACGTAGCAATTCGATACGGCATAACATATACAGCCAGGATTGTAAATTAATTTGAACAACAAATTTTTGTTGCGCTCAGAGAATATTGTTAATACAAAAGTGGCTCGTGCAAGTGTGCAATGCCCGATACATTTTGATTGAACTAGGTCATGAGCAAAACGCAAAAATATCAAAATTATCATATCCTAACAACATACGCATAAATATCACAGATATAGCCGTAATGGGGGTTATTTAGATATGCCGATATATTTCAGAATATTATTTATAATAATTATAGATCCTACGGACTAGACCAGACATATTAAGCAAGCATTGTGGCATTTTCATTGTGGCCTATCATATCCAGTCAAGAATATGTTTGAATTGGTCAGCTTTCTTCTCAACCCCATGTTTACAAAATAACTGCATATTGATTGATTACCGAATTCTTTGACATATGGCCGCATTTTTTGAAATACAGTTTAGGCTGGTTGCAAAAAACACCCGATGGGAATTATATTGTTCGGCGATTACATTAATATTTAGTTATCAGGCATAGCTAACCTAGGCTAATAGATTTCTTACTCCTTTTTTAGTTTCTATGAAGCCTATTTTGTTAGCATATATTCCCGACCAAAAAATTTGAAAGCCAGTTAACAATTTTGACTAGCCAAGTACATAATTCAACTTCGCTAGTTGCCTCAGCTGGCCATAACACTAGTTATAACACAATGGCGAAACAACACCAAATGCGATTTTTTTGTTTACTTTCGCGCAAATGCGACGCGGACCACATGTGGCCCGAGGGCCTGGGCTTGGACCACCCTGGTCTAGACTGAAATTGGTATTAATATTTTTTTTTTCAGTAGAATTATTAATCCTTGATCTGCAGTTATGGCTAGTCATTTCGGACGTGCAGTGAGTATCACAAAATCAGGAAAAAAGGGATTTTTGGAGATAGACGACGATGAGCTTGAAGCCGTTTTGATTAGACCAGATATTGGAGATCGCCCGATTGCAATTATATCCATTGCTGGGAGCATGAGAACTGGGAAATCATTCATTCAAAACTTCTTATTACGCTATTTACGAAACAGAGGGGTTGGTATATCTACATTTTTGTCATTGTCTGTTATTGTGAAACGCTGACACCAAAATCTGGCTCCAATTTACAATAATAACATTACAACACAGTTGAGGCATGATAATTTTTCACTTATCTTCGGGTGATTCGACTGCTGAGCGCTAAATGCATTTAAAAACGCTTTATAAAATATATGAAATAAATCCAAGTTACAATTTTCTTATAGAGACCCCACTGAAGATGTAAACGTCTATTGTTACTTTTGTACGACTGACAGCTGTCTGTATATTAACAGTGGGAGAATGATTCATGGATGGGCACAGATGATACTTCGGCCAATGACGGCATGACCTGGCGTGGAGGCAGAGATAGAATGACAACCGGTATTATTATTTGGAACGAAGTGTTCTATGTTCCTGATGCTTCTGGAAGCGAGGTATGATATTATGTCTTTAAGAACGTTTGATCGAAGCGAACTTCTATTTGAATAAAAAAATTACAGGTATAATATTAGTTTATAAATCAGCTGTTATCAACCAAGACGAGTTATGAGCATTCTGTTTATTTGTGTACCTAGTTTTTTCAGTATCAAATCCCCTTGCTATAGCTCACGCGATATAATATTTGCAAAACGACACGCATTCCAAACGATGTTACAACTTTCAGAGGCCGTGTAATGAATTTTGCAACTAAAGTCATCATACGTATACGCTATACATCATACGCTATATGTATTGAATTTATTTCAAATTCTGCAGGTGGCCGTGCTCATTATGGACACTCAAGGTCTTTTCGACAATGAAACCATCAAAGAAAACAACGTAAAACTTTTTACGCTTAGTGCTTTGATGAGTTCGGTCCAAGTCCTGAACGTGATGAGGCAGATCGAAGAAAGAGACCTGGAAAACCTCCAAGTACGTATGTTAGCGGTATTTTGAAGATTGATTAGGTATATTAAATTACTAATTTTTAATCCCCGAACTACCAATAAATCACGGAGTTGTAAGCAGTGACGTGTCTAGGGGGTTGCGAAATGGGTTTATGAAATCAGTCTTAATGGCCACTCTTAAAAGACTTAAATTAGATATCAGATCTTTCAAGGAATCCGGGACGACAAATTTCGATTTCGTGGTTTAGGATCTTATTAAAAGCGACTGTGTTAGACGTTATAGAATAAAATAAATTTGTCTTCAATCCGCTCACTATTGAAATCAGGTAGTTGACTATGCAAACCAAACACATGAAAATGTTTGGCACGCGAAATTGCTTATTATTCGTGAATTGGCACCCTGCGTTCGAAAGGTTGCCGACCCCTGTCGTAGACTAATAGGTACACATACAAATAGTATGGAGTGGACGATATATCTTGTTTTCCGATGTCTATGTAAACAAATCACTATGTTAATGACTGAAAAGAAATAAAAATGGCCGCAATGAATATATATACAGCGGTACGAAGGCGCGACCAATAAGTTGAAGATATCAAAAAAATAACAATGTAACAAGAGATAGATGTTTTTTGGCAATGCTCGTTTCGTGCTTTTGTACTGGTTACATAATCACCTACTACAAAATGGCCTGGTATGCAGCAAGCGCACGCCGTCAATTTTTATCGACATTGTTTATGCTGTATGAATTAGTTTGACGACTTGCGCGGAGGGACGTTTTTTGGCAACAATAATAAATTACAGATTTAGGGTCTGCTATTACAATTGCAAGTGAATTTTAGATTCTATCACAAGTATATACGAGTCTCAAACTGTGCTCTTTAATTAGTTAATCATTTATCATATAAGTGGTTGAAAAAGATCTAGTTAAATTAACTTTTTCACAATTGCACTTCAGCCTAATTCTGAGCGCTATCATTTATGGATATTATTATTTTACAGTTGTGTGTCGAATTTGCAACTAAAGCTGCGCAACAAAGTGAAGCACAGTTCAAGGTAAGTGAATAAAGCGGAGAAATGTCAATCCGTCGTAAAGGAATGTCGTTGCAATTAGGGCTGTCCAAGCGAACCGAATATTTATATTTAAAATCGAATCAAATCGCAAAATATTCGAATCGTTTTGCGGCTAATTCGCGAATCGGTGAAATAAAATACATAAAGCGTAAGAAGTCTTTCCACCACTGTTGAGCGGCATTTTCCACTGGACAAGCACCGCCGCCTCATGCGTAGACATAGACATAGACAACTCTCGCCCCTCGCATAACTCGTTTTCCAATATTTCTCTCGCTTTCATTTTGCGTGGAAAACGAGATCTCTAATCATGGAAACAGTTAGTAATCATGGGTAATCAATCAATCAATCAAGGTAGCCCGAGATTGGACATGTAGTGGAAGATCCCTAAGATCGAAAACTTTTCCTTACGATACGTTGCGTCAAATATTATTGAAAATATTTGATAATAGGATTGAAGCACTTGAAGAGTTTGCATGCCCCATCAAAACTGATTCCATTGGAATTGAATAAATAAGTATTGGGACCTCTAAATATTTTGACCAGTTTAAAAGGAATAAGGCATGTGATCTCCTATTATACCTCCGAAAACATATTTATGCAAAATACCAGCAGTATTTGAGATGCAACTAACTACACGTATGTTATCACAATATCGAAGGTTTTTTTTCTAAGTTTTTTTATCGAAGGATGTGAACAGATTTGAGATTTTGCAATAATATTCTATTATTCGGTTCGATTCGAGAAAAATATTCGATTTTGGACAGCCCTAGTTACGGGATTGTAAATATATTTAACCTAAATTCTCGTCATTCTAGTAGCAAGTCTATTTTAAGGCTACCGTTCATTTGATACCAGTTGCGTCATTTTTAATCTCCTAGATCAAAATTTACTCCAATCTACCGAAACTAGACAAGAAACTACTGGCCGCATGTCACCTAAATTAAGAAAGAACAAAAAGTTATAATATTTCGTCTAGCTCATAAAGAATAGCTGTAATTCTAAAACTGGATTTCTAAAAAATCCATAAATCCATTTCTATAAATTACAAAACAGTTTTCTAAGATTTGCCACTTAAAAGTTGTTAGCGTTATAAAATAGTTTTGTAGCAAAATAACAGTGATTCAACTACCATTTAGCTTCAAAAACTACTCTTCCTCGTGCGGGATTATTCGTTTGATCTGGAGTATGGACTTGAAGATGGCAACAAATACCTAGAAGAAGTTCTCCGACCACGTAGCGGCCGTCATCAACTCACTGAAATTCGATCCCATCTGAGGTCAAGCTTCAGTAACCTATGTTGCTTCCTCATGCCTCCCCCGGGATCAAAGGTCATGAACACGAAAAACAAGTTTGAAGGAAAGAATAAAGGTTCGATTGATTAAAAAATCAGTACACTCCATCAATCCGTCCTGTTTTGTATAATACAAAAATTCAAGTTTTGATGCCACTTAATAATTTATTTACAAAGAAATATTTTTCAAATTGTGCGTCAATAGGATCAAAACACAACTTGAATATGTTGTTGAATTGGGTTTATTTCTGTTTACTTTGCCCTGTCTTTTAAGTTATTTTGTAAAAGTACAAAAGTGCTTATTATCAGCATCATGGGAGCGCGTACTAGTTCATGGAACCCTCGAAAGGATCCTAATATCCGAACAGGAGTGTGAAACAGGCGGCCACAACCCGGCCTGTCAAGCCATTTAGTGCAGCTCTTGTCAAAACTCAGATTCTTTCCCCTACGAGCATAAAATTCTAATATGACAGTTTATATTTGAAAAGGCGCTCGCTCACATGAGAAAAAATACATTTTTTTGCTGTTGTCGATGCGTTAAATCTTTCGCCGTTTTTACTGGAAGGCTAAACGAAAGCCACATTCCGCATTTTTGTCTGTCCCAGCTAGATGTCTCAAGTGGGATAATCGCATATGGCCCACTTACAAAATATGTTGCAAACACCTGTCCTAAAAACTAGGATTCGTTGTTGCTGACTTGTAGAAGTTTGTAAATAACCCGATTGTATTATTGTGCCATAAACGCCAAAAGGGTTGAAAACATGTCCATCAAAACTAGTCTAGCGAGGAAAAGTCAAAGTGGTCTCCGAGACTACTCAGCGCTCGATTACATGTCGAGATGGGAACTGCCTAGATCAAGTAGGTCACGGTTTGCAAAGGCAATGCATACATTTTATCTTCAATAATTTCAGAAATTCAATACAAATGTTGATTAGAGTATTAAAATTAGATGCACGTTCTTGATTAAAGTTCCGTATAGTTGTTTGCAGACGATGACGAATTGCTTCCCCATTAAAATTTTAACACATTTGCTCATAATCATACTTATAGTTTAACGCCACAGAACCTCACGCTACGCGATCCATTTAAGAAATTAAGGTAGGCCTATAAATAGGACTGGGCAAAATATTCGAATAACGAATAGCGAATATTAAATTATTCGAATGGCATTTTACTATTCGAATATCGGGTACCACGTGATATGCGCCGCTTCACTTGGACACAGAACGTCTCTAAACTGATCGTGAATTGCTCGAGAATTCACCTACAACGCTCGCTAACAGACAAAAGCCACAAAATTTGAAAAATCGTCTTTGCGTTGTGGTGGTTTTTGTTTTCTTTGCGTTTCGATCGTTCATTTCAATTCCCTATGTGGCACAAAGAGGTACCGACACCGTTCCCTAAATTTAGAAACGTTAAATCAGATGAGGTATTTAAAATAAATATTCCAGATTTTAAACTCCGTATGATTGGCGGCACGTGATTAGCCGTTTCATGCATGAACCAAAAATAAATTTGTTAAAATTAAAAGTTGAATTAACTTTTGCGTGAACCATACATAGTATAACACGAACAAGCTATGACCAGAAAAGAAATGGCAGGACATAGTTCTTTTAATGTACTTTCAAATAATTCTTCAGTGATCCCTTTCATTCTTGACCAAATAATGTTTCGAGAGTGTAAACATTTCACTCGGGCATGCATGGCGGGTGGATCTTAGAAATCGTGAATAGGAGTATGGCGTAAAATCAATCGTGAATTTCGATGTAACAACGCTCACTGTCTCGTTTACGAATTGTTGTATCGTCGGAAATGATTACATTCGTTATATTTTGAGCATTTTTGCACTAATAAATAGGACGTGACATTATCAAAATTGTCAAGAGAAGTAAAAGTGAATTCGCAAATTCCGTAAATAAAATTGTGAATTACTCGGTAACGATATTAGCTATAATGATCGCGCGGTTTGTTGAAAGAAAACGTCGGAACTTGGAAGAGTTAGTTATAATTAGCGCCTGGCCATCTATTAGGCACAAAAGTACAAAAGCGCAATTTTTTTTCAGCATTAGCTGGCATATGTAAATTATTATTCAAGAAGCGCTGTTTATTAACGTCATCTCGTCATATGGCCACGCAGAAATGTCTTTATTGTCAAATTATTTAGTCACTATTTTAAATCAACATTCGGGATTGACGCAATCACAGCTTTGCGAGGTTTATCTGTAGAGTAACATAGACACCTTAGAAAAGCATAGCAAAGTTAATTACGGTATTTTCTTAATAAATATCTACATCCCGGTATCGATAATAATATTATCGTTCGCTTGATATTGTGACGGTAAATTTACAAACGTTGATAAGTAATATGAAAGCCAACGCAAATGATAAAAATTAGAATAATATTAATTTGGGTTTTTACATCAATCCTTAATGGTTTTAACCGCTGTTGCCGACGTGGACGCACGGGTAAACCCGAAATATAAACGTCGATGTCCGCCGACCCGAAAGAATTCATACTTGCAAATAACAGAAAGGGCGGTATTATAGATTATATATCGCCGCAAAAACGGTCACGGTGACAAAAACCATCAGCGATTATGACGAAATTAACTAGTAAAAAAAACGCTTTGTAGCCGATTTTTCAATGTCTTCATTAATTTCCAAAGAGAGTATCGACCGACGTTGTAGACCTCCTGTTGTGTATAAAAAAATATATTCGTTATTCGACTATTCGGCATTCGTTAAAAATATTCGAAATATTCGATTTTGCCCACCCCTACCTATAAATATAATTAGTTACCGATACCAGTACTGCCAGGATGACAATCGAATTTAAACAATTAGGTTTTGTCAACCAGGCGCTTTGTGTAAAGTAAGCTCACAATATATAAACAGAATCACTTTAATATCACCCTACAACTGCGACGTTACAGGCATCTCATTTTGAATTTGTACCGGCTTGTACATTTAGGCTATCAGTCCCAACTAGGATGAAGCATGATGAAATCCCCAAAAAATTGTTATTGCAAACTACAGTTCATCAACGAAGCTCGTGCCGTGCTGCGCTCAGTTTATAACAATAAATCCTGACAACATTAAGATATAATTTTCTGTTTTAAAACAACATATCAGACCATTACGTCGCACCGGCATCCGACCAGGATGGTGGTGAAAAAAGTCGGCGATTTCTAAATTCCACCCGGCGAAAATGCTCTCAATCATAGATATGGAAAAAAAACATCAAGATAAGCGGTAAATTTAAGTGAAGTTTGCCGTAAATTACGGAAATGGCTTTCTCAAAAGCTAAACTGTAACTGAATGGAGAGCGCAACAACAGTTTCTTTGACACTAATGTTTTATTTACTGATTTGTCAAAGTACGTTATCGAAAATGCTCTGTACTCGCCTCACTAAATTAACTGTGCTCAAGATTTCAAATTACCGAATAGTTGGAGTTTACAGGGCAGAAAAATGATCCTCTTATAATGTCAGGCTAATGTAGAAACGCGATCGCATTGATTTACGGCATTGAAAATATTTCAAAGTCGACCGATTAATAAAATACATGATGGCCGGCAAACAACTTTCTTAATGTTAAACAAGATCATGGACGCCATCTTGTGCCATATTTGGGAAACGCGAAACAATGGAGTGTTATGGGAAATTTTCGTCGTGTTGTTGTACCGAATCGAATAAGTCAGCTGTAATGAGGGTGCTTATAATTAAGCCGAAGGGTGATTTCGAACTTTAAGCTATCTGCTACCTAAATATATAACGCAATTAAGAATAAAAAAAACTATCTGATGCGTTAAATTTGGCCACATACACAACATAGAACCATTTTGGCAATTTTTTCGAAGTTGTTATAGTGATACGCCGATTTGACCCTGTATAATGTCACTGCAACAATCCTACAATGTTATTTGTTTTCCTAGCACAGCTCAGAGCTGAGTATTCGGGCACCGCGGAGCTTAACAGAAGAAAACTGTTACCCTGAAAATAGAAACAGCCAATGAAGCGAAGTTGAGTCGGCCGGTAATTTCGACGAATAACTTTTTATCTGTGACATCATAAGAAACGCCATTGTCAATTATGACGATTCGAATGGGCAACTTACTTCGTGAGCAACTCAGAACCGGTATATTTGTCTTCAAAGACAATTTAATGTACTATAAATGTAATTTGGCAAACATGAAAGGATATCAGCATGTTCGGCAATCGGCAGTATACTTCTTCAAAACGCGACCTTCAAAATCTTTCTATCTAAACTATCAGTGAAAATAATAGGTATGTTTCAATAACAATAGACTTAAAATGGCGTCCATTGTCTGTTCGTTGCCTCGCTTGTATGAAATACTCGTATACGCTTTGGCCATGACCGTCCACGTGACGGACTTTTTTTTGACGACAATTTTGTCCAATATGACGTAATATTCAAAGGTCTACTTTTAATTTAACTCGATATATTATGCATTTTATGGTATAACGTTAACCTTTAATCTATACAGCAACAATAAATCCAATACAAAGTTTTTTAATTTAATATTTACTGTTTGGGTGTTCCCTTATTTGTTAAAATTACGTATACGGATCGGAGGTGTCCGTCCTTCCTCGCAAGAGACGATTTTATTAATTAATAACAAATTGGAATAAATAAAGTTTTTCACCACTCATATCTCAAACCTATGCCGACTAAAAATTATAATTTTAGATATTCGATTATTATATACCGCTATCGTTTTTTACGTATTCCGAAAAGGGTTGAATTTTGCAAATTCAAAAGTAATGAGTAATCATAAGTTTATATTTAACCATACATATGGAACTCTAGATATACAAAAGACGATGGAAATTATGAAAATCTTGACAGCATGACCTAACGCACAAATGCCACGCGATTTTATTCTTCAAATACATTTTTTGAAATATGCTTACATCGGTCATGGACTGCGCAATTGTAAATTGTACTCATTTAGTTTTTCACGCCGACTTTGGGATTAATATAATGGCGATATTTTGCTCAAAAATAACCATGGGTGCTGAAAGAACAATTCAAATCTGAAGATCACTAAAATACCATTCTAATCTATTTATAGTTGGCAATTTAGAACGTATTTCATGTTATTTCAGAATATTAATCGTAACAATATCGACTCAAAGGCGAGTAACGATGAACAATTAAATTAACACAATTAAAACATTGTGGCTGCTCGCGTCGGCCATAGATTGAATATTTTACGCAACAGGAAACTCGTTATCCGTTGAATTTTTTTTTTCAACGATTCGACGAGTCGCCTAATCGCGAAGAATGTTGCGCGGGAATTTCCGATTCCAATTTTGAACCCCTCCTCTTTAACAATTCTGGTCGCGCTTCTGCTTATTGATAATGTCTTATATGAATTACCGCCTCGCTGCCATATTTCGACGATACTGTTGTCAAATTTTATTAATGCTGTTGTGGCTTTTTTGTACAATTATAAAACAAGTCAAATCAGTATTTTGATAAAGTATACGCATAGCTCGCCGAGCCCCTAGGTTTTTCTCACGGAGCACTTTAGGAACCTATGCAATATGTGATTGTCCAAAATTCTATGTTCTATTGCAGGGGTGGCCAACCTTTCACATACCATGCGCCACGTTTTAAACATAATGTTTCAGATGCGCCGTAAATCTCTTGTATTCCCACGCCTAATGTCCGCTTCTTGTTGAAATTATATAAATTTATAATACACACACATATATACACATGTATATGTAGTTTTTACAATTTACAACTTCACATGAATAGAAATTAAGCAAGGAGATATAATAAATAAAACTGATCAATTTTATTTAAGTACCGCCTTTATGAGACTTTTGCTGCTGTTTTACTTTCGCCAGTTTTTTTTATTCTTGGAGTTAAGTTTGTTACTGAGAGGAGCAGTGCATTCTTCAAATTTAAATCTGTAAGTCTTGACCTCGCTTTGCTTTTAATTAGTTTCATGGCAGAAAATGTTTGTTCACATCTATATGTCGTTAGGCGTAATATTGTGACAACAGGCCTTTAGTATCAATAATTACTCTACTCTACTCAACCCTCGATTCTAATTGGCCTTTGCTAATCAGCTGTTTGGCCTAGAGTCGCGTGATTTTACTCCAGGCTTCTTCGAGACTAGTACTTGCGTCACAGCAAGCGATTTTACGCTTCGCTTTTGTTGACAACGGTCATATGAAGTTTGGATGAAAAAGGTGGTATTTAGGGGTCATTTTCAGCATGTTGTGGGTTGATTTATATGAAATATTTTAGGCTTGGGCTATTCAACTAGTTGTTCAATGGTTGTTGGGAGATATTTGGGAAGTCTGGGCAATGGAAAATCCATGTTTCAAGCTGATAAATGACGATTTTCTATTTTTCCAGAAGTTCTGAACTTTTTACTTCAGTAGGGAAAAAACAGTAAATTTTACTAATTTTTGCTAAAAGTCTAGAATGAATGTCATAAAGTCCGTCCAAAAGCTAACGTCGATAATCGCCTGTTGTTTCTAATTTCAACAAGCCGTAAGTGGGCGACGTGGAGTAAGGAGAATAGATTTTAGGTACAATCAAAAGTCACCATGTAAATCGCAAAAAAACGGCTTGGCGTGGAGAAGCCAAGTGCAATTAACAATTTTGGCATGAAAAGGATTAAAGATGCAATGCGCCACCTCTAATCATGCAATGCGCCACGTTTGGCGCATGCGCCATAGGTTGGCCACCCCTGTTCTATTGCAATTAGGCTTAGGTTCGGGTTGTGGGACCTCCTCGATAAAGTGGTTCAATGATGCGGACCGAAAGGTTTAAATAAAATTTTTCACTGATCACCGAAATGTTAGTTTTAACCATCCATCTAGTAACCCGAAGGTCAATAGTTCGTCTTTCCGTTTTAATTTCTCGACAAACTTTCCTCACTGTCTAATTTTATTACAGAAATCGACGAAGAATTTTTAAAAGAGTTACCAAACTTTGTTGAATCCCTCCTGCACCCGAAAAACCTACTAGCCAAGATTTCGAACGGCAAACTAGTTACAGCTATGGAAATTCGCAATCTTATCTTGGCATGCGACAGAATTTTTGTCGAAGGAAAGTTACCGCCCATAGAAACACTGCTGGAGGTACAAAATTGCTCATTTATTCATTTAAAAAATAATTCATCCATGAGTATTTAATAAAATATAGTAAAAGCCATAAAATTTCTCTTTATACTTAATGCAATGTAATCAATGTAAAAGACATGCGCGATATGCCATATTTTTATAAACATGAATTCATTAAAGAACAACAATTATCGATGATTCGTTTAACAACTTAACTCTAAAAGGAATACACGTGATTGTAATGCCCTATTAAACACCCAGTTCGTTAAAACATAACAATGCCTCGTCTATCACCACGGTAAAAATTTAAATTTTGATGCAATATAAATATTATTTGATGTTCATAAGGTGTTGCTACATTTACAGGCTACCACGAAAGCGCACTACGAAACCCACTACCAAACCTGTATGAAGAAGTATTCCGAAGGAATTAAAGTGCGTTTTGTTTTTATTGAAGCAAACCCAAATTGATAGGATAGAAGCATTTTGACCACGTTCAAAGAATCAAACCTTTTCCGACCTACCGATGGGTGCAAATTCAAACTCTGAATTAAGACTATAGAAAGTTTAATATTTAATTCAGCTACAATGTATGTGAACCAAGATGATGGTTTTTATTACTGCAATTAAATTAAAACTTATAAGAACACAGAATGATCATTGAATTATCTGATTTGTATTTAAATTTTTGAAACACAACTGAAAACTAATGAACAGAGTTCAAAAAAGTGTCTGAGCGGATGCGGAAATAGGCCATTGTACGTCACTTTTGGCGCTTTGCTGGTTGGCCAATGTCAAGAAGTAAACAAGGAAGTCGTCGATGCTCGGGAAAAGGTCCATTACGAGTTCGGGGACTAGCCAAGTGACTTCCGTGGTATATGACCTGAAATTAAGACCTAACTCTAACCTGGTACACATACTACGTTCCGGTGTCCGCCATCTTGGTTCACATACTTCGGGAGTACCAGATTTCATTTTTGAACTTCAAATATTTAGTCCAATTTATTCGCATGGGAACACTGCATTTCGGTGTGCGACTCTAGAAAGTTTATTATTTATTGCAACTCAAATTTAATTCTAAAAATATATAAAAAGCATGACTCTACACCGTAATCTTTGTGTGTTGCACGTGAAAACTTAAACGTAACTAAAAAACTAAATTAGAAATGGTACATGTGTGTGAAAATTGGTATAGATGACTGAAAGTCTAGGGTTGTTGCTGTTTTTCATTAGAAGCATCACTTTAAATTGCTATAGCTGAAAAAAAAACGATTTATTTCTACAATTTTTAGAAAGTAATGTTTTTTAAACATTTTATCAGGATATCTTGGTGAGCGAATCATACATTGACGAAAGCATTCTAAAAGACATTCATCAGAATGCGATGAAGTATGCCATGGATTCGTTTGACAGCACATTGAAAGTTGGATCTGCAGAAATACGAAAAAAATATAGAGATAACTTGACACAATCTTGTGAGGAAAAATATGACAACATGCTAAAATCGAACAATAATAACCAAGTAAGTTTAATGGCCAATAATGTACGCGGGTGGAAATACACGGGGGTGCAAATGTAGGTGGGTGTAAATGTTCGTGGGTGCAAACGTCCGTGGGTGCAAATGTCCGTCGGTACAATCTAAATGCGGATGCCAAAGTCTGTGGGTTGAAATGTATGGGTGCAAATGTATGCAGGTGCAAATGTCCTGGGTGCAGTTTACGGGTGCAAATGTGCTTTCACCCCGCCTGGTTACCAGTCTAGGTCGGGTATGGAGTATCCAACAAAGTATTTGTCCAAATATTTGCTCGGATAGTGGAGAATGCTCCATCAGTTTTCTTAACCAGTAACCACCCGCAACGCCTAAATGTTTAACAATCTTAATACTTTATTACATTAGTGCAAATATGTAAGATGTTTCAGAAGGTGTGAGCCGAATTCCCACAAGACACGGAATAACACGGATATAGAATATTTAAAACAATTGCCTTAAAATAGCGTCCATTGTCTGAGCGTCGTCTCATTTACCATATATATCCGCTTTGACCTGGACAACCCAGAGACGGCGAAAAGTTATGAAGCCCCATTGCATGTAATTGCTACGACAGGACTTATGACAAAAATATGACATTAAATTCGTTGTTTAACAGGAAAAAATTTTGGGCGATTTGGAGAAAATCCGTATTGGAAGGCAGAATCAGTACGAAAAAATGATGAAAGAGGTAAACTTTAAGTTGAATCTGAATATGCTGTAAAAACGATCTTTGTTTAAAAAATCCTTTTGACATTAGCAAGAATCGAACTTGCGATCTTTGGCTTGCAACATTTCTTGTAAACCTGGGACAGTGCTGGGTAAACCATTAGGTAAGAGAGAAAGGCTGGAATTTGGAGGATCCAAAGACTAATAATTCACTACTTGAACAATTTCCATTTAAGAAGTAAAAAATTCAATATACTTGATGTAATACAAGAAAATGATCGTTTTCGTCGCGTAGTGATACAGGGTCTCCATAAAGTCACTTTACAATTTCAATTTTGTTATGAAGTCAGTTCTCAATATATCCTAGCCAGGTTTGTTGCTTTTTAATTAGTAATTTTTAAATAGTTTTACTTCTTTCAATACATTTGTAAGGCTCAAAACAATATATGGTATCGATAAATTCCCGTTGCAATTTTAAAAAAAATTCGGGATTCTATGGACCCGCTGTATAACAAATCTTGGCAATTCAATTATTATGTAAGAATGAAGCTATCATTTGAATAAATATGCAAATTTGGCAGGTTTTGATAGGCGGGTCAATAGAAGACTCCGAGTTCGAACAGCACCATCGGAGTTTTATGGAAGAAGCGATCATCGACTTCAAAAAACGATCGGAACACGAAAAATATGAAAAGTTTCGCCAGGATCATGAACTACAATTAATCGACGATATTTCTAAATACTTCGAAAAGGAAAGAAAAGAAAACGGGAAGCGAAATGACGTCGAGAAGAAACGCCGTATGGTGAGTCTATCTAAGGCAATTTAGTGCGTTGACAAACATGTTTAGGTTTCTTACATTGAAATTCCAGGTTGATATTTGGTAATTAGTTTTAATTCTTCAGTTAAAATGGTTCAAATGATAAAAAGTATTAGTGTTTGGTTAAACCGACGTTCAAATTGAGTTTTTTTCTCGAGATATATCACAAAGAAAATAGTTCTAAGTCGTGCTATTTCTACTCTTTGCAAATGGCAATTAAATTCAAGTTTAGCTGGAAATTTCTCAAAAATTATATTTCATATTGTTTATCAGGAAAAAGAACAAGCAGAAGTAAAGAACATCCATTACAATTTATTGGATGTCTACAGCAAGTCATTACGTGAGGTATATGACGTTTCAATCTTTATTTCATTCTTCATATGTCCAGGGACATATGGTATCCTACAAAATTGGTCAATCGGGGTGGGGCTGAAATATTTTGTATTTTGTCTCTTGTTTTGTTTAGATCTGGCATTAAGCTTCAGTGTTTCTCTAGTGACTTTTTCATTTTCGAGAATATACTTGTAATCCTCGTCTAACGGGAGTGTAGTAGAGATGTAACGACATATCGGTATCGGCAATATCGTCCATTATTTCGGTATCTGTATCGATATCGGCTAAAATTACACCGATATTTCAGATCTATTTAGAAATATAAGTTGGTATGCGAATATTAATAACTGATGCTAGTTTTCCTGTGGAGGGTGCATGTACGCGGCTTACTCTCTCAACTAGAAAAGGGTGCTATGCCGTCGCGGTGTCTTGAACCATGGTGCCTAATGACAATTCGAAACTTACCGGCATAGCGTTTTCAAATTCCAGTTAGCATCAAATATACTTTTAGCGTATGTTTACCGCAGATTTAATGGAAAATGAACGTCATTGATTTATGGCTTCATAATGCATTTAAGAAGTAACGTATGCCCAAATCGGCGTTTTGCATAATATAAAATATGACGCTATACTGAAGTTTTAAATATGTTTACTAGAACAGATGCATATGATTCTTATTTGTTTTTTAAGCTATTATACTAATCTTTACATACGCACAGTTACAAGGCAGTTTACAATGCAATTAATTCGTGTATTCTAATAAATTGTCAGTAGTAGTGAGTACAGTGACTCGCCATTCACAAATTGATGATGTGAAATTTGATCTGCAAAACAGCAACAGCGTCGTTTTACGATCGCGCGTCATGATTTCGTGGTCAAAACGATATTATTCATTGCGTTATCACAGTAACGTAATTAACACCGCCAGACTTATTTCGTCTTCACGACAAGTTATCTTTTTTATTCGGCGCTGATAATATTAAACGAGAAAGTGTAATTGTTGATTGCAATTCCGGAAGGCGTATTTTCCTTTCTCTCCATGAAACAGACATGATACGAATTTTACCGCAGTTATGGCCTTTCATAAGGAGAGAAGGGTTATAAGCTAGTTTAAGGACTTTCTTTTCCCGACACCATAACTTTTATTAATACAAATCACAGCGCATTAGTAAGCAAAATAGAATTTATTTACATTAAATTACAACGAGTAACGGGTAAGAATTTACCGACGGCTATCGCTAACATTGCCTTTTTGCGTCATATTTTTCAATTCCTAATTTTGCATGAAGCGTGTCAACACCGCTTTTGAACACATCGAACCAGCTAAGTTAAGACAGGTAAACAATGTATTTTATGGAAACTTCTCGAGATATTGGGGAGAAATTATTTTGACCACCTAGAAATGCCATTATTGCCGATTTATCCACGTGTTTAGTATCAGTGTTTTAACCTAAAGCTGAGTTACTTGAATACTCAACACTGAGTATTCAAGAGATTACCAATTTGCGGAGTTTTTAATTATTATTTAATACGAAAGTAACACAGAGACATGATCTAAAATTAAAAGCATAGAAATGTCAACTATCTGCTTCACAAATATCTCATGCCGGGGTCAATAATAAAAATATTGTTCGCTTGAAATTGGAACCGTAATTTACAAACTGTGATACAAATCCTACACAGCAGATAAAATTCAGAACAAAATTAATTTTTGTTGCGATAGTTGACTTTAGCATCTTCGCCGATATGAACTAACAATTCTGTCCGAAATATAAAAACCAAACTACGATATCCGCCGTTGCGTGAAAACTAAATTGTTAGCTATAGTGAATAAAAAATGCTTCAATATAGTTTAACAACATTAATTGGAATGTCGGCGCCGAAACGACATGCGGTGACAAAAAATTTACTGCAGCTTTCGATTATGACAAAATTAATAAATATTATACACCGCATTGAGGATTTTTCAATCCTCTAGCAAAATCAAAAATAAAATTATTATCACGGCGATCGTTTCGACGGCCAACATCCGAATTAATGTTGTCTAAAATGACAATACTCATTATTCGGTGTTAGTTATAAATATTCGAATAACTCGGTTAAAAAATACGATTTTGCCCGCCACTAATCAACGCGCATGTAAATAATCATTGAATGGCAATAAAAATCAACTTCATTAACAATAAATTTCAAATACAGGGTGTCCTTGGGTTACGACGGTCGCGACTTACGCTGTTTCGAGGTTACGAATGCGCACTTCATAACGCTGTTTCGAGGTTACGAACGCACTCCATGAAAATATAAAAGATTTGGTCCTCTCTTAGTAGTCGTACCAGAGCATTTTCCCGTAAGATACTTTGCTCACTTAATCCTCACATACGAATACTTCTGGAGCGCCAAAAATTTTGCCAACCTATACTGGTGGCGGGCAATGTTAGGGTCACGCCATACTTTAATTCCAATTTTTCCTATTTCAGTTCTATCACAAGTCCAGGGACTCTCCTAGTGACTCCCGCAGTATTTGTAGCTGAAATTATGGCATAACCCTAACCTGCTGCACATATTACGTTCCGGTATCCGCCATCTTGGTTCACATACTTCAGGAGTAGCTAGGTGTGACGTATAAGTTACATTTTATGAATGACAAAATTTGATTTACATTGTTACAAAAGCAAAAGTGGAAACAATAAGCCTCATGTCAAAACTAAATCTAATCGCAATCTCAACAAATACCTTGAGAAATATTGAGGTTTTATAGATGGAATATTCGTTTTAAATGTAATATTGTAAATGTTTAGATACTTTCCGCTCAGTCTACACCTGCAAAACAGTTGGAGGAACACCATATTGAATGCATTGAGACCGTGAAAGTTCAATATACATCACAGACAGAAAAGTACGAGTGGCTTCCTGATAATTACTGGGAAAACCTAAAGCACGATATCATCGAAGTATATAAAGGAGAAGAGAAATCCAATCAGGAGAAAATACAGATGGAACAAGAACTTAAAGAGGTAAATGATTTACTGATCTTAGTGTAAATTGAATAAAAATATACAGACAATGTGGTTTATGGCATGCAAAAGAGCTTTGAACCGTTTCCATCTTACCATTGTTAACTCGCCCTCTCCCTCACTCGTGAACTCTACCAATCGTAAACTCATTTAAAATAAGTCACTACAGTAATGTTTTGGAAATTCACAATTCCTCTCTATCACTGTACGATTTCTTTAATTCACACAGCTTAATAATTGCCCTGTAAGCAGATTGTTCATATATGACATTAAAATATAGTAACTTAATACCAGTGTGTTTCTCACGCAGCTCAAAACGGCATTTCAAATTATATTATACGTTTTCTTAAGGAAAAAGACAAGCTCGAGCTGCATAGAACTACAGAACAATCGAAACTGGACTACGAAAATAAACTTGAAAAGGTGTGTATTCATGATATCTAATGGCACTAGTTTGGTGGTCAAAATATTAATGAATCTCAATAAAAGCCAGTATTGCACCAGAACTATCGTTGTTTTATCTTGAGTTTATAACCCTGACGGAGTTTTGATAATTTATTAAAAATCTTCGAATGGTCGAAAGTCGCTAATAACGTGTGTGGTTTTACAGGGCTAATTTTGTTAAAAACGCCGATTGTCTTCAGCGTGGCGTGGTCATTACTTATCGATCTTAAGATCGGTAAGTATATTGATAGGTATTTGTCTGTATGTATGTCTGTCTGTTAGATGACCGCGATATCTCGCGAATGCGAGGTTGAATCTGCTCCAAATTTTGCATGTGCATACATCATATCTCGGACCAGAAGCCTATTGATTTTGGGTTGATTATGTCGTATATTTAGCGAGTTATTAATTAATTAGTGATGGGACACACGGTGTTGCTAGAGGTTCAGAGAGAAGAAATCGAAAGGGATTGTGTGCGTAACAATGCCCTGTCTGCGATGCTATCAAAGCCGCAGTTTCTGTTTTGGGAGATCCCCTTTTCCATACGATTGTGTGTGTGTGTGTGTGTGTGCGTAACACTGTTCTATCTGCGATGTTGAGCGTTTAAGTATTTCAGTTACACGCCGCTTCGACATCACTGATCTGGAATCATTGAATAAAAACCATTCGGATACAATCGGAACCATCCGTCGTATACTATCTTTGCGTTTGACACAAACTATAGAGCTATAGGATAGTCGACGGTCGCCATTGCCGGTGGCAAATAGGCTATTGACTGAAACCAAATCTAATTCTTTACCAAAACATCGCTAGGCTGTGGTTGAATAGCCGTCGCAATTGCGGTTAGCGCCGTTTTATTTGACACAATGACATCTTTCAATGACAAGGATAGTGTTAGTGCTGCTTCTGAACGTTCTCTGTCACAGTGGCTTGCGAGTGCTCGCTATGGTATTGGTGACACGATATCACTGGTTTCCGGAGAAATGCTATCTGGTATTGTTAACAAATCTCGGCAAAAGCACCCAAATGAAACTGAGATGGGTACCTTATGTCGACTTGATAAGGCTAAAAAACATATGGCGGAGGTGCGAAAATGGGAGACCACACAGAAAAAAATATATCGTCGAGAACAAGACAAAAAACAGACGGCCGCGGTTCGTGTGCGCGAAACGGCTCCGGAAAGATCTGTCCGTCTCCAACAAAAGAAAAAACGGACGACCGAGGTTCGTGCGCGCGAAACGACTCCGGAAAAATCTGTTCGTCTCCAACAAGACAAAAAACGGACGGCCGAGGTTCGTGCGCAAAACGGCTCCGGAAAATCTGTCCGTCTCCAACAAACAAAAAACGGACGGCCGAGGTTCGGCGCGCGCGAAACGACTCCGGAAAAATCTGTCGTCTCCAACAAGACAAAAAACGGACGGCCGAGGTTCGTGCGCACGGAAACGGCTCCGGAAAAATCTGTCCGTCTCCAACAAGACAAAAAACGGAACGGCGAGGTTCGTGCACTCGAAACGGCTCCGGAAGAATCTGTCCGTCTCCAACAATAACAAAAACGAGACAGCCGAGGTTCGTGCGCGCGAAAACAGCTCCGGAAAGATCTGTTCCGTCCTCAACAAAACAAAAAAACGAACAGCCGAGGTTCGTGCGCGCGAAACGGGGGCTCCAGAAAATCTGGCCGTCTACAACAAGACAAAAAAACGGACAGCCGAGGTACGAACGAAGAAACTATACATGAAAAAACTGCTCGTCTAAATCGAATAAAAAAACGCGCCATGGACGTTCGTCAACATGGAGAAAATAACACAAACTTTACATATATACAGAAATTTCATCACCATATATCCAGTAGCGCAGATTTTCCCTTGCACCTCATGCCACCGTTTACAGTACAAAGTTAGTGTTAGTGAAACTCAATAAAACTGCTTACAAGAACGTAAACATGAAAATAATGAATGTGTTCTATCATTCGAAATTAAGTCACCAGATGGAAACGTGTACATTTGGCAGAACATGTCACATTCGTTAAAGAATGGAAAAAATACCTTGCCATCTAAAGCGAATAATGTGACGATAGCGGACCAACCACGCTGCTTCTATAAGCATCTGAATTGTGCTAGAACTCTCGTTTGATTTCACACCGCGAATCCCCTTTTATGAAAATTCTTAGGACTTCCTATGTGGCATAAGCCAACGCAGGAATTCACGGATGCCATGCAGTCAATGTATCCCACCTTCTTAAGTTACAACTGTACGTTGTGCATGCAAATTCCTCGGTTGCCCTCTGGAATATCAGTTCGTATTCCATGAAGTGTAAACAGGTTAAACGTAATATGTCCATACACTATCGCATGTACATCGTGATGGATTTATGTCGCGAATTGTAAAGTCACTATGTGCCACTGATAATGGCGTGAAAAATTAACCAAGTCTTCTTTGGTATAAAAGATTATCATCGATCAGAGCGACAATTATAGCTTGAACATGCTTCAAAAAATGCACGAGGGAATGGGCAATGCTATAGTTTATCGACGACAACGATGACATGCAGTTAAATTCTAATGAATCGGTCAAAAACATTCCCGTAGCACCAGATATTCAAACAACGTGTGCTTCTCGCCATTCCTCTGATAGCGAGAAAAAGCGTAGTTCAACAAACTCATCATCCACAAATGTTTCGTATTCGCCGACATGTACGGGTAGCGTTTCGAGTCGCAATTTATGGAACACTTCGCAAACGCAGGGAATGAAAATGATAAACGTTCCATCAGATGGAAATTGTATGTTTAACGCCGTCTGCCATCACTTAGTACGTCTTGGCATATCGCTGCAAACCCCAGTCGAAATACGACGTGAACTATCCAAATATATGCTTGAACACGCAGATGCTTATAGAGATTTTGTATGTTCCAATGTCGGATATGAAGAACTTTATTGCTCTGACATGGAGCATCCGTCAGATTACGATTACCACATTTCCCAAGTTAATAATCCGGTGTCTCGTCATAATCTAATGTGGCAAAATTACTTAAATAAGTTGGAAAATGGTTCACAGTGGGGCGAGCATATAGCATTGCAAGCCATCACCGATATGTTCGCACTGAAAATTGTTGTGCACAAAACTAACGGAGATGATATTGTTGTGCGATCCAGATATTCATATAAAAATGAATTTCATTTAGGTCTAATTGGACAACAACGTTGTATTTGAACCTGAATCACAATATTCAGATTCGAACACAGACAGTTATTCAAAAATGGAACTTATGGATATCAGTCACAAAATTCAAAGATGTAAGGTTACAAAAAGTAATTCCCCCGAAATAAGCAGCGCAGTAATTGAAAATAAAGGGGATGAGATTGATTTAAAACAATCAACAAGTGTCCGAGGTTTACAGTATGAATCAACGGTTGTCAATGATGACATCAGTAATAAAATTATCAGTATGGCTCCCGCTGAAGATGAAAAACCGATTCCATTATTGGCCGATGATAAATTCGAACAACTAGCATATCCATCATTATATCCGGATGGAAATAATGGTTTCAGTACTGATCGTGTTGTTCCAATCACTCCGCGTAAGTATTTCAATCAAAGACTTTTAGATGCTGACGGAAGATTCGCACGAAATATTGAATACTTATTATCCGCCCAGTATGCAATTGAAAGCAAACAGATACAGGGTGACGTCAACCACTTCGTGTTTCGTCGAGTAAATCACGAATGCGGAAATAACGAGATAACTGCTGGATTTATTCGAAATTCGGATAATATAAATAACATGATTAAAACTGATAAAGCTTTCAGAATACTGCAGAATATTCGAGGTTCGCCCGCTTATTTCCAAGGCGTATTTTATGATGTACTGGCTATGATTCGTCAGATTGGAATTCCTACATTTTTCTTCACACTAAGTGCCGCAGACATGCGATGGCCAGACTTAATTTCATCCATTGCTAGACAGTACGGGTCCATTTTAACGGATGATGACGTAGCTAAGCTTTCCTTTGAGCAGAGGTCTATGTGGTTAAGGTCCAAACCCGGTTACCGCAGCTAGACACTTTCACTATCGTTTAGAATGCTTGTACAAAGATGTACTATTTGTCCCCGGCACAGCCATTGCGGTCATATTACTGATATGTGATTCGGATAGTATTTCAAGCCAGAGGTTCCCCTATGCCCATATGTTGCTTTGGGTTGACAAGGCCCCAAAGTTGGGCATTCAAACTGATGAAGAGGTGTGCGCGTTCATTAGCAAGCACGTTGCTTGTTCATTTCCTGTTGACGACCTCCCATTGAAAGCCCTCGTTCAGGATTTACAGACACACAGTCATTCTTCCTATTGCAGGAAAAGTGGTGGATGTAGATTTAATTACCCAAAACCACCGGATGAAAAAGTAATAATTGCAAAAGAAGTCGAGGAGGATGAGAGTGAATTAATGGCCCAGTCTAAAATTGTTTTAAAAAAACCCGTGATACGCTATCGTCGTCGTACCGAGACACCAGTTCGGATGTAAGTATGGACGATTTACTACAAAATATTGATATTGATAATCAACAATATCGGCAGGCAACACTGTTATCCTAGCCAGAAAGCCGGCGGAGTGCTTCATCAACGCATATAACCCCGTGATATTAAAGGCATGGCAAGCCAATATGGATATCCAGTATGTTGTTGATCCTTATGCATGTGTCATGTATGTCGCATCGTATATGATGAAAAAGTGAACAGGGAATGGGGTTGCTATTAAAACATGCATGCAAAGAATATAAGGATTTTGATATAAAAAAATATGCTTAGGCGAATAAGCTCTGTCTTTTAAATAATCGAGAACTAAGTGCACAGGAAGCATGTTATTCGTATCTTATCCATTCCAATGAAAAAAATGAGTAGATCTGTTATTTACATAAACACTGATCCTTGTTGCAGAACGACAGTGTATCTTAAAATTCAAAAAAAGAACTGAGAAACTGGAAAGACGAAGATAGTGACATATTTCAAAAAAAATATACTTGACCGATACTCGGCGAGGCCGAGTAGCTTGGACAATGTGTGTTTAGCAACTTTCGTTGCAAATTATGCAGTGAGTTATCGAAAAAAATGACAAACACGTCGATGACAGCGTAAAAGATTTGTTGCACGACGATCACGGGAATAAGGATCTTCATTATGATTTACCCCAGCATATATGTTACTGAGACGCGGCCTGGGAAAATGAGTAAAAGAAGAAGAGAATGTATAATTCGTTTTCGAAAACATAACAAGGAAACTGATTTCAACAATTTTTGCGTTGCCATATTGGTGTTATACCTCCCGTGGCGTTCAGAGGAAGCGCGACCCTGTTGGCGGACCATCCAACATATTCATCTTATTATTTGGAAATACAAGACAAATGTCTGCTGTGGAATCACGGTATTGCAACAATGTGGAGTTGGTTGGTTCAGCAGTTCACAAAAAATTCAGTGAACGGTCCTCCTCTTCATTTGTGGGGCGATCTTGGCATGGGAAAGTGACCTTTCAAATCAACAAGATAAATCGGAAGGTGATACACCTTACACCACCATGATAAGAGAGGATCTTGCTGCCAACTCAGCGATCATTGAGAGTGTCGAACGTGTTGCCGTTCCCAAAAGTGACATAGGTGCGAGATACGAAATCGAAAAGAACAGAAATGTATTATCTACATCTGAATATTGTAGTATGATACGCTGCTTGAATGAGAAGCAAAGGGCTATAGTATTCCATCACAGGAAGTGGTGCAAGGATGCCGTTATTGCAATTAAACAAAACGGTTTTGTTGAACCATATAGAATTTTCTTAAGTGGTCCTGGTGGAGTAGGGAAATCACATGTGATAAAATTGATTCAGCACGATACAAGAAGATATTTCGCTCTTTCAAGAACTGTCGATCCGAATGATGTAACTTGCCTTCTTTGTGCTCCAACAGGCGTTGCTGCATTCAACATAGATGGTATAACTATACATTCTGCACTACTGTTAACAAATAGGAAAGCTAGCAGTGGACACGACGGCATATCCTTCGAAAAACTGAATACTTTGCGATCTCATCTTGGCAGATTACGTGTATTAATTATCGATGAAATCTCCATTGTAAGTTCAGACATGCTTTTAAACATTCACAAACGCCTGCAAGTGATCAAGGGAAATGCGGCTCCATTTGGAAACGTTTCTGTTTTAGCAGTCGGTGATTTGTTCCAATTGCCTCCGGTCTGTCAGCCTCAAATATTTTGTCCTGTTTCTGATGAAACTATGCGCCTGGGTCGGTCTCTCTGAATGATTATTTCCACTTGCACGAATTAGATGAAATTATGCGCCAAAAAAACGATAGAAATTTTGCAGAATTGTTATGTCGGATTCGATTGGGAAATCAAACACGAGCCGACATAGATACACTGCGCACAAGGGAGATTCATCTTTCCGATCTCAACTATCCAGAGAAGGCATTGCACGTTTTTGCTTACAACAACGACGTAGATAACTGGAATTTATTCAAACTGAATAAGTTGATTCAAAGTGGGCCCGAAAAAATTGTGATACCGGCCATAGATGACAAAAGGGAGGGGTTGTCTCTAATTAGTTTTGCGTGCATCTGGTTTAAAGTTAAAAAGATGCAAAACGGCGGTTTGCACACCGTCTTGGAAATTGCTGTTGGGTGTAGAGTCATGTTGCTTTATAATATAGACACGAGTGACGGTTTGGTGAATGGAGTGATGGGTACCGTTCTATATATTGCAAAAAATGACAAAGAATTTGTAATCAGCATTTTGATTAAGTTTGACAACGATAATGTTGGACGAAAAGCTATGGCTAAGAGTAGATGGAAAAGGCAACACCCCCTCCTCGTGCCGATAACACGCAGGGAAGCCAAATTCGAAAAGGCATATGGCAAAGGAGCACAAGTTTCCCGATACCAGTTTCCGTTGACGCTTGGTTGGGCTGTCACAATTCACAAATGTCAAGGTATTACTTTATATAAGATTGTCGTCAACACAAAGGGAAAGAAATTTGGCTGTGGGCAAGTTTATGTCGCTTTGTCCCGGGTTAGAAAGTTGGAAAATTTGTATCTGACTGATTTTGATCCCTGTACTATCCGATGTAGTTCTGAGTGTTCTGAAGTGATGAATAACATGCGTACAATGCCCATAGCACACCAACGTCCACCCACATTGACAGATTTGAATAAATCAAATTGGTTAACGATAGGTCATTTAAACATAAGGTACTTTTTAAAGAAGATGGACGATATAGTTTCTTATACAGAGGGTGAAATTTTTCGTCATGCTGATATTTGCTGTTTCACAGAAACATATTTGACGGAACGCCACAACATAGACAAATTCACGAACAAATTTGACTACGTTTCCTTTAGAGAAGACGTACCCAGTGAACAAAATCATGGTGGAAAGCACGGATTATTAGTCTGTGCTTCGCGAAAGCTGAACCCAGTTGAAATAAAAACATCTTCGAATGTGCTTGAGCATAAAATCATTCGACTAAAAACTTCCACGAATAAAGAATTCACTTTGTTGTTAATTTACAGACCACCGAGTTTTCCGCAGTTGGAATTTCTTAACATATTGTCGGAATTAATGACCTTCATACCACAAGGAGCTCCAACATTCATCTTGGGAGATTTTAATGATAATATTTTCCATAATCGATCATGGAAAAAATGAATGAGCTTGGTTTCCGACAATATATTCCCACCAATCGCGCAACCACAGATTATGGGTCTTTGCTTGATCACATGTATTTTAATAGAAATTGTACGGATGACAGCATTGTTGTTGATATTGTGGACACGTATTATTCGGATCATGACACAGTGTTTATAACAACCAATTACCTAACCACATAGTTTAATATTTTCGGCGAAATACTGCTGTGTGTTTCTGCAGGAGAAATTATTCAGAATGTGGCCAACGGATAGATTGCAATTTGGGAGAATACCACATTTGAAATCGTACTCCGTCAAAATTGTCGAGTAACATATTGAACATGCGAAAGATCGATAAGTCGGCGGTCTCCGATCGCTGTCTAGTTTGTTAGTTCTTCATATTTACCAATTTCACTCTGCTCGAAGACGTAGATAACTAGTTTTCTTTTTCTCGCCACTCGTTATTCCGCTGTCATTGGTGACGATACGCTGATCACACTGTAACACGCTTTTTGCCCTGGCTTCTGAATATTATTATATAATTGGTTATACCCCAAGGAAAGCCCTACACCAGAGGTCGGCAACCCCCGGCACGCGTGCCAATTGCCGAAATCTGTGCGCGAAATCAGTGTGGATAAGCATGTGCGATGCAGTGTTGCCAGATTCGGCTACTTTCTGCAACGCTTCGCTACTTAAAACTACTCGTTTAACTACCTGCGACTTTTTATATTACTGTTGGGTTATTTTTTGCTCTTTAAAAATTGTGAAGTATTAAATATTATTTTATCAATTCATATTTTTGGGCAATTCGTACAGTTATTTGCTAAAATCGCTGATTGTTTTTGTCAGCGTGACGTGTGAACACTTTTAAGTTGGTATTTATTCTCCCTGAATCCCGAAAAATATTTCACGACAACGATAATAACGAGCTAGCGATCGGAGACCGCCGACTTATCGATCTTCCGCAAAAAAAAAAAAAAATTAATAACTCGCTAATTAAAAAAAAAAATTAAAACAAAATTATTAATTTAATCAAATAATAACTAGCTAATTATATTACATAATTCATCAAAAATCAATGACTTCTGATCAGAGCTAAGATGAATGCACATGCAAAATTTGGAGCAGATTCAACCTCGCTTTCTTGAGATATCGCGTGCGTCTAAGAGACAAACAAACAAATACCTATCAACATACTTACCGATCAAGATCGATAAGTAATTGCTTTTTTTGTACTTGCCCAAAATCGTGAAATCGCTGAGAGTTATATTATACAATTATCGGCGGCAAGTCGAATAAGGGAGTGAATCGGCGACGCGAATTTTTTGAAAAGCGGCAATATAAAATACTTAGAATAAAACTATAAACAATTGTTGTAGGGGGCCCACGACATATTAAAAACGCTTCTCTAGGCATTGTAAATTGCAAAATTTCGTGTGCCTTGGGCACACATAAGTTTGGGCGGCGTTGAGAATCACAACGTCACTAGAATCCGAACACAGTTAATTGTGTGCGGATTTTGCCTTTTTATCCATTACTTTGAATTGCCGTGGGGAATTCTTGTGTTAATATTATACGATTCATATTGTAAGGGTGAAAACGCGACCTTTTCACGCGTCGTGGTGATATATAAGATAAATAATTAAAGTATATTCAATCAATTTTTATTGAACCAAAATAAATTTTACTCCGTGAGATTTTATAGCAGACTTGGGAATTTTTCTAACGGTTTCATCTTAAAAATAATCTGAGTGCCAACATTGCGATAGAGCGGAGCTAAAAAATGGCAAAAATAGGGATCAAAACTAGATATAACCGGGAAGTTTTTTGTTTGCGGGGCACGGATTGTCGTGGTATTTTAGGGTAGTGAGGCATTTATTTTTTCAACGCAACCGCAGGTTAAATTGAAGACAAGTAAATTATAATGAAGCAAGCCCTTTTAAATATGGCCGTATCGTTCCGCGAGAATTTCGAGGCCATAAATATGAATTTTTGATTTAATGAACTACTATGTATGTATTTAAATGAACTATATCGGATTTTTATTACAGATCTTACGATTTTTTTAACGGCGATAACCGTTAAATTCGCAAGATTCGCAATAAAGTATCGAAACTAAATACAATTAGGCGTGTTTATCTTCTATTTTTATGTCGGCAGACTGAGCGGTATTTTTAGACTGGCAATGGTTATATTTTGACACAAAAGACGCGACAGAAAAGTCGGTATACGCCGAAGACGGCGGCTCTTTTTACGAGCGCGCAATCGCGGCGACTGTTTTAGAAGGGAATGGAAATTTCCGATTTTGAAAATCCTGGCTGCGCGCCTGACTGACTGGGTAACTCGGTTACCGTACATTTGAACCCATGTGTATATCCGCGGGTTCAATCTATATGCGGGTGCTAAAACCCATGGGTTAGGGTTAGTATGGGTTTAAATATCCGTGAAACAAAAAAATTTCCGTAGGTGCAATAGTATGCATGTGCAATTGTAGTGGGTTCAAATATACGTGGGTTAAAATGTAATGGAACCGGGTAACTCACGTAAGCCAAAATGTTTACCATTTCAGCGTGAGCTACATGTAGCCTTAACAAAATGATGGAATCAATTTTATCTTCTTTAGTATTGTTGCGCTCACATTGTTTCTGGCTACAAAACTCATCGTAAGTGGCCTACATACCTGAGCTAATTTCCATGCACGTTATCCTATAAAATAAATTTGTTTTTCATCCTTTTACTATTCATATCAGGTAGTTGACTATGCAAACCAAACACATAAAAATATTTGGCGCGTGAAGGTGCTCAATATTCATGAAATGGCACGCTGACCTCAAAAGGTTGCCGGCTCCTGCCCTACACCATACACTGGTTGAAAAATCCTGAGGTCTCAGAGGACTCGAAAAATATCAAGTGTTGAGAGTTGAAAATTGCCAAATTAACAATACTAATTTCCTCACTTCCAAAGGATTTAGTTTTAATATGGCATGCACAAAGCCTACAAGTACCATTTTTAATCCTATTGTCATTAGTCCTATGGTTATTTTGTGTAATTTCAGCAACATGATAGCAGCCCTTGATAAACCTGTTGCCCACGAAACTCAAAATTACATTTGAGGTTGGGGAGTTCAAAAATGTGAAGCTAGCGTGATGATCTTATTGTTGCTGTACAACAACCATGCAAATGCGAGAGTGTGACTAGTTTGGAATATATAGACGGCAAGAGAAAAAAAGGCGGCTTATAGATTTCACCTTAATTTTTTTTTCGTTTTACACGCAAAATAAAAGGTAGAGAAATATCGGAAAACCAGTAAGGGAACGGAAAGTCATTAACGCACAAGATGTTGCCGCTTGGCCAGTGAAAAACGTCGAACATAGCTGTTCTGAAGACTTTCTACGTCTTATGCTTTTTTCACCGATTCGCAAATTACCTGCAAAACGATTCGAATAAGTTTTAACTCGATTTCGAATATTCGGTTCGCCCGGACTGCACTACTTAATAGGTTGTTGTTTTGATACAGAAAAATTAAATCTTAATGTGGCAAGGATTTATGGATACTATAAACTGAGCGCAGTAGGATTTTTTTTGATGGACTATAGTTTGCATTTATAAATTTTTGCAATTTAACCATGCCAAACTAGCTCAGTGGATTTCAACCTGTGGGTCATGGGCCAGTGGTGGGCCACAGAGCCTGCCATAAATTTGAATGAAAGCAATATGGAATTTGTAAAATAAATTCACTGCGATCAGGTAAGGAACAAATATTCGAAAAATATGTTAGTGACGTAGTTTCAACTTAATAGCATACTTTCTGAAACTGTATTCAAGAAAAAGGCTTCGCTGTGGCACAACATCAACATTTCATAAGTCTGATAAGTCGCCATTAATATCATTTCAGTCAATATGGGCCACGAACAGAAAAAGGTTGAAACCCCTGTCCTATCTGGCACGGGCACCCTAAACTGTACATATGAATGGAACACTTTGATGTCGGCAACGTCGCAGTAGTAGGATGATATTAAAACGATGAAATTTCTTCAGTTTACCTATGATGAGCTCACTTCACACAAAGTGTTTGATTGAGTTGTTTAATTTGAATTTAATTGTCATGATGACAGTACTGGTAACTGTAGACCTACCGTAATTTCTTGGATGGATCGTGTGGCGCAAGGTGACAATACTCAGCAGCTTTGAACCGACAAAGTGGTCGGTGAAACGATCTGATTAAAGTTGCTGGTCTACATTATAAGTCAATAATTAATTTGTCATTTTGTTTTTAGATTATGGGCAATAATATTCAAAGAAACTTTCAACAGGAAAGCAACGGGACATTCTCTGAAACAACAACAACTATAAGGAACCTCAATCTATTCTGAAATCGGATCTAAATTTGATCCTTCAATTAACCTTTGTATTGAATTTCTGAAATTATTGAAAATAAAATATATACAGCGCATTTGGAAATCGTGTCTTATTTGCTTTGCAGCTCTTAAAAATTTAAACTGTTATAATCTCGTTGGTTGGTTTGGGCATGTTTTCGAGGGCGCTAAGTAGTCTCTGTGACCATTTTGGCTTCTCCGAATCGCACCGTTGCGCCGGAATGGTTTCGATGGACACGTAATCCGGCATATTCTATCCTATAGTGAAGTATGCTGGTTGTAACCTAATATTGCAGACCGGTGTGTTTTCGCTGAACCAGTGAATTGTACTACCCTCATATTTACTTGATTAAGATGCTGGAGTCTGGAGAGTTAACTGGTGAACAATTGAAACAGACGGAGAAGCTTCAGGAGGATTATGTGAAAGAGTTTCAGACGAAAGTTGTCGGAAACAGTGCTCTAACTCCTGACTATGAAAGTAATCTGAGGACGAAACTGAAGACTGTTCATGCTCAACAACTACAAAGATACGAGCAACGACTTAAGAGAGAAAAGGAACATTTGAAAGTAAGAAAAGATAAATAGAATAAGGTTTGGATAAAATACTTGATCACAGTGTTCACTATTAGTGCACTTTTTTGCGAAAATTGCGAAGCACTTTCGCAACTTTTTTTAGGGACTGCGAAATAGCACTTTTTTCCGATCTGCATATCATAACGATATTTACCGGAATTCTAACCTATGAGATGCAGACATAGAAGATAAAGCTTTTGAATTAACGCAAAATTCTTGTTTATAATATGAATATTATACAAGCACACCGATTCCGCTTCTCCCGCAAAAAACGCTCCTGGGTGTTTGAAACCAGATGTTGGAATAATATCCAGTGCGTTTCTTTGAACGAGAGTGGTCATGTGACTATCAATGATATCGATGAATTCGAAATGACTATAAAAGTGTTAGTAACGTGTTATAATCACTTTGGATGAATTGTGACCAGGCTGCACGATTTTCAAATCAGACGAAACTTTTAGCAGCATGTCACAGATTTGCAAAATCACCAAGTTCACAAAATACCATTAAGTGCCATTTTATTGTAATCACAATGTTGAAAGCATGTGGCATTTTCCGGAATTTTGCGATATTTACACAACTATTTCTCATTGATATGCGAGGACGAGTGGGCAAAATTCAATATTATTTTGAATCGAATATTTTTAACGAGTACCGAATAAACGTGGTGGAAACATTAAAAAATCGGCAACAAAGCCTTTTTACTGGTTAATTCCATTGTAATTGCTAATTGTTCTTGTTACCGATCGTTTTGGCGGCGATATCCAGGTTTTGGGGGCGATATCCAGGTTTTGGGTAATCTATATTCCCGCCCTCTTTTTTTTACAAATATGAACAAATATTTCGGGTTTACCCGTTCGTTCACATCGGCAACAGCTGTTGAAGACATTGAGGACTCAAATTAATATTTGCGTTGGCTTTAATATTACCTATCAAGATTTGTAAATTTACGGTCCCAATTTTATGCGAATGGTAATATTATTGTCCATACCGTGATTCAGATATTTATTAAGACGATAATTAACTTTCTCATGTATTTCTATGGTGATAAACTTCGCAAATCTGAAATTGTGCCAATCCTGAATGTTGATTTAAAATAGTGATTGAATAATTCGGCAATAAAGGCATTTCTGCGTGGTCATAAGACGAGATGACGTTAATGAACAGCACTTCTTTTACAGGATATTTTACGTACACTGTTAAAAAATTTTACATTGAATTCCATGGCAGCAATTTTTATGGTATTTTCCGCTTAAAATTACTCAATTTACCTGGTAAAATTTACAGGACAATCCCGTTTTCACAGCCAAAATTGCAGGAAATTCCCAGTAATATTTATCTGACTTTCCGAGTTGATTTCACCTTAATTCCAAGTGAAACCGACCTGCTTTTTTCCTGTAGAAAGTACACGACTTGCATGTATACTTGACATGGATATTCGTGTAAAATGCGTGATAGAATCCCTGTATATTCAGTTACATGGAATTCCGTGGCAGCAATTAAAACTTGGAATTTCGTGTATTCTCTAGGTAACACCCAATCTTATGACAGATCAACTAAAACAAACTTAGAGAAGTTTATTCTCAAAAACGAATCACCAAAAAATTAAACATCAAAATCACAGGCACAAACAGGGGGAGTGGTAACGACCCCAAAACTTTCAATATGTTTTTAAGTGATTTTTAATCATATTTTCCATCACTATACATGTCATCGAAATAACAAATTTCTCAGCATGCGCCAAGACTTAAGACAATTTCCAAATACGACCATGAACTCAAGCTAGAAATCCTAATATTTGACCCCCATCCCCCAAAAAATATATTGTTTTCGGCTTCCAATTGGTTACGGTCCAAATCTGAAGAACAGTACATCAGGGGTGGCCAATTCGAATATCTCGTCATTCGAATATCGGAATTAGCGTTCATAAAAATATCGAATATTTGTGTGACGTCACACATTTTCGACGCCGCTTCCAAGACGTTTCCGTTGAATGAAAACATTCTCAATAGAAACTTGCGCGTGATTGTTTTCATCACTCATCAGCGTAACGTGTTATTTAGGCCGTAAACGCCTTTACGTTTGTGTTATTTTCTCTAACACGAAAATTTTCACAAATTTGTTCCACGATAACGATGAAAATTATTTTATTTCTGTACGAGCACGGAATTGTGAATCTGGTAAATACGTTCATCGGCGGCGAGTTTCTAAAGACAACGCAACTTTTTGATTGAAAAGCGGCAATTTAAAATACTGAAAATAAAACCGCAAACAATATAAGTTTTATTGAGGCCCGCGAAAATTTATAAAACGCTTTTCTAGGCAGTGAAAATCGCAAAATTTCGTGGGCCTACCGTACACATTATGTTTGGTCGGGTGTTTAGAAACATATCGTCACGAATTGAGGGCGGGATTTGCCTGATTATTCATTACTTCAAATTGCCGTCGAATATTTTCGTGTTAACATTATACAAGGTTTGAAACGCGACTTTTTCCCGGGTTGTGAGGATGTATATAATATAATTAATCTAAAGTATATTCAATCACTTTTATTGTGATGAAATAAGTTGTACTCTGAGATGTTACAGCAGATTTATGGATTTTTGGAACGGTTTTATCTAATAATAATCAGAGTGTCAGCATTTCGATTGAGCGGAGTCACTGGCAACAAGTAGGCCTACATCTAAATATTTGCCGGATGCGCAAAATACGGATCTGAACATTATTTAATCGGGCAGTTTACCATACGTTTTATTCTTATGATCGCGGATTGCAATGGTATATAAGAGTGGTGAGGAATTTATTTTGTCGACGCAACCGCAGGTTAAATTGAAGACAATTAAATTAATAAAGCAAGACATTTTAAATATGCCCGTATCGGTCACGAATTCATCACTTTGCACAACGCACAACAGAAAAATATATATTCGTTGTTATATCATTTGTTGTAAAAGTCGACTCTTTTAACAGATGGCATAATCGCAGCGATGAATATGTATTTTTAATTTACTGCCAAACTTCATATGTATATTCATTGTATGAAATGAATTATACACTACACTTAACAGGATTTTATATCATTATTTGAGATTTTTCTAACGGCGATACCGAGTTGGCAAGATTGCAAAAATACGTATTAAAATTAAATACATCAGGCAGTTTATCTCGTACTTTTAGGTCACAGATCGCTGTGGACCGAATAATAATGTTTTTTTTGGGCGTAAGAAGAAGCAACCGCGAGTTACGTTGGACACATTAAATTAATATATAAAGATATTTTAGAATCTCGTAGTTGTCATAGATTGAATATTTTATGTAACAGGATGATCATTATATGCTGAAAAGATGGCTCTTTTAACGAGCGGCAAAGGGAATTCCCGATTTCGAAAATCCTGGCTGCGCGGCTGGCAGTGGTGGTCATCTATTCTTTATTAATTTATTTCCAATTTCAAACACAACAATATGTTATACATATTAACAATATGGTTCACATAAATTAATATACAATTATACTGGTAGGTAGTAGAATACTCTAAGCCTAAATATTAGAATTTTTAAAGACGTATTGGTTTTTCGATTGTTGTTGCATGTTTCAGCTGCCTGTATTGCCAATAAATTTGATTACTCACAGAAAATATACACAATTATCTGAATACAAGTAGTATTTTTGTCAATAGACTCGACTATTATCGTAATATCACGGTACCAATGATAGAAAGCGTCAGACAACTCCTTGGCTATCTTTTCATATGGTCATTTGTACAAAGTGAATAATTTTAATAAACTGACTGTGTGACAAGTTGCTATTATTTTTTATTGATAGCTATAAACTATCAATTACTCTGTGTACATATACTATTGGTTAGCGGCTTTATTCTGATATTTCTATTGAAGCTTATTTCCTAATTTACTGGGTTTTAATAAACTAAAACAAAAATGTGTTATTTTCGATTTTAGAATGTATTCGGAATTCCAGATTCGAAAACATTATTTTAGAATGTATTCGGAATAGTTTAGTATTCGGAAATGGCCATCCCTGCGTACATTATATTATTCAAGTTTGATTTTAAAAATTAGTGGATTTCCCAAAATCAGGTTTTCGTGGAAAATTTTAACAAAAAACAGCCAAAAATTTTCATTTTATTATAGTCTGAAGCGATTTTCTAGTGTTTTGATACTCCAGAGCCGTATTCGTTGCATTCTAAGTAAATATCTTGAATAATTTAATACCAAAATATGTTGAATAACTTTTTGGCAAGCAAAAGGACTGAATATTAATCAAAAAAAACAATTCCAACAAGTCGATTAAGGTACTAATATGAAATAATAATAATAAAATTTTAACAAAAAACAGACCAAAATTTTCATTTTAATATAGCCTGGAGCGATTTTCTAGTGGGTTGATACTCCAGAGCCGTATTCGTTGCATTCTAAGTAAATATCTTGAATAATTTAATACCAAAACATGTTGAATAACTTTTTGGCAAGCAAAAAGACTGAAAATTAATCAAAAAAAAATATTCCAACAAGTCGATTTAGGTACTAATATACATAGTCACCCATCTCTCGCTCATTGTACCGCCATTGATAATGAACGTTCACAAATTTAATATGCGTATTGAATACGTTAACGTCCTTTACAAATGACAGAACTATGAGCGAAGAATGGGTGACTGCATATGAGGACTTACTTGTGAAATCTACTTGGACTATAGTTCAAAATCTAGAAAAATACAACTTGTTTGATCGATTTTGATTCAAGATGTCTTACATAGAATACAAAGAATATAACTATGAAATATCAAAACCCTAGAGAGGAATCGCACCAGACTATTACAATGAAAGTTTTCATCCAATTTTCTACAAAAAAAAAACGATTTTGGGGAAATCCCCCATTTTCCCAAAATCGAACTTAAAAAAAATGTCATTTCTTTAATGTAAGCTAACAGGGAAACTAGGTAAAAAACTGTGAGTTTTTTCGTTACACAGTGTATTTGAAATTATATATAGTGAGTTCGCATATTTTAAAAGTTGCATATTTTCTTCCGTAACCTCCGAACCTTCGGGTTGATCTCGCCTACCCATCTCGGTATCGCCTACCCATCAGTATAACTCAAATCTCCTACATTGATCAACTTCCTCATTAAAACGGAAGAACTCGCCTTCTTGGTCAATGGCGGATCGCGGTTCGTGTTGTCAGTCGCTCTATCGCTTGCCGCATACGTTTCGGCGGGGGAAAATAAGCGTCTGTGATTGGTTTGTTTAAAAACGAGAGAATACAGTAGCCAATAGAAAAGCAAAAGAGATGACGTACAGTGAAATTCCATCGTTCTTTCAGGAATTCCCAGTATATTTTACGGCGTCACAAGAACAGGGAAGTGAAATGTATTTTTAACAGCCATTTCCTTGTTAAAGCTACGAAAATTTTTAACAGTGTATGCGACTTAATGCTAAAAAGATTGGGCTCGAGTGCTTTTTTTTTCGAGTGCTCGAGTGCCTAATAGAGGTCAGGCGCTAATTGTAACTAATTCCCTCAAGTTTCAACGTGTTTTCAACAAAACAATACCCCGGCGATAATTATAGCTAAAATGTTACCGAGCAATTCACAATTTTATTTATGGAACTTTCAAATTCACCAGTTTCTTGACGATTTTGATAATGTCACGCCCTAATTATTAGTGCAAAAAATACTCCCCTTCTTCCGCGGCGGTTTGACGGGTTCTTTGTTCCATTCTTCAGAAAGTTCTGACACGGGGGATATAGAATACTGAATCCGGAAGGTTGGATCCCTGTCCACTTACTGGTGATTTTCCGTTTTGGAATGCGTGAAACATTCTCTATTTTAAATTAAATGACGTTTCGCGGGCTAGAGTTCTCCCCGAAAATGATGTGTTCCAGACGTTAGTTAGACGATAGATAAAACATTGGATTAATAATTTTCGTGACGCCCCGTTTTCGAAAATACAAAGTTATATCGCAAAAAATGCGTTATGATACATTTGGAATGAAACATTATTTACGGTTAATTCAGATCATATTTTACTCTTCATGACACCCGGTATCCGAAAATACAGTTGTATCTCGAAAAATGTGTTTTGTTATATTTGGAATAAAACATCTTTGCGATTATTTTAGATCATATTTTACTTTTCATGACACCCGTTTCCGAAAATGCAAGGTTAAATCGCGAATATGTGTTTTGTTACATTAAAAATAAAACATTTTTGCGATTAATTTAGATCATATTTTACTTTTCAGGACACCCGTTTTCGAAAATACAAGGTTATATCGCAAAATGTGTTTTGTTACAATCAAAATAAAACATTTTTGCGATTAATTTAGATCAAATTTTACCTTTCACGGCAACCCGTTTCCGAAAATACAAAGTTATATCACAAAGAATGCGTTTTGTTACATTTATTTTGCATTCCCAATAAAATACATATTTTCCCTAATTAAATTCGTCGATGAATCTGTTCCTGTCGTTCAAGCTCGACACACGTTTGGACGAGTGTGGGGCGGTTTTTTGGTCGACGATAAATTAAAAAGTTGCCAGACGTTATTTGTATAACGATAATAACTGAAAATTAAGATTTTATAATAGAAGTGAATTTGTCTCAAGATGGTATTTTACGATTCCTGCCCACAGAAAATAAACACGCTAACAGGCTTGGTTATAATTGATATTCGTTTAATTTATTTTACACTATTAATAAACACGCCACACCAATTGCGACCATATAAATTGCACTCGCATCGGTATGGACTGTATGTTTTTGGCGCTCTCACATTAATAATAATTTTCAACAAAACAATACCCCCACGGTCATTAAAGCTGAATTCGTTACCGAGTAATTCACAATTTTATTTACGGAATTTGCAATTTCAAGATCTCATTTGACGATTTTGATGATGTCATGCCCTAATTATTACTGCTTAAATGCCTCAAAATACAACAAATGTAATCATTTTCGACGATAACAAGCGCAACAATTCGTAAACGAGTCGTTATAACGAAATTCGCGATTGATTTCACCTCTCTCTTGTTTACAATTTTAACATCCCGCCGGCCATGTATGGTCGAATAAAATGTTCACATATTCGAAACATGACTTGGCCAGGGTGGAAGGGATCACTAAAGAGCTAATAGAAAGTACATACGCGAGGGTATGATATTAATATCGAGAATATTTGTGAGCATATCACAGGACGGAAATATTTTGCACCCGGCTGTTTGTTGGCAGAACAACGATACGCTAAAGTTAATTGATCGAATACAGGGAAGTATTTATTTATCATCTCACTTGCGAACATCGAGGTTTTGGCGGAATTGTACGATCATGTTGTCTTTCTTTTTCTTTAATAATATTTTCAATAAATGTTCATTTTACTTTTGCGTCTTTATTATATGTCGGGTTTTCATTTATTTTAAATTCGAAATTGTCCGAAATACTCCAACAGGTGTATAAGTACAATAATAATAGTTATTACCAGGGAAGTTCAATACACACGATGTGTAAAGGGCGTCGTAACTCCCGTTTATTAATTATAAATTTTTTTTACATTCTGCTTAAAAAACAACGGCAGTCATCCTCACGTAACTCTCGCGACCAAATCTTTTTTGTTTTGTATGGCATCGTCTTGGCGACAAATTTATTGCCGATTGAATTTTAATTGTGTTTTAGGATAAGTTATTTTCTGTTTGTTGGTTTCTAAACTTTACAAACTTGGGTAGCAAATACTATTAATGTGAGATTTGTGCATATGAACGATTGAATATCGCGACTGGAGGTCCGATATCTGAGAATGCGTAATTCTCTTTCAACATTAATTTTTAGGATATCAGCGTTCATGTGGTCGAATAAAAATTATTTATCAAATGGATTGGTATTTCGAGACACACTCAAAATTATTTGGGATCCACTATCATATCATTCGTTTATTTTTTTATATTCATGTTTTTCTCAAGAATCACCCTTGTTATATTTAGTGTACCTTTGCAAAAGAAAACTCTTTGGTGTCATCGTTCATATTAGTGTAATTGAAATATATGGAAACCTCGCAAGTGGCGTTGTGATGCAAATATTTGATACTAGGTCAGCAGCATTACAATGAGTGCTATTTATGAATACTGAAAGTACATGACATTACTAAACATTTTGCCAATATATGATGTTTTCTGCCCGATTTAAACTAACTCGCACGCAAACCAAGGCAAGTCGACATTTAAAAATTACTTGTCTTTGGGAAGCTCTGAAATAGTATAATATAAATGTAAATGAGAAATTAGGTCACGCTAGCTCACTGAAACGGGAGGATTTTCAAAGTGATCTTGTGTGATATTTCGGAGAAAAATGTGTGAAAGGAAAGTAGGTCAACCTATCTCCTTAAACAGGAGAGTATCCTGCGTAATATTTCGGAGGGAACATAGGTTAACCTATTTTTTAAAACAGGGGGTGGCGACTTTCAAAGTGGTTCAAAATCACAAATTAATAATTATCAGATTAGGTTTAGGGATAAATCGAAAGGTTGAATTTCCAGCGCACCTAACCCTAATTAGTTGATTGCTATTTATATTTGGGGGGGAGGATTATTTTGCACGGGATTTGTACAAACGATCCACCCTGTAACTAATATGGCTTCCAGCCTGCCTCGTGTCTGTTAGATGGAAGGAGTAACAAATGTGAAAGTCTTTGCTGTTTACGCGAGTAAGCAACTGACACCGTGATACATTGCATGAAAGTTTTGTCGGCGGCAGGTGTTAGCAGAATTCATTCGTTTGTTTTAATTAAACATGAATTCGCTTAAAGGGAGCTCAGGTTAACGAAAAGGCTTCACTTTAATTCATAATATTAACCGGAGGAGCGCTTTTTTGAGTATCTATGCCGTTTTAAATGGTTTATATGAAAGGCTAGGGCACTTAACTTGTTAAAATCGGCAAAAGCACTTTCGCACTTTATTTTTCGACTGCGAAGCACTTTCGCACTCATAATTTGCTTAGAGTTAACACTGCGATACCAAATTATATAAGGTAGACCAGTTTAAAATTTTGGGCAAACACCTGTTTGAAATACTCACATGCAGAGCATGCCATACTTTAAATAAATCATCAAAATAAGAAACAAACTCACATGCATAAGATCGAAGTCATTTATTAACAAAAAGCAAGTCACTTATTTCTTTGTCTAATTGCTATTTTGCTGTCAACAACTGTCTGAACGACAGCCTCTTCCACCTCGCTCGTCAGCAATTTCTTTTCGATGCTAATCAAAGATAAACTTGACCGGCCAAGACCTCAAGTATGTTATTATCTCTTTCAAATTTGAGAAAGATCGTTCGCAATTATGATTAATTAACAATATTCAATGTACAAAGTAAGAACCAACGAAGCAATGAAATTTTTAGCATTTGCTGGAAAATCTCTGTTTTAACTTCGGAAAAGCGACGTATGGGTAAGGATGCTAAGTATGAGTACTTTCAAGTATTCGATTCTTATCCGATTCCTAAATTTTTTATTCCGATTCTCGATTCCTTGACATAGCTTACCAAGAAAACATACCCACTTTAAACAATACTAACAAATCAAACAAGTGATCGATGTTCAATTATATAGACACGAAAGCCTGAACCAAATAGTATGGGTTTAAGAACCACAACCATTGAATGTCCACTTTGTGTCAAATAATTACTGTCATAGTAAAAGTTCAATTCGTTCACATGTCGTCCTGTAAGCTCGATCGGAATTTGGATACGTAAAGCTCCTCTGAGCAAAATGCTCTTTCTGATGCAGCGGATGTTGCTGGGATACAGCAATACTTTGGGATAACAACTGCGATGTTTGGATACGTTTTTTTTTGTTTTGTTGCCACCATTGCAACATTTTTCATGGGTCGCAGAGATGACAAGAGATATGTCGTTCAAATGTTTTGATATATCAGTTTATAAATATATGTGAAGAACTTGTTACAAAACCTTATTTATACTTTATTTGAATTCCAAGTTCTAACCCTAGGAATCGATTCCAATGCATCGAAATCGATTCTACTCGATTCCAAGAAGAATCGATTCTAGAATCGAACCCGGAGTCGATTCCGCCATCCCTACGTATGGGTGGACGTTTTGACAGCCATACAGACAGATTTTCTGGCATGGTTGTAAACATTACCTCGTTTCCGCGTTTTGCATGCTATTTGTTAGTTTTTGGTTATGTTTCGGAACTTTTAGTATGAATCAAATAACTCAATGATTTTGCCTTCTTACATAGTTTAATTGCTGCTAATCGAAAATTAGTCTAGGAATAGCCTTGACAGACTGGGTAAAACTTTTCTACTGCTACTTTTAAATGACAGGATCGCATATTTTGAATTAAAATGATAGTTTGAAACGTATAAACCAGTTTATGGCGCTAACTCGCAATCCCCCCCTTAAAGTGAGCAACAAAAATGTTGCAATTGTAAAATATAGGATAACATTTTCTGGGGTCAATGGTCGGAGAAACATCCATTGTCGACTCGCCATCACCATAGTCAGTCACATACATAATGTTGAATGAAATTAAATCTTTTAGTTCAAATAAAGTTTTTTATTTAAATAAAAAAACATCGAGAAAAACATTTCTGCAAAGCCGAAGGGTTTTCGGCTGTGGCGTCAATCAAAACAAATTATATTGCATTTATTCCTTGGGTCTATAAAGCTTTATAAAGCCTAAAATACACATCAACGATCGCAAAGTTAAGTTCAATTTTGTGCCGCAAGTTTATTTTTTCCATAGTTTGGCGCCACGTCAAAAAAAAGTTAGGGAGCCGCTGTTATAACATTTAAAATTCCAAAAAAAAAGGTATTTTCCCGTTTTCATACCCAACACTACCCATTGCATGCAGGGTGAAACGCATGACAATGTCATAGGCTAAATATAGAAACTCGCTGTGCCTTACAGTATTACCAAATTAGGGGATTCACAGAGAAGGACCAAGAATATTATTTTTTTTTATTACAGAAAGAGGAGGAATTAATGCTGACTAAAAAAATGCACTCACTGACGGCTGAATACAAAGAAAACTTAACAAAGGTGGTATTTATATAACATATATGCTATACGTATGTTTGTTGATCAGAAAAAGCCATGGAAAGTCTTACGGGTGCGCGATTCGGAAAAAGAGAGTGATATACAAAAAAAATGAAGTTGAACGCTTGTTCAATGCCATCGGAGGCGTTTATGAGACACTACACCACTACTTATTATTACATCATAATAACAGGATGAATATTGCCAATGTTAGTGCGAATGGTTGCTGGCCTTAAGTTCATTAAGGTTTTTTAATGTGATCACTGTCATGAAATATCTCCCCAATGTAGTTTCGTGGAAGCGGGATTCAAAACTATTATATAAGTATTTTAAATTTCAAAATTAGAATATTAAATATATAAATTCGCCTTGCAACTTTTAAATCAATGATATATATTTGAATAAAAAAATGATGAGTTGAAATAGATAGATTTCATTATTTGTATGAAGTATTAAAAATTATAAATGTTATAAAACTAATAAGATGGTTAGGGGCTAGAGCCCATAAAAAATCTGGTAGCTCTGGCTTATGCCCAAACTCCATCTAACATGGTAAGCCTAGCTACAGCTCCACCAAAATGTCACTGCTCCAAACTCCGTTTTCATGAATTTAATAAAATCGAGTTCCAGAAATATCTTTGGGCCGTGATACAAGTGCTGCATGAGTAGAGTTTAAATAATAATATTAACATCCTAAGACTATAAAACTTGTGAAAAAAGAACAGTTAGTTTCTAATTGATGCAGATATTGATCATGTCAATACCATGCCTCTCATATAATAATATAACGTGAGACCCCTTCAGTAAAAAAGTTTGCCATCCTTGCTATATAAAATGTTTGTGCTAGTATTCCATACAAAATGTTCCCAGAAGCAGCAACCCTAAACAGTCTTAATAGTTGCGCAATGGATGGGTTAAATCACAATTGGGTACTACGTAAATATCAGCACCGTGTGACAGCAAGGATTAGCTTAGCGTCTTTCTAACTTTAGGCGAATAGAATCCTGTTAATCTTGCCTCCTAACAATATGTTATATATGTTCCCCTAGGATTTCCACGCCACGGCGGTCGTAAGAACCTGGAATATCATGATTCAATTTAAATAGCCTTCAATGTTTCACAGCAAACTGCTGATGGCTACATGCAACCTGCAGCACTTAAAGTACTAATGAAGGACGGAGCTTCTGAAAAAATTAAATCACTCAAGGATGCTGGAGTTCTGATTGAAACGGATACCTTTGTGAAACAACTTAAAGAAGAGATTGCAGAATTCGATAAAAAAATTGAGAATACTAACAACGAGCGAAATAAAGTAGGTGTTATATTAGAGTACACATGCTTGTAGGAGCGTTTTTGTCAAATGGAGGGAGTACACGTTAATGTAACATTGTTACTGTAATACAGGGGTCACCAACCCGTTGCAGGCGGGCACCAAATCGCCCGTGAAGACCACATGAGTCTCCCGCAGGTCTGTTCCAAAATAAGCTTGATAACGGCGCTTAATTTTTGTTATGTTATTCTTGTATTAATCACACTTATGTTTTATTTGGTAAATGGGAATGACACTATGTCAATTATTATGGTAACGATCATCCTATCTTTTATTTGACCTCAGTAATGTGACGGATCATTTTATACTCTCCCAATTATGACATCACACAGGTGTCACCTTTCACGTACCCGCGTTTTTTCGTGTCCGATTTGTGGACCTACGGTTTTCACGATGAATGGGAATGGGGGATTTCTATTTACCACCGTGAAAACAGCTTGCGTATACCTCATTCGCGGGGCCATTATAGCGACGATAAAGCGAAGACACATTTCACATCTGGTCACTATTCCATTGGTCAGCGCAGCAGAGGCAGATAAAGATCGCCTTTTAAATCAAACAGCAATCCTCTGTTACGAGATCAGTGTTTGGTTCAAGCTATCTTTGTGAATCAATATTTTTGACATGAACTTCACAAGGAACTAAGCACGGAATACGCCTTACTGATGAAAATCTGCAATACCCTGTCAGAGTTACAGTGTCAAGTTACACGCCGGGGTACAACACACTGGTGCGAGCATTAGACCAGTTTTGTTCGATTTTGGTTTTCTTCTTGTTGAAAACAAGATATTCATAATTAGTTGAATGTGTTTGTAAATGTAATAAAATGATGCGAAGACACATTTCACATCTGGTCACTATTCCATTGGTCAGCGCAGCAGAGGCAGATAAAGATCGCCTTTTAAATCAAACAGCAATCCTCTGTTACGAGATCAGTGTTTGGTTCAAGCTATCTTTGTGAATCAATATTTTTGACATGAACTTCACAAGGAACTAAGCACGGAATACGCCTTACTGATGAAAATCTGCAATACCCTGTCAGAGTTACAGTGTCAAGTTACACGCCGGGGTACAACACACTGGTGCGAGCATTAGACCAGTTTTGTTCGATTTTGGTTTTCTTCTTGTTGAAAACAAGATATTCATAATTAGTTGAATGTGTTTGTAAATGTAATATTCGGCAGTACAACTGTTAAGTTCACTTTATCTTAGGGTTATGCAGGGTGCTTGTAAAAAAAGTGGGTACATCTTGAACCTGTGGTTTTCGAGGATATTATTGTATTGATCAATGAAATGGAAGTGTCATTGCTAGTAATTTATTTGCTGCGCTGTGATAATTGTTTGACTTCCTGAAGAATCCTAAAGTTCATCAGTGTTTCTACGACTAAATACCCTTAATTGAACTGGTAGCCCTCAGCCTGATCGGTACCCAGAAAGTAGCCCTCGGCTTCGAAAAGGTTGGTGACCCCTGCCTGTGGCCGATAGTAAATTTTAAAAAGCTTGTGATACATCGCGATGTGGTTTTTATATCGCGGCACACTATTGAGCACTTTGAATATTCGCAGCACACCCATCACAAAACATGAACATTTCTACTCAGCCAGTTTGCTATAAAATGATAAATAAATAAGATCGGATATTGGGAATTTTATTATTATGATTCAAACATACCCTGTATTTAGCAACAGGGTCTAAATTTACACATGTTATTGTAAAAGATGTGCGCCGGGTAATAAAAACATGGTCTTCTGATGCACCGCCGATCACGTGCTTCGGTTTTGCTCGCCCTTCCCCGGTCCAATTCACGCCCCTGTTATTATCACAAGTATTCATACTTTTTCATAACCTAATTCTTTTTTGTTACAAATTGATATCTTTCTTCCATTGCCAAAATCAGTCAATAGTGTTACTGTCGGCGCTTGCGGGAGAAATGAAAAAGGTGACCAAACTGTATTTTATTACAACAATTATTTATTATCGCTTAAAACACAAAATTGGTTTAAAGTTGTTATAAACCGCTGGATGTATCTTTTCGCGTTATGAATTTGTGCAAGGCCCAAGCATATATTAATGGCAATGATCAGGGTATTTACTATGTCGAAACGCTTATTCGACTTTTCAGACAGCAGAAACTATTCGAAAAGGTAACCCGTTTTTGTGTTCGAGATACAATAATTTGTGTAAATACAAGCAAGATCGACTCACAACAAGGTCTTTCGAAGAAGAGCAATACGTCAGCTTTTCACGATAAGACGTATACGTAAAGAATATTACTAACCAATCATATTAGTTTAGAACCATATTATATAACAACATAAGTGCTCTCCCGGCTATATCGGGATCCTGAATGTTATTTTGGGTTTACATAATGATTCAATAAACCGGTCCTATAATAATTCTTTGGTCAAATTTGGGAAAAATTTTGCACAATAATTTGTTACCTTGTTTGACATTATGCAAAACTTAGAATTGAAAGAATACCCAAATAAGAGTCCACAAATTTGTCGTTTCTGTTTGTTAGCAAGAGCCGCGAGGTAATTTTGGCAAAATTCAAGGAATTGGAAATTGAAATCACTGGAAATAAATTCAAAAATGAAATCTTTTCGCGGAACACCAAAATCATTTCGCGGCACATCCCTGACCAATCACATATTTTTGACTAACTACCGTTTGTACAAAGCGTCACGGAGGTGAACGTACGTAACGGAGGCGACAATTTGTAACACAGTATTGATTGGCGTGGATTCGATATTGAATGAGTTCTGAAAACACTTGTGTTCCACTGAAATCTGATCCGGACACGAATCTAGTCCCAGTAATTATGGAGGTGGGCAAATCCACTTGCGGCCATGTAAGATGGACGTATTTAGTCACATTTCAAGAATGGCAGAATTTTATTTACAGTGTTAAAAAATTAAAAGTGAAATACAATAAGCCAGGGGTTTTCAACCTTTTATGGTTCGTGACTACCTTCCCACGCCCATTTGCACTTGTGCCCCCCCCCCCCCCCCTGTTTGCCTTTCCCCAAAAAAATGAACGTGTTGGATTAAATTATGTTTTAGCGACCTTTTATGAAATGCAAAATCAAACCACAGACAAGAAGATAATAGCTTTTTAGTATACAATCAATGGCATCTTGCGCTTAGGACTGTCTGACGAGGTTCTTATTATTAGACACCTTCTTTGATATAGCCAGACGAATGTCTAGTGAAACTGTCCGTCTACAGGTTAGACGACCTATCACGCGAATTATTTGGATTGGTAGTTTCCAAATTCTATTATGATCAATCAATTCACGCACAAGAAGGTGAATATACAATGTGATAGCAAATAACCTATTCAGACAATAAAACTGCGGTGAACGCCTGGACGGAGAAGTCTTGGCCAGAACTAAATTTAATCGCAATCGTCAACAAATTCCTCTAGTTATTCTAGCTAAAACATCAAAATTTCAGTTCGGTTGTGGCAGCATCAGGCGGGCCAGATTGAATTACCCAACGGGCCGGGTTTGGCCCGCGGGCCGTACTTTGCCCATGTCTGGTCTAGACAATTTAAATTAATCGGTTGAACTGTATCGCAAACTAAATAAAATAATGTACAAAAATATTCGTGTTTCAGTTTATTTTATACCACAGACTATTTCCTATTTGATCGCTCTTTTTGATGCACAGCTGATATCGTAGACTCATTTACTCAACCGTATTTGCAGGAAATAATGAAGAAAACGATTAAGGTAAAAGTAAGGGAAGAAGTACAAAAGATTAAAGATGAGATGGATGAAGTAAGATTCTACTCCCTTAGTCAAATGACATTCTGTAATCTAATGTTGACTATTTCAACTTATACCTGATAAAATGTTCTATGTACAACTTCTGTTACATTTTTCCTGGAACTTAATACTTATAATGCACAATTCGATTTTCAAAAGCTGTATTTTTTGTTTTGCCCCACAGAAAATGAGTGACACTTACCTGGACGAAAACGAACTAGAGAAGGAGTACAGCAATGGCGTTAAAATACATAAAGAAAAGTTCAGAGATGTTCCGGCAGATTTTGCTTCAGAATACGAAAACGAATGGAAAACTCAGCTCAGTAAAGAATGGGAGGAAATAAAGAAAAGAAATAAAAAAAATGAGGAAGTCAGAATAAAAATCAAACGCACATCAAGCCCAGCACGAAGCCCACCGAGCTCATCGAATACGGATGTTCTTGATCATTTCATCGTAAGATCGTTTGTAGCTGCCGCGGCCCATGCCCCTATTAACCCAGCAGCTGCAGTAGCTTACACTGCAATAGGTGTTGGTGTAGCTGCAGTAAAAGGTGTATTTAGTTTATTCTGAATGAATATCTCTATTTAGTTTTCTGTATAGCATTGTATGGTAAATTTGTAAAAAATATCGTCAATTGTAAGATGCTTTCAAAGTTACTTTAAAATTTCGGTTTCATTACATTTGAACCCATGTACATTTGAACCCATGTACATTTGAACCCACGTACATTTGAACCCATGTACATTTGAACCCATGTACATTCGAACCCACGACAATTGCACCTGCATACTATTGCACCTATGGAAATTTGTTTTTTGTTTTACGGATATTTGAAACCATACTAACCCTAACCCATGGGTTTTAGCACACGCATATAGATTGAACCCACGGATATACACAAATGTACGTTGGTTCAAATGTACGGTCACCTAAAATTTCATATTAGTATTGGAAAGGTTATCAAAATTTGTGCGCGTTATTCCCAGTAAATAAATGATTACAGATTACATTTTATTGCTTCTAAAATAGTAATTTTAGAAAATAAATAGCGTGGTTAAAAATTTATATCACTGATATTAGATTTCTGTTTTTGTAATTATGGAAATATTACGTGGAATACAAGTATGCTGAGGGAGACTTTTATTGCCAGTGTTAATAAAAATAGTAGCAGTCAGTCATTTATTCATGCGTTGAGGCCACGCCCATGGGGTAGGTATTCCTCCAAGGTTAGTTAGTATATCAGTTATCTTTTCAGTCGCAGCCCTTTAAACCGTGTATATCGACTTCAAACACGGTAGAAAAATACTTACGGTAATTTTGTCAAGGTACTTATCATTAATCAGCCGATAGGCTTCGATCAAACAGTCTAAGCATTGATGATATTGATAATTAATTATCTTTGCGAGACCTAACTTGCAAATCAAACAGTCCCAGTCCCGAACAGTCTCAGTGCATTGCGTCCCGACATGCCGGTTTCTAAAACATTCAAAATATAACGACCAGTTTGTAATAGGTGAAGAACGGTATCATCCTGATATAGGCCCACCACTAAATTTCTGTTTTGTTTTAAGTTATTCTGTTTATCTTACGTTAGGTTAGGCCAGGATAGTCAAATTCTCCATTTCCATCATCAGTTTCATAAAATAATATTACTGTAATTGTTACCTACACATAGTGCACCTACCTTGCCAAGACCTAGGGAAAAAAATTAGCGGCAGTGTAATAAATAACAGCATGATATCAAAAAATCAAAATGTTAGCGCTTGTGCTCGAGTAAATAGAGGGAATTAACTGTCAATGCAAGGTTTAAATGTTGAAACACATCCTTGTACTTTACCATGATTAGCGTAGCGGAGAGCGGCATAAGCTAAGATTTGTAGCGAACTTCACCCACCGCATCGGTATCTTAATGAAGTACGGTGATTAAACTGATTACGGTACTCAGTCTTTACAATATAAATAAAGTATAGTCAGTATATTACAATATAAATAAAGCATTCAGGCGATTCAGTTTTGCGGTCCTGCTTTTGCGGGATAATAAAGTCAGTCGAGTCTAGGCTCCGTCCATTAAGGAATGTTCATGTTTGTGGTCAAAATTGGAAATTAGTAATTTTACTGGCAGCGTCGGACGAAGCTCAAGTTCATAGGTTGTGAAAGAAAGGCTAAGGTGACACAATTGCGCTTTGGCAAACTGTACAGGCGCAAGTAGATTGACGGACGGCAGTTATGGTATATTGTTCTTCACCAGGGCCGTAGCCAGAATCTTTGAAGTTCCAGGATCGAGATCGAAAATATCCGTGAAACGGCTCCTAAAACAGGCTTGATTATGCCGCTCGTTAAAATAGTCTACTTTTTCATCGGAAAACGATTTTTCTATTTTAGCGACCCTGGATTTGTCAATTTTGAGCTATTTTTTTAGCACTTGCCTAAAAAGCATTTTTATCGTCCTCGTGGAACAAGACAAGCATACGCTGATAAAAAATTTGTGCTTTCGGGAGCATAAATACCAACGTATATGCATTTACGGCCTAAAGAGCTCCTAGCGCTGATGAAAACAATCGACGATTTTAACAAAATGCAACCGCACGCGTTATTAGCGAAGTTTTCAGTATTCCAAAAATTTCAATACAGTAATGCATATCATTTGGTGGTCAAACCCCCATTGCAGCTGTGATTACAAAAAAAAAAAGATAAATGAAGTCGTTGACGGAAGTTGCGGTTGCGTTGTTCCTTCTGATTGTAATTTATTATAAAGGTGGATATAGTTTGACTTTTATCTCAATCAGCAGTAATGCAAATCATTGGGTGGCCAAACTCCCTTGAAGCCGTGATTGCAAAGGAAGATGAATAAATTATATACTCGTCATTTTGAAGCCCACTGGATGGCCAGATAATGGCCGAATGCGTCAGTATCTGAAACACTGTTCAAATTCAGTGAGTGTATTACCAAAGCATACCTGAATCAGTGGCGAAAAAGTTTAACTTGATCACAGTGGACTTTTGCTAGTCAAATTCTTACACTGACTCCACTAAGGAAGTAACGGGGCCTTACAAACTCAACTTCCTCAAAATGCATACATCAATATTTAACAAGCTGGTTGCCTTACCATCGTTCAGACTGGTTATTCTGTATTACTTCATAGTCAACACCCTGAAAGTTCACACCTTTTATCATAGGAAACCAAACGGGGAATGACAATCCTTCTTTACAAAGATTTAATTATAGTTGAACTTTACACCGCTCGAATATGTCACTTGTAACTCCTATTTATTTTATTTGTAGTATTGGTCTCATTTATCTACCCAAACTCATTATTAAAGTTAAGGATATTTTACTTTATATCTCAATAGCAGTTAAAATGACTATATTCTTATTTTAACAGGTATCGTAGTGTGCTTAAAAGTTGTTCGGCCCGCTTACTCATCGGTAACTGATAAATTGGCCTGCAATATCAAATACGTTCGTCACCCCGGATTTAAACAGAAACAAAAAGTTAAATTAGAAACATTCAAACTAAAATAGAAGACTCGGTATGAATTTGATATCGATTTCAATATGAAAATGACGTACAGCTAACACTAAAACTATTTTTGAATTATATCAAAGTGAATATTTTAGACCAGGCTACTTATTAAACCATAGTAAATGCTACTCCGAGAACATATAGACACGTGTATAGGTAATCCCAATTTAGCGTATAAGTTAATCGTTTGTAATAAATAGGCACGCGAACCCAATGTTGTCTCCAGCGCCGATACGGTCAGGAACCATACGATAACGATAGCCTGTCTTACGATAACAAATGCAATATACCGCACAAAAACAACACCAATAATACAAATACAACTTCTAAACATGATACACGTATACAGTATACACACATGATGATTACCAAGTATTTAAAACGGAATACAATAAAATGCGAATATTTCTGCCAATTTCAACGCTATTTTTAGAAAAAAATATACACTGTCTCGAAAAAAACTGCAGTGCGTTGAAACGGCTTAATCATATGGCGAACCACAACCTCTTCGTTCTGTTACCTATCCATGCTGGTATGTGATAAGTTAGCCAGTTATTTGTTTTCAGATGCATGGCTTTGATGGTAGAGGAAGCCGTAACCGTCATAAAAAAGCGGTTGGTTATGTGAACCATCCTACGGCGGCGAGCAGTCCAGGAATCCTGTTGCACATAATTCGAATTCGATTCGAACCCACACAGGGTAATAATCAGAGGTGCGGTGGCGAGTGCAATCCTAACGCTTAGTACGATGCGCCACACTGCCGAGCCTATTGATTTATTTCTGAGCGTGCGTGGCCCTGCTTCAGGCAAAATTTGCCGGCACGGTAGGATTCACATATTTATCCCGGGGAGAGCAAAGTCGATAAGAAGGCTTAATCATATGGTGAAACTGCCTCTTGTCCGGCTACCAGTCGGGTATGGGATAATTTAGCCAGTTATCACATGCAGGAACTTGATGTTGGAGGAAGGCAGAAGCCGTAACCGACCGGAGGTTACGTGAACCACCATAAAGTTCACGAATTTTGAAATGAAATTATAATCATCAGTCAGTGGTTTATTTTCACATACCGAAAATACAAAATGTACAAACAGAATTAGGTAAAATAAAAGAAAGCTGTAGATCAGTATGAAGGTAGACGCGGTAAACCAGTAAATGGTCATCGAGTAGCGTCACTCATAAAAGAGTCTAACATCGAGTCATACTACGATAAGAAAAGGATCGGTAGATAAATAAAAACAATAATATTAATAACAACTCACCCACTATCGTCACATGCAATGCTGTAAACCAATTCTCTGAGTTTGACAGTAAAATCCAATTAATCCATCCATTAGTATTAAATCCCTTTTTGAAAGTACGCCCCGGTACAGACTACGGGGCATATCGTAATCAGGACTAAGGTACCGGTTCATGCTATTGGTCAAATTTGAATTATGACGAAATAGTTCAAAAGACTCAACCAGACGCAAGACTTAACAGTTGCCATATTTTAACCTGTTGTGGAATATTTTTTAGTCTAAAGACCGAAGGTACAGCATGCTGGACCGTGCCTTACGAAAAGAAACAAAGCTGATCTAAACTAGCAGTGTACAGGCGGCCCGCCAAGCAATTAGGGTGATTTTTCCCCGCAAAGCATAAAAACCCGTAAAGCCTAAATTTGAAAAGGCGCTCGAAAATACATGATTTTTGCTTTTGTCGACTCATCAGATCTTTAGCCGCAGTTTGGCCAGTGCCTTTATTCATGGAAGGCTTTGCGATAGCCGCATTTTCTTCTCTCGCCTTTCCCGTAGCGCTCTGGTTGCCGCTAACCTTTTTATTCGTTGTGTGCATGGAAAAACTAATGTTATTGTGGGACCTAGGTAGATGTCTGAAGTTGGTTATATCCTAAATGTCTCGACCAGGGGCGAACATGGATCGCCTACCGAAAAACATCGCTCCGGGTTTCGTCACGTAACAATAACCTGTCGATGTCATTCTCTAAGTATTAGAATGTCATTTTGCTACTCATATATCGAGTCCCTAGGATGCTTCGCTTAGACACGGAACTTGCGCGTCACTGAACCAATTTCTTGAATTCCGCGAGAATTAGCCCACGGCTCTTGCTAACAAACAGAAAATAACAAATTTGAGGAGTCGTATTAGGTTATTGTTTCAATTCCTAGTTCCGCATGAAGCGCACTAACGCCGTTTCGTAAAATTATAAATGCAAAACAAGGTAACAAGCTATTGTGCGAATTTTATTCCTAAATTTTACCATGGAATTATCAGTTGACTAGTATTACCGATTTATTAAATCATCATTTGAACTCGAAATAACATTCAGGATTCACGCAATGACTTTGCAGGGTTTATATTTATAATTAAATACGAAAATAAACAGGCACAAGTTCAGGCGCGCAGCCAGGATTTATAAAAAAGGTGGGTGGGGGGTCAAAATCGAAACTTCCCATTGCCGTCTGCAACAAGCACCGCGATTACGCGCTCGTTAAAAGAGCCGCCTATTTAAGCGTATAATGACTTTTCTGTCGCGTAGAATATTCAATCCATGACAGCCACGAGTTTCTAAAATGTCCTTATATACTGATTTAATTGTGTGCAACGTTAACTCGCGGTTGCGACTTCTTACCTCAAAATAAAAACATTACTAAACTTAAGTACCACGGCGATATATGGACATAAAAATATGAGATAAGCTGCCTCATGTATTTAATTTTAATACGTATATTTGCAATCTTCCGAACTCGTTATCGCCGTTACAAAAATCTCGATATCTGATATAAAATCCCACATAGTACAATTTTACTTCATACAATGAAACATACAATGAAATAATTATTATAAAGTATACTAGTAGTAAATCAAAAATACAAATTCACTGCCTCAAAATCCACGCGGAACAGTCGCCGCGATTACGCCACTTGTTAAAAGAGCCGACTTTTTCAACGAAAAATGATTTTTCACTTGTGCAAAGTAATCAATCAAAGACCGATGCGGGCATATTCAAAATGTCTTGATTTATTAATTTAATTGTCTTCAATTTAAACTGCGGTTGAGTCGACAAAACAAGAGCCACTCTAAAACACCACGTAATCCGCGGACATGAAAATGTGTGGTAAACTGCCCGTTTATATATTGTTTTGATCCGTATTTTTGCTATTTTGCGAATTCGATAAATTTGAGATGTACTTGTAACACTGGCTCCGCTCCGCTCAATCGCAATGTTGTCACTCCGATTATTTTTGAAGATAAAACCTTTCGAAGAATCCGTAAATTTTCTGTCAATTCACACGTAGTAGGATTATTATTTCAGTACAATAAAAATACATAAATAAATACAAAAATTGATCGAATATAGTTTAATTATCTTATATATCATCACAAACCGGGAGAAAGTCGCGTTCTCAGCTTTGTTTAATGTTAACACGAAAATTTTCGACGTTAATTTAAAAGTAATGGATAAAAAGGCAAATCCCGCTCACAATTGACCGTGTTTCGATTTTAGTGACGAAATGTTTTTAAAGGTCAAGCAAACATGATTTGTGCCTACGGCACACGAAATTTTGCGATTTTCGATGCCTAGAAAAGCGTTTTTAGACTGTCGCGGGCCTCAACAAAACTTATATTATTTACAGTTTTATTTTTAGTATTTTATATTGCCGCTTTTCAACTTATGGATACTTATTAGAATTCTCGCCGGGTTCATAAGTCCGTGCTTGTACGAAAATAAAATAATTATCATAGTCATCGTGTCACAAATTTGTGGAAAATTTGTGATTTAGAGAGAATAAACGCCAACGTAAAGGCGTTTACGACCTAAATAATAGGTCACAATGACGAAAACAATCGGCGATTTTAGCAAAAGGCACGAGTTAATGACGACTTTTTCAGTTTTCAAAAAAATTCAGAAGGGGTCAGGGGTATCTTTCTTAGATAGTTTCTGTGGTCTGAAAAGTCGAATAGGCGTTTCGACATAGTAAATGCTTTGATCTTTGCCCGCAAATTATGCTTGGCCTTGCACGAAATCCATAACGTGAAAAGATACGTCCAGCGGTGAAAATTGTTTATAACAACTTTAGATCTAGTTAATTTTTTAGCGATAATAATTAATTGTTGTAATGAAATACAGTTTGCCTCTTTCACTTCTCTCGCAAGTGCCAACAATAACACTATTGAAAGATTTTGACAATGAGAAAACCATATTAAACTTACAAAAATGAATTAGTTGTGCAAAACCGTGGCGCGTGATCGGCGGTGCGTTTGAAGACGGAGTATTACCCGTGCGGGCGCGCATGTTTCACGAAAATGTGAGGTGCTCCGAAGGTCTCTCTGGTCCACATTATTGTAAGAAAACAGTTATAATATCGGTAACTATTGACCGTTTAATTGCGCTTGACTATCGCACTTTTCGGAAATGATAATTTTGTAAGGCGGAAACAACATGTATTGAAATTTTTTGCGAAATTATTGGGGGGCGACCGCCCCCCTTCGCCCCCCCGGGTGTCCGCCCCTGTGACACTCTCGCCAACAAAAAATGTTGCACACCCCCCCGATCTAGACTGTTCACCAATCAGCGATACCAAAACCCATGTTGGCACATAATATTTCATCTATACAAGCAAAAATATAAACTATATCTATAAACCATGATAAGCAAGTAACGCAAACAACCAAAATATAACATGATTAACACAGACACAAGCAGAAAAATTACAAGCCAATACATTTTACATTGCTGATTACACTGTAAAGAAAGGAATATTTACATCCAACAGCAAATTACAACTAATTTAAGGAGATGCCGAGGCTAAAAAAGTTGATTCTAAGTCGAAGGAAATTTGGTTCATAGTCGGCATTTCAGTCTTTTAATGGTGGTAGTCAGTGTAAAAATATAGGCTCAGCGTTGACATTTCAGTCACAAGTCTGGATTTCAGACTTTCAATTGTGGTAGCCGGATTCAAAATTTAGGCAAGGATTTCAGACTTAATACAGAGTCAGAATTTCCGAATCAAAAAAGTTTAGTTGAATAGGCTAACAAACGCCCAAGATTCTTGTTACCAAATATGCATTTCTTAAAGGTCTGAGTTAAATTTCCTTTAACCTGGTGTTATGATCCGAAAGACTGGGAATTAGAGTCAAAAGTAAAGTTTTCATCGCCCCTGTGTGAAACAATGCGGCAAGAAAAAAATATACACAAATACTTCTAATCTAGCAAAGAAATAGTTCTATTTTCAAATACTAAAAAGTGATAGGTAATTGGTGCACTAGATAAAAAGCAATAACTCAGCCAAACAATTCACACTCCCGCTTGTGTCAAAAAAGTGTGTATATAGAGGATATTGTAGGGTCCTGGAGTCAAGAGTCCGTAGCTTGCCATACTAAGAATTTAAAGACAAAAGGGCAAACGCTAAAATTTAAAAAAATTTTTTATTCGAACAATTACACCAAATAAATATGTTCTTTTAGCTGGTAATATTCACAAAGAACTTCGATAAAAAGTTACAGGAGATAAAAATCAAAACTATACACCTTCTCAAGTTTCGCCCTTTTATAATTGAAGCACCCCTCTCACAATACATTTAAAATTTCCTCCTATTCCGAAAGTTACCAGAATTGCACAAGGAAAGAATGATCTTGAAGCTTCAAATGTGGAGGATTGAATTCCTTGGGAATAAAGCAAGACAAGGCACAATGAAATTTAAAACAGTAAAGAATTTGAGGAAGGTATTTTTTCGCGTTCAACTGATGTTTGAAGAGCATTGATTCAAAGTAAAGGAATAAAGGCACAACCAATATGCATGACAGTACACTGCCACGTTAAAACCAAAGTAGCATATGTCTAATTTTTCAGAATTGTATATAGTAATCAGTAATGTTTTTATCACCATACTGAGAACACACTAACTATACAAATTACAATAAACTATGAAAAAGCATTTTAGTTTGAGGGGCCGCGGGAAACAAATTTGTTATTGAGCAGCGGCACCCATAAGAATATCTAACATGAAGATAATAATAAAGTCAAACTATATATGTTATTTGGAAAAAACATGGACCAGGGGCCATTTTTTGGTCTCAAGGCTGTACCTGTTTTACTTTTGATTTTAGGTAATGCCTTGTGCCTGTTTTGGTTTTGGCTGTTGGAACCAAACTATTACAAAAATGTAATTTTCCAAAAAACATAAAATGTGACACCATTAGTAACTAATAAATCTTTTTGGCTTAGTTTTTTGTCGAGTTACTGAAAATTATGGGTTACAGATGCAAATGAAGCAATGAAGTTTTTTTTATTTCAAGTAATTCTTATTAAGATCCAAATTTAGTTCAATGTTTTTTTTTATAAAATGTTTTCCACTCCAAACAAGTAGAAATGTATAGGAAAAGAGCTGCTATATTTTGAAAAGATTAAAAAAATTTTAATTCAACATTGCCTACCGAATTCATTATACTCTAGGTGAGATAGTAGGCATGAAATTTAAAGCCAAGTTTTCCAACCTATAATGCCAAGATGGCGGAGTTCAACACTTCAATCGGAAAATTGCACCCACAAGTTATTCAAATTTGTTGCTTTCAGGATGAAAAAAAGTAACCAACACACACCTGTACAATTCCACTTCAGACTCACAACAAAAACTACTATTTTGTGAAAGCCCACACATACTCTAAACACGATTTAAACAAGTTATTAATATTTTTCAAGCAGGATTCAGGCAAGATCTGCATAGATATCTCCACTGCTCCGATCGCTTATTCAAACTTAATTCCTTGTGCAAGAGGAAGGTCTTTACTGTAGTTGATGGTGCTGATAAACATTGGATAAAGTTTTGATAAGTGGTTTTCAACCTTTTTTAAGTCGCAACAGTTAAATTGCCCCTTTATTGTCTAACTAAACTGAATTAACTATAAATATAAACAAAAGCAAACTCAATACTGACAAATCAAAATGATCTTTAAAGTGTAATTTAATAACATTGGCAATAGTATTTGATTATAGTTAAAATATAATATAGCCTCTAAGGCAGCGGTACCCAACCTGGCGGTTGGAGGGGTTACAATGCTAGGCGCAGAGTAGATCCACAAGAAAACAAAGTTCATACGTACTTTTGAGCCTCACGTATTACACAAAAATACTTACCATGTCGATCTTTTCATGTATTGCTTCCATGCCTCTGATCCTGACTCTCTGCCTCCTCCTGTGGCCTTCTCACCTCCGAACGCACCTCCAATCTCTGCTCCGCTTGTACCGATATTAACATTCACAAGACCACAGTCAGATCCTTTTGGTCTGAGAAATACAAAACAATTGAACAACTAAATATATTTTTATCGTTCTTGTATACTTAGGGTAGATTTTATACTAATGTAGAGGCATGTTTTCATGTTTATTCCAGTCCTGAAAAAGTCTCCGTGGAATATTCCACCAAGTCTAAATCAAACTCTAACCTTTATAAGAAGACTTTTTTCAGTAGATTCTTTGAATAACATCATATATATTTTAGACTTGCTACAGAATTTTAGATTTTTCAAGAGGTGTTTCACACCTGCATTGCTATTGGTGCAGGCACAAGACCATGCTTCTTCAAGATTGGATATAAACGATGTGAGTAATATGAAGCAGAAATGCTTGTCAGGAGAGACAGGATTTTCAAATTCATGCCCAAGGTAGTGGAAAGCTGACAAAATGGCTCAATCGAATGGCAAACCTCCCATCTGGTCAGGTAAGAGAATAATTACTGGTAATCAGGTAATTGTTTCAGATGTACAGATGACTAAGGTGGTGGAGGAAGTAATAACTGACCAGCAACAACAACAAGGACATGTTGTGACGATGAGGTAATCAGCACAATCCACTTGTAGATAATTAGAACCTAAGATGGGCAATCGTAACTGTGGTGGCAAGTATTTCTAACAACTAGGACATATATAAGAACCATACCCCATCCATTTGAAAACGTCGCTCAAGTTCTTAGTAAAGATTGCGCTTGATAGACCTTGTTCAACTTCATTATTCCATTGAATAGCTTCATCAATGCCTCCCTTCAATTTTAACACGAAGAGTACGGGTACAAATGATTCTCTCAGCACTAGAGGGCTGTCATGAGCAAGTCCTGTAACAATTGTGGGCTCGACATAGTTTCCTGGTCTGTCGATGACCTCACCTCCCACCTCAACAGTGCCACCGAGTGCTCTGGCCTCAGCGACTGTTTTTTTATAAAGATCAACGCCAGCTTTTGAATGCATTGGTCCATAAAGGATTCCATCTGAATATAAAAAAAACGTTTCCAATGCTGCAAGTTTGACATTGCATAATCAGGATAGGATTGTAACATTTATCCCGGGTGGGAGGATTGATAACTCGGCTTAATCATATAGTGAACCACGCACTCTCATCTGGTCACAGTCATCTATGGGAATAGTTTACCAGTTGATTTTTTTCAAATACATAGACTTGGACTTGCTCCCCAATTATGTGTACCAAGATGGTGGTCAACCTGAACATAGTATGTGTACAGGTTAGAATTCAGGTTGTGCGTCATCTTGGTACGAATACTTCCTGAGCGCCAACTTGAACTATTGGATAATTGCTCGAAGGCTGATTTTTGTTTGAATTTGTTTTAGTGATTTTGATTGTTGGTCCACCATACATTGATGGTTGGATAAAACAAGACCATGAATATCAATGATAAACATGCAGTTGGCATTCGTAAAGCACAGATTAAAAAAACAGAGTATTAAAAAGAAAAGCCTGTGGTAGCTGAATTCACTAATATCAACAAAATTTCGGATTCAAATATAGAGAAAAAATCGAAAAGCAATAGTCCTAAATTAATCACTCCCATCTTCAACTACTGGAAGTAGCCTAGTGGTTGAGAAGGAATTTTAGTCTCAAAAACAAAAATATTTCAATTTCATTTTTTATATGCGCGAATAAAAGCATTGTGTATACAGACAGTATGTGCAGGACGGCTGATATTGATTCAAAGCATGACAAAAACAAGTCAGATAGGTGGAGACAAACATAAAATAAGTATCGAGAAGTGCTGTTAGAATCACAAGGTGGGGAAACGGCAGCACTAACCTTCCAATGGATCTCCAATTCGAACTTGTTTATACGCTTTCTTCAACCTTTCTAAAACTTGGTCGTAAACTTTCTCGTGAACAATCAATCTTCGAGTGGTCGTGCATCGCTGACCCTGTGTCCCAACGCTTCCGAATAACGTTCCCACGACAACAAGATCTAGGTCTGCATCATCCATTACTGAAAGAAACAATAAACAAAGCCTAATAAAAGAACATGGCGCCACATACAATTTATACAAGACGTGGCTTGACTGAAAATGCCAAAAAACTTGTGATGTGCGGAGTGCTGCTATTTCCAGTCAGCAAAATTTTGAGGCAAATAGTGCGGTGGCCCGTGGAATACAGAGAGGACAAGGAATAGAAAAAAATTAGCTCAGCTAATAAATATGCTAACCATGCTAGTATTCCACGCTGCTGAATACCCTACATTATAGAAATAGGGTTTGCAGGGGTGGCAGAGGATTGCTAAACTCACTGTCCAGTATGGTGTAGGCTTGTTTTGATTGTTACCTCCTTCACTACCAATTCTATGCAGTCGGTTCCATTACATTTGAACCCATGACAATTGCACCTGTATGCTATTGCACGTATGGAATTTTTTTGTTTCACGGATAGTTAAACCCATACTAACCCTAACCCATGGGTTTTAGCACCCGCATATAGATTGAACCCGTGGATATACGCATGGGTTCAAATGTACATGGGTTCAAATGTACGGTCACCATGCAGTCAGACCAATCACCAATTGACAAATTGCAACATACTTCATGAATGGGACATCTTTTATAGAAACCTAAAAACTGCAAACTATTCCAGTAAGCTTACCTATAACAGCATTATTTCCACCCAACTCCAAGATTTTTCTTCCAAAACGATTTTGAACTGTTGTGCCAACTTTTCTACCCACTGGTGTACTGCCTGTAAAACAAAAATTAAATTTTTATTTTGCTTCAAGCATCAATACACTTTATAAACATACGCTAGTATGAAATCCTAATTCTATATTTCATTCCACAATTCGTATTTTTCCAAAGGGATCTGCTCAATGTAAGGTCATGCACTTAAGAGTGACTGAACCCATCTGCTATGTTGATTACAGAGTCGAAATGGACTTATACTGATTTTTAATCATTATAAAACATACATTATAAAACGGCTCGGTTGTGTGGCACAACCTGCTACCGTTAGGAATACGCTCGCGACGGCACCTACAGTTACCCGGCGTGGTTCGCAGGTTGAAATCCCATACAGGATTAATCATGTGAGAGGATTGCTGAACCCCTCACCGTCACCACCATAGGGTGGTTCACGTTACTGCTGGGCAGATACAGCTTCCTCAATCATCAAATCAATGCATCTGAATTAAAAACTTAATCCCCTACCTGACATGCACAGTAATGATAAAGCTGTCTTATCGTCTTCCACTCCCCGACCTCTGGGATAAATATTAAATCCTGTCCTACAAGAAAGTCTAATGTACCTGTGAAAGACACAAGATCCACTCTGCTATCATTTGCCAGTGCTTCACCAACATCTGCTCCCCCGCACACTAAAGAACAGACAGCTGGAGGAAGATTATTTGATTCCAAGACATCCACCATGATTCTGTAAAAAAAGAGGAAGTGCTGTGAACTCTGAACTTTGAGGTCAAATGTCAATGAAGTGAGTTTTCTTCTAATCTTTACATTTTCTCCTATTTCAATTGAACATTGTTATGGTATTCAAAAACGAGATTGCGGAACATGCTAGTCTGAGTTAACAAAGTCATCCTAGTCAATGAGTAGAAATACGTCGACCATCTGTCTAACACTGCTACTGGCTACTGTATTTCAAATTTGAATACAGTGATAACATGGCAAGGGGTACAGGTGAAAATGCGATGTAGCGCATTATGCCAAGCGACAGAGTATGCTTGCCATCGCACATCTGATTATTACCCTGTGTGGGTGAATAGCAGGTTCGAATCCCACAGGGATAATCATGAGCATAAGGATAGCGGGACTCCTCGCTGCCGTAAGGTAGTTCACATGAGCACTGTTCGGTTACAGCTTTATCCACCATCAAGTCTATTCATCTGAAAACAAATACCTAACTAATCCCATACCTAACATGAACTGGTAACCGGATGACAGGCCGTGGTTCGCCATATGATTAAGCCGATTTATCAGATTTTCTCTTGCCCGGGATGAATATGCAAATGCCCTATCAATTCTAATAAAAAAAAATCATACACACGAATAAGCTGATAGATCAAACAGGTAAATAAAAGTTAGCTCACTTGTTGACAGCGATCGTTGAAAGGTTGACAGTTGTAGCAGGTTTCCATAAGACACTGTTGCCACATGTAAGTGCAATAGCCGCGTTCCAGCCATAGACAGCGATAGGAAAGTTGAATGCTGTGATCACACCAACCAGACCTACTGGGTTCCACGTCTCAAGCAGTGCATGCCCTGGTCCTGTGAAAAATATAAAATTCTTAGCTGTAGAAAATACCAGTAGTCAGTATTGTATATCATCATGGCTCGGCAGTGTGGCGCATCGTGTCTAGCAATAGGAACACCACAGCACCTCTGATTACCTTGCATGGGTTAGCAGGTTTGAATCTTGTGGGAGATAATTATGTGCAATGGGATTGCGGGACTCTTCTTCGGACTTCAATGCAACACCACAATTCTATATAAATCCAGCATTTTTTACTAATCCCACACCTGGACTGGTTTACCATACATAGAAATAAGCCATCTCATAAACTTTCCTTTCCTCACTATTTAAATGAAATCCAATCAGACCCTATAAAAAATAACGTTCACTTTCTCACTTACTTTCAGAGGGGAACACTTGTCCAGGCAGCATTCTTGACAATCCCACAGCATAGTCGCAGATATCAATGAACTCTTGGACCTCTCCGACCCCTTCCAGTGCAATTTTGCCAACCTAGAAATGATAATTATCTTTAATAAAATTGACATTTTTACAAATCATTCGACAGTTTTATGCATTTATAATGGTAAGATTTTCATTGGTGATAAAATCTATCCTTCCATCCCACTCGTATAATTTTTTCTAAATTTGATAACTAATATAAGTGTAAAAGGTTTAAGTTGAATTCGTACATCTAAATTGAAGATAAATAATTAGCATTGTCCAATATATTAAGTGGATACTCCCAAAGTATGTGAACACCGGAACATAGTATGTGTGCCAGGTTGGGGGTCAGGCCATAATTTTATTCTAATTTTCCTCATTTCAGTTCCATTACGAGTTCGGGGACTAGCCAAGTGACTCCCGTAGTATTTGTACCTTAAATTAAGGCCTAACCCTAACCTGGTATACATACCACATTCCAGTGTCAGCCATCTTGGTTCACAGACTTTGGGAGTAACATTTATTGTAATATACAGATGGTGTGAAAAACAAATTATTCTACATGTAATCCAACTCTATCCAAGACAGATTTTATTCATATTCTTCATATTCAAGCTTGCAAACATGCCATAAAAATATTACGATTGCCTCACCTCTAGAGCCTCTAATTTCCCAAGAAGTTGAAGTTTCTCTCTCAAAGCATGTCCGATTTGTCGAACAATCTCTCCTCTCTGTGGTGCAGGGACTTCAGACCAGACTTGCCAAGCTTCCTTTGCATTATTCACAGCCTGGTTGTAGTCTGATATGGTGCCCTGAGCAGAATTAGGATAGAATTATTGTATTTATCCAAGGGGAGAGGAAAGGGATGGGACAGCTTGATTAATCATATAGCGAACACGGCGTCTTTACCAGATACCAGTCCATGACTGGTACGAGAATAGTAAGCCAGTTATTTGTTTCATTTGCATGGACTTGATAGTGGAGAAGCCGTAATCAATCAGTTGTTAAATGAACCACCTGTACAGGGTTATAGCAAGCGTATTCCTATGAAATGAAGAAGACTTATCTCTGAGCAAAGGCATGATTGTATTTGTTCAAAGCAAGACCATGTGAAATCAGTAACACCCAAATAATATTATAAAGGTGCACTTGTGTTTGAGTGTTCTACAAGAAATTTGAAACTGGTAAGATTTGCACATGAGCACAGCTGCAATAGCAAAACGGAGAAAAGCTTTATCAAGACATACACTTGAGGCCTAAACCCACAGCTCTGTTTTCACACTGGATGAACACTTTATCGAATTACCAATATATACCAATGGACATTAATTATAATGAAAGTATTTAATTCACATAAGATAAGCATCAATTACTTACTGTTGATATCCTTGCTATTGGTTCATTGTTTGATGGACAGATTGATTCAACAACCTGAAATATTGAGAAGAAAATAAAATTGACTACTTTTAGCAGAAGAAGTATCAGGAATTTCTAAATTTGTCCAGAGGATTTGTCCATTTGATTGAACAAGTGGTGTGTAATATGCCACAAAACATAGTTAAATCTAACACTTCAAACAAGTGGTTTTCAAATGGTGGGGCGCAAGGGAAGCGTAAACATTTTTTGAGGAGACGTGAAGCTAATCAAAAATATTTGTTAAATTTGATCTTGCCCGCTTTAATTTGGACATTTACAGTTCTTTATTGTTCAGAGTCACGTATTTTCAATGTGTTTTTGAATAAAACATACTTTCGCCTTAATATCTGTTATCTGTAGCTTATTGTTAGCTAAGTATATTTGAGGTGTGACGCAAGACTTGACAAAATCTGAAAAGATTTGAGAACCACTGCTTTAATTGGTTTGCCATCGAACAGCCCACTTAGCTACAGAGAAAGCTCTGGACTAGATCAGTGCTTTCAAATCTGGATGGACTTCCACCTCATACAGAATCCTACAATTTTCAGTGGAGTGCATGGTAATCATTTCATTTTGAAGCTATTATTATTAACATCAAAAAACATGGAACTACTAAGTAATACTGAGTTATTACACAACTGGTAATAAGCGAAGCAAATGATATAAACAATATAAGATTTACCAATACTTAAAATGTCTATACAAACACACCTGGCATTGCTCTGTTGAGTGTGTCTGTATAAACATTTGGAACTAATATCTTCCTTTATTATCATTTATATGTGCACTTATGCAATAAAGGTATAAAGTCAAACGTATAACCAGTGTATAGAATGAATCTGAAATTCTTAGAAGGATTGGTATAATAAAACATATTGGATCCACGAACCCCAAACTCAGTTTTTCTCGTTTTCTGAAATGGCTTATTAATTGTCGAAACATGATGGGAACACAGAATATTTACAAAAATAATGTTTGAGATTAGATGGCCTATCGAGTGACCCCACCTCAAACATAGTATGGTACGCAATTACTATAGCGCGAAACTTGCCCCTCAAGAAGGTACTATAGCATGAAATCTACCTCAAACAAGTGTTTAAACGTTAGTTCTCCCCCTGCATTTAGGTGGTATTGCCTCATGCTGCAATGCTTATAATATCATCAAAAATTCTATTCCACAATATACAGAATGTCCATAAAAAGTCCCTTTACAATTTTGTTATGAAGTCAGTTCTGAATATATCTTAACCAGGTTGGTTGTTTTTTATTCAGTAATTGTTCAAGTATTTTTACTTCATTTAATACGTCTGTGAAGGCCAAAACAATATATGGTATCAATAAATTCCCTCTGCAATTTTAAGATTTTTTCAGGACTTTATGGACAACATACACCCTGTATATATATATATATATATCATATATATATATATATAAAAACGGGGCTCCCGAAGTATGCGAACCAAGATGGCGGACATCGGAATGTAATATGTGTACTAGGTTAGGGTTAGGCCATAATTTTAGGCATAAATACTACGAGAGGCTTTTGGCTAGTCTTCGAACTGATAATAGGACTAAAATAAGGAAAATTAGAAAAAAATTATCGCCTAACCCTAACCTGTTACCCATGTTATGTTCCGATGTCCGCCATCTTGGTTCGCATACTTCGGGAGCACCAAAAAAACTGATATGACCCACCCACCTGTCCGCTTCCTGCTTTCCACTGGCCATCAAAAACACCTTTATTGTCAGATTCTAATCCGAGATCTTTGAGCCACGAGAATTCAGGCTTTTCAATAAGAAGATTCAAAACTGGTGCAGTTCGATGAAAGTTACGTCTCGAAGCAAGTTTGGTGAAGTGAGATTTGTATAAAGATAAAATCCTCATTTTGAAATGGTTTTATATGTATAAATTTTCTAAGAAATATAAAAAACAAACACAATTAAATTATAAGAATTCAGACATTTTCTAATTGACAACCAAATTTCAATTGAAATCCCAATTTGTGAAATCCCATGTTTCTTTTTCCGACAGTGCCAGGTAGAATTGATTAAATTCTCCATTCTATGTCGCAAAAATTACCTAACCTTTAAATATGATTGCAATTCAACAATGGTGAATTTTTAAAAAACAATACAACATTTTACAATAACTTTGTGGTAGTTTCATTGAAGCAAACCTTTTGGACACCAATATTATATAAAATACAATAATGCCAGAGCTAAAAAACAACATAAATACAAAAAAAAAATGAAAAGAAAAATCACAAATTCAGAATTTTAAGCTGGTTTTCTAATCAAAGCTTGAAGCAATAGTACCAAAAACATTTCAAAAGCTGTTAGACGAGTTCAAAATCAAAAATATGTTTTCTAACTTTTCTTCATTTTTCCAAAATAGTTTTTTGAGCGGCCTCCTTTAGAATTAAAGTCGATGATCTCCAGTGATAAGAGACTGCGAGTTAACTTCCATTTAAAGATGAATAAAACAGGAAAAAAAGTAACCTTTCTACCTTTTCAATCTTTTCTTAGATACTGAACTGTGTACCACAATTTATATCTGATAACTGCTATACCATGGATGTCTCAACTTTGCTTTGAAGCGCTGCTTACCATGTGCTTTGAACCCAAGACCGTATCCCAATGTATGAAGCCATGCCCAGTGGACTGCTAGGCAAGCCAAACTTAGCATTTAAACCAGACAAACTGATTTTTTGAAATGAGACGGTGACAAATCTTGAATGGAGGTTTCTATGACACCAACACCAACTTCAATCATATATTCTGAATGCAGAAATGTTGGGACTACAAAGTCAGTGCCTAAGCTGCTTAAATAACAGCAAATAGAATGATGTGAATTTCGATGTTTTACAAAAACAGAAAAATGGCTGTTTGGCACAGAATGAATTTAGACGGAACTTAATTTGAAAAAAATATAGACTCTGATTGTATTTTCAATCACATTTTTGTTTGGCGATATTTAAGCAGTTACAGTACCGGTATTTATTTCCAAATCACATTATTGTTTGGTGCTATTTCTGTATTTACAGATTTGATCGGTTACTGCTGTACTGCGTTTACTTCTCTTGATCCAAAATGTATTCAAATAGGCCTATTCTTTGTTTGGAAGTTCTGTGCTCTACCGATTCCCCGGCCCAAAATATTAAACATACGCTCACCTTCAAACAACCAATGAATTTATTCGAAGCATCTATCAATCGGTCAATAAATTTTAAACATAAGATATAAAGATAAATCATCATACAGTCATAGAATCCCCACAGACTGACAGAGAGAAGTTTAGACTTGCGGTCCAAGTTTCTTATATGCTTGAAGTAGGGCCTTTTCATAGTTTTTATTCTCTGACAAGTATTCCAAATGTCTCTTGTAACGATTCTCATAGGCTTTTTTCAGCCTATAGTTGTGGACTGGTGGGAGCATCTTTATGTTGACAAGCACAATCAATGTCAGCATGCCAAATTTTAAAACACTGGTGTAAGCTGGCACAAAGTGGTACTTGTTGAAAAATGTAAGACGAGCTACCAGATTAGGTCCCATCTTTCGTTTCACGAAATCGCTAACAAAAAACTTTTCAGGCTTTTCCCAGCCAAATGGAATTTTGAAAAACGGAATATCCAGCTTGATATCCCTCAACGTGCCGCTCAGAAACTCCGGTCCTTTACCAGGCCACCTCATCTTGAATTCTTGTAGTTCTTCAAAAAGGTTCAAACGAAAAGTACCCCCCAACAAACAGCGAGGTATCAACCCAAAACTGAACTTCAGTTCAGCGCCTCAACATCAACAATCCAGCCAAAAAGTTGGGTCGAACTTTTGACCTCATGCGATATGCACCAGGTGGCGCTGTGAAATTAACGGTAATGACGACAAGTATTTTTCATATTTATTTATTCTAAACTAAACGAAGGCTAATAAGATGGCCCAATGAGGTGTATATTGAAAAATTACTCTAAAACAAGGTCGCGCGCACTTAGATATGGAGAAGAATTAGGTCCGAGCGGCCACAGAAATGCCACGAGCTGCGGAGACAATAAAGGATCACAGCATAAAATAAATTTACCCGTTAGTAGCTACCGATTGATGCTAGACTTGAACTGTCAAAATTGTCCAGAAAAGTTTTGGGTTAAGGCTACATAACTGGAATTCTTGGAAAAAACTAGTGATGCCAAAATAGCTTGGTCTATTGCAGCATTTCCCGAACTTTTTCGGCCACGGAACACTTACACTTTTTATCTCGCCTCGCGGAACAGCAAAAAATGAAAGGATAAAATTAATAAAGAAGAACGGTGTAATGTAGCTGTTCCCAATGAATTCGCCGTGGCGAATTGCCGAAGGCACCGCGAAAACTAACAGAATTGTGTTAAACATACATAAAATATGGTTGAGACCACCAGGCGAAATTGAGATGGTTTGTCCTGTAAATTTTGCCGTCGTTGAAATTGATATTAAGATTGATTGGCGAAATACTCATGGGCTGTCTTATAGTGCTTAGCATTTGAAAAACGATTCCCCTCGTACGTCTGATTAGGAAGGAACATTTCCCCCCAATTGATGAGATGACAAACATGTGGATACAGAAGAAAGACTATCTGCGTTTGAAGGCGACTTAACAAACTAGAGAGATAGCGACTGTGATTGAATTTTCCGTGTTACAGTGTTTATTTCATTCGTGATAGCTTCGGTTTTCTGTCACTTACGATGCCATGTTAGAACTTCCCTGGTAAATATGCCTCTAGTTTGTAGGGGGTGGGGTACACACATTTTTGAAAATTGGATATTTAAGGTCTTTTGAATTTAAATTAGTGCAGTTTTCATATCTGTTTCACATTTAGAGCAAGGAGTTTTTTTTAGAATGAAACTTGTCGAGTTTCATTCTGAACAAGAAAGGGGCTCTGTCGCGGACTAAAGTGTCCGTGGTTATATATCTATTTTTATGTTTATAAACAGGTATGTTGACCCTTACCTTTGCTGATGTTCTTGTTATCTGTAAAATTGAAAATAACTTCGTAGCACACATAATTACCACTTTATTGGCTGAGTCCCGTAAGTTTAATTCTACTGATGATATAAGGTAAAATTGAAGCACAGCCGAATGTCCAAGCGATATACCGTCCTTTAAATATCAGATGTAAAATATCTGGATTCCTACACTAAAATAAATAATCTAACATAAATTAAACAATTGCCCAACTATTTGATTCTTGGAAGACAATAATAATAAAAAATAAATATTTGCATTTCGATAATTCGTTTAAATTTTATTCGGAAGAGGTACATTAGGAAATAATTTCAAAAATATTTTCATCAAAACTAATGATTGATATCAGAAGTATAATGGTCAAACGACAAAACTAGAATTCCCTGGAATAATACCAATACGCAATTTAGTTATAAAACATTTCACCACCTGGTATTGTGAAATTCCGATAAAGTAAATACCATCAATTTCGTTTATTCCGTTCTTTCCTTTATTATCCGGCCTCATTATACGCTTGAAATTGGTTTCATTCTGACTTTCAATCGTAATATCTGTGATGGATTATCTTATGTTAGAATAGACCAACGATTGGAGCGTTGATAGTTTTTTATTTGCTAGCTAGTCTTTCAACCCTGAATAATATTTATAGTTATTGACGTCGATTGTTTCTATTACATAGTGCGCCATATCACCTTCTATTGAAAAGAGCATGCTATTCTTCTTGTTAATGATCACACGTTGGACAAGAGGTGGATTCAAAATACATGTTTGGTTATTGCTGTTTCATGTCAAAATCTCCATTCGTCGTCGAATTGACCAATCAGTTCGAACTCATTCACGAATAACTGCATCGCAAACCTGACTTAGACAGTTTTTCGACCGATGATCAATTCAAAACTCAATTTAATTTAAACTAGTCATTTCACATTATTAGAAACTTCTTGTTAAGCTAAACCGTAGCGCTAATTTAAAGCAGTCAATTCACATTTTAAAATTGATTAAAAGGTATTGCCCGATTTTACATCGTGTTTTTGTTTTCTTTTGACTGTATTCGGTGGACGGGCACGTACTTGTACGTTTTTTGTAGTGCTAACTAAAACCAGTCAATTCACATTATTGAAAGTGCCAAATTGTAGTGCTAACTAAAACCAGTCAATTCACATTATTTGTAGGCTTACCATACGTCCCGCTTTAGGCGGGACAGTCTCGCTTTTCAGCCTTTTGTCCCGCCGTCCCGATAAGTCAGCCAAAAGTCCCGCTTTTCCAGCATAATACACAAACATGTTCTCGTTACTGTTTCTGTTTAGCGCAGCGCTAGCCTGCTTACTGAAGGTGAATGCGTTCGTTTCCCGCTGATTCCCATTGATGGCAGACGTATCGCATGTAAAACCAATACTAATTAGTCTAAATTTGAATTATTTGTACCGGTATCGTTATCGTTAATTCCTTCCTATTTTTCGAACTGAACCCGATATTTGGACAGTGAATATGCGCATGAAATTTCGATAACAATATGGTCAATAAAGACAGCCGGGACAGCTTTGAATGTAGGAATGTAGGCCTATGTAGTAAAATCGGAAAATGTGAAGCTACAAAATCACAGCTAAGGGGTCGTTGTCTTTTGAGGCGTCCCGATTTGAAGTCACAAAAAGATGGTATCCCTAATTATTGGAAACTTCTTGTTAAGCCAAATTGTAGCGCTTATTTAAACCAGTCATTCCACATTGTTACACTTTACTTGTTAAGCTAAATTGTAGCCCCAATTCAAACCAGTCACTACAGATTGTTAAACATTTTTTGTTAAGCGAAATCGTAGCGTTTATTTGAACCAGTCGTTTCACATTGTTGTAAACTTCTTGTTAAGCACAATCGTAGTGATAATTTGAACCAGTCATATCACATAGTTGTAAAATTGTTAAGCCAAATCGTGGTGATAATTTAAACCAGTCCTTTCACACTGTTAAGCCAAATTGTAGCGCTAATTTAAACCAATAATTTCACATTGTTAAGCCAAATTGTATTGCTATTTGAACCAGTCATTTCACATTGTTGGAAACATCTTGTTAAAATTGAATTAATGGACTAATTCATTACTTTTAGGCCAATATACGTTAATTTGAATCAGTCATATCAAATTCCGAAACTTTTATATTAGTCCCAGTCATTCCACTTTATTAAAAATTATTTTTAATATTTTTGGTTGGCTCAATTTATTTGTAGTTCAAACCAGTTGGATGAATTGGATGCTTTTTGTAGGCCAATTTTGCCGGTCGGACCAATATATTTGCATTATCGAACCATGGCCATTTCATATTTTTGAACACGTTCTGTTTAGCCAAATGATGTTGCCTTGACAATTAAGCTGGATTAGTCGAATTAAATCATGCTTCGGCAAAAACTTGAAAGTAAATAATGTTATTCTTCTTTGAATGATATCTAAAAATATGAAAACAGTGTTAGTTGATTAAGTGATTATCTATAAACAAGCAAACTTGCCACAAAATACCGGGAAAGCTAAACAGGGGGAAAAAATAGCAAAATTGTAATATATATACAAAAATTGCCGTTCATTATTTTGCACGGAACTGCATGTAAATGTCTTGCATATGAACGGACGACATGGTTTTTATCACAAACATAATAAACAGCGGAAAACAATGGATTTTTCCAATAAAGCAAATGAGTATGTAGAAAAGGGTTGATATCTAAATGTCTTACATATTATTGCACGACATTGAAATGTATAAAAATGTTTTTTGCCGTGAAGACAATTACCCACGAAAATAAAAGAAAAATTGTAAAAAAAAAAATAAAAAAATATAGTCTAGAAGTCAAATGAAAGAGCTCTGATTCCCGGACAAGGTGACTGAAAACCGTTATATCATTTATTCCTACTGCATTCATATCACCGTGAAAAAGTAGATTATCAAACCCAACTAGAAGTCACAAGAAAAGACAACAGTGCGAGTGATAACTACTTTTTACTCTTATCCCCATCCAGCCGTAACTATTCGGCCGCCCCAACCACCAATCTGAACACCCAGCGATAGAAAGTTTTTATCCCTAGTTTAACTAAATTTATTTTAACGCCGAACTGGTCTATTATTGGACACGTTTAGTGGCCATAACGATCGTTTCAATATTATGTTGTTGTTGTTTATTGACACGTTTTTAAAAAGACGCTTTTCTCTTCGAATACTGGACCAATTGCTTTGAAATTTTCAGTGGTTGAAGATAAAATTTTTCTCCAGAAGGCTATTACTTTTATTTATTTCAACATTTTGCGTGAATTCTATGAAATTTGATATTTCGTCTAAAATTTTGCTGTATTATTTTTTATCCATGGGAACACGGATTTTAGTCAGTGTCATGACTGGCTGTACGTTTTGATTCTGCAAAGTTCTTGCTACTGGAAATTCAGAACTTTTTTTAGGGTACCGGTAGCGTCAAAGGTACCGGTAAGGACTGATTCGCTCTGGTCTAACGTGTCCATATATTTGTGCGTAGCTCTCTTGTTTCAATGAGCGAAGATTTCGAAGCGAAGGAGGGGGTTAGGCTATCTAGATCAGTGCTCTTCAACCTTCTTGTTATTGCGGAACCCCTTATATCATTTTTCATGGAACCCCAACTAGCAAAAATAAAACACGAAATATTCGTATTTCAAATATTTCTACTTCAACAACGAAACAGAAAGAAGGTAACCAATGACTAGGTTGATCTTGCATTTCCTTTGCAATCTACTTGAATCGTGGCTCCACTCGCTCAAAGCAATTTTCATACACATGTCTACACTCTTTAAAAACTTCTTTTTTGTTTTTATTAGTTATTAAAGCAGAAAATGCTGATTTACACAAATAGGTACTGGGAAGTTGACACAGAAGTTTTAATGCTTCTTTTGCAACGGCTGCCCTTTGCAATACCATCTTTGTAAAGAGAAATCCAAAAATATTCCATACCATGTTTTTTGAAGGTTTTCTCCCAATTAATATCATTACGGATATCTAAGAGTCCTTCTTGCTGTTGAGCATTTGGAAATTCATCAAAAAACGGAAAAGAAGAATAATCATTTTTTTACTTGCCCAGCAGTCAATTTTTCCTTTACGCGGAACCCCTAAGGAACCCTATAAACTCACGGAACCCCACTGCATGTGTTGCGGAACCCCTGTTGAAGAGCACCGATCTAGATAGAAGCGCGGACGTTTTCTCCCCCTGCATTATAAACCCCAACTCAAATATTGCAGTCTTGAGTCCGTTTATAAGTGCCGGACTAAACTGGTTATAAAAAGCCCAAAGCTGAACGGCCTAATTTCAGCATACCTAAGGCAACTACAGGGCAATGTAGAGGACTTTTCTTTGTTGCCAGCTAGCCTAATCGTTACAAATTTAAAAATTCAGGGATTCGAATGCAAATTATATTATATGTGCACTCCAATGCCAAGTCAACAACTACGATTCACACCTAGTCTGTCTATCTTACCAGTAGCATAGTGCTACCGGGCTTGGCAACATCGACTCGGGATTCAATAAAACTAATCCCGCGTCATTATTAAAGGAACCAAGACTTTGCCTCTCAAAGCACAATAATGGCTTGAAGTTAACCAAATAAATCATAATACACTAATCTAAATCTACGGTTCAACGCTTTAGAATTCGGATCTAATTAATGTACCTTCCGATGTCTTTCGTCTGCTTCTGTCTCTCGATTTGGGAGCACTCAGCCAGTACTATGGTCTAACATGCAAGAGGAAAAGCTTAAAGTCTTACCCAAACACAGTGAATACAAAAAGCTGCACTTCAGTATCAAGTTAATAATGAATGCTCCATACGGGTGATCCACTTAATTCAGCAGACTTAAAGCATATTCCTCATAGTGAAAAAATCTGAGGCTGGATAATCGCACAATCAGCGATTTATACTGTAATGCACCCTGTTCATAAAGAGCAGATTATCAATAGAAAAAAATCATATTCACTGCTGGACTGGGTTGTTTGTTCCCTATTCAACAATCTAAATGACCTAAACACCTAGCTAGATTCGTCTGTCGAACCCTATCTAGCTATTACTGGCTGACTAACTTATAAATAGACAGACGGATTCTAGTACCGTACAAGTGAGAAATCCTCTAGCAAAGCATAGGGTCCTATCTTCAATCTTCGCCCTGACTCTACACATCAAATACGAACTGTTCGCACAACTAACTACGGTAAACTAAACTTTCAGTAGGTTTCATGTTGGCCTGAAAAAAAAAAAAACACATGGAAAAACATTAGTACTTTATTCGGAAATGTAAAATAATTCGAGTGGGAAATCTCGCCGTGAATTATTTAAAAACAAAAAACAAAGTCTAGTGAATAGGAAGTGGGATCCTGTTCATGCTTTGAATAGAAAATGCGAGCAATGCCATTAAGCACAATAGCCAAAGAGTTATTTTATTTGACACTTCAACATCTCCTAAAATTATTCCCATTTTGAGAACTTCACAACGCTTTAAATGAACGATTATTTCACGCAGTTTTCCATAAATACTTATTGCTGTTATCTCACCTTGGTCGGTTGATATTGTCGCAGTCTTCCAATCACATATTAGGAAATTCGTTATTTGTAAATCAAAATAAAACAATTTAAGATTTGTAAAATATTCATTCATCTCGGCTATTTGGCAATTTATTCGACGAAACAGATAGCGTGAGCGACTATTACGCAACAATTACCTTTGAAAGTTGAAGTAGTTGACGACATCATCTGCATAAACTTGATTCAGCTCAAGATACAATTAGGTCGTAAGACGGCGAGTTCTGTATTTTCACGAGTGTCTGAGAAACATATAAAAGATTGTTACAATTATCAAGTCCATGCATCTGAAAGAAATACCAGGCTTACTAATAGCATACCCGACATGGACTGGTAATCAAACGAGAGACCGCGGTACGCCATATGAAATTTATCCTATCATGTAATGCAACTTCGTCAATACCTTTTTTTAAATTCATCCGAGAGTAAAACCAATAATACGGCCTTTATCATAATTCAAACTGCATATATAGCACGTTAACGAGCATTTCATACCAGGAGTTTTAAATGCATAGACTTGGTGGAAATCTATCACCGACATGTATCCGCCGGTTCCATTATCTTTGAACCCTCGTACATTTGAACCCGTAATTTGAACCCAGAACAATTGCACCTGTATACTATTGCACCTATGGACATTTGCACCTACGGACATTTGAACCCATACATTTCCACCCATGGATTTTAGCACCCGCATATAGATTGAACCCGCGGACATTTGAACCCGTGTACGTTTGCACCCGCGTACGTTTGAACCCATGTACATTTGCACCCGCGGACATTTGAACCCGTGTACGTTTGCACCCGCGTACATTTGAACCCATGTACATTTGAACCCACGAACATTTGCACCCTCGGACATTTGAACCCATGTATATTTCCACCCACAGACATTTGAACCCACGTATATTTGAACCCGCGTACATTTGAACCCACGGACATTTGAACCCGCGTATATTTGAACCAAGGTGTATTATATTTGAACCCGCGTACATTTGAACCTGCGTACATTTGAACTCGCGTACATTTTCACAAAAAAATGTTTGCCCCAACGGCAATTTCCAGTCGCAAATATTTTTCATGTTACAGGCGCAAGCTCAATGTTCTAAATTTAAACACTGTTTCACTTGTAGTTAGTTTTGGTGTATATGCATTTACCAGCTTCTACGAAGCAAGCATTATTGAGTGTCATTGTAGTCCGAGGGATAAACGTCTCTTAACGATATAAACAACATTGTTCTGCCAAGGTCTTTTTTCTTTTGCTGTTTTTTTTACATTGACATTTGTAAATCCTTATCTCATTCGTTAGCCGCGATCTCCAAAACAGACGGTGACCTAGAAAGCGGTATTTCGTTGAAATACCTGAAACCAGGGCTAATACGGAACAAATATCTCACAGACCAATGAAGTCTTAAATGAGGGTTTTACTAAAACTAGCTTTACAGTAATATTTTTAGTGGTCAACTCCTATTTGTTCTGAAATTATTGCACCGAAAACGCTTACTATGATATCCCGCCCAGCACTGTGGTAACAATTTTTCTGTCGCCTTACTCTGCGTATATTAGCCTCCAGAGTCGACTTGCCTGACAAGCGCATTAGTACATCTGTTGATCTATTATTCAATACTTCACCTAAAATATATCTTGTCGATGTATTTGATGGTGTTGATGCTGCTTCATTTAATGTTGCACGGATGATCCCAACTTCAGTCTTAATGCTGTCGCCAAAATGACTGTGATATCCTAGTTCTTTTATTACATTTTCACCGATCGTAACAACAGTCGATTTACATCGAAATTTCCTAAACTGACGGCAGCGCCAATGAGTAGCATCTGAAACCCGATCATTTTGCTTACAATATTCGTGGCCTTTGTAAATCAGTAAGTCGTTTCCTCGTGTGGTCTTGGAAAATGTAGGCGCCTTGTTTTCAACTTATTTTCGCAAAGGGACTTGTCATCTTCGCAGCTGCAACGTCCTGAAGAAACAGTTTGTCTGCGAGGGGAAAAGGGCATTGATGCGAGGAAAACTTTGCGCGGGATCGAACTATCTGCGAGGGAAAAAGGGCATTGATGCGAGGAATAACTTTGCGCGGGATCGAACTAACACATCAATTAAAATCCTTGCTCGCGCTCTTCAAGAGTCGTCGACCGTTCAAAGCACAAATCATACTCCCCAATTTTGGCTCGCTTTCTACAGCGGAACATTTTGTCCATTGAGTCTTATGATATCGACAATTGCGATGACAATGACAGACGGAGTATAATATAAATATATAATATAATTTAAATATATATAAAAAATAGTTGTAATAAAGCCTTCGAGTATATAATCGAGAATTCCAATGTAATATTGATTGTTTTCGCAACGTATGCATTTGGAGAAAGAATCCTAAGTGTACCTTCCAATCCTATATACTATAGTATATAGCATGGAAGGATAAGGGATTCAAATGTCCATGGGTGCAATTGTACATGGGTTCAAATGTCCGCAGGTGCAAATGTCCAGGGTTCAAATGTTCGTGGGTTCAAATGTACACGGGTTCAAATGTCTGTGGGTGCAAATATACATGGGTTCAAATGTCCGCGGGTGCAAATGTTCGTGGGTTCAAATGTGCATGGGTTCAAATGTCCGCGGGTGCAAATGTACATGGGTTCAAATGTCCGCGGGTTCAATCTATATGCGGGTGCTAAAATCTATGGGTGGAAATGTATGGGTTCAAATGTCCGTAGGTGCAAATGTCCATAGGTGCAATAGTATACAGGTGCAATTGTCCTGGGTTCAAATTACGGGTTCAGATGTACGGGTTCAAATGTACGTAGGTTCAAATGTGCTGTCACCGTATCCGCCTAACTCAATGAGCATTTCATACCAGGAGTTTTAAATGCATAGACTTGGTGGAAATCTATCACCGACATGTATCCGCCTAACTCAATGAGCATTTCATACCAGGAGTTTTTAATGCATAGACCTGATGGAAAGCTATCATCGACATGCATCCGCCTAACCCCCTTATAGAAGCACGGTACAAATTCAGCAATACCACAGGACGTAATTACTAGTACTTGCGAAATTCAAACAGTTCAGGCAGAGTGATCAGTAGTGAGATGGATTGAATTTCTAATGATTAGCGAGCCTGCGATTGGGTAGTAAACTTATCACAGTGTATGAGAAGTCGATAATAGTCTACTAACCTGGATTCCTTCGCGTCTTTGAGCAGCACGAATAGGACCCTTGCATTTACATTAAAGGAGCCAACTTTTTCGAATACTGATATGGTACACGCAATGCTGGAAGCGCGCGTTCCATTTGTAGCTTACCCACCGACTGACCGAGAAAAACTCATGAAAACATGATTAGCTGTGTTCAAGTGCACCTGCTTAACAACCTTCATCGTTGTTTCAGTCAAATATATAACATAAATATAACCTGAATACCATGCTACAAACTCCCTGTCTGACGAAAGCAGAGAGCAGGGATGCGTTGTTGCGAAATCGGATTTTGATGACGTGTTCATCCACACACATATGCGTGTGTTCTCCGACCTTTGATCTCAGGAAATTTTTTTTATTCTTTAACAATACATTATTACGTTTGTTCTTTTGTGGGTGTTCTGACGCGCGTTACAAGTACAACTCACGAACTGGTTCACATTTAAAAAACGACTAGTCCGTTCATGCTATTCAACCACTTGGCAACCAAAAGTACCGACAGTTCATTTTAGTCAACTCTTCCCCAGCGTTTTGATGTCGTATTTTCGATTGAACTAACTCTCCCAGTGACAAAATGACCGGTACGTCACTCGATATAAACCTACATTTTTGAAATATAACCACTACTAATGAGCTAAAAACCTGACTTAGTGAAAAAATGTCTGATCGGCTTCAAGTTGTTGCTTCATTAGGTAATTGCTCATTGGCCACTGCTACAGTTATGAGCAAGGACGTAGATGACAGGGAAAACATCCATTTATGGCTAACAAAAAACTTTAAGCCTCATCGGAGAGCTGTACATTCGGAAAATAATTTTAAAATTTACAGAAAGCGCAGTTGAAATTCATACCATCCATACATACGAAATCGGGCGAGCCCCTTCGAACTTTTCTCACAGTCGAATTAATATAAAAGTTCATTCAATCCTATTGCGATTCCCGTCGGAATCAAACGCTGCGGTTTCACGAATAAGCGATCTCGCCAAATCCTGAAACTCACAAAAGATTCCGTGTGCTGCCACTCGATGGTATAATGACTCAACCAGAAAACGTCATTTTCAAGCAGAAGCGTACGCATTTAAACAGATAAATTACAGAACAACGAAAACGACTCACCTATACGGCGGCCAGACCAGAAGAGGAAAACACGTACTAAAACGTGGCAAAGTTTGAACGGAGACAACAAAAAGCAGTCAAATCTGATATACTGGAAACTATATCACACGACAGAATTAAAATACAAAGAGCAAAACAACGATAAAAGCCTATTCCATTCCCGTCTACTTTCTATCTATCGCTCATTTCAATACGAATGTTCCGGAATCGCTACATATGCAACACAAACCTGCTACTACGCACATGCTGGCAGACTGACTGTGTTAATTACCCAAAACAATTGTCTAGGACCCAGGTCAGGGTGGTCCAAGATTGACAGCTCCGCGGGCCACAAAATTACTTTTGCATTGTTCGCGGGCCACACTAGTGCCAGTTCGCTAGTTGCCTCAGCAAGCCATAACACTGTAGTCAATTCAGTGACATTGGTGATGCAACAATATGTCAAAAGATTTTTCGGTTAATTTTATGACGAAACAACACAAAATGTAATTTTTTGATTCCGCTCCAAATGCGACGCGGGCCACAGATAATGAAGTGGCGGGCCACATGTGGCCCGCGGGCCTGGGTTTGGACCACCCTGACCTAGGTGATCTTATTTTTCAATCAACAAGTGTACCGTGCATATATGCGCCAATGCTTGTGTTATCGGAATTTGATTTACCCGTAGCGTTGAACCGCAATCCAATTTTTTCCCTCCATGCCAACATCAGCGAATAAGCGATCTTCTGATGTAAACTGAAACCCATTCCCTTTTCCGCATAAACATCACAATATTGAATTAACTTGAATTACAATAAACTCATATTTTTCAATTATTCACAAAGTTTAAACACAAAAAGAAATATAATACAAACTAATATACGCATTTTCCAAGACAAGATATACTACAGTGGGACAACCGGAAAATAACATGTACGTGTATTGGACTGTGGGGACAGTATTTTTGGGAAGAGCCCCTACAAGCAATGCTAATATGGGGTGAATTGGAGAGAGGTTGGAAAATTTGACAGCCTTCATTTAGTATGTTTTCAAAATAGCACTTGCCAAATGAATTTGAAAATAAATCTTAAAAGACTTTATTTGGACCTCCCGAAGTATGCGCACCAAGATGGCGCACAACCTGAACTCAGGTTGTGTACCAGGTTAGGGTTCAGGTTATGTGACATCTTGGTTCGCATACTTCAGGAGTACCCTTTATTTTGTGTTCCTTTTTTAATTATTTGCCATTCACTTTTGAAAAACTGCTGATGCGACTGCCTATGACATACAAATCAGTGACGGCTGGAGATTTGAAGACTGTAGCTAGCATGGGATTTTAGATTAGATGGTTCAATCAGATAGCAAACCTATGTCTGGCTAGCAGTTCATACAAAATTGGTATAGTTAACCAGTTATTTGTTTCAGATTGCATGGGCAACATACTAATAAAGATTATTCTTCCTCTAATGGTATACCATCGGCTGCTTGTCCAGAAACTTTTATATTCTGAACAAAAATGTGATAAACAGGACGGACAAACTATGGACGACATATCTTACAAATCATTTGAAAAATATTTGACCCTTCAATCAGAGTATGATGTCATAAGGATTTGAAAAAGTTGGAAGACAAAAACATTAGTCTGGCATATGAATAAATCACCAATAGACAAGGGATTGAGTAAAGTAAACGAACATTTATGATTCTTAAATCTGAAACTGTTATAACTTAACAGAATCTCTGAGCAAACATAGCATTAACACAAATGCGAAAATACAGAGCTCGAGCTCGAGGAAAATTTGTTCAAAGTAAAGATATGGGCACTCATTCACAAACAAAGGAGACTTTTATCTCTCAGCAAAGTTACGAGCAGTCCCTGAAGTGCCAACATCTACTATATAGAATTAAGGCAGTATATCATGCTTCAGTAAACCAAAATTAACAAGAACTCATGTCAATACGATATAAAAACATCTACAAGAATTCCACATAGCTGAAGTTCTAGAAAAAAAATTTTGAACAATTTTGTTTTCGCCTGGTACATAAACTGATAGAAAATTCAGTTAAGAATTTTAAGGTAACATTCCTATGTCAGATTTTTAAAGTTAATCGGAACTATTCATAGGTTTTTATTCCTAAAATTGAAGAAAAAAATTATTGTGACATTAGGAATATGAATAAAAATCTGTCAATATCCGTATATGGGAAGGAACAAGCAAGCCAGTATATGGCTATGCTCCTTGATGGAAAACAGTTTGACTTTATATTAATTATTAAATGAACTTAAACAATAGTAGGAACGTTTGCACCAAATATCAACATTGAAGAAATTGTTGGATCCATGGAGCAACTTTATATATATTCGTGTTATAGAAGGAAAACAGAAATGAAATAATTTTTTTTCCACAAGGTGACAGAAAAAAAACGAGTATGCAAGTAATTTAATATATTTTTGAATTTGGAGTATTCGCTCTTTGAAAAAAGAAAGCCGAGATTTGATTGAGTTCAAACAATATTTTTTAGGTGATGGTGTGAGCTTTTAATTTATGGAAATGACAAATTCCCAAATAAATTATAATAAATATTTCCAAAAATCAAGAAGTTTGGGAATACCATTATATCATGACAGTATCGATTTGAATACTTTATTCAATTCGGAGACACAATTTGGGAATCCAGCAAGATGACTTAATCCTATGTTTAACCACAGCATTTTGTTTGGACACTAATCCATTTAGGGAATAGGAATATCAAACTTGTTTCAGAAGAGGGCTCAGTCAGACATTAGACAGGATTTGCCTAGAAGTATTAGAAATTCTGAATAACTAAAAGTTCATTTTATGACGTCATATGCCCTAAAAATTTTTGCCATCATCAATTTATGAAATTAATGCGCAATTTTAAACAAAGAAAAGTTAATTACATGTAAATTTGCATATGAACAAGATATTGTACCACCATTGAATATCAACAAAAAAATTAATTTTATATACAGTCATGTATACTTTCTGTCTCTCAATCAGGGATGTCCTGATCTGAACAATTTGCTACGCCCAATCTATTCTAAAGAAATATTTTCAAATATAGGATATCAAATATACAGGGTGTTCACAAAGTCCAGTTAGAATTTTAAAATTTTGTTGTGAAGTCTATTCTCAATATAACTTAACAGGATCCGTATTATTTTAATTGATCAGTGTTTTTACTTCATTTAATCAAGTTTTTAACCTAATTGAATATGGGACCTTATGAGAACTTTGTATATAGTAGATAAGAGCTAAAGCATTCTTGTTTTAGAACTAATTGAGCAAAAATGTTAAGAAAAAGGATGAGTAGGTGGTTCCGCTGGACATAAACCCGCCGCTATAAACACAATCACAAATTATTGCAAAAATCCTGACTATCCCCAGACCTTGCTGACTTTATATCACATAACATTGACTTTTTGCATGATTTGTCACAAACTGGGGTCGGGGGATTCCCCTTATAAAAATAGTAATAATATTTTTGAAAACTTGAATCGGCGCCATCTTGTGTTATCCACGAGTTTACGAGTTCGTTCCAAGAAGTTGCGGATAAGTCTGTTAAGTTAAACGCACTTCTGGCAGAATAAAGCATATCCCATTTTGCTTCTTGTGTTGCTGGCTGAGAGTTGACTTTTGTTAGATTTAGGATATATGTGCTGTGGTCTAATACCTTCCAAGTGCTTCCCTCATAAAAGCCATCTGTGACATATTCCCTGAAATGCAAAATAGTCTGATTTAGTTCATACATAAAAACTTCGGAACACACACAGATTTAAAAAAAAAATTTGCTCAGAAAAAGGTTACATGTGCTCACTCAGAAATTAAAGACATTACCGGTAATTACTAGGGATGCGACGAATCCAAAAAGGTTCGGCTCGGCCGAATCCCGAGTATTTGTGCTGGACTCGTGTCCGAGTCCCGAGTCCAATACTTTTACATAGCTACGAAACAAATACCTAAAGTGATGCTGTTGTTCTCGTATATTGGCCGTAAATTAAACATTATGTATGAAAAGACTATGTAATTTAAAAACGTTGCACATAAACACTATTGCTTTCGAGACAATCATTCTCTGAGCAACTAGTTTAAATTAGAATAAATAGGTCATATTCCCCGTCGAAGGAATACTTTGTTACGTAACTCTGATCGACCGCCGCGTCGACTGCTGAAGACGCCGCGTCGACTGCTGAAGACGCCGCGCTCGTGTCCTGTCACGATAAATACGGGCCATAACCCACACGTTTGGAACAAATTTTTTATGGGAAATCTTTACTCGTATGTTATCTTTTTTAGTCGGCGCTGATACAGACGCCCATCTCCGTGATAACTGAGATATTAATAAGGAATTGCCAACAGTGGAAGCATCGAATAAATGTATCTTATAAATATATCGTAACAAAATAGCTATCTATTCTTCGTTTGAAAACCATCAATAGCGATTGTCGAATCCGCGGAAAATAAGAATGTGTAATTGTTGATTTTGATTCAATAAGAAAGAGAGACGCAAAAGGCGAAATGTGTTATATGCTAAGTTACGGCTGTATGACACAATCATTTTCATTAATACAAATAACGGCGGTTTGAAAAGCAAAATCAAATTTATTAACATTAATTTAGAAGTGAAAGTTACGAGTAAAAATTCACATACGACTCTCGCTAACAGACAGAAACGATAAATGTGAGAATTATTATGGTTTTCTTTCTGCGCCTATCGCTATCTTAACAATTCCCAATTTTGCATAAAGCGCGCCAACACCTTTTCACATATAGAAACGTCAAACCAGATTGAGTGAGGCAGGTAAATTATGTATTATATGGAAATATTGTTTCGATTAGGTAGAAATGCCATAACTCGAAACAGCACGCAATGGTAAGTTTCCGGAGTTTTTATTTATTATCTAATATTAAAATAACACAGATGGGTATTGTTCGCTTAAAATAGGGACCGTAATTTACAAACTGTGATATGGAAGATCAAATCCAGAAGATGGGGCCAGAATAAAATTAATATATTTATGAATTCACTAATTAATAGCTGTCTTTAATATCTTCGCCGATTTGTACTCACACTTCTGCCTGAAATATAAAAACGAAACTTCGATGTCCGGCGTTGCGTGAGAACTGATAGTGAAAAAGGGTGCTTTAAAAATATAGTTTACCAACCATAATTGGGATGTCGGTCGCCGAAACGATCGCGGTGACAAAAAAACAATTCACGATTGTGATAAAATTACGGATAAGAAGTAAAGACGCCGCGTTGTTATCGAGTCTCCAGTCTTCTAGTAATATTCTACTATCGGTAAATTAAAAGAAATACGGTAGTCGAATTATTCGATCAGGAAAAATTCGATTTTGCCCGTCACTATCGCGGTGTATGTAAATACTTATTGAATAAAAATAAAAAGTCGACCCGATTAACATCCAATTACCACGAGTAATAGTTTCCAAATTTATGCACATTTAATCGACGCGACTTGCGAGATTGTTTTCATACATACCTATATACGATTGTAACGCCACTGACATCTGCGAGTTGTAGGCTACTTTTCTTTTAAAAGAACCGTAATTTTCACTATTTTATCGTTTCATTTCTAACATTTGTTTCTCTCCGGAAATAGCTAGATCATTTATGGAACGATAGAAGGCGAACAGCGCGACATGGTTACCGCTGATTACGGATTAATCACTGTTAGAGGATTAGCAAGTATATGCTTGAAATAGGACGTGGTAAACATTCACTAAACGACGTCTAGCACTGGAAGGCAAGCTACACGCGCAACACTGGAATTTATTCAGCTGACTTTCGCTGACATTTTTTTGTTCTTACGGCGTCGTGAATTTGTAGTTTTGGCGCCTAGTTTTAATTTCACCGTAGAGAAAATAGACTGGACAGTCTCGTGGCAAAACAGAACGAAAAAGTTGAATTTCTCGTCGAATCCGCCACCAGTCTGCGCTTGACTATTGCGTGACGTATGATATCCCGGACTCGGGTAAAATCATCAAAGACTCGGGCCGAATCCGAGTATCAAATTACGAGAGATTCGGCCACGAATCCGAGCACGAGTCCGAATCTTGTCGCATCCCTAGTAATTACGCATGACTCCAAAAGTGCCAAGAACAGCGCTCCCGTAGTATTTGTACCAAGACGGCGCACAACCTGCCAACCCTAACCTGGTACACATACTATGTTCAGGTTGTGCGCCATCTTGGTATGAATACTACGGGAGCACCCCAAGAACTGCCGAAACTATACCGGATTGCATGTTAGTAAATACAGATTGAGGTCTGCATTGATTGCAGCAAGTTATGCAACTGCAAACATATTTTGTGATCTGAATTACGTAATCTTTGTTGTCGCAATTATACAAAGTTGTTTGAAACGAGTGATCAATAAGATTTTGAAATAAAAAATACTTCAAGAAATTCCAGACTGTTAAATGATGTCATTAAATGTGATCCAGTATCCAAGTTTAGTTGAATTGCTGAAGTCAGCAAATGCATTGAAAAATCTCTAGTCTGCATAAAATATTGCTATTAGGCAGGCGCCTTTCAGCTGGGTTTGTGTTTCCACCATTGCTATGAACTGGACTATTCACAATTTGCTGGGATAAAAAATGAGCTTCTATTTTTGGAAAGTCCAGAGTGGTTCTGGTTTATATCTTTACTCGAACTATGGTTCTGGGCAAGCAGCCAGGATTTTCATAGGTGGGGATTTTAAAATTCGGAAATTCCTATTCCTTTCTGAAACAGTCGTCACGATTACGCACTCGCTGCGTTTCCAACGTACAATTTTAACACAAAATTTTCGACAGCAATTTAAAGTAATGAACGAAAAGTTTAATCCCACGCACAATTGACTGTGTTTCAACCTAACCCCAGGCTGATAAAAAAACTTCTTCCTTACTTTAATATTTGAATTCTGTTTCAAACAGACACTAGTTTTTAAAAAATAGAAAGTAGGGAATTTCCTTAGGTATTGCTGGTATCTGTTCAAGAAATTTTGAAATGTCAGGTAATCAATCAATTCATTTTTCTGACAAAGACAAGACCAATCCTTGTTAAGACATTTCAGTCTGATCGTATATAGAGACTGACTTCAAGTTCATACACCCATCTCCTTATTATTATACAAAAGAATAATATAAGTTTTTGATAATACAGAGTGTCCATAAAGTCCCTTTACAATTCTTATGATTATGAAGTCAGTTCTCAATAGGCTATATCTTAACCAAGTTTGTTGTTTTTTAATCATTAATTTTTTAAGTATTTTTACTTCATTTAATAAATCTGTGAGGACCAAAACAATATATGGTATTGATAAATTCCCTCTGCAAGTTTAAATACCTTCAAGATTTCATGGAACTCTATAATAATTTAATGAGTCTCACTTGATTTTTATGTTATTTTTCAGAATCGAGTACAGGTAAATTGAACGTATGTATCCCACTTCGTTTGGTGTTTAATTAAATTACTGTAGTTTTGCTTGCTGTCCTGATTTTGTTATCAGTTGTTATTTATTTTTATCAATTATTTTGTCATTTGTTATGCTGATTATGAAATCAAAATAATCATATTATCAAGTTTCAATGCCCATACCTGTATCCAGGATGCATATTAGGATATGTTGTTATGCTCGGAGCAACGTAAGCCATATTAGTAGGAACGGACTTGGTCTTTTCATCATAGAAAATTTCCAACTGATCCCAATGAGTGTGGCCGAAGAATTGAGCAACGATTGTGTCTTTGAAACGGTTGATAATGTTGTAATAGTTATGGCTCCATATCGGAAGACAATCTGGGCTCCCTGTTAAAAACAAATGCTTCATAGTAATATGATAGGGTTTTTATAGTTATCTCGCGGAGAGAAACCATCTACAAAACTAAGCAACCAAGTCCATGTATCCAAAACAACGGGCTGGCTAATCTTAATGAAAAGCTTAGAGTTTTGTGAAATTAGTATAAAATATTTTTGTCCAAATAAATTACATAAATGATTCATCTACGAAAATTCCACTAAGTATGAGAACTAGTAGCTACAATCTGTCTGACATATGTTAATTGGGTTGCTCATTAATTAAATAATAGTAATTAACTTTACTCCTATGTCAAGCTGTTCTCGATAATCAATAATTAATAGTAATTGAATTATTATTGATCAACTCCATTGTTTATTTGGAGTTGCACAGCCAAATGTACAGGGTAGGGTGTCCCTGAAGCCGCTTCACAATTTTAATCTGTTATGAAGTAAGTTCTCAATATATCTTATTAACCAGGTTTGTTGTTTTTTAATCAGTAATTGTTTAAGTATTTTTACTTCATTCAATCTATCTGTGAGAACCAAAACAATATATGGTATCGAGAAGTTCCCTTTGCATTTTCAAGACTTTATGAATAGTAGCCTCCATATCTCAGTCTTTGCTTAGTTTCACAATTTATTTTTAATGAAGAGTATTTCACGATCTAACACAGCATTCACATGTAACAAATTACATGTTATAAATCATTACATGCCACATATAATACCAGGGTTATCCATAGTTTGAGGTGACCACGAAGAGGTTTATCAAGTTATTAAAACAACAATGTAAACATATAGCACTTTCAGGCGTTTCTCTATTACATGCACTATTGGTAGACTTCCTATCAGTTGTTCTTGCTTTACTATAATATCACACATATTTGTGAATCGCAAAATAGGTCACTTATGGCTCGATGGTTGGTGCATCAAGCTAGCCGTTGGGAACATGCCATGAAACCTCCATCACCCTAAACAATTTCACATGTTTGAATCGGTGACAGCACATTTGAACCCACGCACATTTGCACCCGTATATCAGTGGGTTCAATCTATATATCGTTGCTAAAATCCATGGGTTAGGGTTAGTATGGGTTCAAATATCTGTAGATGCAAATTTCCGTAGGTGCAAGAGTATGCAGGTGCAATTGTCGTGGGTTCAAATGTAATGGAATCGTTCGAATCCGGTGGGATATAATAATATGCGATGGGATTGCTGGACCATTCGCCTCTGTACTGTGGTTTACATAACCCCTAGTCAGTTGATTATAGGCTCACGGCTTTCACAACCTTCTAGATTATAATTTGTCTTCTGTGGGGCTATCTCTCAGCTACTTGTCTTTCTTCTATGCCTTTGTGCTAGTGTATCAGTATGGTTATAATGCAAGGAGGCTTGAGCAAGAGTAGAAATAATTAACCTAAGTGATCTTTAGTGTGTCCAGCTGCACACTAACACTGATATATTTGTGTAACGTTTCGTCTGATCTGGGTATATATTTATGTTTATTAAGTTTATGTATCCCATACGAGTATATGGTAAACTATTTTCATATCAGACATGGATTGGTAACAAATAATTACAAAATGGATGTTCTCGACTTATCCATTGCGTGTATGAAAAAATAAAATAACTGTATTACAATAACACTCATTTACCTGGAGGAATATGTCCAAGAATGTGAACCCTCTCATCGTTGAGCTCTGCCTTCAGAAGTGTACTCACAAGCCACTCGAGTTCATGATTTGGGTCAACAGGGTTAATCAGCATCCACCAGTTTTGTTGGTTGCAATAGTTCATGTTCAATGACACAATACGGAACTTTGGCCGTACTAGGGTCGTGTAGCAGCCTGATTGGCTCACAGATTTAAGGGCATCGGCTGGTAACCATGGCGACCATGCTTTTGTAAGTGCCTTGTAAAGCCATGTTATTGAATTGTTGTCGTCCACATACCGGGGAGGAAAACTGTTGACCGGGAAACTTTCATGGTTTCCGAGAGAAGGGTAGATTGGGGTTTTCGGAAAATATTTTATTAACAGAGAAGTGAGATTATATAGGACAGAAATCTGATTGTCACGACTCTGACTCCAGTCATTATGAGCTGGTAAGTCTCCAGTCCAGATAATATAATCGTACGTATTTTTTGAAGTTTGCTGTAAAAAATTTTCAAGAGTCCAGTAAGGTGTGTCACAATATCCTAAACTGCCCCAATACCCTGCTTGCCTTGAGTCAGATTTCATTTTCTTAGTGTCCCTGCAACATAACGGTTCAGAGCAGTCGACATTTCCACCCAGCTTGTAATTTAAATCCATATGGATATCGGAAAGGTGTAAAACTCGGGCTGTGCTTTTTGTGCCTCTAGTATTTCTGGTGTATGATGATGTGGCATTCTTGGGGATGACACCAGGTATTGTAACGTTCCATTTAATCTTATTCCAAGGTAAATCTGCGGAGTAACAAGTTGATGGAAGGATAAGTCCACAAACTTGTTCGCCTGTTAACTGGAGTTCATGCAATAAAGTGAGAACCTGAAAAGATAAGATAACTATTACAATTAGCAAAACGACTATGACAATTCTACACTACACTTATTTGGCGCTCCAGAAGTATGTGTACCAATTTGGAGGTAACTATTTTTGTTCGGCTACTTTACATGAAGTCGTCTAAAGGAACTGAAACTTATGGGCAGGGGGTATATCCACTTGGCTAACACAGACAGTCCCCAAAATAGAACTAAAATAAGGAAAATCGGAATAAAGACATAGCCTAACCCTAACCAGGTACACACCCTACGGGAGTACCACTTATTCTGAAAACATTTTTTTTTTAGTCTTTTGGTATTTCAGTAAAAAGCTTCTCTCAGAAATCAATCTCCTGAATAAGTGCACATGATGCATCATCATAAATCTATATGGTTTCAGTCAGGTATGGCCAATTTGAATTCAATATTCGAATATCCTTTTGATAAGAATATTAAATATTGCACACACTTAGCGCCATTTCATTTCGATTAAAAACATTTTGCAATAATTTTTTTCATCGTAATCGAAGACAGACTTGTGCAATAAATTACAGCCAATTTCAAAAGATTTCAATTAGCGCCGACATGAAGTGCTTATGACACATGGCAGATTTGGGGTATTTTAGAATGAAGTAAAATTCCAAATTCAAATGTATTCGAAATAGTCAAGTATGTGGTTCTGGCAATCCCTGGTTTCAGTATTTTTTTTGCATTCCGGGAAACTTTGCTTCGGAATACATGTGACCCTGGCTGCTTTTAAGCAAATTTTTTTTGAAAATAAAATAAGTGCTTACCACAGATTTATAAGTTGTTACAATCCCATCACAGACGTCTGTAGTTTCTATTTTCAATCTTTTACAGGCGGATTCAACAAACTCTGGCAACCCATCATAAGTTCCGTCAGGTTTTTTGAACTTCCACAGAGCGTACTCTAATGTCAATTTGCAAGCGGAACACTTGAGGGACCCAAGAGACATTAGGTTATTATATGGCAAAAGCATATTCAACTCCGCGTCTGTGTTATTTCGTCCTAATTTCTGCACTTTTTCCATAAAAAGTGTTCGACTGTCTTCGCCTTCGTAAACATTTTTTATAAATCTTAGTTCTGCTTCTTCAGAAATGTTTGTTGGTAGCGCAGAAGAAAATTCTTTTTTTGTCACGATGACGAAAAATATTATAAATAATGAGATTGTTTTCTTTTCCATTATACTTTTAAGTTTTCTTGATTTTTTCAGTTTGAATAACTTTTTATTGAACTTTAATATCTTTCATATTAATTTCTATCTAATAATATAACCTGAAAATAAAAAAGGTGATCTTGTATATAGGGGAAAGTGGAGAGGTATGGATGGACCACCAAAGTTTGGTAGGGTAAACCATTTTCGTCCTTTGCTCTAAATAATGACTCTTTTACTCACTGAAAGTTAAACATAATACCTAATCATTTTCAGCATTTTTTGGGGATTATTAGAACCAGCTTTGAGAAAAAGTGAATTTTTCAACAAAAATGTCATTTAAAAATAAATTATCATGCAAGGTATGGGCCAGGTGGTGTCAAGTATGGGTCACCTTCGAAAAACTAGAACCCTGTATTTAACCAGTAAACAAACTAAAGGATTAAAACATTAAAAATTATTACTATACCAACTCATGTGGGGGGGGGGGGTTGTGTGTGAACTATTGGCCTAGGTATGAAGTCCAGTCAAAAGTCATCCAACAGTCCATGGGCGAAATCAACTTAATCACTGCTCTATTCCTTTGCGCAGGTGGATCCTTATGCGTATAACGCAAGAATGCTATAGCAAAAATGAAGGAAAATGAAGTTCTTGGCAGGCCGGATTATAACATGAATAGTATTCAATATCTTAATCACATATTTATTCGCTAATGCAAGAAAGAAAATTATAATTTGCGTTTAAAGTAAAGTTTAAACTACAAAAAAATAAAGACCAAAAAACACATAATGAATTTATCATATTGTACTAAAATTGTAATAATGTAATATCATAGTGTACTGATGTACAGTCAGCGGGCCGGTCAAAATCTCGTCGCGGGCCGTATGTTGCCCACCCCTGTGGTAGACTGATACAGCAATATCTGAATAATATATTTTGTTTATGCAGTAATCAAAGTAATGTGATTCACATACACTCTTCCAGTTATCCCCTCCCACACCTGCACACTGATATCAATAATTCTTTTACTTTCATTATAATTCGCGTTCAAAGTAAAGTTTGAACTACAAAAAAATAAAGACCAAAAAACACATACCGTCATTGATACCGTCAGACCGCCGTAGGGTGCGGACGTCAGACCGCCGTCGGGTGCGGACGTGGTATTACACGGTGGACTACTGGAGTAAAAAATATTTGGACTAAAATTTGGAAAACCGGACAAACAGGATTGAATACAGACTAGCTTTTATACATTGGAGCTGCTTTGATAAGAATTGCGTTGATCACTTGTAACAAGTGATTGAATCTAGCTGCCGACACTGGATTGGTCAGTAAATTCATGCGAGAGAAACAATTCATAGGAACAGTCGATGTTCAACACAACAAGATGGAAGCTCCAGAATGTTGGATGTTGCAAAGAATAAAAACATTTACCCCAATTTCTACGAATTCGAACCAATTTTGCAACATGAGAAGCAACGCCCGAAACTAGTTTCCGTGTTTTTATGTTTGTTGTTTACTTTTTAGTTTTATTTGTTTACAAAGAACAGCAGCTAATCAATTAATTGTTATTATTGGTATTCGCATTTCGGCACAGGCACCGTCACATCACTTCTAAATGTTTTTGTATTAATCACGACTTTCACTCATCAAAATTATTTACAACATTACAAGTAAGCTTTGCCCATGAAATTTATTTTCTCGTGATCATGTACTCTGTTCATTAATTTATGCTAGTATGATTGTCTTGGTGTGTTTCCTGTGTGTGAGTGTGGGTGAATGGGCACAATCGCTGGCTACAGCGTTCGTTATAAACCTTTATATAGGTTTTGCCCATTTTCCCTATCTTTCAGTTGACCTTGTCTGTGATCTTTTTATTCGTGTTGAAGACGAAAGATCGAAATAAAATTATTGTATTGTATTATTGCTTGATAAGGCTGAAAATTTCTGTAATTCCAGAATTCACATGTTTACACACTAATACCCCAGACTGGATTCCATGGCAGATGCACGCCCGAGGGCGCTAGCGCTCCACAAAAATGCACGCGAGCGAATTCAATTTTGCACGCCGAAAATTTGCAATTGCTCACCAATGTAAATCGGTTTAAATAGTTTTTAAATCAATAATCTAGTAATATAAAGATGCCAAAAAATTATAACTTTACAATTGTCGACTAATATTTGCTTGCAAGATTTGGCCTGATCGAAAAATGCGAAGCAAAAATCACCATATCGTGTTGAATGATAGGAATCCCGTGAGAAAAATCGCCTCCTCACCGACGCTGGCCAGTTATGGCTCTGATTCAGCGTATTTTTAATACAATAATTTTACACGGATGTACTGAACAGTACCGGTATCTAAAGTCGCACAAACACTCTCAAAATTAGTGACAAAATATAGAAATGATGTTTTGGGGGTCAAAGGTCAAACGTCCATTTTTGCTATGATCCTATGATATTTTTAAGCGGATGTATTGAGAGGTATGTTAGTTCGAAATCAGTTTAGCGGACGCAGTTGTTTTGCACGCCGTGAGCTATAATTGCACGCCAGAAATTCTTATTTGCACGCGGGAATTTCTGATTGCACGCCCGATTTCTCGTTCGAAAAGGCCATGAAATCCAGACTGGCTAATACCCTAACTACAGAACACGCCTAACTTCCATCTGTATACAATTACTACCGTACTAGAGTATACCTTCACACACTGTTAAAACTCCACATCCACACCCAAGTATTTACGCCCGAATTATCTTTCGTGTTCCTTATTTTCAATTTACTTCAATGTGTTGTTTGCTGTTTGGGGTAAGTGGGCACGTGCACCAGCACGTCTTAAATCTTTTTTAGATTTTGCCCACTTTCCTGATTTTCCGTACATTTGTTTGTTTTGCCATGTATTGTTTTGTTGTATTGGAAAATCGAAATAAACACTTACTTACTTACACACCTTGCAGCCTTGGTCTGAATCAATTTTACTTTTCTTTCTCATCACCAAAAAATTGTCTAAATTCAGGAACAGCTGACTTCAACGACCTATGGCTATATGGTGGTATCGCCATCTCCCAGTTTACGCTGAAACGTACTGCACTGTACTTCATTTATTATTTAATCCTCTTTCTGTCTTTTTGGCCCACGAGTTCACCGCATGCATATGTCTGTATGTTGTATGACACTAATTTATTTTTTAAATCAAGCAGATGCCGACACGCGCAGACTTTGATCTATCAAAAAATGACAATCGCGAAACAAAGCCGAATGCGCGAAGTCTTTTATCGACTTTATGATTGACCTACTTAGCATATCAATATTAAATACATCGATATCACGCAATGCAGATGCAGACACGCCTCTTTGCAGTTTGGATCGTACGATATGACGTAAAACGCGTCATCTTAGAATAAACAAACTATTCCAGTTACCGAGACGACCACTACGCATCAATGCAGTCGCTACAGGGGATAAGCGTCAAGATGAAATTTTTCATACTTTTCCGTGAAAAAGGGCAACAATGTGAGACGGCTATAAAACAGGTAAAGGTGAGGGGAAGATCGTCCCACATTAAGTCGGCGCATTGGCGTGTGGCCCAGCTCTCAGGGAAACACTGTGTTATACCATTTTTCGTTGTCAATTTTACCCTCTCATTCTTGGTGTTCCTCGAGGCAGGTTGAAAAAACGTAAGAGTTCGTGGCTAAAAAGTTTGGGGAAACGCTGGCGTAGTTATTTAACCACGCCACTTTGAGCAGATAACTTTATACAAATTTATCAGAACGAATTAGGCAATTTTAATACAAAGGACTTCCTTTGAATAAAGGCTTTGGGATAAAACGGTTAATACTTTATTCTACTTTTATACCATGCCACAAAAAGTTTCCATTTATTTTCAATATAAATATGCTGTAAAGTAAACGTTGTTTAGATCCAGATGCTTTTAGTCACTTAATATCACGAATCTTTACGGAAACGAACTCATTGCTGGAGTTTCCAAATGACCCATGAGGTATCCAACGTCATTCGTTGCAGTTTATTGAGGGGAAAACTGCTCGCCAGTAGCCATACAAAACCCAGAAGATTTACGAAATCGAGACCAATGTACAAGTACATTGAATCCTGCGATCTAAATTTATCGTTTCCTAGAAACATCTCAAATAATAACTCGCAATCCTAATCAGTATTTTATTTGTATTAGATTGCCAGAGGTTCAAAAATGATATAGTACATGAATCATATGAGAGAGAAATAAAAATTTTATTTGTCGAAACAGACTTTTAATCATACCAGAAAAAATTGAAATTCTCCGAACGCTAATTTGTGTTTTTTAGTGTTGATTTAATTTCTCCATACTGAAGTACCCGTCTCACAGGAAGTTACCGTCAAAATAAATATGCCGATTCGATCAAATGGCAGTTTATGAGCAGCAGCAAACAGATGTTTCACGTACGATGTTTCTGGGAAAGAGTTATCCGCTGTCCTGTTCTGTCATCCAGGAGTCGAATTTGCAGATTCTGGTAAACGATATAATCAGCCTAACCATAGACCAGGTTAAATACAAATACTATTAAACTAAAAAAGTCTGAAAATTGGTTCTAATTAGTCTCCAGCATCCGTACTACTGGTCCATAACATTTACACGATTGAAACACTGAAACATATTTATTCTACCGGTACATATATTGTCATAGGTGAATTGATTTTCGAGCTCACTTAACTTTGTGACTTCGCTATATACAAAACATTCGATAAGTTATTCAGTAAAAGCATGCTCTCGTGAATATTCAATAATTACCGTTGAAGGCAGAGAGTTCAGTTTTGTTTGAAACATTTCGATTTCTGTTGGTTCCACGAGTAAGTCCATGTGCAATATATCACTGACGTGAGATAGGCAATCACACACTGCAATCGATCCTTCACGTGATAACTGTGGTAAAGTTCAATTGAAACTATTTATTAATGCTGGAATAATGTCGTGAAATAGAAATAGTAGGCTTTATAAATTCTGGTAACACTTAGATTATTTTAACTGCTCTGGCTTCTATCAGTTCGCAACAAATACTATGAGAAGGACTTCAGTAGAACGAGACGACAATTTATCGGTAGATGCAGGTGTTGATATGTTTGTACATTTTTTGTCACTAGTTGAATTGAGTGAAGGAAGTAGGAAACAGAATGAAAGTGAGAGAAGGCTTTGCGTAAGCTGATAATTGATAAACAAAAACAAGCCGGTAGGCGCCCAGTTGGATCTCCATCGCCATTGCTTGAGGCCCGCATCATTTCAGTTTACTAACGAATAATAGGAGACACTACTAAAAACGCCAGTTCATTTTGAACGCTGCGCGTTTTGTAGTCTTACGCGCGTGACTGGTATATTGTGGCTGAAAATTAGAAAATAGTCTTCACTAAAATACCTGAGGCTCCTCCGGTTTACGGAGTATCGAGACCAAAGATAACTTATTGGAAAGAGTATTTTGATATGCGGAAGGTAGAGTTCTTGGAATTTTAATTTTCGACTTGGTTGGCGAGAAATTGTGAAAAAAATTGAAATTTCATAACTATCGGCGCGTTTTCCGTTGTTTCCATGGAAACGAAACCTCCATCCGGACTTTCATAAAACGCACAATACTATGGTGGCAGGATAACCCATGTGAAAAATTTCATCCAGATTGGTCCAGCCGTTAAGACGCTACATCTAAACAGACAGAATGACTGATAATAAGGGTCTCCTAGAGCGGAGATCCAATATCCATATTATATACTTAAGCTTATTTTCTGCCAGTGAAAATTTCCAAATAATGAAAATGAATAGTATCAGAACTAGATTGTAAAAATTCCTATCAATTTACAACGTGTATCGCGTGTACGAATTTGCGTTTGTATAAAATTTCAGCTCATTTTCACGCGGCACGCAGTTAAAAAATATGTTGCATTATTACTTAAATTCCAAAATTAGCATGAAAAAAACATTACTTCAATATTTCTGACTTATTATCAATTCATACTTTTTAGGTGGTGAAGGGTGAATTTATTTCACGAAGACTTTCAATTTCGATACGATAAAGTAATCACAATATCAATAAATGACAAATCATTTGCTGACATGTTTACCTCTGTCTGATGGAAGTATGAAACAGCATTAGCTACCGAATCTGCAGATTTTAATAAAACACTTAACGACTGTGGATGAAAATGGGAAATAATTTCAGCATTTCAATTTTAATATTATGAAAAATTATGAATAAAATATTGAAAAATTACATCATAAATGAGAATTTTGATTCGTGTGCATATTTGCAATATATTTATTATAGACCTGCTGGTTTCAAATAAAATGACTTACCAATCGGGATGAAAAATGTATCTGAAAAGTAATTTTCATTGGTTGAATTTTAACAATATAAAGTGAATGCAAATTCCAAAACATGATTTTCTCGGATACTTGAATGCAACTCAATGTTTCATTTGTGGCGGACTTTTCATCGTTAAAATTTTAATAAATTTACGGTAAGTCAAATTGCCGAGTGGGTCTACAAAAAAAATTTACTCGTATTCTGAATTCACTAATATTTATTTCACTCTCTTCACTTCATATAGATTGGAAATAATTTTATCATAAGCAGAAAATGAATTAGTATCGACTGTAAAATAATTCGAATGTCTTGTTAATCGAAAACGTATCTACATACTACCAGTGTACTTACTAAGGCTACTAATAACAATAATAAGTTTGTCAAATTGATACAAGTTTAAATTTGTGAATCTGCGAAACACTCAAATGCGAATAAAATATTTTGACTGTGTGAACATTATATTGTATGATTTTGATGAATACGAGATAGATATTGGTTCCAGGCATTTGCTTCACACATGAGCGAAATCCAAAATAAGCGATGAATTGTCCAAAATGATAGTTTTTGCTGTTTCGATGCAGCTTTGTACAAAAATTGTTTGAAAAAAGTTTACATTTATCATTTCATAAGAACTAAACAAACCGAATAATATTTACAAAATAACTCACAGGATACAAATAAGGACACCTCATCTCGATGTTGCTGATCTAGAAAAATAACATCATTGTGTGAAATGCGATGAACAAAATTCCTGTTTCTAATTTTTCATAATAATATTATTGCTGCTTTTGTAAGTTTATACAACAAGAAGCAAACTTGGAATACATGTAGAAAATCTTTCAGGAAGGTTAACGAGAACCAACAGATTGGAGTGTCGTATAACGTTCCATATTTCATTCTTGGCGGCCATCTGGCTACAAAAAATCACACAGCCAAATTATATACACGGAACTTGGATCGCCAACAAACAAATAAACCGCGCCGTGTATCGTTAAGTAACAATAACCTTTCGATGTCATTCTATTAAGTATTAGCATGTCATTTTACTACTCATATATCCAGTACCTATAATCGCTTTGCTCGGGCACGGAAACCGCGGGTCACTAAACCGATCCTTTCAATTCCGCGAGAATTACGCCAAGGCTCTTGCTAACGAACGGCAACGACAAATTTGATGAGTGGTATTTGCGTATTGTTTCAATTCTAAGATTTGCATATAGCGAGTCAATACCGTTTCGTAATATTAGAAATGTCAAACAAGGTAACAAATTATTGTGCGAAATTTTTTCCAAATTTTACCATAGAATTGTTATTTGATTAGTAGAATTGCCATTATTGCCGATTTATCAAAACATTATTTGAACTCAAAATAATATTCAGAATTCACGCAAGACTTTGTAGGGTTTTTATTTACTATTTAATACGAAAATAAAACAGGCACAATAGAAAAGTAAAATCATAATAAGGTCCAAGTGTCGTCTTATAAAGATCCACATTCCGGCGGCAGAAATGATAATATTATTAGCTCCAAATTGGCACAGTTATTTTACAAACGATGATGAAAAATATTCAAGCCGGCGCAAGAGATAAAAATCACAATAAAATCAGGAATTCACTCCATAATAGCTGTCTTTAACATATGTCGCCGATATCAACGCATAGTACTACCAAGAATATAAAGCCAAACTTCGACGTTCGTAATAAGGGCGTAACGTTGAACGAGTGAGCTAAACAGAAGCGCGTGATCGGCGATGAAAACCATGTATTAACCGAGCGGTCGCGCATCTTTAACAATAATGCGAGGTGCTCCGAAGGCACTCTCGTGTACCTTATTAATGTAAGAAAACAGTTATAATATCGCTAACTATTAACCATTTGAATTTATGAGTAGAAAATTTTCATGTTTTGTGATAGGTGTGCCGCGAATATTCAAAGAGCTCAATAGTGTGCCGCGATATAAAAAAGATTGGTAACCACTGATCTAAACCATTCTTGTCGTTCATGCCGTGATCGCCAGCAGCCTTGAATTAACTCTTCCAGCAATAGTCGGCAACACACGTGACAAATAACTTGACGTTTGCATTTTAACATTTAAAACAATAACTTTTGCAAAAATGTTTTCTAATCGTTCTTTTAGACCCTCCGAATTGCAATAATTGCAAACATTTCGTGTGACTACGCAACACATTGTACTATTGCCATACGCACAGACATTGAAAAACACAATTAGTTACTCGCGCGATGTACTGTTACGACTTTATATCGGATTATGGTCTTCCGTATTTTTCTATGATTCAGAAATCTTTAATATTCTTTTATTTTGTTGTTAAAGTGTTTCCATGAATTAAAATAAGAACAGCAAGGTTTTGGTTGAAATATCGGGTCGTAAAAATTTAAAAAATAAAACTAAAGGATTCCGATAAACGGAACACTGCCTACATGGACATTGTGACGTCGATTGACCTAATTTTAATATTTGAATGACTCATTCGGATTGGTGTCAGGAATGACGTGCAAATATTGACATGTTATGTTACCATCATGTCCACTGTGGGACTGACTATACTAGACCAGACCCCATGATTGGCCTCTGTCCCGATTCGAAACGTCATTACTATGTATTAAACTTCTTTTCTTGACTGATTACTAGGGCTGAGAATATTCAGGGAAAACACTTTAACCGTTAATCGGGTAAAATTAACCGGTTACCATCCGCGTGTCGTTTGACGTAATAATTTATAATTTCAGCTTGTTACGTCCCAATGCTTATAAAGCAATTTTGCGTGTTCTTATCCCGGTATCGCTTATTAAAATTACTCACGAATCGAGGTAGTTTAATGAATGCTCTGCTGCAAGAGATAGGCAGCGTGGTTCGGGCGTGTGGAAGTATTTTAGAAAACCTGATTCCGTTGTTAAACGTCATTTATGTGACAAATTATCAGTGTTCGATGTGCAAATTTTTCTTCGAGATATATATCATAAAGAAAAACGACATCAACAGCGCATTTGTTGTATGACATTGAATATCGGATTTTGCAATGAAATCGTGAACAATATATTTCGAAATCGACCGAAAACTGATTCTGAATTCATCATTGTCAAATTTCCGTAATCAGCAATCTTGGTACTTCCATTATTTTTCACATTTATTGAGTCCTTACCCACACAGTTAGTAATATTCTTTTGAATTAAATGCTAAAAGAGATAAATTTGCGATGACGTAATCATATTTGAAGAAATTGTACGGTATGAAGATGAAGATTTGTACCTGAGATGTCAGTTAACGGTTGAAATAAATAGTAACCGTTAACCATCTAAAATCGGTTAACCATTCCCAGCCATTGTCTATCTAGACAAGATAGAGCCGAACATAGCATTTAATGACAAGCACATCAATCAGTGCCTTATTTAAGGAGAAAGATTCGCGTGATATTCACCTTGATGTTCGATTTCTTAATTGAGTTTGTCAAAGGTTGAAGGTTTCTAACAAACGATTCCTGAAACTCTTCATATGCCAAACGCTGAAGTTTTGAGCAACGGCTCAACACCGAGGCAATGATATCAGGGTCGTCCCCTTGGCGAAATGCAACCACCTCTATTTCATCGTAATGAACCTTGTCACCGTATTTATGAAGATGGGTGAATATCTGCCTTTCTTCGTATTCGGTGAGTCGATAAATTCTTATCTGGATGAGAAGCGAACAATGTTTAACTTTTTATTTGGGGAAATAACACAGACCTGATAGTATGTCGATAGTGCATGGTAAGCGTGATAGCTTTCCGACCTGGAAACTATGACACTGTAGGCAAGTTTTGGGCTCGCATTGATATGTGTAACAAATTTACCGAAAAACTCATTTCGGGGTGATGCTGAGATTTCTTCGTGCAGAAACTGCTGATATTGCTTTAGTTTTCTTATATTAAGTGAGACAAAATAGACCATATGCTGAACTTGAATCCCAGATATTATCGTTTACAGCGAGATCGTTTATTTTCATGATAAAAAAACTTCAATCAAATTCAAACAATAAACTGGGTAAATTTCGAGTGAAAATCGTGGTCTAAACATACTTATATATCATACAATCGATAATCTGGATTCACCATAAATAAAATAATTAAATCAATGTTCATCGCTACATCTACTGCAAAAAAGTATTAATCATCAAAAACGCTTCAATAAAAAAATTTCAAATTGGGAATAATTGAAGCTCAATAAGAGTCATTGCCCAGTAACCATTATCAAGGGGGCGCTTTAGACTTTGCCATGGGCGCCATTCTACGTAGATACGCCACTGGGTTGAGGTAAGCCCACATCAACCTGCAACGGTCTTCTTGTAAGAAATACAAATGTTAATAAAATATTTTAGAATGGAAGATTTTGCTCTAAAGTCTAAACCTCGATGAATAAACACAATATACCAATTCAGAGCCGGTTTGCACTACCTATGCCATACTTTGACTATTCATATATTAAATGGAATTTTCATTAGTCGTATATTGATGTTACTCCATCGAACTCTTAGCCCACTCCTATCAGGATTATATTACATGCATAAGGAAACTTCGTGTGTGTGCGTGGGTACTGCACAACCTGAGATAAAACGAATCCGCTCTGTATGAGCGTTCACTAATAATAATTGTTACCATACTTTCGGAGTGAAATTTCAAGAGACCTGAAGCGAAGTTTGTTTAGTGGAAGATTATCACAATGTTTCATATTTAACAGGGTATTTCAGAAGATGAGATGAATCATTTTCTCTTATACTTACAAGAAAGAGTTTGCCCATACTCATCTGTACAATGCCTCATCTATTAAATATAGTTTTGTATCAACCCGACTGACATAAAACAAAAACAATTCGTTATTTTCTTTAGGAATGTCCAAATTGACTCTTAGAATATATCGCACTTGAACAAGGAAATTATTTTCTTATATACTTAAGGCAAAATGTACAACAAATGACAGTATTATAGATTCAAAACGCTTCATACAATACAGGTGTGAACAGTAATGTATTATACTTCATTATATTCAAAAAGGGCGCACGCAGTTCAGCGAACCGAGTGTTTAAGTAGCATAGTTGAAAGCATATAAAAAATATCACGAAAATTCACTTCACACAAAGGCGCAATTAACTTATGTGCTCAGAGGTAGATGACAAAAGACGGGAAAAAGTAAAGTAATCTACCTATACTTGGGGCGGTAGACCATCTAATGCTGACATGAGCAAACTACAGCCCGTTGGGTAATTCAATCTTGCCCGCGTGATGCTGCCACAACCAAGTAGAACAAAATTTTTGATGTTTTAGATAAAAAATAATTTTAATATCGGCACGAAACTTTTCCACTTTTGCAACACTGTAAAAATTGTTCATAAAATGTAACGTTCTACGCCACAACTACAAGGCCCGCCAGACTAGGTGGGCAAACTTTTGGCCCCTGGTCCAAAAACTTTTCCCACCCCTGATCAAATGACTTTTGCGAGACCATTAATTAATGTAAACCACGCGTTTCTGAATAACTCTCCACTGAAACCCCATGATGTCCCCATATTTGTAAGTGCGGGCCGGGGACTGCGAGACATAAGCGAAGCGAGGGCTGGGTTGTCGAAGTACAATTTTGTGTCATTTTCAACACCATTAGATATCAATGGCTGCTTTTATCTATTCTTGTTCAGGACAAAAGACACGAGCGAACGTCGTAGTACGTCATAATACAAAAAGATAGCCCCACTCTTCAATTCTGGGCTGACGTTCTTGCTGCGGGAGTATTCGAGCAAAAACCTTTTATATAAATAAATTAAAGGGTCTAAGTGACAATTCAGCAAGTTATTCATATTCCTAACAAATTACATCACGTACCGCCGTGTCAAAGTTTTTAAGAACACACTTTAAATCCTGGATATGAAATTCACTTAAATGGTTCCGGTGCACAGTGTGGAAATGCAGTTTTGTATTGTACTCGGAAAACGTCTTCAAAAGATTAAGGAGGACGCCACTGTCTGTGATGGTTTGTTTGATGGTGGCAATGTTGACCTGCGAAAACATTATTTAGTTTGCTGTGTTTTAAAATTAACAGACGATCACGAAAAAACAGTCTAACTTCGAGTTTGTGGTTGCAGTAGAATAACAAAAGATGGTCCTAATATCAATGGAAATAGCCAATTTCCCTTTTGGTCTGTATGCGGCTAAAAACAGAGCAAAAAAAGAACATGGGGCGTAAGAAACACAATTTTTGAGCTGATGAATAATTTTGTATCAGTATTAATATCTACAAGTATTACTCGCTTCAAACATTTTTATCATTAGTTATATAAAGTTTTTTCAACTTCTGAGACGATCTTTCCAAAAAAATTTATTGCATGCAAATTTGTCTTGAAAATAGACACACGCAAGTTGAATTTACAATGGATAAATCTAGAAATAACAGGTGATTTAGTATTTGGCCATTTTAATACCGCAGACTGAACACCTAGGTCTGAAACAAGTCAGAGATCTAACTCGACGTGAATACCAAACACAAAAATTTAATCACCATAATCTTAGATTCAGCTAAAAGGCTTTTCAAATCACTGAGTTGTTCTTCGTTTATCGTCCCAAGACGAAGAGATTTGACCTTATTGAAAAACTGAGTCGCACCGAAAACGACATGGAAGTCCGAAGCCGACGGTTGAAGGTTATTCAAGTTGATCAATTCCATTGGCGAATCAGCTGCAATTTCTTTTGCGCTGTCACCGCATTGATGCAACGAATGCAAAAGTTCAAGAAGATCATGTTGCTCAAGTTCTGGGTTTCGGAACTGTTCTTGAAAACTTTTCTTCAGAGCATCTTGTTTCAATATAAGAATAGAATCTGCCGATGCGAAAAACTAATATAAACACTTTAGCGATATTTCTAGAAATAAATAATTATTGTTCTTTCGTTCTTGACTTCACCTGCATGTTCTTTTTTCGCTTGTTCAGGCGTGGTGTCTTGTTTAGCAAATTCTAACGGTGTCGATGTTCCCACAATTGCTGATAAAAATTAAAGCTTATTTATATTCATAGGTGATTCAAGAGTCTTGCTACACACTAACACACATATATTTCTGTAACGTTTCGTCTGACCAAAGTCAGACATACATAGTTCAACTACAGAAATATATTTGTGTTAGTGTGCAGCAAGACTGTTGGATCACTTTAGTTTGGGTATCTTTACTCTTGCTACAGCATCCTTGCATTGTATGCATACGAATCCGCCGGCACAAAAGCATAGAAGAAGGATAAGTAGTTAGTCTCGCAGAAACCAAATCATTAGCACATTATTTATATATATTCATCTTTGTAAAGTAATAAAGCAGACCTCCGTCCTACTACCTGTAACGACATGACTCGAGTTTATGTTCCTTACTGATGCACCGGGTGCATTATATTGTCCCGTCGCAATGTTCTCTGTATGCTTGTTTTCTGTTTTGAAGAAAAACACTAGGTCAATAACTGAGTCGTCTAGTTACATTCGAATTAAAAACCTTGATAACTTTACCAATATTAACCGGACCATGGATGATGATATTTTTGACTGTCGTTTGAGGAGTATTTTTTTCAGCGCCGGACGATAAGATTTTAGAATCTGCAAATAAATGACATTGTTTTTGAATTTTCATGTTTTTGACTTTTTATACAATGCCTCGACGTGTTATTGAAATTGGTTCGCGCAATTTTTCAATAATGAATGAATTTATTATAATTGGTGACTGAATACCTGTTCTTAATAAACTGACTGACGGGTCGTTTCCCTCGACTAACTCGCGAGTGTTATCGTTCAAAAGAATTCCACTCGTTATTCTTCTAACCATGGACCAGTGTGCTGTATGAAGATCGTTCAAGAACATTCGGAAGTCCTCTATTGTCATATCAATCACTTCCAAACTGGCCAGGGCCTCTTGAATGGTCTGATGACATAATATATACTTATAATTTCCTTCGACAAGCTTTTGGTTTATACCACTAGTACCTGGATAACAGATGATCAGATCTTGTAAGTTTTCAACTGTTATTTCTCTGGGTAAATCTTTCTTTGTGAATGTGACTTGACCTTTTTTGGTTGCCTGGAAACATGTCGTCTTTAGAGGATGAATCACTTCTTCATAGATATTTACTGTAGCGCGAGCGTGTTCGGATACCGTCATATCGCGTAAAACAAGCACAAGAATTTCACTAAATGTTTTGGGTGGATTCTCTTTATGTCTGGAGACCACAAGAACCGTGAATACTAAAAACATCGGTATCGTGCAGATGGGAATCAAAGCCGGTGATTTCTCTCTTAAATGATTCCAGATTTCCTCGCCGTCATCTCCTCCGAGCTCTTTGATCAGTAACTGTACCGAGTTGTATGAAAAGCCTGATAAAGCAATGACCTTATCCGCGCGGACACCGCTATCGAAGCCTCTTATTCCGTGTTCTCGTGACGAATACAGAACGCGGATTCGAGAAAGTAGCTTCCCTGACAATAAACCATTCAGTATATCTGTTGGATTCATTTTGTCGCGCCAGTTGAATTTTTTTGGTTTTTTCCCCAAATCTTCTGCTTTTTCATATTGATCTACCCCATCTAGCACTAGCATATATTTGTTTTGATTATTAGCGATCCATTCAATGCTCTTCGTTCTTTCACTCGCAGTCATGTTAAAGCCTCCTAACAGAAGACTTTCCAGAGTTATTTTTTCGTGCACGGGAATGTCTCGAAAATATATGTGCTGAATAACTTCCACTTCCTCCAGCCCAGGAATCTTTTGATCCATCACGTCATTCGAAAACTTTTTAGTCATCTCGGTTTTACCATAACCAGCTCCTCCTATCAATGCGACTCTTCTAACATTCGGATCTATGAAGAATTTGTCTGGCGAAGTATTCCTCCCTCCCTGGGCATGTTTAAGCGGACTAAATGATTTCTCGGGTTTGTAATCACGGTCTCCAGCTCCGGTTTTGTAAAAACGAACTTCCACTAAAGTAGGAGTAACTTGAAAATTATGTTGCTTTAATCCAGCAATCTTAGAAGGCGTTGTATTTTTCCGAGTGGCCTCATTAACTTCCAGTATCAAACGTCGACGAACTGAAAATATCATTTTTTTGCTTTGAGTAACAAGCAACAACAAACATGTTTCGCGATACATACAGTTCGTATAAAAGAGTGACGTAAAGTATGCAAGGCAAGGAGGTAACTTAGTTCAATGAAGAATATCCCATACATTAATTTTACTGCAAGTTATTTTTCAACAATTAGTTAGAAAAAGAATTCAATAAAGGCTCATTTAATAATATACTCATAGTGCTTATCCTCTGTTTAAATAATCAACTCACTGAAGAAACTCCCTAAAAGAAAAAAGAAAAACTTTACAACGTGTTGAATTGATCAAATTATCGAGGCAGGCTTCAAAAAGATATCAGCAACTCACCGAAATAATTCCCTAAATGAAAAAAAGAAAATTTTACAGCATGTTGTATTAATCAAATTATCTCAGCAGACTCAAGAAAGATATTTACCCATTGTCTATTGCTCTGCGTGCATTGATTGATTATATTGAAAACCCTATTCTACTTTACTTGTTTAACTAATTTCTGGAATATAACACAAGGAAATAGTAAAGCTATGCACAATTATATCGACACGAAAAAAGTCTGTTACGGGTATACTATTGTTTACGATGTTGGTTGATTACGTATTCTTTTGAAAAAATTGAAGTGATAGTTTACTAAGAGCAACTTTCATTTTTTCACCACTAACGTTTGAACGTGATAATAGTGCAGTAGTAAGTAGATAAGAAATTTTAGAATACCAACAATGAAAATAATAACAACTCAACAAAAAGACTTCTTTTTAAAAATCGCAAAACACCGTTTGTATGAGCGTATGGAATGTAAGAAAAATGCAGGTCTCATAAGATATTAAATTATGGTTGTGTCGTTTTAAAGTGTGTCATATACTCATATAGCAATTTCAAACACTTAGCATTAAAAAATTTTAGATTTAGGATTTAAAAATGGTTTCAGTTGAAATCATGCTCTCCAACGTACTACTTCAATATAATGACAAATAATAAGGCTTAAACAACCGTTCCATTTTTAGGTTATTTATTGAATAAATCGTTGACATTGTGTATGAATGGGGTTGATGAACGAAAAATAAACATTACACACGTTGATCTTAATTCTTCATTGGCATGTTTATACAACTACTTAAACAAATTTTCCACTTAAAACGCTATTTGTTGCGTTTTCCTATTTATAATAAATAGTAAAACAAGTTGCCTATAATTTCAACTAACAAATCACAGTTATTGCGCGTGTCCTTCTGATGTAAAAATATAATCTACACTAATATCAATTTGTATAATATTTGAAAAATGACGTAAGCCCAACTTATAACGAAGTTGTACTACGGTAATCTACGATATCGAAGCTTTCATTCGATGGACACGTTGATTCATTTCACAGAACTTACGGCAAGTAAACTCTTCATATCACTGTATTATGAATGGTAAGCTTCATTTCTTGCTAGAACCCTACACGAAGTTGTCTGAGATTTGTATGTAATATTTATTATTATTGTTTTATATACATTAAACGCCGAGACAATTTTTGTTTAGTTGACCGCAAGTTTCAATTAATTTGCTGTATAAATGCTCAAACAAAAATTCGATCGACGTGTAGTACAGATAGAGTTTATCTGCTGCATACATAGCCCAGATGACTTAATAGCCTCGAACGGTGATCAGCTGATGGCGAGCAAACATACTGACTGATAACATATCTGCCTTATTGAAATCCTATATTTAACTGTTCTAAAAGTATGATTTTAACGCAACAGAAATAGTCATGCAATTTGTCTCGGGCATGGTTATCAAATAGAGCGACAGAGGTAAACTCTTCAGGAAGTCACATTCTCACCCCAGTAGAAGCTTAAACTACAGCAACTACCGAGGTTATACCAGTATGTATGTGTCTTTGTCGAAAATATGAGACATGATTTGATTAAACGGTATTTGAGAGAACTCATCTGAAATTCAAAGATCCTGACTTTTCCAACCATAGAAGAATCAGTGTTTGAAATACAGCGCTTGGATTCAGGTGGCGTGTCTTCCAACTAGCCAATTTTCCCCTCATGACTGCCGATTAAAAAATCGCATGAAATTGGGGAAAATCTGGTCTGGTTACATCTGCCACGACAGTAATGGTGCGTAAGTAATGAATCAGTAATATAAACAATTACGGATAACAATACAGGCCATTGAAGAATTTAAAAATGTCACTGGATATTTTGCAGCAAGTGCTTAGTGATATTCGCAGACAGGAAAGTGAAACCGCAATTTAGCTTAACGAGTCTACGGATGTAACAAACTGTGGTCAGCTACTAATTTTTGTTCGATATGTAAGAAATATGGCGTTGAAAAAAGAGCTCTTGATGAATGCGTCATTAAAAGCAACAACTAAAGGAGATTATATATTTCAAATGGTAATTCTTTCAGACAACATGGTTTAAAATTGGAAAATGTAAGGGTCTGGGTGTGCACACTGAATGGGGTGAACAAAAAAGTCTGGCTTTTTAGCTCATCTGATATTTTTGCACCGTATCCAGTTTTTAGTGTCATGCAAAATCTTTTCTGCTGAACTCTTCGACGTTTTGTCACTAATAATTAGGATGGTGGACAGTGTAAAGGGAGTGCTCTCAAAATTCTTCGTGAAAAGATGCCGATCCTTGTTTGATCCATGCATATCTTGCTGATATTTTTGATGTTAAGAATATGCCAAATGGGGCCTTGGAAGAAAAGAGATAACAGTGTGTGGTTTCAAAGATTTAGTGAAAGCGTTTCTAGCAAAACTCAGTTTTGCGGAGGGAAAATACTTGTGCTGGTGTGTCCGATACTTGTTCAAGTGTTCGAGATTCGATTCGAAAAATATTCATTCAATTTGAATATTTTTCAAGTGTTTAAGATTCGACCCGAAAAAATTATTCGGATCGATTCTGAAATATTCAAAAATGCTCCTATATATGTTTGGCACGAGGTTTTGTAAAAAAAAACGAGAAAACTCCGATGCTTGCCAATAGCCAATGTAGCAAATTCAACCAGCACATAATAAATAGCCCTTGTAATATTTTGAGCATCATAGCGATATTTTCAGGTTGTCAATAGTTTACCAATTTGTTTAGTTTCGTTTGTAAATTATTTTTCGTTTTCTCAGAATTTACAATATTTTTATTATCAATACATAATCCATTTTGAAAGCAACACGAATAATTTTGGCGTTTTTTCACTTTTGAACAAAACCTCATGGCATACCGAGTACGACATACCTGTTTCACACCAACACAGTATCTTCATTCTGTCTTCATTCTTGCAAATCATATTTCGAATCACGCATGCAAATTTAAGTACAGACAACTGAACACTAACATCGCTTTCATAGCCAGCTATGATCGGGACACAAACTAGCAACAAAATACACTAAACCTTTTCGAAGTTGTGGTTTTCGGATCGATATAAGTGTTAAAAGAGAATATCGGTCAGAGACCGAAGACTTATCGATTGAAAGTTCGGGGATCCCCCAAAACAGCGCTCTTACCCCATAGTGACACCTTGTGTCCCATTACTAATTAATTAATGACTCGCTAATTATACGACATAATTCATCTAAAATCAATAGGCTTCTGGTCCGACATATGATAAATGCACATGCAAAATTTGGAGCAGATTCAATCTCGCTTTCGTGCGATATCGCGTGCATCTAACAGACAGACAAACAGACAAATACCTATCAACATACTTACCGATTAAAATCGATAAGTAATAAATGAATACCAATCGCAAAAAAATGTGTTTTGTAAAAACCGTTTAATAAATGCCAAATAACCGCCGGATTTGTATATGTGTTACACAAATTGATTTATCTTCTATCCTTATTTACATAAAATAAGGATTAATATTTTTTGCGATGTTTTCTATGTCAATGCATAATACGCACCCCCTTATTTTGAACTTGAAATTTGTCCTTGAAAGTGCGTGTTATACGCGCAGAAATACGGTAATATAAAAGCGTCGAAAAAATAAGAAATATGTAAATGAACAAAAATAATTTCGAGGCCAATTTAGGCGATTTTTGTCTTTATTTGCGGTAAGGTCAATACATACTTTCTCGTTTTATTACAGAGGCAATACAAAAACGATTTTAAAATCGTGTTTTTAGATCTATATTAAATAGGTAGTTATGAATTGCGAAAAATGTGTTTTGTTGCAAAGGTCTAATATAATGTCAAAACAAAATATTGTATTTGCTTTGCGCAAAATAAACATCTCAACAATTCAGATAATTGATACAAGTAAATTTTAGCAGAATTTCAACATATACATCAATTCTATATATTTTCCTTTTACCAATTGAAAATCTATTTACTATTGTGTTTACTTTTTTGTCAAAACGTAGTAAAGGTTTATGTGCGCTGCAGCCGGGACTTTTTTGTGTCGTATCGCGATAAGCTGATGCTAAACAAACTGCGCAATCTATAAAAATTCTATAAATACATCAGCGAAATTTTGCAATAAAGGGTATAGTTTGTAGCAATCATGAATTATTGGAATAAAATTATGGCTTAACCCAAACCTGGTACACATACTACATTCCGGTGTCCGCCATATTAGTTCGTATACTACATGAGGTCCCATATTTTATATCAACAATTTAGTAATCGTAAATGTGAGGCGAAGTGCAATTAATATAAATATTCAGTACAACGTTTTGTAAAGTAATGGTGGGGGAAGGAAGTAAAGGTAGGGGGCACCAGTGAGATTCGGTGGCGTCGGTCGTTATCAGCTGATTCAATTGAACAGAGCGAATAATCTCTTAATCTCGGAGAATTTAGGCCTACATAGTCTTTGAATATATATATTTACGAAAATGGCAATAAAAAAACATTGTATCATCTATATTAGTGTGGGTATAGGGTATACTTCACCAAACCAGTTAACATGCCAAGTTGAAGGCCATGTCAGAGATTCAGCAAATTTCAAAGTTAGAGTAACATGCCGAGTACGAGCAGTGGGAGATCGAATACATGAAATGTATTAATAACAGACTATCTCGCGCGAATCCAATGTTATTTAACCTCATTTTCGCTCTTAATACAACATTGGTCAAAATTTCACTTTTATTACTATTTTGAAGACCTGTTAAAATTATTTTCGTTTTACAAACCAAATCGGCGTTTGATCGAGTTCTTTTTATGGTGGTGACTCGCAGTAAAGATTATGCTTTCTAAAAAAGATATATATATATTTTTGTATATTACCCAACATAAATATCTGAAACATTTGGGCTTTTTGTGGTGTTAAACCCCAGCCGAATTGAATGAACATATTTTATATGAAGTTTTACCTCAATCGCTTGGTTAACGCGTGATAACTGTTAACGTATGTGTGCAATGGGGACGAAACAAACTAGCCTTCGAGAGGAGTGTATTTGTTGCACTGTGCCATGATCAGCTATATAACTGACAATGTTATAGAACCATAACTTTATCTCGCCTCAACACATTCGAAAACTTTGCAATAGCTGTCTCATATAATAAATTTGATTAAATATGATTCTTGTATCTCATGCATCGCAAATTAAATCTTCTCAATTGTGAAACATATACTGATTGTAATATAGAGTAAGCATAAAGTAATTCATCACACCAAGCAATAATTAATTTCAGCATCATTCGTCAAACACGCTGTATCACTATTTTATATTTCGATTTAAACTCTCCCTGATATTTATTTTTTTTTAATTTTATTTAAAAGGTGAAATGAAAAGTACTTCGCAAAATAGCATTTCGTGCTGAACAATGGAAAATCTGTCACTCAAATGTTGTCTGATATGTCTGTGCATTCAAATGCATAATTATGAGCCAACCCTGAACTTTTTAAATTACTGCAAGAAGCACTGGCCAGTGGCCGATGCCTTTGTAGCAAAAGCTTCTACAGGCAGACGGCCCGTCGTTGTCAAACTTTTTTATTTCATGACCATCGCCTTTTTTATTATTTTTATTTTATGTATTTTTTTTTTCGTGTTTGCAAATTTTATTTTATTTTTTTATTTGTTTTAAAAATATTTAGGCGTAACAACAATGAGCCACCATACTACTTTCCCTGTCTACAACCTTACTCAACAATAATTAATAATCGAGCAGGCAAATTAAATTCAAACTATATATTTACCAAATAACACTTTTATCACAAACTGCTGACAGTTAAATTGCCTAGTGTTAAGGCCAAGAATGTTAGAGATCTCGGATCAAACCTTTTCCAGTCAGTCTAATTATTTCAAGACCGTAGGTGACTTATACTATTCAGACGATAATATAATACAGAAGAATTTATATATCCGGGAATCACGTACTGTCGGTATATTTGGCCACAAAGCACTTAGACTTAGAGCACTCGTCGAATAAAGTTCTCATTTAGACTTGATGACCTAACCGCCATTTTGTTTTGGAATAATTCAATATCAAACTAAATGTTTCTCTTTCAGCACATGCCCATCCAATACACATACTGGCTAAAAGGTTACTAACAAATATTTAACAGTAGCAACACCCTAAACTATCTAAGTTTAACATAGTTTTAAAAACAGCTTAGTTTAACAAGATGCTTTGATAAAATGAAATATTAGGTCAGAAAAATTGTATTCATCAGCATATTTAACTTTTTGACAAGATATGAGTGAGAAATATATGTAAGTTTAACTTCGTGTCAATTATAAACAGCTTGGTATGAGAGGATCCTTTTTCTACTCTACCAAGAACTACTTTGTTACCAAAGACCAAATCATAATACATATAATTACAGGCTGTGGGGTTTTCACAAAGGTACCCGAAGTATGTGAACCAAGGCTCGAATAATAAGAGTATTGCACAGCCCCTTAAACGAAGAGGAATGCGCGAAGAAGCATTGTGTAAAATAATCTTTTGAATAATTCTTTGAAGCGTACGGATTTCGCAACCTGAGATAGTAGTGAGAACGTGAGAGTGTAGACTGTAGAGCAAAGGAAAAAATGGAGTAATTTGCTTCAAACTCCACAGCCTGTAAAAATTGCTATAAAATACTAGCTGTATGCCCGTAGCACCAAGTCTACTTACGTCAACTGTTAAACCTATAAAGTAATTAAAAACCAGCGGAACTATTCATGCAAATCACAATATTAAAATAATTCAAAAGACTCACCAAATATCTTCGTTCTTCCTTGGCGTAAAACCTAACTGACAACTTGACTCGCAAAACCTTATTTTACTGAGACTCACTTTCTACTTTCTTTTTCCAACGAAGTAATGGTACCGTGATTGTCAGAACAGAATATTTTTCATAGATAAAAAATATTCTGATATCCACCAATCAAACATATATTCTAATTTTGTGTTGCTTTTGTTTTTCAATGTAATACAATAGACAGCATACATGATAAAAACGAATACAAATATATATTGTGTATATATACATACTAGCATAGTATTATATATCATATAATATATATTTGGTAATTGGTACGGCTGTTGACTGGTGCATTTTCCAAATCTGAGATTGCACTTGTGTACAACGAAACCCACCCAGAGTTCTGTGTTATTATATATCCTAAAATTTTTATTTTGTAAGAGTACGGCTATTATTTCTGGTGCATTTTCCTAATCCAGGATTGTAATTAGGTGCAATAAAACCCGCTGAGAGTTTTATTTATGGAAATTAAAATATTCGACAGCTCAACAATAAGTTTTTCTAATACTCCCATTTAGCGTGGATATTAAAAATATAACAAACTCACTAGTTTTACCCTTCGTCTATACTAAGTGGATCTCATCTTACTCTGAGAAGCAAACCGCTGCTTTCTGAAACACGAACCTCAGCATATTATGCGGCAACTTGTGTTGCTCATCATTGCACAAGATTTATTGTATAACATAGTTACGCTGTATTTTCTTAACCTTTTATCGAATATGTATTGATTCAGAACGCCCAGAAAAAGAAACAACAAGCGTCGGTGGGACTGAAAGGGTTTGTTTACTCACCCCGTTCTTATGATCTGTAATTAATTAACTCCGTACCATTCAGTGGTAGTTATAAAACAATAGGGGTGAAATTTTCCAAAATTTTCGCGTTAATTATGACAATTCAAAAGATGTTTTAGGACAAAATAAAAATACCCAACATTGTATTTAAATCCGCTTTTAATGGTTACAAAGCTGCAAATAACGCTGCGTCACGCTAATAACCTAATTGCGTAAGTCATTTTTAGCAGTTTTGAGAAAAACGTAAAAAACTTCCTAATGATATTGTTATGCCATTGAGAGTCAATAATTTGTCATGGTTCAATTTTTGATCGTAGCCGGATTTAAGTTAATTTGTATGACGCAGTTAAGTGACGTCATAATGGCGCACTGTGACTTAGGCAGAAACGTGTCTATGACTTGGGGACATACGCAATTTTGCAACTTTACTATATGCACCAGTCCTGAAAACTAAACATTCCAAAAACGAATGTAATTCTCAGTATCTACAATGTCTAATCCCCAAAATAGCTAATCAGTTTCAATTACATTTTTTTTTATGTTTAAAAATATATATTTCATCAATATAACACGTCCTGCACACCCACCAAAATAAGACTAAGATTAAATATAAAGAATGCACCCAATATAAAAGCCAACCAAGGTGAATTGGACTCGGACAGTGAATATCACAAGTGCACGTCTTCCTATACTGTAGTATATATTCAAATTAATACGCGCTAAGCTAGAATCCGAGATGCAAAAACTCGAAAATACTTCGCCGAGGTTATTTTGCCTTTGTGACGTCACAATAGTCCTGCGGTACCACTGATAATTCATTATGACGAAACAATTGCACAAATGTGCATGTCATACTAAATCTCCATTTTTATGGGTTTCGAAATTCTTAAAATAAAATCTGAGTTAACAGACAGGTTTACATAAATACCTACTTTATAAAAAAAACTCAAAATCGCCAAAAATGACTTACGCAGTTCGGTTATTAGCGTGACGCGCTGTATCTTCTCTACAAGTAATCAGATTCAGCGACAACCTTAGCATCTCGAGGATGCGTCATGCATGGATCACAACGTCGACTCGGTCGGCACGGCTAAAAGCCTATCTTAAATGCTCAGCAGTAATATTAGCCTTCAAACGTACTCCTAGAGCAATTGGCCGACGTAATCGGCTTAATAACCGTTGCTCAATTGCATGTATGACACCGCCATAATAGGTAGTTTAGCGGGCTGAATGAAAATGTGGCGACCCAGAAATAAGTGTACCAATATGAAGGTAACTAATTTTTTTCGCATACCTCACATCAAGTTGTGTGAAGGGTCGAAACTCTATGGGCAGGGGGTTTATCCACTTGGCTAATACAGACAGTCCCGAACTCGTAATAGAACTAAAATAGGGGAAATCGGAATAAAACTATGGTTTAATCCTAACCTGTTACACATACTACGGGAATACCGAAACAATTGACCCCAGCTCCGAAGTCTGTGAAAATCTTATTCAGCCTTCACATTGTCAAGAGCGCTTGGTGAACCTATAATGAACTTATTATATTGCTTATAAGTTTCTGCCGTCGCCGAAAATTTGAAATCTCGACGCCGACAATATAAAAATATTGACGCCGATACAAATACCACTCCAGCTGGGACCACTCATGGGAAAATCGCACTTATTTGTTCCAAGGTGAAATGAAAGTTTGTTATAAACAATGCATGGATCACATCGTCGCATATCATACATGACACGACTAAAATTATTGAACTTTTCCTTAAATTGGCTCGATGCTATTATGACACCACCGTAATTCGCATTGGTCATTTTAAACCCATTCCATGCAGTGGTAACTTTTTTTTCGTCATATTATGACTTTTTCCGGGCCACCTATCAAAGTTCAATTTGCTTAGGTCAGTGGTGTGCAACCTTCATTACAGGAGGGGCTATTTACAAGTAACTGGGTGAATCCGCAGCACGCCCAACTTTTTTTTGTTATTGATCTTACGGCAGTGTTAGGGTCCTTGCAGAAATGTTGAGTTAAAACGCATATATTTCTAAAGAAAACTGTCATTCAAATTTATTGTCACATCGACTTGAAAAAAATTCATTGAGAAACACGTCTTCATAACATTGTGTATTTTTCAACAGGATTTTGTCAGCTAGTTTTGCTAGTATTACAGTGGCACTCAGGTATTGGTATAGGCTTTGCGACGCAAAGAGATCGGAATTGCTCGCACGTACCAGATTAACTAAACTAAAAACTCGTTTCGCGTGTACACCATAATTGGCACTTCTCCTCGGACCGCACAATTTTTTTTATTTGTGGATTAGGTAGTTATCCTAATTCCGATAATTCTTACAAGTCTTATATATTCTACCTATGTCCAGGGAATATTTTTCTCCGAGTTGTTGTTTTGGTCTGTCTTGGCAATGGCGCTATGATGGGATGGATATCGTTAGGCCTGTACTAGACTGTTCTTGCTTTATTCCGCAATACAGTTTAAAAAGGCGATTAACAGAAAAGGTAATGGTCAAACCATTGACCGTAATCCTACTAAAAGTACGAACGCTATGGTAGTCGCTCTGCCCTCAAGAGCTAATGTTAGGAATTGTTTGATTTCGCTACAATGCTTATAAAGTCTGTAACTGCTAACGCCAGATAAGCTACATTTAGTTTTTCGAGTCAATTGTATGTAACCTTCCTTTTTGCAGGAAATTGCTAAGCAGACTACACTATAAATAATAAAATATCTATATTTCTCTACCACTAACCAGATAAAATTACTAGTACTTTTATTGAAAATTTCACTTTATGGCACACTGAGATATCGATATCAGTTTTAAAATAGCTGATTAGAATAACATATTTGGTATATACTGCATTAGAATATTTAGCGCTCCCGTAGTATGTGAATCAAGATGGCGGACACCTGAACATAGTATGTGTACCAGGTGAGGTTAGACCATAATTTTATTCCAATTTTCCTTATTTTAGTTTTAATACGAGTTCGGGGACTAGCCAAGTGACTTCCGTACCGAGTACCGAATATTTTAATAAAATTGCAGATTCGATACCGATATTGCCAGCATGTTAGACTAGACATGATCCGCCAACCTCAATGACTTATTGTCCTTATCAAAAGTGCATAAATATCATTGACGTAATATGTATATTAAACTCTTCAGAATTGTTTGTTCTACCAATTTATGATCTTAATAACGTTACCGGGACTCGAAGTACTTTACGATACCGTACAAGATACAAAAGGATAAATAACGTGCGTGTGTTTTCGAATATTCGGATTTTTCAAATTGGGGTTCCTTCTGATCTGACCAATTAATAACGCATTGAAGAAACTTTGGGACAGTACAATGGCGACATGCAAGAGGAATGCTGGGCAGTCACAATGTGGTTCACGTCATAACCTCTGGTAGCAACGGCTTTTTTCTGCAATAACGCACATACAAATGGAACGTTAATATGGTTGGGCATTATGAAAGGCTGGAAACCTGATGGACGACGAGTCTTAAAATAATGTTTGAGCTACTTCGCCGAATACGGAAAACTCGGAAAATTTAGTCACTGAACTAAAAATAAATATATATATATAAAATAATATATTTTAACTTACCGATACCAGGATACCAACACACTTTGACTAGTTCTGTACCTGCAACGTTCCCCGTAGTTTGATCCGGCAAATAGTTCCAAACGCATAGACTATCAAATGTTACCTGTTTTGGTCTGTTGATAACAACTCAACTACAGCCAGTAACAACACAATGACTAGGCCTACAAAATCTAACGCTTACTAAGAGACAGACTGGGTTCCTTCCAAATACAGACTGTTGGACTTGCCATATCATGTTCATTTGTAAGCGGTAAGATTCGCTGATACATTTACAGCATTTTTGTCGGATCAAACTCCAGAAACAAAATTAGATTTATCCAGTATATTTAGTATTTTGGCAAGTTTTCTAAATCTGATAAAACACCAAATATGGAATGATATAATTATTTTACTTTTTGATTTTGGAAACACAACTGGCAACTTAAATTTCATTTACATTTAGTCATTGTGACGATTCGATGCCTATTACCGAACAATTATACACAAACCATTGTGAGAACGGGGTTGCCAGATGCCAACACGACATGAACAGAATTATTTTTATTATTTCAGATTATTCGGTACGTAATCTGTGGAAATATAATAGATCTTTCCCGAATATATACTTTTTTGCTTATTTCCACAACAATGATCAATCGGCAATAAGTTAACGGTGATTTAACAATTGAAACATTTTCATTCGCTTTAAATCTTCTTTCGCCAAGACAGGAAGGGATTTACATAATTACCCCGGAAGAGATAAAAGCCAATAAAACGATCGACTCATACCGCGAACCACGGCCACTCATTCGGTTGCAAGTTCATGCTGGGTATGGGATTGGTTAGCCAGTTATTTGTTTTCAGATGCATAGATTTGATGGTAGAGGAAGTCGTAACCAACCAGCGAATACGTGAACCACCCTACAGATTTTAAACAGGGTCCTTTTCGTGATTATGCTGTTCCCAGTTTTTGATCGGATTCTGAAATCAGGATTTAAAATCAACTTATTAAAAGGTAATTTTGTCTTCTGCGGAGTTTTAGTTTAATTGCAGTATTCAAAAATTAGCCCCGCAAAATAGGCCAGGGTAAAATCATCTATTAGTAGGCTACTATGAAACAGCAGGTGAATAAATATTCTGACTTGAATATATAAACCGGCTTATACGCCAACAACACGCGAAAATACTTTCGAAATAGGCAACAGTATTTTCGCAATACTGTAATACGTTATAGAAATAATTCGGAGAAAATATCCATTACAAGAGTTGCGTATATATATTTTTATAGGTGACCGTACATTTGAACCCATGCGTATATCCACGGGTTCAATCTATATGCGGGTGCTAAAACCCATGGGTTAGGGTTAGTATGGGTTTAACTATCCGTGAAACAAAAAAAATTCCATAGGTGCAATAGCATACAGGTGCAATTGTCATGGGTTCAAATGTACGTGGGTTCAAATGTAATGGAACCATTTTTATACAACGCTCATTTAAGCCTTTTTCTCGGAAAAAAAAAGCGTCATGCAAGTGTCGCGAACTAAAGTGTCCGTGTTTATATTGTGTGTATACCGTATATATATTTTTATATTAATAGACTGTTATGTTGACCCTTGTTTAATGCTGTTTTGTCGGATTTGGACTCCGACCGCTCACTACACGTGAGGCAAAAACTATCTTTCGATCTCTCTTCTTCGCTCGGCTGGGTTGGATGTCGGACGTGTTTTCCTGTGTTCTCTGTTTTATGCTGTTTTGAGTGTTTTTAACTGTGGAGCTGCCTCATAATAAACCACAAATCCGGAATCTGAGTCTTTTAATACACAGAATAAAAACCTATCTGTGACACAATCAGCCATTAAGACATATGTTCCACTGATCAAAAGAAGAACAGGGCAACATGTTTAACAGACTAGTATTCAATAAAAAAAAGTTATTGTGTGTTGAAACTGAAGACCCAAAATTCCGGATTTGTTTATTTCAAAAAGCAACTTGACGCGTGAAGACTACAGATTTAAACAAAAAGCAGTCCGAGCGTAGTGAACGGAAAGAGGAGAAATATACTGTATTTTTCTTGTATAAGGACTGCTATCCGAGTCTTACAATGCAGATTAGAATTCGAAAATCTGCGCGATAGTTAGGCTGAGACAAAAAAAAAAGAATTGAATAAAGCATAGCAGTACATAGAAACTTGAAAATATTTATACAACAAAGACGGGCATTTTCGTCTGTAGCATATTTTAATTTATATATAAAGTACAATTTTTGGTAGTTCTGTGGTATTCAAACCAAGATGGCGGACACCAGAACGTAGTATGTGTATCAGGTTGGGCTATACTTTTATTCCTTTTTTTATTTCTATTACGAGTTCGGGGACTGGCCAATTGACTCCCGTAGTATTTGTACCTTGAATTATTGCCTAACCCTAACCTGGTACACATATTACGTTCCGGTGTCCGCCATCTTGGTTCACAACTACGGGAGTACCCAATTTTGTAATACTGAATTAAAAAAAGCATCAAGCTCTGGATGTCTGTATAATGGTACTATATAGAGAGAGAATATAGGTCATTATTTCCCGTGACAAATTCTAATTTGGATCAAAAATTATTGCTGTAATACTGAAAATTGAGAATCAGTATCAGTCATCGGAACTAAATTTAACACCGAAAAAATCATGACGTAACACACACACTTTCTCGATAACGCTGACGCAGCAATTAAAGATGCGTGGAGTTTTGTTAACGTCATTAGTCGTAAGCAACGTTAAGGAGAAAGTATATAACTCGCCCAAGGCTTTATAAAAATTCGCGCTTAAACGTCGAAATCGCTTACTTTTGAAATGATTACTTGTGTGCATCATTTACTTATTATTCGCCGACCCGAGGTAAAATAAAGGAGTTGTCGATAGTTGTATTATATAGGAAGCAGGCAGACGTTTCTGTCCAGTAATGTAGGATATAGAGGAGTTTGATTTCGGGCTGTCTTGACTTAAAATGCCGTCCGAGGTAAAAAAAAAATTGCTATTGAAGCCCTATTTATACTTCTATCCTTCGTTCGTTTGTATTTTTAATTCACCAATAATAACTAGTAAATTAATAATGGTACACGAAAGTGTTTTTCTCGCATATTTTATCGAGATCAAGGATGTAGTTAGAGTTTTTTTTTCGGAGTCAATTGAATGTTTCGTTGTCAGATCGATCCTTTATTCTGGCCCGTCTGACTAAAAAAAAAGGAATAAACAGATTGATAGATTTTGTTATTGGAAAGTGGGCTTGGGTTTATTTATTAGCTGCTGTTGCTGATGATACAGTTCACGTTGTTACTGAGACGAAATGTCTCATGCTTTCGACTACTGTACCAATCGCTTTCGAGTTTTTATATGTTGTCTCTGCAGGCTCAAGCATTATTTAAATTCATTTCAACTCTCTAAGTCCGTGGTTTACTAAAAAAAATATTGGTGACAGAGAAAACACGTCTGCAATAGGGATTCCTTTTAGTCCATTATATGGAGCGAGCCAATTTTTCAAAACTTTCAATTGGATAATAGATCCTTTGGCACCGATACTTAATAACCGGCTCTTGTTCCCCGTCCCCAAGTTAAACTGAGTTCAACTTTTCCTAGTAATTTATGTAGGATTGATTTTAACTGCTAGGAAAAAAATAAAATGGATTCGGGTGACTAGATTTGAGTATTTGAATGAACAGAGTTCTTTTACAGTATCATATTTCTCTCTCTAATTGATCATTGTTCTCTTGTTATAACAGATATCTCACGAACTTTTTTACATTGATAAATATCAGTTTGTTACAAAGTCTGTTCAGGATGAAGATTTTTACGTCAGTTCTAGCCGTACTTTTGCTCTGTTATGTCACAAGTAAGTTTAACGAAAAATAATGTTAATTTAAAAGAGAAGAAGTCTGTAAAACTTGTATTATGTGGAATAAGGGTTTGCTATGAACTTCAACTTCATAAGCTCCGTCCATATGTATCCAGCAGTACAAGATACGTAAAACTGAAGACAGGCATTTTGTAACACAAGTTCACAACCGGGACTGTAAATTTACAATCGTTTTCGACTCCCGATTCTTAAAATAGTGACGGCGACTCTGATAAATCTAATTTTATTCAGGAGCTCCAGTGTACAGCTGTTTAGCCTTGGCCGTAACACATCACACTGTCATAAAAATTTTATTTTGTTATATTATAAAAAGATGAGACGTCTTTTAAAACTGGGAGTGACGGCTTTTTCTTGTAGAGATTATTTTTTAAGTTATAATTTGAAATTGATCGAAACCTTTGACTAGAATTCGGAGATCATTCACAATTCTGTGTCTTGCAACCCCTTCCTCATTGTTAAGATAAAAAACTAAATGACGGTTTTCGTTTAAACTTTTTAAGGAGTTTTTTATTTTCCCGATCGGTATAACGGCTCATCGATTAATATTTGATAACGATGTCTTCCATAGGAATGGTTGTTTGCAATATTACCCGTTTTGTTTAGCCAGATGTGTGGCGTTTTTTGAACATCCTGTCCCTCCAACGCATTTTCGCTTTGGATCAAATGTCACTCAATTTTGTTTTTGTTACTTTCAGGCACAGAAGGCGGATTCCTCGATAAACTAAAGATCAAAATCAAAATTCCCAAATTTACGTTCGGTATCCCCAGAACGATCCCTTCAGTGATTAAATTCCCTTACATACCGACCACTCCCAAAACTACTAAAGTTACCACAAAAGCGACGACGCCTACGACGACCACTACACCACGTCCTCCTTCGACGACTGAGCCTACGACTCCTAAACTAAAATCTGCGGACGAACTCATGATTGACGAATGTCTAGAGAGCATGGTATGTCATAAACTATATAGAATCTGTAATATAAGCCTTAAAGGTATAATGGTTTACATATGACCAGCGGAACGTTCTGGGTTGTGGAATACGACTATCACTGCACTATTAGTCAATATATCTTGAGCCTTAAGCTCGATTCATTATAATAAGCGCTAATTTGGCGCGAGGTCTACATTCCCGTTAGCACTTTAACGTCTATCGCTGTATAATCCCTCACGTGGTAGACGTCAGGTGTAGGCTACATATTGCGGTAGGCCTCACGCTCAAGTAGCAACATATAATGTTATGCTATTTATGGTCGTAACACGTAATCCAAAGCCGCTGGTCGGCTAAGGCTTTTTCCTTCGTGGAATTTCCATCATTTATATTGATAACTATTTTTACACTGCAATTGTAACTAGAGGCCGTGATTCACATATAATTATCCTCAGTTTTTCGGGATAGATATGACAAAATATTTACCAGATTAGCGAGAAAAAAAAACAGGTTAAAATTAATATAGAAGACATGTAGATTACTATGTATATTTTAACAAGCTTACACGTCATATTTGTGTCCTCACTTCAAAACTTATTTTCTTGATCTATAATCACACAAAAATAGAATTAACAACGAAACCGGGATTCTAAACAACTATGAACATCTACCGATAAAAATATCTAAATTTAAAATTTGTTCCAAAACTGAAATTTGGATTTTCGTTAATCATACTTACGAAAACAACACGTAGTTGAGTACAAGTGATTTATTATTAACGCTTCGTCCTTGTTTCGTAATATAAACTCGGCTTCGAAATGCTTTGCCAAAGGCGTTATTAAGAAGCGGATATCGATGATAAGTAGTCCAATGAACAAATATCTTGTTATATGTGAACGATTTAATACTAATTTGTTAATACTAAAGCTATTTTACATATATATAAAACACAACTATGAAAAAATTTATGTTTTAAACCCTTCTAATCAGTGAAGTTATCGGTTAGGAAAATATATGTAAATGATCCCTGATTAAATGAAGTTGATTTGTTTCACTTTGAAAACAATGAGATTTGGCTTAAATGATCTGTAGGTACGTGCTGAGTAATATCACGCTAAATTTGGTTCAACTATCGAGTTAGAATTAGACTTCATTTAATTAGCTCTCGCACCCTAGCTCAACAGGCGAAACCCGTAAGCAAGTTAAACTGAAATTCTTTGTCGTCAAATGTTGGATATATGTGGGTTGAACTATATTCCTATTATAAAGCTGGGTCGAGAAGACGATTATTCGATAAGGCTACAGTTGTTCAAGATACATAGATGGCCATTGCTACTGAGATATTTTTGTTTAGGCCCTCATTTGACCCAACAAATCTTGAATAATTAGATAGATCTAAGCTATAATCACACAACTTCTGCAATAATTTGTTTCAACTTGAAATTTCCATTTCAGAGTAAATGTGAATGGACCGCGGAAGAACTCTTAGAAAAAATGGAAGAACTGTTTAAATTCGACACAGGCGAATTTTCCGGGGAGGTAAAATTGTTTTATTTGTTAAAAGGAGCTGCCTAAAACTACACGGTAAATGACTAAGATCCCATAGCTTTTTTGAGGGAGTGACCTAAAGCCACACCGAGAAATTAGAGTACTCCTTTAGTATGTGTACCAGATTAGGCGATAATTTTATTCGATTTTTATTTAGTTCTATTACGAGTTTGGGACTGTCTGTGTTAGCCAAGTGAATATACCCCCAACCCATAGGTTTCTTTACACAACTTGATGTGAAGTAGACAAACAAAATTAGTTACTTCCATATTGGGACACATACTTCTGGAGCGCCGAAAATAGTACCGCATTATCGATCTAATATATGCTAAGGGTCGTCAAACTCAACCTTGTTGGCATTGAAGATTGCACATATCTGATTTGAATCTCATAGCCCCTCCTCAAGATGCAAAAAAATGGGCGGGCAACACCGGAGCGGAATTCTTCCGGTCTTTCTAAACAAGGTCCTTACATGTCGTTAAATATCAGTGACTATCGAATAGCGAAGCGGAGGGCTTGGATAAGCCTGATAACAAAAATATATATTCTGATTCACCTGATAACAAAAAATATATTCAAGAATTAAGTTCATGCAATTGTTTTCAGGGGGATTCTGTTGGACCTGTTGTCGATCCTAATTCAATTTCTACGAAGGAGGTGACTATAGGAGCCACAAAGATACCCGGAATTATTGGCATTGGAACTGCAGCAAAGACGACAACAAGTATATCGAAACTTCCCAAGGCCTGTTCTCCTTTCTGTAGTAAATCAGAAGAGACGAGATACTATGTAATCGACTGTCAGGATTATTTGACCGACGAAACTTTAAAATGGCATTACCAAAGTAAGTCAGATCTTTTGTAGCCATTCCCCATATGGCTCAAATGTCGATGTTGTGCCAAAAAAATCTTGACATTTTAAAATAGGATGGTTGCCAGATTTGTTGGACCATAATCTTGCTTTCTTGGAACTAACCAACCCTAATTATTAAATACAGTATCAGGCAGCAGCAACTCATTCACAAGAGCCACTTTGTTTCGAAGCGCCTGACCCTCATCATTTTCTAATGCCCTACAAACTTTATTACGCCGTTAGCAATATGTTGGAGACCGGCTTTGAACTCGAAATGTCCAAAGTTAAACTTTAACGTCTTTAAATGAGGCGTTAATACCATTGTTTTCCTGGCGATGCGTGAACCAAGTGCTATGTCAACCCTTTTATTGGCATCTCTATCTCTGAGATAAGCTTATGAATTGAACTCTTATTGCGTCAATGGCCGTTACAGTTTAGTTGGCCGTTTGGGGTCTTTCTATGAATAACTTATTTAAAACAATCTTAGTGTATAACTGGATGGCCATCTCCCAATTGTTTCTTCATATACATCGGTGTGCTAATAGCTTCAACAGTTCCGAAAATCAGATGTCAATCACAATAAAAAGTTTTGGGTGAAATGTCGAATCCCAAAGAAAGTATAAAGTTTAAAAAAATGCTACCAATAGCTTTTCTAGCAGCTCAAATCATTTTCAATACTAATAATTTAAATTCGATCAAATATTCATTTCAACTAATTAGCAAAACACTCTTAACTAATCGTGTACAATATTATTTTCAAAAAATTCTCAACAGAACTCAATCTCGTTTTGTTTCAGGAAGGAATGCTGTGCTTGGATGCCTAAATGTCGAAGTAAATGTGAACTAGTAGGATCTGTTCATTATTTGTGATTTTTAAATTTCGTCTGCATTTACGAGGACGCTACCTGACAAGTGGAACGAACCTCCATCACCTCTGATCTATATTAACAAATTTTTTTTTATCTTGTTCAATTTTCATCTTATCGTAGAGATTAATGCCCAATCATTTTTTATTTTATATCAAGAAACCACCATATTTTCGTAGAGTTTATTGAATGAACTACGTTGAGCTGGGAAAAGTTCCTTTCGACTCCCGATTTTGAGTTATGCAAAAATTCGACTCCGGCCCCGTGTTGACAAATTGCAACCGGGGTCCGCTTACCGATTAAAAACAATTCGACTTCATCTCCCGACTCTTAGAATATTTGACAATTCGAAAATGGCTTCGACTCTGTCTCGAAAATCAGTAAGAAATTACAGTCCCCATTGTCTTCAACATTAAAACAGCATAACCTCAATATTTACCTCAACAAATTTTATTCATTTTGCTTTAAAGCTGGCTGCTTGGTGATGCAAAATCATATACGATTCGATTACAACTCGTTCTCACGGATTTAACGTAAACATTTTAGTATGGACAAATTAAGCGAGAATCCCAGCTTTTAACTAAAACTAAAAATTATACTGATAGAAGAATATTGGAATATCGCTGGGTGCTATTTATAGGTTTATTACTGCAACGGAGGAACGCGAAAATTAAATATTATTGGTCAAAAGTTCGACGCAAAACAAACGGAACATCAGTTACTAATGTCACGTTCTCCAGATTATTGGACATAAATTATGCACATGAATCGTTTTGCTAAGTCATTGTTGTGAACTGAGTCGCTTTTTCCTTTGACTAATCGTCCGATAAATTTCAATTTTTGTTTTCAAGAAAGAAAGAAGTCTCTGGAAGGTTTTAACTTTTATTCAAGCATACATGCCCGATTTTCACCCAAAATATTGTCGTTTATTTTTTAATTTCTTAGAACACTTTTACATGACATACCCGTATAAGTGTAATTTTATTTGTGTTTAAATATTGATCATTGTTATATCTTATATTTGCATGATGATTCGGGTATGGATATTCTGTTATTCATTTGTTTTTGACTTGAATCAATCATTCGAGTTGTTTTTTATTCGTCGTCATTCAGACTAAAGAGCATGATAAAATAAAAAATAAGATAAATTATATTATAAATGTTTATGCGTTTGTCCATAACCAAGAAATTATCATTCCGTCTGCCTGCCAACGGCACAATAATGTAAATCTTTTTCAATAAATTTTATTCAAAACATTTAAACAAAACGGGAAAACTTTCTCAGTACAACAAGGGCAGTGAGTCACGGGGAGGCATAAGTTCCACCGAGTTATATCGACAAAGGGAAACACGTGTACAAGGCAAATAGGCAAAATTCAGGATATTTCCAAACTCTGAATCATATTCCGGACATTTAATTTGTGTGTGGTATAAACAAATTTAAGAAACACGCACAAAAAAAGCACAAGAACTCTTCTAATTATATACTTTTTACAGTTGATTATGTTTCTCTGTCCAACTAATCAGTAAATAATTGTACGAATATTTTTAAGAGCTAGGCTATAATTTGAATTCAAATCCATGTTTTTGAGCTGAGGTAGACTTTGGGTTGTTCTACAAATTAGTATTACTCGACTTCCAAATCAAAATATTTTCACGTCATCGTCATTTGCTCAGCAAATATCCACTTTATGTATATATGTTTTAATATACTGACAGTTACATGCAAATTTTCAGTACTTAAAAGTGAGAGTGATATTTTCTTTTAAATTTTGACACTCAGGTTTTTAATTTATATCCAGGCACAAGAAATAGTTTCGTAGCCTCAGGATGATGGAAGTTTGACAAATATTTGCAGGAAACTAGTGTCATTTTCGTATAGCTCTACGCCAGATGGCGCTGATGATGCAATCGAACTGTTTTTGCAAGCAATCGCCTGTCTAGAGCATAGGTTCTCAAAGTGCTCCGTACGGAGCCCCAGGGCTCCGTGAAAAAAAATCAGGGGCTCCGCGAGCTATTCGATTACTTTTCAAAATACTGAATTGGCTAATACATAAACTATACAAATTGCAATCGTATTTTTGCGATCTTGGGATTTGTCAAGCTTGATTTTGTTTTTTCGCACTCACGAGCAAGATATCGCCGTTTGAAAAATCATGAGGTCGGGGCAAAAACGAAAGATTAAAATTTATTTCATTGCATGCGGCTCCGTCGGTAGTTTCTGAATGGAAAAATAGGAACGTCGCGCACACAATTGACTGTGTTTCGGTTTCGCAGTTACTACGACGAATAACCGAAGAAAACCCAACATAACACCAAATTTTGTGATTTACAATGTCTATGAAAGCGTTTTTAATCTGACGTGAGTCTGCTGAAACAAAACTTATAGTGTTATCTTCCATTTACCTTTTTATTTTTTATTATTTTTAGCATTTCGTCTCCATGACTATGATATGCTAACGTGTTTTTCACATTAAACTCATAATTCCCCACGAGACCAAAAAAGCAGTACTCGTCGTCATTGTGGAACAATACATGTATTGTTGTCGAGGGAAATTTATGATTTAGGGAGAATAAACACCGCCATGCTGACGAAAACAATCGGCGATCGTAACAAAATGCAATCGAGTATGTTATTAGCGGCCTTTTAAAAATGTCTAAAGGAAAAAGATCCGACCCCTAATTTATTAACATGTTTGTCAAGTGTCAAATTTACAGCTTTAGTATATATAATTTATCTTTGACATTTAGATTCATTTATGACTTGTATTAACCCTATTAAAAGAGGTCTAGCATTTAAAATAAGTACAGTACTTTTAACTTACTCAGGAATATTATTCGGAAAGTAACTATTTTAACATTTATCTTGGGGCTCCGTGAATAATAGTTAACTTTTTCAAGGGCTCCGCAACACAAAAAGTTTGAGAACCCCTGGTCTAGAGGAGGGTCATGCGGCAGCGGCCTCGAGCAGCACGTTATAGCTAAATAGTTTGACGATTCAAATAAACATACAAACATTTCACAGTCATTTGACTCCATTTAAATTATTTATTCTCACGCATACCAACATCTATAATTATTTTTGGGGGCTCCCGAAGTATGCGAACCAAGATGGCGGACATCGGAATGTAACATGTGTACTAGGTTAGGGTTAGGCCATAATTTTAGGTATGAATACTACGGGAGGCTCTTGGCTAGTCTTCGAACTGATAATAGGACTAAAATGAGGAAAATTGGAAAAAAATTATCACCTAACCCTAACCTGTTACCACTGTTACGTTCCGATGTCCGCCATCTTGGTTCGCATACTTCGGGGGCACCTATTTTTGAAGTCAGATATAAGGAGCATTTTCATCAGATCCCAGGTTCCCGACCCCGACTGACAGATGCTTGACAAATGACTTTGACACCTGGTTTTAATTTTGAAGACGCTTTTGGAAGTTCAAATTTTTCGTTTCAATTTTGTTGAGGCGTGATGTAACTTGATTATTTAGTCAATTGTAAGGAAATGTAATCAATTGCATTATTAACTGATTAATATTTATTTAAGGTATGACTTTTTTTGGAGATATTTTTAAACTCAAAGTCCTGAGCAGAGCCACACTTATTCAGGAATCTGGTTATCAGAATAATTGTTCGTTTGGGATACTTCGAATATCTGTATTTAGGTTGTATATCATCGGTAAATATGGTTTGTAAAATACAAATACAGAAAAACTATATTCGAAAAAAGTTATTTAAAAATACTCCTTTGCAATTATATCAGATCGACAAATCATTTATTTTAATTACTGAATCTGTCAGAACCCACCCTCGGATGTCTTTGAAATTCGGAGACGCTAGCTATGTCGTAACGGGCTATTGAGGTGCTATATAGACAGGTTACGAACATGGTTGGATTAATGGTATCATTGGATTGGTATTATACATAGCAGTTTTTCGTAGCTCGAAACGCTTTTAAGCCCTCAAGCCCCCCCCCCCTTTTTTTTTGAAAATTCCTTGCAACGCTCATGAGCAGTAGGTTAGAAATATGGGAACCTAATCATCACTTAAATGGCAAACCCGTGGAGAGTTATCGACGTGCCTTTTAAATAGCAAGTTAGGAATAGCTGTGAATATATGACTCCAATCGTCTTTTGATTAGCCTTATCCATAATTTGCGAGTGAGCTGCCATTTGACAGTAAGACTATGAGTAAATGAGTAAGGATGGATACATCGACCCAATCGGTTTTCAAATAGCCTCTCAAGTAGAGAGTTATCATATCCACTACATGGGGATCTGACTGGCTCATATAAAAAGCTGGTTTGCTGTGTTGGTCAGCTACCCAACATGTGTATGCTAAGCGAGTACAATGTTTACGTTGGAACTTGGTCACTCGATCCATTCATACCTACGTGTGATTTGGCAACCGCACATGACGAAAGCCTTAGTCATCGCAGTTGTTTGTGACAAAATAAAGTCAAGTATCGATTCGTCATAATTGCTATTAATCCCGAGGCATTATAGCATCATAATCTTCTGAAGAATTTAAAAATCACTTGAGCCAAACAAAACCATGTACACAGTAAATGTGGCACTGGGTAATTTTTTTTTTTCTTGATAAGAAAAGTAAGAATGGCACATTAGTGAATTTTGACATTGTAACGTGAAATTAATTTCGCAGAAGACTGGTCTTCTGAAATAAATTAAAAAATAAACCAGCTTCACTTTTCGCAGTAATAATTGTTTTCCCGCTGTCGTACATTTTATTCATTGTGCGTCGTATTTACGTTATGTTTGAATTATACCTAGGAAGAGACAGCTTCATTTGAAATTGGTCATGAGTATTAGGGTAGGAAAGTTTAAGATTTATCCAGGTAGGTAATGTGTTTTGTTTAAGGTTACTTTCAAGTGCCGGGAATTTTCTTGCTATCATTATATTTTTCTTATGCATAATGTGAACAAAAATCGGCAACGAGCATAAACAAAACACATACAGTTATCTGTTATATATAGGTATAATTTATAGCTCACTAGTAGTCACCGAGAAGGCTCTCGTTGCCATTATATTCTGTCTATGCATACGGTAAACATAAAAGTTAAGACTGTCTTTTATGTACATTATTGTATCTCACTCTTAGTTTCCGAGAAGGTTTTGATTTTTGTTATGCGCATATTTATTTCACCCGATTCTATGCAGGCACTAGTGGGATTCAGAGGGTTCGTAAAAATACATTCTAGGATTGTCGTTATAATCAGCGAAACTGGCGTTATTTTTTGTAGCTTTATGTTCGGCATGGGTTCCTAAAACGAGGGAACATGTTGTTACTGAATTCAATAATAAAGCGAGCCTGTTCCTAGAATTTCGAATTCCATCACTGTATGATTAGGAATTTGAATATGTATGATGTATACTGTCCGATTTCCACACAAATGTTTAATTAATTAAATTAAGTAATTTAAATACATCAAATTTCAAAAATGTGTTTTCCATCCTTGAGATTAATATGAAGAATTTGATTAGTAATCTTATTGTGTATGACATATACTTCCTGATTTGTCTTTCCAACATACATTCTTGCACAAAATTCTTATTTCAAAAATACAATTATTCAAATACATGCTGTGTTAAGAGTTAGCATACATAAATTTAATATGAAGAATTTATAATGAACAACTAAGGTTCACTACACCAAGCACGTATTATTTGCTCTTGGTGGGTATATTTAGTGTCAACAATCGTGGCATTTAACGTCTTAAGCCTTAAGGCATAGACTGTTTATCAATTTGTATCAAAGCTCTTCTATAAAAATACAGTTTTGGCCATGCGTGGATTATGCAGAATTCAGGCAATATAAACGTGATATATACGTTCCCCACGGTTAGCAAGTGATCGGATATTTAACTGAACTTAAAAACTCGATTCTTATCTAAAAAAAATGTTTCTGAAAAGGGGAATTTTCGCTTGTCAGCGCAAAAGATTAAAAAATATCCCGAAACGTCTTTGTGGAATGGGTAATATTTGGAAGCAAAATTTTTGTGAGGTGTATTGCGCAAACAAAGATGCCATAGATAATATATTTTTAGGAAAAACTATCTGATCGAAAAACTCGCTAGAATTACGATAAAAAATGACAAATAGTTCAATTAAGATGCACTATCAATCGCAGCTGTTGGTGATGTGCAGGTGCAGTAAGATAAAGCGTCATAACCTATTAATAACATTTGTATCGAAGCAATTCTAGAAAAAATACACTTCTGGCCACGCATGGGTAATATAGACATAGGTGATGTGGAGCTAAGACATTATATATAAGTGAAATATAAATCCCCACGGTTGGCAAACGATCTGATTATGAACTAAATTTGAATCTTATCTGCAAAAACCTTGAAAAGGTTAGATAATAGAATATACTGAAACTGCTTCGTGGTATTAGGAATTTTTTGAAGTAATTTTTTGTGAGGTGTATTGCATAAACAAAGCAATTTTGGAAAATACATTTTTAGCCATTTGTGGTTTATAAATGAGTACGGCAATATATGAGTATGATGTGGGTGTCCCAAGGTGGACAAATGTACATCATAACTTGAATCTTATCTAAAACAGGTTATCGAAACGGGGAATTCTCGCTTGTCATCGCGAAGTGACTGGGTAATAGAATATACCGAAACTGCTCTGCGGTACTGGGAATTTTTTGTTGTGAGGTGTATTGCGTGAACAAAAATGACATATAGATAATATATACTATTAGACCAAAAAACTCGCTAGATTTTATATAAAATAATTTATTTGTGATGTAGTAACAATCATAGCTGTAGGTGACGGGAAAGTTTGGCGTCGACTAAGATGAAACTTTATACCAACGAAACTTATATAGTCGTAATCAACATAGCAATTTCTTATTTCTCGCAGGTTTTAATTTTCCCTAAAATCGATTTTCAAATTTGTCAAAAAGTAACCTCCTGGTGTCGTATATATTTACCGGTAAAACCAGGACTAAGAAGAACCAATAGGGAAAGGAACGTTAGAAAAAAGTTTTGTAACATTCCTAATCCCGAATTATATAATTTTTTCTAGTTTCTTTCAATTATATATATATATATATATTTACTACGAAGTTTAACGAGTCGAAGATTTTAGATCCGATTCGGGAGGAAAAACTTGAATTCCACATTTCCGATTTTTTTTAATAAATAGCAGAATTCAAGAGCCCGTACGATGATTACAAATGTCTGTTTAGCAATTTACTATTAGAATTTGAATACCATATGGTTAGCCCGCAGTTCAAAAATCCCAACTATGTTATTGAATCATACTAACTTTATATTTTTACAGATACAGAGTTAATAAGAATATTCTTAATCATGAAAGCGATACCTTTCATTGCCGTATATGTTTTGATAATTTTACTTGAAGGTAAGTTCATTATGGTTAATTTATTAAAATTTGATAAACCTAATAGTTTAATTCCGAATAATCTATCTGAAGAGCGATTTCAGTTGCTTTGAAAAAGATTCTCTGTGCAACTAGTGCTAAGCGCTTCGGATGTAATATATATTTCATAATCACTTGGTCTTTCAATTCGAGTTGGTTGTTGAGGGGCCTGAGCTGCAGAAAAGTTTGTTTATTGCCATAAAATTGATCTATTTTTAAAATGAATGCAATAAAAATCTCTTACAAACAGTTCATTTGATATTAACCTATCCACATTTAAACGAAATAATAGGAAATGAATGACGAGGCCCTCTGATACCTTGTAAGTCGCCAATATTTGACTTTATATTTTCTGTTTGCTTTCAGTATATGCAGAAGCATACACATGCAAGGACGAAAAATTCACATCGGAATCCGGAACATTTTCAAGCCCTCGCCACCCAAGAGCGTATCCAGATAATGCAAAATGCGAATATTTCATCAAGGCAATATCTGGGCACTACGTGGAAATTACTTTCACAAAATTTAAACTGGAATATAAAGGTGACAAGGAAAAGACTGATTTTGTCCAGGTAATTTGTAAAGCTGTTGACTAAATTCGTTAAATTGACATATACCAGGGTGGTAAAAAGTTGAGAGAATGAACGGCCGCTAAAAATTTTGAGAAGGTCTTTTGAGCCACAGTTGAGAAAACCCATACCGTCATACGTGAATAAAATACCGCGAGTTTACTTACTTTAAAGAATGAGAGTTGACCGTTTTAACCGGACTATTGGTATGTTGCATGGGTGGCGTTTTTCTATTTCACGGAAGGTAAAGCAACAAACAAATAACGAAGCAATTATTTGTTTCTTGCTTTTGGTTACTGCTTCATTTTCCTGCATCACTTTCAGTAACGGAAATTACTTGAAAGCTCACTAGACAGTTTACCATTGTGGTAGGGGAAAAATTACGTTTTCTCCCAGTTAGCATTAAACTCTCTATTTTCCTCTGTCACCTTTCTTTTGACATTCATTTTACAATGAATTATTTTATTTGACTAATTTATAAATTGCAGCGTTAGTAGGCCTAGTGCTATCAGAACAACCAAGTTCGCGTGCCCGGGACTGGACCACCCTGGTATATACATGTAGCAGGGATGTGCGACTTGCGGCCCGTGGGCTAAATGCGGCCCACAAGAAAAAATTGTGCGGCCCGCTGAGAAGTTTCGATTTTGAATATTATGCGGCCCGCGAAACGAGTTTTTAACTTAGTTTTAACTGGTTTGTGCCAGCAATTCGAATCCCTTTGCGTTGCAGAGCACACGAGTGCAATTTATTCTGCATGTGACGTTACAGTGCCCTCCCTAACACCTAGCTTGTGCGAATCGAATAACACATGTCATAATATAATAATCAAAATAACAATAACTAAAAAGCCTGTGTTAAACGAAGATACGACTTAGTTAGTGGTATCTGGTCCTCTGTATTCAAGGTTACAAACCCTGCAATATTGTGTTTGAGAGGCTCGAGGTATTGACTTGACTCGAGTTCCCGTTTATCGAGAACTCGAGGTGACTCGTGTGACTGTGTCATTCAAATGGTATGACTCGGTCTCGCTATTAACTTAACTTAGTGATTGATTCAACTAGAGTGACTCGCAGTTTAGCGACTTACACTCAACACTGTTACTATAGCAACAGTATAATAAGATGATTAAACTTTCACAGATATTAGATGGTAGGTCGAAAAATCGTCAGCAAGAAGTTTATTATGAAGGTACTTTGGAAACGCCGTTCAAATTTATTTCCAAAACTGGTAGAGTTACCGTCAATTTTGTCAGCAATGGTGATTTCGGCTTCAGCGGGTTCGAAGCCAAATATAGAAGTAAGTTGCAATAGTCATGGAAAACTTTAATCAAATAAAAAACGTTTTAACCCATTTACGCAAGACTATTATGTTTGAAGGTATTTGAAAGATATTTTTTTGATTAAATGTGATTGTTCACATTGCTATGAAACGCGAGGGAAATGAAAGTTTTGATATGTTTCGCTTCATGAAATGTGTTACTAGATGACATGTATATGAAATCAAGTTTGTTTGCAACGCTTTGTTCAAAAAAGTCCTTTCAACTAAAATCAATGAATAGTCGAACAAACCCCCAATGCACTTTACTATGTGGTGATACTATCTTGAAAAAATGTAAGAGTCGCAGACTAAAGGCTGTGTGAAGACGACTTAACAATAAAACATTGACACACTAAAAATCTATCTTCTCAATACAGTGATACCTCGCACAAAGTGTCATCAATCAAAGCTTGAAGTTGAACATGGGACCGTTGAATGTAATTCAGATGAATCTGGATTGGCTGAAAGCTGTCAGGTGACTTGTGACGATACTTACACTCTTCACGGATTGGCTAAAGTGTTTTGCTCCAACGGTGAATTTGCTGCTCCGCCCACATGTGAACCGGACCCCGCCTACCATTGTGACATGAGGAAACTAGAAAATCTTGATGCAACGTGTACACAAGGTAAGATGGAGTTATGCAAACATCCGACGTAATCAATGAATATCTACGTTTTTCGATGTTTTAGATCAGGGTGGTCCAAACCCAGGCCCGCGGGCCACATATGGCCCGCCGCTTCATTATCTGTGGCCCGCGTCACATTCGCAGAGTTTTCAAAAAATCGCATTCCGTGTTGTTTCGTCATAAAATTAATCAGAAAAATCTTTTGACATATTGTTATCACTAATGTCATTGAATCAAATAGGGTTATGGCTAGCTGGGAAAACTAGCAAAGTTGAATGATGTGCTTGGCAGTCTAAATTGTTATCTGGCTTTCTAACTTTTTGGTCGAGAATATAACCTAACAATATAGGCATCATAGAAAACTGAAAAACGAATACGGATTCTATTAGCTTAGAATGGCTATGCCTGATAACTATGTGTTTGCACAATAAAAGTGTTTGTTTTGTATTGCACTGTTTACCTATCCTTGGCACTATTGTGGCCCGCGAACAATGCAAAAATAATTTTGCGCTTCTTTTGTTCCAAACCACTCTGGTCAAACTCGAAAACAAATATATTTGTCTAAGATATGCTGAATTAACAAAAGCTTTCCGGTCATCGAAATGCTGTGTCAAATCGATCGCTAATTTTATACATATTAAAACATGATTTGGTCTTCTTTGTTTTCGTTCCCCGAAATTATTTCGATCGGTCAACCAGTTCTGTTGCTGGTTCCCATCCATGCACTAAGCTAGAGTTTAATAAATTGGACCCTCGTCTCATGCAGCAGTTCTCTGGAGGGCCATGAGCATTAATTTTATTATGTACTATTTGCGGTGATTTCAATAAAGTAATTTTACTGTAATTAACTTAATTACTGTAATTATTTTGCTTTCGTTTGCTGGCTTCTTATTATTAAAAGTGTCGAATGAAAGAACTGATGTCTCGTTTAAAGCTAAAATAAGTATTTTTTTTAAAAAGTAGGGTCTGGGAGGCTTGAATCATGAGCGTTTTATGAATACTGCATTATACACTACAAAGCACAATTAATTTCGTAAAAATTATTCCCAGATCCAGAGACCGGTCGCGTGAACGGGTGCAAGGTTAAATGTGAGCATCCTTATGTTCTTCTTGGGAACGAAACGATGACATGTGACGATAGCGAATGGAGTCAAATTCCGGAATGCACTCCGGATCCGGATGTCTTACACGTTTGTGAAGACAACCCAGATAACGTAAGATTAACAATGGGATAATTTTTAGTAGTGTTGAGTGGTTCCAAGGTCTTGCGGAACAAACAGTTCACAACAACTCTGTAATAGAATGAAATCTTAATAGTGTAAGTGGGATTTGGGACCACTTAATATAGACGTTTTGATTCAAGTTAAAATAGTTAGTTTTAATATACTTTAATCGATTACTCAACATGGGCGTTTTGATTTTTGACATAGTATCCTTGCGATCATTGCATTCGGATTCATTCGCACAAAAGCCGATGAAAAATAGCAATAGTCGGCCACTTCAATCAACTTAAACTATATTTACTGGTAAATTGAGGTTTCTGTCCAAGAAAATGTAATGAAAATTTAACTCTTCAGAACTGGTAGTAATATAACTGACATACTCAAGTAATGAGGGTTTGCAGAGATTGATCGATTTCATTTGTTACTTATCATATACGTTTGCCTTAAACACCGATACCAATCATCGAGTATGGATAAGTAAACTTGAAAATTAATAATTGTGTAGAACTAACCGAATCTAGAGCGACCGTCTGAAACATTACCTGATGCATTCATTTACACCAGTCTTCCCAATGATTCGCTGTTTCAACATTTATAAATACCATTTCTTATTTCAGAGCTCTTGTCTATTTACTCGTGAAGAAACGGAGCAGTTTAAAGAAGCCTTTTTTGAAGAAATGGAAAATATAACGCCGTTATTGGTAAGCAATTTAATTCGTAGTTGAGTTAAATTCAACTGATTACCGCGAATATTCATGACTACAAGGCGAATAACTTAAATTTTAAGACTTTCACTCAAGCCTTATCTTATCTTGGGGGAAAGGAATATAAAAACCACGTGAAAAATACTATTTGGGATTTCCGATTCTTTCAATTAATAGTAGCCCCTCACCTCAAAATAGATGCTTGTAAAGACCTTTGTTCGGAGGGAAAGACGTATAAAACATCGTATTTGAAAAAATATTTTTTGGCCATTTTTCATAATATTAACATATTTCAGACGGGGAAATCTGTTGATGGAGCAATGTACCGTTGTTCCAAAAAATTATGTCAGATCCGAAGGTCAACCCGAAAATTTTATTATCAATGCGAACCGCTTTCAAGAAATCTACAGAAGAGATATAAATTTTCAGACGCAGAACGTAAGAGGAATAATTTTGTTAATTTGACAGTTACAATCACTCCAGTTTCGAAGGGAAATCAGTCAGTATGGTTACAAAATTTGAATGCATAACGCTCATCCATCCATTATCTCATGTTGTCCCTTGTGGACAATATTGATTCGGACGATAATTTCGCATCGCCGCCATCTTTTTTGTCTGCCAAAGGTGAATCCCTCAATTTTATATGGAGTTATGGACTTTAAGTTTTCATTGATTCATGTGTCTGGAGTACCGATCAAAATACAAAAGTCACAATTACATATATGGCAGTCCTATAACATAGTCGCCGGATGAATATATATATTTATTGTGTTCGTCATTGCGTCAAAATTCATAAATTCAGCTGAATAAAAAGATAGCGATACCAAAATGGTTGGATATTATTGTTCAACATTGTTCAAAAAAAAGATAAAAATCGAGAAGAAATGTATAAATATTATAAATGTAGAGAAAAGAAAATGATATTCACAAAAATATTCGGTGTTCCCGTAGTATCCGTACCAAGATGGCACACAACCTGAACATAGTATGTGTACCAGGTTAGGGTTAGCAGGTTGTGTGCCATCTTGGTACGAATACTACGGGAGCGCTAAATATTCTAACTAATTGTTTCTGATTTCATGTTTCCCTACGAATAAACATCTTTTATGCAATTTCAGGAAAGCGCAGAATGAAACATTGCTTCAAATGTCAGAGCGCTCGTTGCCTTCACGCCATTTACATATTTTCATAAAAGGGAGGACGATACTGCCGACTTTGATTCTGTAATAAGTGTATTTTACCCCATTATTCGACAAGACGTTTTGTATAATTTGTTTTTCAAATACGCTGTTCTTATTTTAAAACAAGCTATTTTCTGCAGCCAATAGATTTCAAATTTCCACTACACAAAATGAAATACCATTAAAAACTATTACTTTTTTTAAATTTTCTTGAAGTCCTACTAAGCCCGCAAAGTCTTTGTATTATACGGGCACACCTGGATATGATATTCGGCACAATCTTCCCTTTTGACTGAAATTTTGTCGACATCTAGTTGGTCATTTGATGTTCGTGTATATTGTTACTTACAAAGCAATGCACGATTTCTAATATAGACCAGAAAAATGATATATAAATATCGAATTCTCTTGACAGCAACATACATATATATTTGATCGTTGATTTTTCACAATTTTATCCAAATGTCCTGATCAATCATGAAGCACAAGAAACATTGCGGGATATTGTTATATTTAGGAGCTTCTGAATCGATTTCTAATATATTTAAAACCAGTTTTCATTTGTATTTTTTTCAAGTGTTGGGACATATCTATATTGCTACTTTTAAAATTGCTTAAATAAAATAAGTGAAATAAGAAGTAATAGATTAATATTAAAATGATTGGAAACTTAATTTGGCCGTATGCAATCTTCTTCGTATTCCCAGAAAGTTTGTTTAGAAAATTATTTTCAAAGTATAGATTATGAAAATTATTGGGTGACAGTGCGCGCACAAAAACACAGAAAATGCAATACAGTTATACTTATGTCGTTTAGATATAATCAGCATAAAGATATAGTGATTTATGTAATTTTCCAGAAAAAGTTGCCTCAAATTTAGAATGTACTCAATATTCCATATTCAAACATATTTTTTTGAATTTATTCAGAATAACCGGATATTCGATTTCGGCCATCTCTACCACTTCTATGTGCATTAAATTAAATTGGAAAAGATTTCGGTTATCCTAATAATGGTTGTCTCTGCTTTCAAGAGGCTGCTTGTATAAAGTCTTGTTCGAAGAAAATAAAACGTTGTAGAAAAAAATCGCAAGTGGTACACATCAACGTTTATTTCTTCTTGGCAAAACATAATGGTCAGTACGGGGGATTTACAGGTTCGCTTACAGAAATATTCGGATAAAAACAATAAATTTGTTCATCCGTCGGTATTTCATTACATTAAAAGATAATTCTCTTTTACTTTTATATTTGAAACATACAGTATCTTGAAACCCATGCTTTTACGTGTGATCACAAAGTAGCAAGAAAAATTGGATTACTCAAAAACCATTATATATATTTTAAAAATCCTGTGTGTAATTCGTAAGATTCGCAAGACAGCGTTGAAAAAGTACCACATGTTAACTGCGGTTACCAGAAATCAAAACTCGAGGATGACGTCATTGTAATATTTCCCATTCAGTTGAAGACATGTTTTGCGCGGGTGTCGTCGCCGATTGAATTAGCGGAAATACGTAGGGTTGTATAGTGGAGGTGTCTTAGAATAATTTTATTCAAATAAGAAGGTTATCGGAAACGAGTATTATCCATCTAAGCGTAGAAAATTTTTCCGAAGTAGGAACATTCTGACTTGTATTAAAACAAGGCAGTTTTAAATGTGGTTTTTGGGTGTGCAGTTTATATAGCACCTTGACAAAGAAAACACCTGAAAAGTAACGTAACACACTCAAAATTTGAGCTTTAGTTTTATAAAAAAGATATGTGCAGGTTCCTAAAGCAATGTTAAGATAGCTCGGTAATAGCGGAATGATCACGGTGAGAAAGTTCGCATGGAACCAATGATTCCCGTCTCAAATTATCCCCTAAAAGTAATTTCAGCCCAAAATCCGGCAGAATGAGCGATGGAAATAATTTCGAAAAAAATGGAGATCAGATATATTGGCAGGTAGTGTTACATGAAAACTCAAGTTGGAGACTGAGATTTCAAGCTTGTGTTGGGTCAGTATTTACCAAGTCGTGAAATACGAGTAGAAGATATGATTATAATTTTTTATTTCTAAGAGAATTTGCTCAGAGAAAGATCACGCTCACTCAATCAGAAATAAAGGAGACTCAAAAACTTTCTACTTCAAACTTACATGGTCCGTCATTCTAGGTGGACCCTTGTCCAAAAACCTTGCCCACTTCTGATTTAGAGCCTCCCCAACACCGATTAATTCGTATTATCGGTTTTTCCCAATATAAATATGGAAAATTCTATCACAAGTCATTTAATTTTCATGGCGTATCAGTGCCCCTTTACAACTAACTACGAAAACCTTATCTACGAGAAGAAATTTATTATAAGGTCTTTATTGCCCTCAAGTCCAAATTTTTATTTGTTTTTATTTTCAAACTAATAATAGTATATAGGTATCAATAAAAATGATGTTGAATCTAGGGAATAGCTATATTTCTACATCGTTCATCATTGTTCTGCTTTATGGTAAGTTCAAATTACTTTCTCAGATTTTCAATAAATTTTCCTAAAGCAACTTCACGCGTACTAACTCATAAGTAAAAGTTAAACAAACTCACGAATAACTACGGAAATGGAGCATAGAGCTAGAGTCCAATTGATTTATTGTCAAATCGAAGGTTTATGGCCAGGATTGGGGAGTATCATGAAGCGGTACTCCTACTCTATAGCTAATTAATAGAGTAGTTTATGTTGAGCGACTATCTTTCATCCAGCAATCTATACTCTTAGTCTTCTAATACTGTATACAGTGAATAGTGCTACTATTGGCTCTTGTTCGATTTTTCTTAGTCATGCGGAAACGTTCCAAGTCTAAGCTCTATATATAGAAAATCAATTTTTTATGAATAACCAAACTACCTCACTTATTGAACAGCGTTTCTGTTAGTGCCCAAATAGCATAGGAATCCGTACTAAAATATACCACGACTTTGTATATTACTTCTCTTATCATTTTTGATGCCGAATGAAAATTATTTTTTTTTTACAGCGATTTTCGTCAATTGCGAAACAGAAAATAACGGAATTAGGACTGAACGAGCTACAAGCTTGGTGGGTATACTTAGGAACGTCGACAAATTGTCTAAAACTAAATTCAAAATTATATAAGGGCACGGTGGACGCTAGCATTTCTGTCCTAACCAAGCCAATACGCACTATTGAATTTGTAGTGCGTGCTATGTCTCAATTATGACCTATTAATATCTCAAATACTTCTACGTGAATAAAAAAGTGATTTAACACTGTATCTAACTTTCCAATCGAACCGACTACTTTATGGTCGAAGCTTCAGTTTCAGATATATTAAATAAATGATTGCACTGTGTGTGACAATGTGTGCGCATCGATGAATAAATAGGTCGTTTAGGACTTAGGTGGTATAAAGTTTTTTGAGGATATTTTAGTAATTTACTCGCAGTCACGCAGAAATAAAGGTGACTCATCTCTAAGCAAAGTTACGGGCGATCACTGGAGTGCTAGGAGACACTGGGACTATATATTAATGGTGCTCTGCTGCCGATCGGCGCCAACTTTTCTGCCGTTTCGGCAAATATATATTCCAGTATTATACCTTAATTAATATATCCCACAACGGAAAACATCCTAATGGAGGACTTTGAGATGACATAGACATAGTATTTGCCTCGTTAAAGTTAAACTTACTGAGAAACTCGCACGTTTCGTAATTTGACAGTGTCAAGACCAATCAGAGAATTCGTGTGAAAGTCAACGCTCTCAGAAACTTCATGGGAAACGCGAACCAACACGTTTGATATCAAGAATGATAGCAGCAAATTTCTCTTTAAATTGAATTGTCTGCTATTGAATCGCGTACTTTTGTCGTAATTGCACTAGTTTAATTAAGTTTTGTCTTTTTGACATTTTGGTCGATTTTTAAGGTTCACAGGTCCGTCAAATTAATTTTGAAATTTTACCGGTTTGCAAACTAAAAAAAGGTTGAGAACCACTGCCGCATATATTTAAAACATAGACTTATGCACCAATAATGCCAATCGGTGCGAGGGACAATACAGGCCGCGCAGTTCAGGTCAATACAATTAAGAAAACGGCTATTTAGAAAAGAATTTTTGCTGAAATTGTTGGAAAATTCCTTTGGACCTAACTTTCTTTGTTTGATAGGCACTCTTACGGGTTGATTAATTTTCTATATTTATTAAATTATTTTAAACGCATATGTTTTGTTTCCGCCATTTCCCAGGTTAGATCGAGAATGAATTTTGCCAAATTAAAGGTGTAATTTCAATTTTTGGCGGGAGTTACCGGTACATGACCGGCCAGAATAGGAATAATTTAATTTTTACATAGGTCAGAATTCTCAGAATAGGTCATGGTAAAATTGAACAAAGAGGTCAATTTTTGTTAAAACACTAACATACAAAAACAGTTTGTCTTTCATATTCTCCCAAATTTATTGTATATTTGTTACAGGAATGCAAATCGTACGAGTTTCGTTGTCACGATGGGCTGAAATGCATCCCGGAGTCCCAACAATGTGATGAAATTATCGATTGTGCTGACCAAAGCGATGAATCGGATTCTTGCGTATTTTTTAATTGCAACGACGGAAGAAAAATTAGTTCCAGGCAAGTCTAATGGTTGAGGCTTTACTTAACTATGTTAGCATCACAAATTTTGCGCTCAAAACCCGTACACATCGCTTCGTGCATGGTGTAATAAATTGTATTGGCAATGCCAATCCGGGAATTTTCCGATTCTTTCATGGTCGCTCCTTGCATACCAGTGGCAGATTTTGCAGAGACATGTTCCGATCGATGCCTTGAACAAGCGTCGCATAAATCAGCAGCACTCTATTCACCACCGGACTTTCGATGGTGGGAGTTATGGTGAAATTTACCTACTTCGAATGGTATTACTGAGTCATATTTTCGCATTGGGACGTTTTGTATTTTGACGTCATCTTATTTCATATTCAAACATTTTAACTCTTAAAAGAATATCGCCACTTTGCTCATATAACCTTATGAAGGTTTCGAATTGTACAATATTTTTAAATCCCGATTCATTTGAATAATTTCCGGTGTAGTTTGGTAATAATCAAATCGGCTGTGCCCGAAACGCCAAACACGTATCAAACGCTACAAAATATGCTTACAAAGTTCTAAAAAGCTCATCATTGAATTCAAAACTATAACACACGGAATTCTTACATCGCCTGGACACATAGAAAGGATAGGGTGCTCCTGAAGTATGTGCAACAAGATATCGCATAACCTGAACGCTAACCTGGTACACAACCTGAGTTCAGGTTGTGCGCCATCTTGGTGCGCATACTTTAAGAGGTCCAAGGATAGTTTCTTTTTTAAAATACACTGGGCTTACCATTTCGCTAAAAATTGAAGTTTTTGTTTTAGATTTGTCTGTGACAGTTTCTTCGACTGTGCAGACGGATCAGATGAAAGCGAAGAGGAGGCGAATTGTACGATGTTTCAATGTTCAAATGGTGTGAAGGTATTAATTTATATTGTTTTATCCGGAAGTTTTTATTTGTAATTCTTTTAACAAGTCTATATATTACTTAGTATTGTTACCCCAAATAATGCTTTCGAAAGAAACAACGGTGTGCTAGATTGGAAATTCACAATCTTTCTGTATTTTTTGTGTTGACACTCTATGCAAGCTAATAATTTGTCCTTTCGACTTAAATCCAGTTCACTTATCAACAATCAACTCACATGAAATATATGCTTTCTCACACTGAACAAGGCTTTCCATACGAAGGTACCGACATGTAAGCAGCGACATTTCTTTCGATTCGGCAATGCCTACCCAATATATTACAACTTAGTCTAACTCTCTGTATCAGTGGTTCCCACAGTTGATTGACCGGGGGCCAAATTAGGGGTGGAAGAATATTCGCGGGCCAGGAGAGGGGAGCGTCTGCAAGGAGCCGGTATCTGTACGTATATTAGAGATACCGGTATAATTGAATTGCTACGAATATACACATGCTTAAACTGTGATATGGGCGTATCATTTTGCGGTATCCAGAAAAAACATAAGGTGTCAAACTATTTCCCTTAAGTTCGGCGGGCCATATTAAATTGTTACGAGGGCCGTAATTCACTTGCTGGCCGTGGTTTGGAAACCACTGCTCCATACACTAATTAAATTTGAACAGGATTTAAGAATGAATTGATTGCTGATATTCAATGAAACAACATGCATGCAAATGATCTGAATTTGGGATACTGATTATATTTGGATAAATTGGTTCTAAAACCCAAAACATTTTGCAAATGCAACTGGTCGCAACTAGCTCTATCATTTATACACGGATCTTGAAAACCTTCCATTAAATATACGATGAGTTATCTTTCGCTATAAAACGTTACACACAAACTTTCCAACTTTCTGTGAATACTGGAGTCATATGCCTACGTTTTATATATATCCTAATCAAAAACATTCGATCAAACCAACATTCTATAAAGACTTCGAATATTGGATAGAATATTAATAGCCATTATAACCGAAACATACCATGAATCCACAAATTACTGTAGATATTGGCTCATGTTTTATACCTTTTCCAACGTCACGGAAAACCAATAAATATAAGTCACTTTATCAGTTAGGGACTAATCTTTCTATGTACAAACTTTTTTTCTTGAATAAATCTATCATCTACCACTATTTTGCAGATTTCCCAGAAGCTTGTCTGCGATGGGTTGGACGACTGTTATGACAAATACCACTCAGACGAATGCAACTGCACAAATTCTTTTACGTGTGGAAACGGCATGTGAGTTTTGTAGCGATGCCATGTACGAATATTGATACTGGACCTAACATAAAAAAAACTCAAAAACTTGTCCCTCAAAAAAAGTTTTCAGACATTGAACTGGGAGAAGTATTTATGCCTCTCTATAACTTCAGTTATTTGAAATTTTGTGGTTGTTTTTCCGATCGTATTAACCTTGACCTGCCATGGAAAGACTCGGTTCAATCGGTATTTTCTGCGCTACAAATATTTATATTCTCAGATTTCTTGGCACTTCAAAGTGTCTTGAATTACTAAAACTTTTAGAAATGGTCATACAGAAAAAAAGAAGTTGTGTTAAACTAATTTTAATTTATGTTCGTAGAAGTAACCAACAAATTTGTGAGTTTCGTTTATGGTTTGTAACCTGTATTAGCAACCCTAGCTTTCCTAGAGGGAATTATAGTTGGAAATATACAAATAAGTAACCAGTTTATAATTTCAATGCTTACATTTGGTATTCTTCAATTTCATCTCAAAGAAAAGCACATCAACAATATCTCACATGCATATAACTTTTTAGGTGCATCGATTCGTTCAAAATTTGCGATGAAAACGACGATTGCGGGGATGGCACAGACGAGCTCTCCTGCGATGGTTTCAGGTGAATAATACAATCTTGGTATTTCATGTAAACAGGGCGTAAACAAATTTCTGGTGGATTTTCACGTATTAGCCCAAAACAAGGCTATGTACAAGCGGCCACAACTACATCAAGATCAACTATTTTGGAAAAAATCGGAATCTTACTGTTTCGGCGTTGTGCACGTAATTTATCTGCCCAGGGTGCAAAAACGCTTCTCTACCCTTAGCAACATAGTATGACCTATGACCGGCTCCTTGCGATTCGCGTTATGAGCAGAAGTTCCGATCGTTTAATGAAAAACTCTCTCTTTTCTCACAGCCCAAGTGGAGAATAGTTACCTTGGCTGAACGTTTTTTTTTTTAATGTATATGAGCGAATTTAATTACGTCTTTGTGGCATAGACATAGGGAACAAGAAGCGCAAGAAAACAGTTTTATTTGGGGCCTTGTGACACTTTCACTTCTAACAAGGCTCTATAGCAAGCGGCCACTGATACGTAAGGATCAACCAGTAATGAGACAATCTTCGGCATTGTCTGTCTAATTTATTGCATCCTGGGTAAGGTCATAGAAATCACACCGGAAACTTTTATATTGCGGTGTAAATATAGTTAAATGCAACGCACTAAACTTTATCATAGCCAAGTGATGCTTATCTAGTCTATGGGCCGACATCTTGTACTTGTAGACATACGAATCATAGATTGAGAAAAAATAGGTCTTGAAAGAATTTAGTGTAAAACGTCTTATAAATAATTTTTCCCTTTTGGTGTTCTGCACAAGAATTGATGAAAAATTGCTATATTCTATTATTTTTTCAAATTTGATGAACGTGAAACGTGAAGTCTACAGTGAAATCTAAATATCATTACAAATAAATGTCACCACATTGTCTTGCTAATAAGAATTGCTTAACGTTTTATATCTATATGAGTAATTAGGTTGCTAGTGGGAGTAATAAACCTAGGGATAAAACTGTGCATAAGCTGGAATTGAATTTATTTAATTCATTTGTTTAGGTGTGACAATGGTAACAGAGTCGAAACCTCCAAGAAATGCGATGGTCGAGACGACTGTGGAGATTCCTCGGACGAATGCGTTTGCCATGATAGTTTCACTTGTAATAATGGAAGGTATTGAAGTAGCATGATATAGAGCAGTGGTTTCCAAACTGAGGGTAATTCCCCTCAAAGAACTAATTTGTCTTACTTTAGGGGGAATTCCAGACGTTCACTGTTTTAACATTTTCTGTTGTAATTCCCGACCCTGACTAGACTGCGTAAAAGCTGGGCATGCAATGCTCGCATTTAGTAGATAAGCCTAGTCAAGCGGTTCGTAGGGACATGATACCAATACTTCGCCGTATAGATTGTAGACTAAAATGTGAGCTAGCGCAGGTCTAGCATCTTAAAGTGTTGGGGTTATCGCCATTTTTGGTTGAAGAAAAAGTGATAACGGTATGACTACTGTATTTTTATGAAAAGGGGAATTGAGTTAATGATAATCCAATTTATGGGTAACGATATGAAAAAGTTTGGGAACCACTGATATATGGTGTACATTACATTACAAAAATATGTATTAATTTATGCGTTAGTTGTGACGACATTTTACTAAACTTCAAAGAGTAAGGCCACAATCTGAGCAATAACGAAATATAAGATAGTTTATTTTCAAGTTTTTCGCAAACTTTCGTCTACTTGAAATATGCACTTCCATGGTCTGATCCCCAAACAATGTCAAAAATTTAAATGGCTAACACGTTTTGGACGCTTTTCAGAGTAGTGAGCGTAACTAAACAGCATTTTCCAAAAACCCCTAATGAATCCAGAAAAACTTTTTGCACATGCATTTATGGAATTCGAATCCGAGTCAGTAATCAATGATTTATTTTTCCACCATACTAAATTCCACCCTAATAAATAAACAATACAAAAACAAGAATATCGATCCGAGACCGAAGACTTATCGATCGAAAGTTAGGGGATCCCCCAAAACAGCGCTCTTACTCCATAGTGGCACCTTGTGTCCTATCACTAATTAATTAATAACTCGCTAATTATACGACATAATTCATCCAAAATCAATAGGCTTCTGGTTCAACATATAATAAATGCACATGCAAAATCTGGAACAGATTCAATCTCGCTTTCGTGAGATATCGCATGCATCTAACAGACAGACAGACAAACACACAGACAGACAAATACCTATCAACATACTTACCTATTAAAATCGATAAGTAACAAGTTCAGGGTGAAGGGAGGCGAGACACTATTACTGGTTATCGAGCAGCGACATCCGTATTCTGTTGATGCTACAAAAGAAGTTGTCTCACAAATTCAATACACGACAATACAATTTTATTCGATCTCTTGTCTACAACACCGAACACGAATAAAAAACACATGCAAGGGCGAAAGATTGGAAATGGGCAAAATCTAGAGAAATGTTCATAGCAAACGCTGTAATCAGCGTTTGTGTCTATTCACCCACACAAGAGAAAAACAGGTCGCGACAATCATACTGAAAAGAATAAATTAATAAACAGTATACATCAGGGGTCGGCAACCTTTTGAACTCGGCGTGCCAGTTTATGAATAATGAGCACCCTCGCGTGCCAAACATTTTATGTGTATGAAAACTAGCTTACGAGAGATTTTGGCATACTGCATTTCTACATCCGACCTGTCTTTGGACGACTTAAGTAATAGGTATTAATTAAGGCCACTCGCGATTAGTTTTGTAGCCAGAAACAATGAAATCGCGATAAGTACTGAAGAAGATAAAATTTATTTTGGTACTCCCGTAGTTTGTGCACTATGATGGCGGACACCGGGACGTAGTATGTGTACCAGGTTAGGGTTAGGCCATAATTTCAGGTACAAATACTACAGGAGTCATTTGGCTAGTCCCCAAACTCGTAATAGAACTGAAATAAGGAAAATTGGAATAAAATAATGCCCTAACCCAAACCTGGTACCCATTCTACGTTCCGGTGTCCGCCATCTTGATGCACATACTACGAAACATCTTTATTTCATCGTTTTTGTTAGGGTTACATGTAGCTCACGGTGGAATGATGAAAATCAGTCGGGCGTTTCGAAAAGGGGGTGTTTCAAAACCGAAAATTTCCATTCCCTCATAAAACATTCGCCGTGATTACGCGCTCGTTAAAAAGGCCGAGTTTTTCAGCGTATACCAACTTTTCTCTCCAGTAAAATATTCATTTCTTGACAGCTAGGAGAATCTAAAACTTTCTTCTATATTGATATAATTTTGTGTCCAACGTAACTCGCGGTTACGTCTTCTTGCGTCAAAATATAAACATAATTAGTCTGAAATACCACTCAATCTTTTGATGTAAAAATATGAGATAAACATGCTTAATGGCTGATTGTATTTAGTTTCGATTGATTGTATAATAACTCTCAGCAAATTTCAATTCTGGGCAAAAATAAAGTAATTATTATCGCTGTCGTGAAATAATTGTTGTGATTCGGGGAGAATAGACACCAACTAAAAGTGTTTACGGCCTAAATAACACGTCACGCTGATAAAAACAATCAGGAATTTTAGCAAAATGCAATCGCACGCGGTATTTGCGATTTTTTCCAAAAATTTGAAAGGAGGGGGGGATGATGACACGCTTATCTACACCGATTTTGGGTACAGATTTCGGCCTCTCGTCGATTGCAGTTAAATAATGCATGTTTTTTCAATGAATTTGTCGATTTGTTATTTTTGTTCAATTGTAGAATGTTTGTCGCACTACGAAATTAAATATTTGAATATGGCTCAAATCGCTTGGCGTGCCACAATTGGCACGCGTGCCAGGGGTTGGCGACCCCTGGTATACATGAACCCGAGAAAATAAAATTCACGGGCGAAGTTTATTTGTAAAGTTGTAAATAATTGCGTGTCCCATTCCTCCTACTCAGTCTCACACTTGTCCCAATTGTATTATATTTAATCTAACCCAGAATACAACATAGAATCTATTTCATATGATTAATTTGAAAATTTGCCGCACAATATATATCTACCCCAACTTATAACAGTAAGCAAGTGTAGCAAATTGGGACGAGTTTTCTGAAAAGAAAACAAGTGGGACACGACATTTTTGAGGCACTGAGCAAAGACGAGCGTGTTCATATAATTTAGCAACCAAAAATAACAACATTTGGCTAACATGCATATTATCACATCACAGGTGCGTTTTGAACAACCAATTGTGTAATGGCAAGAATGATTGTGAAGACACAAGTGACGAATGTGGATGTGAACATACATTTCTATGTAACAATGGCATGTGTATAAATCGTGATCTAACAGGTAATTATTATCTTATATACAGAAGTCTGCTCAAAGTAGCGTCACCTCAGTTGAAAGAATATTGATAGAAAACTCGCAAGCAACACTCGTGCACTAGAAGATTTAAAAATATACCAGTACTTATGACGGAGATGTGTCAAATCATATATATATCATTTAGTATTCAATATTTGACTGAACCTGCGACACTTTAATTCTAACCCGACAATAGTGTGCAAAAAGCTAAAATTTTGCTGAAATGATTTTAATTCAGTAAGAAATTTAGCTATACCACTTCGTCACCAAACAGTATACCTCACTACTTATTTTGGGTTTTATTTATTCTATTTATACTAGTTTGGGATAAGCTAGATTATGTTATTTCGGTTAAAAATCCATGCATCAGCTCTGTAGAATTGATGTTATCCGCTTGCGATAAAATTATATATTATCTTCCAACCCAACGTTCAAAAAAAGTTTATATCACCACTTGGCGGGCTTATTGGGTAGCTGTCTTCACGAACTGCCTTCTCGCCTTACCTACCGCTCTACCGTGTAGACGGCAGTACAATATAAACATGCGTAAACGAGTACAAATAAGGGTATAGTCGTGTAATAATGAACACGCCTAGTTACATTGTAACAGAGATATATTGATAATAATGACTAACCTGAACTGGTCTGCGTCAGTACGTTCCCAAATCCTCCGGAAACAGGAATCCTTCGAACGTCACTCATGTAATCCATGCGTGTATTCAATCCATCCTAACTGGCAAGTGCCGGCACTGCTATTTTAGGCCTTCTTGTTTCCCGTGTTACGTAAAAGGTATAATTCCACAAAACTAGATCAGATACAACATAGACTGCTATCTGTGGAAAACGAGTGTTCACTGTATTTCATCTTCCGGCACTCATCGGGATAGTGTCATCCTAACGGACAAGTGCTGATGCTTCGTATAGTTCCCATTTTCTTGTTTCCTGTTTTACGCTGAGGTCTAATCTCACTAAACTAGATCCAACCTAAGACCTATCGCTTACTGATCATGAAAAACCAGATCATGAACGCAAATTCACAGTCACGGCTGTGAAGCCACGAAACACCATGCGCGCCTCCTGGTCCGGCGCGTGTATGACGACATAATTCGGAGCAGTGATTAATTGACACGTAGCATAACCCTGGTTCAGAGGTCGAAATGTTTAAAAAAAATTAAACAACACGTTATCAGGAGCGATTTTGCCCCAAATAAGTTCATAGAATTTCTAAATGTGGTATTATCTTGTTATAGAAGAATGAATGTTTTCTTAATTCTGTTTTTCAAATGTTGGATTATGATAATTAGAGGGTGGGGCATTTACTATATATATTCTCCGTCTGTTTGTTGCTTCCCAATTTTAAGCCTAAAAGATATATTTTTAAATTAAAATTATTATTCAAACTAATTACTATTCCCAAAAAAATCAATATTTCAATACTTATATATATCGACTATATTTTCATTTTGAATGCCCTTGAATGTCTGAATTATTGGACACAAAATGTACATATGGATCGGTTTGTTATTATGTTGTTGTTGTTGTTTATATTGTTTCTCATTAACTACTAGTCTATTTGCTTTGAAATTTCCAGTGGTTAAAGACTGTATTCATGGCTAGAAGGCTATCACATTCAAAAATTTCTGTGAACAATATGGGATTAGTTTTTTGTGTGTGATGACTTCATCAAAAATCACGAACCTTGTGGAGGTTCCGCGTTCGCGTTTTGTGGTCAGACGAAATCGTGAAGACTGCGGTACCTGTAGGTAGTCTATTGTGACAGATTGCACACCCATACTTTTTCGTTTTAGTATTCGTGTCCATATATTCGTGCATCGCTCTCTTGTTTTTGATAAGATCACCACTATTCATAATTCAACATCCAAAATCTATTATGTTTTGAAGGAAACGGAATCGACGATTGCAAAGACAATAGTGACGAAACAATCGTTTCACCGACAACCAACTACATGACGACACGGGCAGAAGTTACGGAAGGTAGTACTAATGACGTCACACCTAACGTCAACATTGTATTTCAAAATACTACCCAACCAGCCATTGTAATGCCCACGGAAGAAACAAGGAAAAAAGCTGAGCAAACGACAATAAAAGCATTGCCTGAAGTAACTACTGACTTTGGGGCAATTTTTGATGTATCGACCGATATCCCTGAGAGCGATATCACAACATCAAAGTATTCGAATTTTTCTTGCGTTGGCGGGAAAATAATTATGACGTCATTATTATGTAACGGAATAGATGATTGTATGGATGGATATAGAAGCGATGAGTGTGATTGTGACGACACATTTAAATGCAAAGAATATCAAGGTATAGTGAATTTTTAAATTAATTGAAAATGTAACGATCTGAGACGCTTTGGCACATCGAAACATACTTGCCTGTCGAGAAAGGAAAAACTAAAATGAACCCGGTGACGCGTATTTGTCATAAGTCCGAGTAAAGTTCCACATGTCTCGCAATCCCTGACCATGAATAAGCAAACTACGGTTCGTGACTCTGATGTTCATAAGCTGGTTCAGCTCCTAAGCCGGGAAGAACAAAATGTTGACTCCGGGGAATACATGTATATGACTTCTGCTCCGACTCCGCAAACTAGCGACCCTCTTGGTACCACTGCTATCAATAAATGCCACTAAAAATATGCCTTTTAATATAAAATTTTCTCCTATCTCTCTCAGGTCATACTAGATGTATTGTGTCCGACCTACTCTGTGACGGAGGAGACGATTGTAATGATGGGTTCCGCTCTGACGAGTGCGGTTGCGCGGGAACTTTCATCTGTGACGTCACAAAGAAATGCGTAGATAATACTTCAATCTGTGATGGATACGATGACTGTGGCGATAATTCTGATGAGGTAATCAGATGATGTCATTATTTAATGACGCCATATTTAATTTATGAATTCATAAATTTTTTTTTTTCTCAATCCAATAATATTTCACGACGGTACAGTTAATGCACTTTAATGTCCATGACCCAACTGACTCCACAAAAAACTACAGTGATTGTTCTACCCCAGGTCATATGCGGAATGTGCAACAACGCGAGGCGAAAGACAGGCACTTTGTCGCCTGGTTTCCTGGCGAATATTGTAAATTTCTATTGTTGGAATTGCTATTGTTAAAAGAATTTCAAAGTTTTAGATGATTATTTCTTTTGTAATTTTCCTAAGGTTGAACGGGAGACAACATTTTACCCCTAATATTGCTAATCACATCTTCGATACAACTTTTTAACATTATGCCGCAATTCGACTGACGTTACAATGACCATATTATTGTTAAAAAAGATGCTCATTTCACCTTTCGTTCCGAACAATGACATGTACCACTGATATCTCACGTTTAGTAAGGGGCTTCCTTATATTTGGCATTGTTAGTCATTAAACTTCCGTGTCCATTTATTTAAGAATTCCTCACTTGTTTAAATACGTTAAACTCATTTCAAAATACACTTTTATCTTTCAAGGCCCCCGGTGCTCCCGAATGTTCCGAAGATTTCAAATGTCGAAACGGACGCATGGTGGCGCAAGAGTTTCTCTGTGATGGTAAAGACGATTGCAATGATGGATTTCGAAGCGACGAATGCTACTGTGCGGATAGGTTTGTGCTAAATCTATTTCAGTAATTAACTCAACGCAACGTTTCCTAACCAGGAGAGATTCCCCCGCGCTTCGGCGGAGCAATTGTGCTCTGCAGCATCACTAATATTCGTTAGTTTTTTATTTTTACTGTAATACTTATTCATGAACACATCATAAGCTACTTGAGCTGTACAAAAACGGGAGTGCGTCTTGCGCATAACACTGCATCGATGCCCTAAAGATTGGAAGTTCAAAAATATGGGTAGGAAGGTATTTAACGAATGAGTTTGGGAACCCACTGTCCTTCCACTGTAGATCTGTCGATACTCCCGAAGTATGTGAACCAAGATGGCGGACACCAAAACGTAGTATATGTACCAGGTTAGGATGCGGCCATAATTGTAAGTACAAATACTACGGGAGTCACTTGGCTAATCCCCGAACTCGTAATAGAAGTAAAATAAGGATGAATTGGCCTGACCTGGTACACATAATACGTTCCGGTGTCCGCCATCTTGGTTCACATACTTCGAAAGTACTGATCTGTCGTTTAAAGTGTTTTTGTTTGTATTATTCGTTTGTTATACAAATCGCATCTCTCCACAACTTATGTACCAACTACCAATCGATCTCAAATTTTCAGTTCTTAGAGATGAATGAGGCAATAAATAGGCTCTTACTATTATTATTTCCACCGAATCCTACGAGACGCGATATTTCAGATGGTGACCGTACATTTGAACCCACGTACATTTGAACCCATGTGTATATCCACGGGTTCAATCTATATGCGGGTGCTAAAACCCATGGGTTAGGGTTAGTGTGGGTTCAACTATCCAAAATACAAAAAAAATTCCATAGGTGCAATAGCATACAGGTGCAATTGCCATGGGTTCAAATGTACGTGGGTTCAAATGTAATGGAACCATTTCAGATAAATAATTTCTGCAAAATGTTGGTTTGAGGATAACATTTTTACTGAAATGACAATTTTATAATTCTTTGTTCCAGCTTCGAGTGTGAGAATGAAAAATGCATCATGAAAGATCAAGTTTGCGACGATGTTGATGACTGTGGAGATTGCAGCGATGAAATAGACTGCGCTTCTTCAAGTATAAAGTATGTACAGATCATAGGATTTTTTCTCATTTATCCCAGAGTGAGAAAATACAATATACCTAACTGTCAAACCACGCTTTTCTTCCGGTCACATGTCGATGTGCCAACTCTCAAACCTTCGAGCTTTTCAATCTTTCTATATTTTGATAATCTAAAATTTCAAATCGCTATCTAATACACTGTAAGCGGAATGGCCCCATATACGAGATAAAGATCGTAGATAAATCCCACCCAAAACCTGATCTGAGATGCAATTTATTGCCTATTGCCTTGACATTTTTATTTCTTTACAGTGAATTTGAGACCCACGACATGTACTTCTGCCTGAACAGTACATGCATTCGGGATCAAAAAGTATGCGATGACGTCATCGATTGTATTCATGGCGACGACGAAAGAGACTGTGATTATTATGAAGCATACGGTGGCACTACTATCAGCGATGGAGGAATGGATGAAAGTGAAGTCACCACTAATGATGACGCCATAAAATTACCAAACAAACAAACGATGTCACCCAAATTTGTTATAAATTCAGTAACTAAAGAAACAATCCTTCCAACTGAAGGTAACGCGGAACATGAAAAAGGTCAAGCTGGAGAAGATGACGCATTTAGCGTGACGTCATGGTCATTTATGACGTTAATTGCCATTTCACTGATGACGCATACGCTTGTGCTCTTATTCTGATTTTATTATCTAAAGGTTTTTATATACCCATACTATATCACTTTTCTATAAAAAGCCGTAATGACTAGTTATCACAGCTACAACTCGAATTAAAATCGGCTTTTCTGTCAATATATATGGAATAATGTTTCTTTTATCGAATTGTGAATGTTGAGCAACATATAAACCTTTCTTCTTTAAAAAAAAACTTCAAAACTATATTCTCTTTGAATTTAATTTTCAAGAAATATCGAAATATAAATATATAGTTTGCGGAGCGGACTTGTCGGAAAAATGTTTCATTTGTCCCAACGCCGAGTCATTCTGAAAATCGTCAGCGTGTTTTTTGGTGGTTTTAGAGTTAGACAGTTTTTAAACGTCCAACGATTTTGCAGGTGTTAACGTGTTTTTGGTGGTTTGATACGTTTTTTGAACTTTCTCTCCCTACTAGGTAAAATTCTAGTTGCGATGTGACGTAATTCCAAGTAGACTAAAATTTGAATCAGAATTCAAACCCGACAACCTAAACCCTAGCTTTTAGAAAGTCCGTGTCAGTGATTACTCCACCTATAGAAGGATGACCTAAAACTAAAATCCCTTGAAACTAAAAATCCCCCCTTCATCTAATTTTGAGGTGTGACATCACACTTTAAACTCCTAATTTGAATATAATTGTATTTAGCGTCCAGAAAGTGGCGCATACGTAAGCGCATACATAACACATTTCTATAACTAACCTATAGTTTCACCCCTAATAGCAAAACATCTATCACCTCCTAAATTTTGAAATATCCCCCTAAAATGAAAAGCTGTGAAGTATTATGGTCCGGGTAACTTTCCAAACTACGAAAAGTACAAATTTAAAGTACAATAGCTAATTCGAGTTTGATTTTGAGCACTGTAAATACAGATATGAGTCAATATAATACAAGTTAGAGACCCAAAATCGTCCGCATTCCGAGTGCATCTCCAAATTTCAAGAATACAAAAATTTCAAGTCCTACTCCCAACTTGAGATAAAATATGAGGAATTTGGAAGTACTGCTCTTACTCCGGCTAAACCTTTGCCCGGATAGCGGTGCCCTAATTGCTAAATAATATAATTTATAGCCTTAGTGCTTGTTATCGCATTCCAATTTCATCCAATCAAAATCTTGCACATTTGCTTTTATTTTATTGAAAAGTACATGAACAAAATCGTATATACGTGATTTATTACTGAGTGGTAAATGTAATGATTGGGCAGGGAAGGTGATGCGGATATTGAAAATGAGTCAGTGTTTACGATTGTCGGGAACAATTCGGATCAAAGCAATTGGAAAAACAGCTATGATGTACTTGATTCCCCAAAACTGAATTCTTGGAATAAAAATTATTTATTGTCTGATGAAGGCGCGGTGTCATTATTTGCATAGCCTCGATCAATTATACAACTGACAATTACAGTGAAATGCGTGTGAGATTCACGTTTTTTTTTCATATAATGTTTTAAACGTCCTCTCTATCAGTACCCGGTCAGAGTTTTGTAAGTTTACATTTTTTCAACGTATGCTCCTTCGTTGACATGTCCTCCCTTTTCGGACATAGTCTGACTTTTTTCTCCTTTCGAAGACTTCTTTCTCAAGAGGTAGACCAGCATGAATGCTTCGCCTGAAATGTAATTCACACAGATTGTTTCAGTATAAATTAAGTTTGCTTGGTTTGATAAGGCTTGACACGCACTTTCATAAGCAGGCTCTTCGGCCTATATTGAAATTTAAGCATTCTTACAAAATACCAACTTATATCTGTGTCTGCTTTACAAGATGTTGTCTGAAATGAACGACGTGAACGGGCAATTAAGATGGCTATTAGACTGTCTTACAATGAGACAGACAAACGCGTTTGCAGACGCATACCGCTACATGCAGCTTGAGAAGGCGGGGAATAAACAGGTCATCGATATTTGTGACGTTTGGAAGAGTTTATTGCAAATAGAAAGCAATTGGCAAGTTTTTAATCCGTTTTTCTTGTTTTATTTTTACCTCAACTTATACAAATAAATTAAATGATACAGCTATTTTAAACAAAACAAGCGTTTTAAAAGAATCCCTACATACAGACAACCGGTTCGATTGTTTTGCAAGTGCAAGATCCACATACCTGCTAAGACTACCAGCAATATTGCAGCAAGTACGATGACCCACACCGGCACAGAGGTTGCGTTTACTTCGGGCGCTTTAGTAGTTGTCGGTATTGTCGGTCCGCTGTTTTTATATGTAAAGATATACGGGTGTTCCTGGAATATAACAAAAAAATAACAAAAGTTTATGTACGGAGAAAAAGGTTTATTCCGTGCAAAGCTCGCGTTTTTCAATTAATTTAAATGCATAGCGAAGTTGTATATATGAAGAATTTCGAAATATACCAAGGGAGTAATATCATATAAAGAAAGATTGGAAGTCGGATACTTCGTGAATTAAAATGTGAGAAGCGCCAAAAATTCCCGCAAAACATTGCCATTAGTCAGTGGCTGCTAAGACAGCGTTTCTAATAGTAGTTACATCATTTTTTTTTAATTGTACTCGTCTAATGGAGTGCGCGCAATTGAGGTTTACGAAAGTATTCAAGTTTTTTTAATAAAGAATCCCGTATTACTGTATTCCCTCTAACTCAAGAACCGTTGAATAATAAAGCACAAATGAAAACATTAGCAACATTTACCTTTGTAGGAACTTTCAAATCAGTGATGCTCCAAACTGTAGTTTTCTGACCTACGGGTTCAAGCTGAAATAAACATAAATGTTAGACTTTTTGAGGAGAGCGCTTTTGCAATAAAATCTGGATCCTGAATTTTCCCCGACTTTTATTTTTACATTCTCTTCCAAATCATATATGATGATTCATATCTATCTTGTTGGTTAATTTTTGAATAAGTTTCTCTTTGTGCTTATTGCTTTCATTCATTTCAATTTTTATTAACTCGTTTTTAATCTTGGTGTCGCAGACTTATGATGACCATCTCTGGTTCTTCGCGACTTTCAGTCAATTGCAATGAAATCCGTTACTGTAACGCATAATTACTTTCCCATTTCGAATTTGTGTTGTGATTTCTTGCACGACGAAATAAACTTATTGTCTATTGTCTATCCGATTCTCGATTCATTCGATACTCGACTATGGAATCAGGGAATCCGGATGGACAATTATTGACTCCGGCCCCGAATAAGTACTCGGGGTATAAAAGAAATTGCACTTGAACTTAGAGTCAAAATCAAGGTGGAACCCGATTCCAAATAAGACTCCGGATCCTACTACTACATATTTCAATTACGATTAAAAATCAAATTTGACTTTGTCGGCTCGAATTTGTTTTCGAATTTGGATAAAAGGTGAAACGGAATTTAACTCCAACACCAGCTTCCGACTTCGGGTAACAGCCAAATTTGACTCGGTTACTAATTTCTTGATCGGAAGAATTTTACTTCAAATTTGGATTCCAAAACTGTCAAATGGAAACCTTGGTATTATTACCAAGACTCTTAACCTCTTACTTACCATATTATTCCATAGGTTGATGGCACTCATAGCATGTCCGATGTCGCTGAAATGAAAGCAGTCTGGCGCGAAGTACGTCGCGTCAACTTCACCGTACTGTAAAAATGAAACACTTATTTAAAGCAAAAGAGCAATGCACGAATGGCTTGCATTAGTACCAGTAAAGTAAGGCCTGAAAATAAGGGCTATAGATTTAAAAACGGCTCCGACTGTCGAATCCGGATCAAAAAAATTTGACTCCGATTATCCCGAAATTCGACATCAGTGAAAATTTGCCAAACTGCGGATCCATAGCTCTGCTGAAGGCATCGAATTTGTTGAAAATGTCGGTTTCCGAAGTCATTAAACAATACGGATCAAAACTCTTTCTTTTTTATTAAAATGAAATAGGCAAAACATAAAACTAAGAGAAAATTAAAAAACCTTCCTGACATTTCTAATTACAGGGAAATTTAAATTAGATTGGCGGAGAAAAGCTGATTTAGAAAATAGCATAAGGTTTTTATCGTAATTATATGAACCCACCTCCGTATAAGGTAGAACGGCGTCTCTCAGGAAAGGCTGAACAATAACAGTGAAGTCATCTCTCGTGTCGTAGATACCAGAATCGATCAGTGCTTGAAGTTGCATCTGAAATGGTAAATAACTAGTGTTTACTACTCAATAAATATACAACAGAGAAATGCTCAAATGCCAATATGTTCACGAGAGCCTTCAACATTTCTCAATATCAGTAATACATATATATACTCACTTGATATTGTCTGTTAATACCCCTCAAATAATCCTTTTGTACGGTATCGTTCATGGTATCGACGACATAACCACAGAAACTACTTTGCAACGCCCGGCATTGAGGTGTGCTCCCATAGCCATATCCAACGTACGGTAGCAGGTAGATGTCTAATATGTCGACGAGGTTCACAAACATGCGAGGTACCTGTTAAAAGAGATTAGTGAATAAAAATTGCGAAATGGTGATATTTCTAGTATTTTACACCACCTGTAAAACATAAAATAGGAGAGTTTGGTTCGACTAAAGCAACAAAACTGTCTATTTTAGAGAATACATGCTAATTAAATGTAAAGGTTGCCTTTTGTATCACCTGAAACAAAACGGCAAAAATATTTGATCTGCGAAATACTGGGTTTTTTAATTGAATCGAAGTGCAATTTTGAAGTTTGCATGCGGTTTTCCGTAAAACTCCCTTCAAATTTCAGTTACTTTTCCGTACCCCCGCGATTAAAAAAAATTAGACGCAGATTCCCTTATAAGCAAAGAAAAACAAAAGTTTAACTAGGACTCTGCTAGTCGAGTGGCTTACAACCTTTTCGGTGGGGCGTCACCCTAATGAAACTTTCCAGAGGATCTAGGAGCCCCTGTGCAATAGTTTCTATATTTGATTTTATGATTGTTTCAGTTATCTCCGAATATGCCAATTAAAAATGTGAAATAAATATATTAGACATATGTAGGGCCATATAACCAACCTGAGACATCTAGCCGTGCCAGACGAAAAATTTAGCGGGAAAGCAAGGATAATAAAATGCCACTATCGTTACGCCTTACAGTAACAAATGCACCGGATAAAACGGCGAAAGATTTAACGCAGCGAAAAGAACAACTATCATATTGCCTTTTTGTCCACGTGAAAAAATAAACTGTCGGATTAGGATTTTATTTAGGGCGACACTAAATGCTTTGGCCGGTCGAGTTGTGGCCCGCAGGCCGCCTGTTGCATACGCATGCATTAAACTATTTAATTATATTTAAACAATATCCATTTAATTAGAAAAACTCTCGGATTTGAGAGACTCTAGTTCTTACCTCTGAATGCAGCAGGTCCAACGCTTTCTTGATCTCCGCAACGTAAACTTCCGGGGTCGTCCCTTCCGGGTCACGTCCAATTGCACAGAGGTCATTCCCACCGATGAATAAAGTGATCATTTTCCAGTCATCGTGGTAATTTGATCTCTGTTGGAACAACAAACTGTGTGAGTTCGCGCTAAAAACACTACCATATATGTATAAGGCTTCAGTATATGCAATTGGAAATTAAATAACGCTTTAGGCGCACAATATGAGTTAGTGCTTGAGTAAATCTGTTGGATATTGAGTAAGTTAAGGCATTTATGTTTAAATATACTTTTTGTTGGTTTTTGTTTGGCGGGAGCTTTGTACGTATGATCCAAGATTTATGCAGAGTCAAGTAATATGATGAAAAAAACTCACGTTATCTGTCTTGAGTAGATCTATCAGAACTTCTGCTTGGCCCAACATGTCGCTGAAAAGAAATGACGTCATATTACAGCATGTGAGGTCATATCAAAACAGAATGTGACGTAATAAATTTGTTATGGTCCGAGAGAGATGCCGTAATCTCTGGTTTTAATTGCACTCGGCGCTGTTTTGTTTACATCTCATTATTGCGACTTTGTTTATATTGTAATCAATGATGATAGCCGTGCGGCAATGGGCCGCATTTGTTTCATTGCATTCGTTCCTATCTGTGTATAGGACGGTATCGATTGGAATCAGTGGGTGTATAGCATTGTGTGTTCTTATGTTTCGGTTACGGTGGTTAACTACGATAATAGACAAATATTGTCCCACACGCCACGGTTACCTGCACTCAGTTTTCATAGAATGTTGCGTCTAACGAATTTGAGGACCAGTTCAGTGTCTTGGTTAAGATTGTTGCTCTTGTTTGCTCGTTATATATATACCATAAAAGTATACTTACTCCGCTCTTGCTCCAGGAATAGCGACGTTGAATCCATACGGATACTTTCTTACCAGAGGTCCGTTGCCTACAGAATAGCCGTCGAGTCTTGGATTGAATTTTTTCAATATATCTGAATAAGTGAGCAATAATGAAATATACGGCCAAGAAATTACCGCCAAAGAATTGTACCGAATGCCATATGGAGGTGAGCCCTTAAATAATACCAACTCCAATCACCACTACAAGGATAACCCCAAGAATTTAGCAAACTGACCAATAGATTTAGTTCTTTATGTTCGCTTCAAACGAATGATCAAGCAACTTCATACCTAATATAAATCGACGATGCGATGGCCATGAATTGCTATGATATGAGGTTGGGCAGAAAATATGACCCACGCATATAACTCAATATCTGTCATTCGGACAAGGCTTGCGAAGCGACTTTTGCGTTTTTGTGAAAATCTTTGGAACAGAACACTGTTTAAGGGTTTGGGGTCTTACTTTGAGAACTTGTATATAACAAATATAGAGGGCGCGCATGAAGTCCATTTACAATTTCGATTTTGTTATGAAGTCAGTTCTCAATATATCTTAACCAGGTTTGTTGTTTTTGTTTCATTCAATACATCTGTGATGGCCAAAACAATATATGCCATCGATAAATTACCTTTGCAATTTTATCAAATTTTTATCGTTAGTGTCTCAGTGGATACCTTTACTTTAATTTTGAAAATTCTTACTTGGCAAAGTGATCGACTGCTCCAGTGAGTCGTCCCCTCCAATGCTGTAACATATCCCGACCCATTCAATCGCCAATCCTGCGACGGTGTCGGCCCCTGCACCGTTGGCTGCCTGGAAATGTGAAAATCGTGTAAGTATTGGAAAGTTTCTACTCTTTTAAGCGATTATTGGCACATCGTGGTACGCAATGGTTCTCAAACTTTGTGGGCCATCTTATCGGCTTTCCTCTTTCCGGGACAAATATGTAATTACTACTACAGGTTGCAAATTGCCTTGTTCGGGATGAAGAACATAAAACGGTATGAAAGAATAGGTATTTTTAGAAGTAAATATAAACCTGGCTCACCGTAATCGAATCGCCCATCGCTCCAACTATGTCGATGTCCTGTGGCCGAAGTGTGTGGACTGAGAAAAGTAAACGTAAGTTGGTCAGCTGCAGGTCAGTAGGTCAGTCTTGTTTATTCCAGGGAAATTAGAGCCGCCTGTTTTCCTACCCACCAGCGAAATCAAATACATATACATTATTACCAATGCTGGTCCTAGTGGATCACTGATATTTAAGAGCGTACCAGATATAGACCCTGTACAAATTGGTATAGTTCCTGATCCAAAATTTGAGGGAATTCATGCGACAAAGATTCGGTATATACCAGGGCCATATTCTGCAGAATGTGATATTGAATATATATAATTATTATCATTGCGGTCAAGCGGTCTAAGGCGATAGTTTCATGCACACCCACTGTTAACTTTAGGCAACGCCTAACATCACGTACCTGTTTTATCGACCGGAATTTCATCTTCAAAAGCAATGTCAAAAAACGGTAAACCAATTTTTCTAGTGTTCGGTGAATCCCGTGCTTCAATCTGTAATAAAAGCAAAGTAAAACCTGGTCGTTTTCATAATACCAAGACAGAACGCTTAACAACGCTTGATTAGGCCATTTATTTATTTTTAGATTTTTTTTCATCCCTTCGAACAAGGCCCAGTACAAGCGATTTCTGGTATTTAAAAATACACCTTTTTGGAAGAAAAAACAACGCCTGTTGTAATATGTGACAACTATCAGTCAGGATAAAAGGTCATCCTTAAGTTGACCAGAAATTTCTATGTTCGTCGAGCGTCGTGTGTGCAATACAATACACTGAATCGTGAATCAGTACTTGGTGCTATTCGAAATAGCCAGATATCATCCAAATATATGCTGTCGAAAACAAATACCTTGCCGTGTTATCGGCTTTCTTCTTTGCCGGGATAAATATATAAATTCTATCTCATTCTAAAAAGCCAGATATAAAATAAGTACACAACCTAGCAGAACAACACCATTTTAATTTATTGCACATTGTCATGAAAACAACTTATAACTTTTGGCGTTTGACTTGCTGGAGTTGAAGGTAAAACTATTTAGTTGTAATTCTTGCCCTTCACCTCACCCAAAGTGTAATGAACTAGAGTGGATGGTGGCGATTCGGAAATATTATAGATAACATATAAAGATAATACAGTAGATTCTTATCTAGCAGCGACTGCTTGAACAGAAACTAATTCGCAATGAATTGTCTGTAGCAGACCGCGGACCATATAGGCTTAGCTCACGTATAATTGCTACTGGGAAATAGATTACGTTTTGTTTCATTTTCTCAGTCGCTATTGACGAGGAGTGTTTCACTCCGACAATAAAATGACAACATGCATTAAAACTTACTTTGTTATTCGCGATTAATTCGTCCAACGTTTGCATTTGCTTTTGCCATAATTCTTTAGCACCTGTGAGAGTTACAAATGTGATATCACAATTTAGTCAATTTAAATTTTTTTTTGTTACATTATGTCGCTATCTATTTTATTCTGAGCCTGCGTTACCCGTTATTATTCAAATTTAAAATCAAAACCATTATTGCTTCTTTGAACAGAACAGACAAAATTAGTCAAGCAAGTATTTTAAGAAGTAAACGAATAGCTCGCAGAGCCCCTAGGTTTCTCACGGAGAACTCTGAGAAAATATGCTATACATAACTATACTAATATTCAAGTTCTTTTGATAATTTTTCCATGGAACCCCTTTCCTCATTTTCGTACAATTAAACTTCTGCTTTTCTACCAATGAGCCCTAGAAGTCCACCAACCCCAATTAAAGGAACCCTGCTCTAGAACCAGTCATAGTGATTAAATTCCATTCCTAAAGCTGCTCTTACCTGATCCAGTTCCGGAGGCGAGTTCTGCAACAGCAACAAAGAAGCATACGGATACAATCAAGTATTTCATCTTTAAAATCTAATGGCTATCTGGTATTAATATTAAATTTTCTAAGAAAAAAATGGAAATTTGATATTAATGCATTTGCTGTTTTTAGGTGTTCGCACACAGTGCGTATTCTTAAAGCGCCAGCTAAATACCGAAAAAATTGTTATATAAAATACAGAAAACGCTTTTTTGTTTACATTTCGAATCGGGGGAGAGGGATGTCCGATCCTCACTCGTGCCTCCCCTCCTCTGGCGACCCTTCTGGCAAAACTTTCCCGTTCATTAATGGCTGCCTCATTTATTACTTTCTGGATACGTGACGAACTTATAGTGGTTTGAAAACGATATTATTTACACCTGCGGTACGAAGATATCTAGACGACTCCGTTTAAATTATCTTAAAATTCCCAACATTAGTTACAATAAACACATCAAATGGGAATTCCTGTAGTATACGAATCAAGATGGCGGACACCGGAACGTAATATGTGTACCAGGTTAGGGTCAGGCTATAAATATATTCCAATTTTTCGTATTTTAGTTCTATGAACTAGCCAAGTGACTCCCATAGTATTTGTACCTGAAATTATGGCCTAACCCTAACGTGGTACACATACTACGTTCCGGTGTTCGCCATCTTGGTTCACATAATACAGGAGTACCCATCGAAGTTCTTTTATCTATTACAGGACTACATGAACACGCTGTATATTCTGATATCATATTATTGAGTAACAGCATCAATTTCAATAAATTGTTACACTACAAAGATAAATTACGGCTAGCAAGGCCGTTTGACAGAAATCCGAGAAAAACAAATATTAGTTTTCCTTTTGTTATATTTTACCACGCGAGCATGACGATGCCATTCCGAGGGGTTATGTTCGGTTAGGTGGGCGACCTCTCTCTTACTCTCTTATTATTAGGTGATAGTGGCCAGAACGAGTCCCATTGATTATATACATATGTTATAATTATTTTTTATAATCATAATTAAAAGATTTTATTGGGTCAGGTTGGTGACATCTCTCCTTTCTCTCTCTCTCTCTCTCTCTCCCTTACTAAGTTCGACTGAGGGGACGTTGGGATTTCTCGATATCCCCCCATCCTTAAAGTAAATTCAATCGGGGAAGATGTCTTTGAAGTCGGAAGCGCTCCTTCATTCCCTGTATTTTTGTTTCCTAATTAGTTATTATAAGTCGATATTATAATGGCAAAATCCCATCAATATGCATGTTCTAATATTTTTTTAATCCTGTGTGAAAAATATGTCTGGTCAGGTCGTCTCTTGATTTTTAGATCCATAACCATAAAACTCCATGACCATAAAAACAAGGAAACATATTAAACGCCTAAAACGCTTCGTTATTCACTAACTTTCGCTGTTTATCCCATGATATTCACCGATAATAGGTCAGGACTGGGGCCCATCTATACATATATAGTATTTCTGCGTGTTAGAGATTATTTCGCGTTATTTCGCCCACATTTTTTCCCCTTATTCTTCCTAATTGTGCTATTTTTTGTCTTTTAATTTTCCCATCCGCAATTCGGAATGATTCTGATTTGATTAAATTCTGAATTTAATTAAATAATTACGGCCTATGCCTAAAGTGCATTTAGCAAAAAGAACGAACTCATTATTTTGTCATTCTGCATTGTTTTTTAAGAACCCTTTCCTAAGAGTAGCAAGCAATTACTACCGTGTAAGCTTGTCCAAATATAAGATTTATATCTTTTTTTATATTTTGATAACTGTTAACCAACTTTTGGCTCGTATAATATGAATACATTACTGCGATTAAAATAGTGTTGCGCAAAAGACTTGGGACATCGTCAATAATAAGGCTAGCAATACGACCTGGTTAATCTTATGCAAAATTCCTAAATTTTAAATTGATCTTTTAGGATGCAAGTTTATTCCCTCATTATTTTTTTAAAGGGGATTACTCTAGTTCTAGTTATCATCACTATAGAAATTATCCAAGATATTTAAAAAAGAATCAATTTATCCTTGGCCGAGCCACAGAAACAGATAAACAGTCAATCTTGTGCTGGTCAGACTACTTTGTCATCAGCAACTTTGCAAGCATTATGAGATCATAAATCATATCGCATTGTGATGCCATAAAACCACAAGAATGCTGTATGTTACACAAAACAAACATTGTTAATGCATCGTAAAATGCTTGTTTAATGGGAATTATGTCATTCGAGAACGCTGTGTCACGCTATTTGGTGACGAGAGGGTTCAAACAGAATTAGCTGGCGCATTGTCTGCTGCTTGGTCCGCGCGGTATTTTTACTACAATCTCACAGTTGTTCAATGGCGATGGCCTACTAGTTACTAGAATACTGTACTAAATTATAGTAAAATGGATCTCGAACTTTTTTCTTTCGTGGCCCACTTTTGTTGCACAAAAATTCTGTGGCCCAATAACTTTCTCATGCAAGGGAAAAAAGAAAATTCTTTCCGCAAAGATAGATAGACACTTCCACTATGAAATATTAATTGTAAATTACCACTCAGTAGAAAAAGCAGCATCATCATTCATTTCTACTTCAATCAAAACTACCTAATTCATCAATCAATGACTCTTCAATATTTGATAGTTGTGCAGTCCACCTAAAAATGTCTCTGTGGCCAGCAGTCGGCCACAGCTCACTGGTCGATAACATGTACCCCAGTACAGGACTACTAAACTATTTCCCCCAAAGGTCCGTTTAGAAAACTTCGAAATTACTGGGGTCCGGACATTACAGAATATTTTTTTCGGTAAATTAACGAACGTCAAATGATAACTCGCAAATATAGACACGAATGTCGCATATTGGTACGACAAACTGTATAGCTATGTAAACTACCAAACGATGCTTATGCTGCCAAAATAAACAACCAGACGCGGTTCAAATTGAATGGTCGAAAGGTCCGGATTCGGACCGCGGTCCGCCAGTTGAGTAGCCCTGCTCTAGTGTAATAGTTCCAAACCATTTTGGGATAGGATAGGATTTACATATTTATCCCGGGAGAGGAAAGCGATAAGACGGCTTATCCATATGGCGAACCACGGCCTCTCGTCCGGTTTACCATTCCAAGTTCGGTATGGGATTAGTTATATTGTTTTGTTTTCGGAAGCATGGACTTGGTGGTGGGAGAAGCCGTAACGCGACCAGCGGTTACGTGAACCACCCAACGACGGCGGAGGAGTCCAGCAATCCTCTCGTCACATAAACCATCCCTACATGGGGATCAACCTGCGAACCCACGCAGAGTAATTAGAGGTTCGGTGGCGAGCGTATTCCTAACGCTTAGCCCGTTGAGCCACACCGCCGCCTATATGTTTCACCCTTCACATATTTCAGGTCTCTCTTTCCCTTTAAACTATTATAAGAATAAAAACTGTTTTCCCGTTACACGTAAAATATGTAGTGTTAAGACACCATCTTCAGAACCTCACAGGTATTCACAAGGTGTTGGTCTGGTACAGAAATAATCAACATGTGGTCCACGGTACGGCCCGAATAACATATTTACGTGGCCAGCAATATTGTTTTCTTGATGCTGTGTCGAAAATCATGTAAAAACAATGGTTTTCCTTTTGAGCAGTATATACTACTGAAGACATTGTTTCCAAAAATAAAGCTGCGCCAGGCAAAATACAAGATACACCTCACGGATGAGGGCTTTCCAAGCCAAAACGATTTGCCACTTCCGCTATAAATGCCGACATTGAAAAATGGCTAAATCGAAAATATACCTTTGCCCAATACATAAATTCCCTTTTATGTACTTTTTTTCGTTAATAAGATTATTCATAAAAATGAATCAGTTCTTTGATGTCTGGCTCCTCTAATTGCTATTTATCGCGGTTCTGCTTTGAAGACACTAAAATATTTGGGTTTAGAAAAATGGTCTCCTAAACACGTTAGGTGGTCTCCTAACATCTCCATCTCAGTCTATTTATGCTTAAGTCTATACACGACTCCTATTATTTAAATAATACGAAAAGAACATTTATTTTTTATATCTTACTCTATATTTCCGCATTAAATGTAACACAGTGTTCCCTTTAATTTCCCTGTATTGGTGTTCACTTTCAAGATTAACACAAAATACACGTCAAATTTAATTTATTGTACAATTCATTTCGAAGACGAAGATTAAGATAATAGTATTTTTCCAACAATACAAAGGTACATCCAGTATAAAACCATCCCATTGAACAGGGGAAAAATCGATCCCATGCGGAAAAATAAGAGAAAATTCAAACATTAGCTTTTGTGGAGAATGAAGTCAAGAGAGCATAAACCTACTAATTTTCCGCGTAGGATTTATTTTAAATGACCAAAATCTGTTTCGAAATAAGCAAAAATGGAAATTGAAAAAAAATTGATTGAAAAGACTACGTAGAAAAAGATGCGTTCTGAAATGGTTTTCTAATCTAAGTTTAAAGACCTATTGAACAAAATATTTGATACTTCCGAAGTATGTGAACCAAGATGGCGAAAACCGGAACGTAGTATGTCTACCAGATTAGGGTTAGGCCATAATTCTATTCGAATTTCCCTTATTTTAGTTCTATTACGAGTTTGGAGACTAGCCAAGTGAATCCCGTAGTATTTGTACCTGAAATTATGGCCTAACCCTAACCTGCATCACATACTACGTTCCGGTGTCAGCCATCTTGGTTCACACACTTCGGGAGTACCCAACATTTCAATAAAAAGTTGAAATGTTTGAAGGTCAACAATATATGTTTTTATCATTATTTCAAATCATTTTTTTGGGGGTTTAGCCCCTTGGGGTTAACTTTAAAGCGTGTGGTATAATGTTCGAATGCATCCGGAAGCCGGCTATGAGGGCAGTTGCCCCGGGCAACACGTTGTAGGGACAGCAGATAAATGATTTTGATTTTATACGTGTGAGTGTGTTGCTTTGTTTGATGATTAAAAAATAATAATACATACATTTCACATTCTTACTTGATCTTTATTTTATTTATTCTCATGTACAGCAACATCTATAATAATTTATTTATTCTCGAATTATTTTCGAAGTTAGGTACAAGGGGCATTATTATCAGAGGCTCGTCCTGGTCAACAGAAAAGATTGGTACGTCCCATAATGCACCCTTATGAGTCTATTTATTCACGCTAGTACGTGTTTATTGTTTTTAAAAGAGCGTCGCATGGAAAACAACACTACAAATTGGCCCAATACGACAACGAAGAGCACAGCAATAACACATATAAGCCACACTGGGACTTCTTCCGTTACTTCTTCATACGGGGGTGGAGCTGGCGTCGGTGGAAGACTATTCTTGCTTGTGAAAAGGTACGGGTGCTCCTGAAATTTAATAAATAAGTATTTTAGTACAATTATTAAAATTTACTAATCCTTGGCTGTTTTTCTGTTCGATGCAACGTTGTAATTCTACATAGTTTCAATAGCTTCTGAATTTCAATGGTTGGTCATGACATTCGTTTTTTTTTGCGATTATTCAATATCTATTATTCTCATAGGTTTCGGACACTTTCGTTACGTACACTTTTATTTAGTTTCGGACAGTTTCTTTTCGTCTCGGACAGTCTCGTGTCGTTTCGGACACTTTTGTTTAGTTTCGGACAGTTTCATACCGTTCGAACATTTTCATTTCGGATATTAGGCCTCTTACCTCTGTCGGAACTTTCAAATCGGTGATGCTCCAAACTGTAGACTTGGATCCGACCGGTTCCAGCTGAAGAAAAATTGAGTTTTAGCAAATGGAATCTGAGAGGTAAAGAATTGTGGCCTCCCATTAAATGCCAACCCCTTACACCTTGGTCCGGTACTAACAATCATAACTCATCTTACGACAGTGGCAAAACTCGTCTCATCCAGCCAGTAAGCTATTCAAGAAGCTTCTCAGGCTACCTTTTTTTAGGCGAGACCCTAGGTTGGGAAAGACTGGTGTACCCTGTAACACCGTACTCACCATATTATTCCATAGATTGATAGCACTCATGGAATGTCCAATGTCACTAAAATGAAAGCAGTCTGGGGCGAAGTACGTAGCGTCCACTTCACCGTCCTACAGAACAATAAAATAGGCATGTAAAAGAACTTGCTCAATGCACAGTATTGCGCACTCACTCACTCAGAAGTAATAGAGACAACTCATTTTGAGCAGAGTTACGGGCACTCACTCAGAAGTAAATAGGACATAGGCGTAGTCAGGAGTGGCTGAGGGGCAATGTACCCCCTCCTTCCAATAAAAAGGATACCTTTGAGATATAGTTAGATATCAGGAGTCGGAGCAAAAGGCACGAGTAAGCGTTGTATCACGCCATTATACAATAAAACCTGGCCACTGACCACGAAGACTGTTGCGCACACATCACATTGTAGCCTATACATCTCGAATAGTGAACTGGCTATAATTTCGATATCCAATGTGGAATGGTAACCATAGAAGAGACTATGCCGTCTTATCGACTTCATTTGCTCCCGGTAAACAAAAGTCTTATTTCAAAACAAATACTTACATCGGTATACGGGAGTACGGTATCTCTCAGGAAAGGTTGAATAACTACAGTAAAGTCATCTCTTGTATCGTAGATTCCAGAGTCGATCAGTTCTTGTAGTTGGATCTGCAAAACAAAAAAGCAATCATAAAATTTAAAACAAACAGCCGGTTCAATTTCTAAGAAATTACATTCTATGACATAATCTTTTTTTACCAAAAACTTCATTCAATATCTTGGGAAACGTTGGTCCAGTATAGGTTTATGAACCAGGGGCAATTAATTTTGCCCACCTAGACTGATGTAGTGGTGTGCCATGTAATTGTGACGTAAAAAATTACATTTTATGAACAATATTCACAGTGTTACAAAAGCAAAAGTGGAGAACAGTAAGCCTCGTGTCAAAACTAAATTTAATCGCAATCGCAACAAATTCCTTGAGCTACTCTTTAACTAAAACTTCAAATGTTGAATATTGAATTACCCAACGGGTCGGATTTGGCCCGCGGGTCGTCGTTTGCCCATGTCATAAGTAGGTAAACTATATCAACATAGCAGGTTCAAGATTTCAGTTTCAAGCCTGACGCCCACAAGCTTATCCGGAAAGATTCCAGGCTTTTTTGAACTTCGCACAAATCATACAAAATAATCACTCCTCTAATATTGCTTTTTAATCGATTTGATGTCACTTGGACCACCTCCTCTCCCTCTTACACTTAGTCATAGAGATCTCAAAGCTATCAATTCTTGACAAATTTAACTCACCTGGTATTGCTTATTAATTGCTATTAGCCTCTCTTGTTCGGTTTCGTTATTTTTCGCCGTCACAACGACGTAATTACAGAAAGATGATTGCATAGCTCTGCATTGTGGTGTGCTACCGTAACCCGTACCCACTTGAGGCAGCAGATATATTTCCAGTATGTCGACAATGCTGATGAACAGCCTTGGCACCTGTTGAATAAGTGGTGACTGATAAGATGTTACATATTTAACCCGGGGGAGAGAAAAGCCGATAAGACTCAGAGATGAGTCTAATTTACTTTTCAGTGAAAGCTTGTCATTATACTCAGATATGAGTCACTTTCCGTTCTGAGTGAGTGCCAGAATTGAGTCTTCTTCACTTCTAAGTAAGTGCCAATAACTTTGGTCAGGGATGAGTCTCCCTTACTTCCTGAATGAGCGTAACTTTACTTAGAGTTGAGTCTCTTTTACTTCTGAGTGAGAGCTTGTGAGTTTTCTCAGAAAAGTCTACCCTACGTCCGAGTGAGTTTCTGCGACGTTGCTCAGAAGTGAGTCTTTCCACGCGCCAGTGAATTAACCCTATAACCCCTACTTACATTTTCATGTAGCAAATCCAGAGCTCTCCTAATCTCTGCAACATAAGTTTCAGTCGACGCTCCATCAGGATCTCGACCGATTGCGCATAAGTCGTTCCCGCCAATAAAGAGCGTCACGAGTTTCCAGTCATCTTCGTAATTTGATCTCTGATAAGAAATAGGAAGAAAGTGATTACGATGGCTTAAAGATGACTTAGAGAGTTGAGCTCGACTGTTACTATACATCTGTGGTAAAATTCCATGCCCACAATCTCATTCAGGATGTGTAATCGTGTACTGTAGACCAGTGCTCTCAACCAGTTGGCTGTTCAAAGCGGTCGTGAAGTTCCAAATGTTACATACAGTTTTCGATTAGATCGGGAAATTGTGTCATTATCATTACGTAACAATTATACTTTGTTGTAATTTAGATTTGATATAATAATATTCAATATGCAAGATCAAGTTTTGCATTAATAGTAAATTGCATGATGATACATTCTTTTCTCATATATTAACATCTCATTGTGGTTCGCACAGAAAAAATGGCAATAAACGTGTGTCACGAACTGAAAAAGGTTGGGAAGCACTGGTGTAGACAATGACGAACCGAAAAGATTCTGGTTTCCCCAAAACATAGTTGACTCTTACAGTTCTTGTATTTAGCCTTGTTTGGAGCGGTTAAAGACGTAAAAAATTGGAATTTGAATAATTAGGTGTTTCTTTCAAAGTTCCCGTGTTAAAGTTTTACACATACTCCTAGTCGCGATACTGGTAGTGGTGGGGTACAGCGGTGGACAATTACTTTTCTGAGTGGGCCATTTATAGATAACAGACTTGAATACTGGGCCTGAGTCAATATGAAAAATTATACTAATTAAACTAAACACTTAGGTGGGCCGCAATTCGCCAATTCATTTGACCTAACATTGTTGGTGTCACAGGTCCTGGATATCAAGAATATAAAGACTTGTGCGGATGTGGTGAAGGTGTGCTTATGAATTTTTCAAATCAAATTGAAATTTGTATGCCCCTCAAAGCTCTCAGAAAAATGGGAATAAAAAGTATAAGCCTTCCTTCCTTGATATTTAAAGACGATTGGTCAATAAGTTGCAGCGAAAAAAGACAATTTTTCTAAACAACGATGAGAATTTTGCTGAGTGATTCGTAGGCCTACTTCTTATAAAAGAATGGAAATCTTACATCATCCGTTTTGAGAAGATCAACAAGACGAACCGCTTGGCCGTACATATCTCTGTAAAGTAAGGCGGAATATTTTAAATATTTGGACTGTGTAAAAAAGTTCGTGTTCTACTTTTCCCCCTCGTCCCACATGTACCACACATGAAAGCGCCGCGATAATCGTTTCCGTACACAAGAAATATCACAAGAATAGCCCATCAAAAACTGGCTATTAATTTTTTAGAGATAATTTTTAACAGAGAACATTTAAAAACGAAAAAGACGTTTTCATCTTTGTCATTAACAATTTTTTTACAATTGTCCAGTGCACGCATATGGAGGCGGTTTTTAGCCTTGGCAAAACATTCGTTCAAAATTACCTATTGTCCCACGTTGTGTTGAATATTAGATCACTGGATCATTTAGGCTATTGAAATTTTTGTCGCCCGTGGTGTTCCTTCTCACGTTTAGCAATTTTCAACGAAATAGATGAACCCAATGAACATTGCAATAATGCTACTATCTAATCTCACCTTGCCCGGGCGCCTGGAACAGCCACATTGAAACCGTATGGATATTGGTTGACTCTGGGTCCGTTCAGATAGGAGTATCCGTCTAATCTTGCGTTGAACTTCTTCAGAATGTCTGAAAATGAAAACGAACTATACGTGAATTCATTAAATTATTTTCTGATATTACATTGTTGCTAGATGCTATATGCCAATTTTTAAGGGTTTCACACCTTTCGGGAAAAAAAAATAAAAGTTGATTTATGAGATATTTAAAAAGCATAAAAAACCTGGCAGAGTGGTAAGACCGTGGGACTTACCTATGAATGCCTAAGCAATGTTGAGCTGAAAGGTCTTTAAAATGATAGTGGTTGCGTGCATATCATTGGCTGCTTATGCATTGAAATCCCAAGAACCACTGAAACTATACAGAGTATGGCGGTGTATTACGCGCACTCATATGTGAATGGGAAAACATTTCTGAGCAAAGTTAGGGGTACATTATATTTATGCAACGTTTTACACGGAATTTCCCTCCAAATAAGACTTTTTTCAATCATTCACTACTAGCGTCCGAATTCTGAATTACACACTCAGCGAGAGGAAACACCTCCAGACTTCAAGAATCCACAGACCAAAGAAACAGCTATGAACTAGTTCCACCTACTTGGTACCGTGATCGATTCCTCTAGAGTTCCGTTCCCTCCTGCGCTAAAACAAATGCTTCTGTATTCAATCCCAATCTCTGCGACGGTCTGTCCTTCAGCACCGTTTGCAGCCTTATAATTGCAAAGGTTCAATAAGTCTTATTTTTATACATGACGCTTATTCAAGCCATTTGTCTGAACAAGAACCTGTACAAGCGCCATTGATATATAACGATATATAGGAGCTGTTATTATTTTGGGAGGACCGATATTGTTCAGGTCTGGCCTTACCCACTCAATTTATCACATCCTGGGGAAGTGGTGTCGAACGAGAGGCCGTGGTTCGCCGTATGATTAAGCCGTCATATCAGATTTAATCTCCTCCGGGATAAATATGTAAATTCTATCCTATCAATACATTGAGACATTTAATGCTAGGTTAGGTTTCCTCAACTAAAAATTTTCTGAAATACACCTTAAAAATGGGGCCTCACAGTCGGGAAGGTATTAACATTTGTAATAGCTATTTATTCGAGATGGGGCGCGAGACTTGACAAATTCCAAAAAGGGGGCGCGGCTTAGAAAGTTTGAGAACCACTGTTCTAAAGTGTTATATTTTTCAAAATTTAAACACGTTCATAACATGTCGTGGCTACGACCACTATACTCCAATTTTCACGCAAAATTCGTACCCCCAACCGAATACGGCTGACACACTCACCGTCAAGGAGTCTCCCATTGCACCAACAATGTCAATATCTTGTGGTCTCAGGCTGTGAACTAAAATAAAAACAAGAGAGCAATGCTCGAATATATGGACACGAAAACCAAAACGAAGGAGTACGGGTATGCATTTTGTCACGGTAGACCAGTTGTACGGCAATCTTCACGACTAACGCGAAAGTAGAACCCACACAAGGTGCACAATTTTTGATGACGTCATCGCACGAAAAGCGAATCGCATAGAACCCACAATAATTTTCAAAATAAATTAAAGTAATACATTGTTCGCGAAAAATACAAATTTTAACCATTGAAAATTTCAAAGCAATTTGGTCCAGTAGTTAATAGGAAAAGCGATTTTTTTCGATTAACGATAAAAAGACAAAATACCAAGAACAACAACACAATAACAAAACGATCCATTAGTACATTTCGTTTTCAAGAGGAACATTGGATAAATGAAGAAGACCCTTCACTTTTACTTGAAGACACGGTGGCCAACTAGTCAGGAAGTTGTCGGGTCTAAACTTTTGTGTCCATTCTTACAACAAGAGTGTGAAAAACTGGATTCGGAACGGTCGTATACAAAAATAGTTTTCAGTTCCTTACAAATTAGCGTCTGCGAATACAGAGTTTTGATTGGGGTTAAGACGTAACAATTAATGGAAAAATTAATTTATGACTATAAAGGTGCTCCAGAATTTTGCGCACCAAGATGTCGCACAGCCTGAATCCTAACTAGTACACACATACTATTTTCAGGTTGTGCGCCATCTTGGTGCGCATACTTCTGGAGGTCCCTATAAAATTGTATAGTACTGCATTTAGTACCTATACCTATACATATATATGCTTGCCTAGAACCTTTTTAAAGGGCGTAGGATTAATTTCTTTATACATTTAACAATCCTTTTTATTTTTAAAGATGAACGAGTGAGGGCCAGATACGTGACGCGTGTATTAGTAAGTGCGTAGCGAGTTTGAGAACCTCTGCGGTAAGTAATCTATCTTTTGAAGTAGTTAAATGTTTGCTAACAAAGTGTAAATTCTATACGTTGCATGGCGTTCAGGGACGATAATATTATGATCAAATTGTGTATTACGATCGTTGAGGGGTGTATTCAGTTTATTTTTCAAAAAATCCTGCCCGAATTCAGGAATTGACGTGAATCATCAAATCTGGTAAAATTACCGTCAAAAAAATACGATTGGCAATATCGAACGGGCGTTTTAAGATTGTTCATGTGAACAAAAACAAGCTCGCATATTGTATTTGATTGAATGTGCATGTGTCATAGGACGTTTCGTGGTTGTAATTCTATTCCAAGAATATCTTCTGGAAGATGTTTTCCTTGATAAGCCGTGAATTTGAAAAGTTGGGAAAGTTTGCTTAAAGTAAATTTTCTTTTGATGTAGTTACATGTTTGCTAACATGGGGCGGCCTTTGTTCGGTTGTTTGCTTGAACTATTAAACTTTACACAACATGACACGTTTGGTCATTTATATCAATTTGAGAGGTCGCGTGATTTATAACCAGTGGCGAGAGTGTAAATTGTAAGAACGGGTTCTCTTTTGCGTGGCAAACTGGAACGAAAAAAAAGAGGACCGCTTCCTACAACGATACTCCGAGTATCAGGTACATATGATCACTGACTTTGCTGATATGAGGACAGACCTAATAGTATAAAGTCCTCAACCCCTGTAATTAATATACAACAGAAAATGCCACCATTGTTCGGCGTGTTTGCCTAAACTATTGAATCTCACGAAACATGGCACGTTTGGTCATTTATATCAATCTTGTATGACCTTTTGACTGATTGAAAGCCGTACATCTTCACACTTCCACAATAGGTATTATGTAACGTTTCGTCTGACCAAAGTCAGACTTTGTAAGACGAGTACGTTAAAACTGTGTCCTTGCCTTATTTTCAAATTCGTAAAACTACTCCAATATATCTGAGAAGCAGCTGCTTTGTTTTTTGTTGTTAGAAAATTCGGAAAATTTACTCGGATATGAAGGTAATAAAAGATAAACACTTTGCTGTTTGTTAGAAACTACACACGGCCGATCTATCTCTTACAATCCATAGCAATTCATAATCGACAATTTGCCCACCGTGGCTACCCTAGCAAAGCAGCACGGCATATTAGTGATCACTACTGTCAAAGCAAACTTGCATAGAGGCAGACGCCCCGGGCAGGTAGTTATGGCGTAACGTGTTAATCGTAAGAAATACGCTTTCCACTGATGTTCACTCAATTATTTTTTTCTCACTTTTGTGGGTATCTAGTACCACCCCCCAACACCAAAAAAAAAGTACGAAAGTATTTTTCATCTACATACCTGTTGTTTCATCTTTGAAGTTGTCTACAAAATTGATGTCGAAGAATGGAAGCCCAATCATTCGAGAGTTTTTCTGATTCTCTGACTTCGGTAACTGAAACAAAATTTATTCATTCATGTTTACTTTAAAACGGGGGTGCGCAACCTGCGGCTCGCGGGCCAAATGCGGCCAACAGGGAAAAATTGGGCGGCGCGCGGAGAAATGCCGAAGCCGATTTGAATGTTGTGCGACCAGAAGGACGAGTTTTTAATTTAGTTTAATTTGTTACGCGCGAGTAATTCCAATACTTAACAGTGCTGTAACAGCTAGCTCAGGGTGGTCCAAAACCAGGCCCGCGGGCCACATGTGCACAGACCCGCTCCATTATCTGTGGCCCGCGTCACATGCGGAGAGTAACCAATAAATCGCATTTCGTGTTGTTTCGTAATCAAACTAATCAGAAAAATCTTTTGACATATTGTTGCATCACTAATGTCACTGAATTGACTAGTGTTATGGCTAGCTGAGGCAACTGGCGAAGTTAAATGATGTGCTTGGCAGTCTAAATCATTATCTGGCTTTCTATCTTTTTGGTCGGGAATATATGCTAACAATATAGTCATCACAAAAAACTAAAAATCGAATGCGAAATCTATTAGCCTGTGATGGCTATGTCTGATAGCTATGTGTTTGCACAATAAAAGTGTTTGCTTTGTATTGCACTGTTTACCTATTCCTGGCACTATTGTGGCCCGCGAACAATGAAAAAACAAATTTGTGGCCCGCGGAGCCGATAACCTTTGACCACCCTGAGCTAGCTTCTTCGAAGCGAACAACGCATGTCATAAGATAAATAGCAAACATTTTAATGCCTACATATGACAGAAACAATAGAAATCTTATGGTAATTAAATAAAGGTAGTTTCACCCAGTTATTTGTATCTGGCCCTCCTGTATTGAAGGTGGCACACCCCTAGTTTAGAACAAGGTCATATACTCAAGTATATCAAAATATCGCTGCAGTAAAATCAAATATATAAAATGTCACTTTGTTGGAAAATGGATTTTTACTAATCCTCGTTCAAGCTTATGTCCAAGGGCATGGAATTTTACTTGGGAAGTCTGATCTCACTTTAACCATTGTAAAATCACCGCATCCAGCACAACTGCTTGAATATAAATTAGGCGTTATGACATAAAGTATATTATGCTCGGCTTTCCACAGTCAATTTTTTTATTTTTTATGTAATTCGAATATTTTTCAGAAATTAGTTTTTATACATTTAACTTTTCAGAAAAGAGTTTACTCTAATCTTTTAAATATTTTCAAGAAAAATATAAATTCACTGCACCTTATATTCAGATATAATCTTGTCCATTCTTGACATTTGTTCTTTCCAGAGCTGGTTGGCCTCTGTTAAACAAGTTGGGTGTAATTAGTGAAATTTTTTAATATTATTATAAGAAATACAAAGCACTTTGCAAAATAAATTTCGTACTTAACTTTAGAAAATATGTCACTCAAATGTGATAGAAAAAAATACTTCAAACTACTCTATTGTAGTAAAATTGCACACACTAAAGCAGGGGTCGGCAACAAAACAGCCGTTTTGACGATTATATTCTTTAGACTGAATCATATTGTAACCTAACAAGTATATACTTCACAATTACTCGTTTAATAAGCATATAATTTAATTATGATTAGACAAATGGCAACAAAACGAGAAAAGTTGATGTTAAGTGCAAAGGTTTCAATGGCGCTGAAAATATTCAAATGGAATTTTTTGAGATGTAATGAGGAAATGAACCTATATTCTATTCGAGAGATGTATCACTGCTTGATTTTTATTAGAAAAAGTATCATCCGTTCGGTTTTCAACTTTCTAAAAATATGTGCGGCCCACCAATGACTTGCAACCCTTAACTTTGGCCTGCGAGCGACAAAAAGGTTGCCGACCCCTGCACTAGAGATAAACCACGGTATTTTTGTCGTCATGGCATTGTTTATGTCTGAGAAAGGCTTCAAACGAGGTGTCACTAACTGGAAGGCGGCTGTTTTGAGACGATCGATTATTTCTTAGTTTTGTTTTATTCAGCCAACTTAGTCAATTTGGATCCCATAGTCAAAGCTATTTCTCGAACAGAAATTTTTCATTATCGACAAAATAAAGATATGAAGTCAAAGTTGAAATAGAAAAAAGTTAAAGTGCCGGAGTCAAAGTTTCCAATTAAACCTAAAAATTATTCTGAACGCCTAGATATCAATACATCATGCACTTATTAGGATAGAATTTCCGTATTAGCCTCAGGATAGATTGAATTCATTATGGAAATTTGCGATGTGTCGAATCCTTGTGAAAATTCATGATGTGTCGAATCATTGTGAAAATTTGCGTTGTGGCGAATCCTTGTGAAAATTTGCGTTGTGGCAATTTACTTAAAAAATTGCTTTCTAGTATAAAGCGGCTTCTGGGCCAGTTACCGGTCCATGTTGCGTATGGGAATAACACGAATACGCAATCAAAACGCTAATGCTGTTTACAGTTTCATGTACCTGGATTTTATTGGTAGAAAATTAAATGATATCCATATTAGGTTAATATTTATGCGAAAGTTTGGTCGGATAAAATGCGAATGCCAATCAGACGTACAACAGCTCCGAATTTTTTATTTTTTTTTTCGAAATCCCATTATCCTTAACTACGCCAATGAAAAACCTATTCATTTCTACCCTTCATAACAATATTATTATTAGGTCAAATATTACGTCACTCACTCCACAAAATGATTAGGTACTGAATATGCCAAGCCGTGAATTACTTTGTTTCCACTAATAAATTAAAAATTAATTATTGTCACTTACAATGTCATTCGCCTACCTAGAAAATGTTTAAGAAATGAATATTAGAAACTCGAAATTCGTTTGTATTTTTAAACATGACATTATCATTACGTCATTTATTACGTCACAAAAATGATGGAAAACTTACTTGACTCGATTCCGGTTGTGAACGTCATCCCAATAGTCGTAACAGTCAGGATACAGCAGAGTATATAGGTAGAAGTCTTCATGGCGATCTAGTTCGGTTTAAGCTATCTAGAATTCTAAGCTGGATTCGAAATTGAATTGTTGAGCAATGGCCCAGGAATCAGTTGAACTAATCGGGTATAAGCATAGATATTAAGGCAGCGGTTTCTACTCGAGAGCTATCGACCTCTTAAAAAGACCACAAAGAAGTTGGGCAAATATGCTAGGCGAAAAACTAATTCTACTTTCCACTCTACATAGATACTCCCCGTTTTTCCTAGTTTCATTGCTTGATAAGGTTATTTCACAGGGTGTTTTTGCTTTTTTGTGCATGAATTGTGTAATCATAATGCATTCTACGTGCCGGTGTCCGCTATCTTGGTTCACATACTTCAGGAGTACCGAGATCTACTGAAAATGTATGTATGCATGTTTATTTGTCTTAAAATTGTGACTGTATCTGCATACTAATTTAACAGTATTACGGAGACTACATGCTCAATATCTTACTGGCCTAAGACACGGATGTGCGACATATCCTCTAACAAGTATAACTGCATAAAGCTAGGCGACTCACTCAAAAGTAAAAAAAAGTTATTTCTAAGAAAAGTTAGAGACTACCATTGAAATGCTAAAACAGTGCAAAATCACAATCGTTTTAGATTTTAGAAAGTTTAGTACACGCCTTCATATCTGTCCAATATTGCAAACATGATTTATGCGTTTTCACATAACTATCGCTATTCGAATCACAAATTTTTATGTTTTATGTACACTGACCTCGTTAAATTGTATCTGCAGTAACCCCCTCGCACGGAACAACAAAACGAACTTTACGTTGCCGCAAATGCTTTTAAAAAACTTCAGCTAATTATTATTGGAATGTGGTGATCACGCGAGAACTAATGCTTCTTCTGTGCATTTGTGTTATTGAGCCCATGTTTATAATGCAAAGATGCTGCAGCAACAGTGAAAATTACTTTTCTAAGTGACTCAAGAGTTTTGCTGCACACTAACACAAATATATTTATGTGTGACTAACTCCTTATTCTTAACTTATGGCTCGGTACTGATGTGTACATATGCGCATATTGAAAAATGTAGCAAGAGTAAAGACGAGAATATCGGTCAGAGACCTCAGACTTATCGATCGAAAGTTAGGGGATCCCCAAAACAGCGCTCTTACTCCATAGTGACACTTTGTGTCCCATCACTAATTAATTAATGACTCGCTAATTATACGACACAATTCATCCAAAATCAATAGACTCCTGGTACGACATATAATGAATGAACATGAAAAATCGTCAGCAGATTCGATTTCGCTTTCGTGAGATATCGCGTGCATCTAACAGACAAACAGACAGACAAACAGACAATAACCTATCCACATACTTACCGATTAAAATCGATAAGTAATAACTATTCTAACTAACTTTGTGTATATTGTATATATTTTTTCGTTTGTCGTTTGTTTTCTCGTTGACAAAACAATAAATATCTCTCTCTCTCTCTCTCTCTCTCTCTCTCTCTATGTGATTTAAGAGTCTTGCTGCACACTGTCACAAATGTATTTCCGAGTGGCTAACTATCCGATACTTTTGTATGATTCGAACTTGTTGGGTCAGTATGTAAGCGTATAATGCAAGGGTGTTTTGGCAAGAAAAAATGACTTTTTATATGAATGAATGTCATTGCTTTATAAGCAGGGCTCAATATAATAGGAAAGTTGATAGGACGGCTTGATCATATGGCTAACCACGGCCTATCGACCGGTTACCAGTCCATGTCGGGTATGGGATTAGTTAACCAGTTATTTGTTCCAGATGCATGGGTAGGTCACTGCACGCTAGAAACGTCATATAAATGAGAACGGAAACGATTTCTAGTAATTTATCCTTGATGATATGGCCTCACCACAAAGCATTTTTATCACCGAGCGCCTCGTAGTACTGAGCACACAATATAGGCTTGATTTATTGTAGCTGTCACATTAATTACTGAAAAATTATGCGATAAAATGATTGCGTGAACTTAGATAACCTTTTGCACGCGAGGTTAATGACCTGGGGTTTGTGACACATAAAACGGACCACCTTGGGTGGTGAGTAATCAAAGATTTAAAAAAAAAAGAGAAATGTTGGAACAAAATGTTCAATGGCTTTGGGAGGAGGGATGGAGAACTCCCTAAATATGTGTTAAATTGAAAGTGTTACTACAACATGTGACTGTGTGACGCAATTTTTTTTAATGTGATGGGAGTTTGGTAGGTAGGGCTCATTGAAAAGTTGCGCACAAGCATAAATTCATTATTTAGTCAATTCTGTTATCGAAGCCGATTTATTTTGTAATTTATTGCTCTAAAATGTTAGACGTTTTATAGTGAGAAAAAACTTGAAATAGTCTATTATAAAATTCCTGGGAGAAATACCACACGCAAACAAAGTTATTATTTTGCGTAGGCATTTCATCCGCTAGTTTGGCACTCTACAGAAGGCAATTGGTTTTTATGATCAAAAAAGAATTTCAGGAAAAATGAAATAGTTTATTCTAAAATCCCCGGGGGAAACACCTTACAGTTTACGCACAAAAAGTTTTTTTTTAACTTCCTCCACGCTTCAAGTGTACAAAGTATGGTTTTTGCATTCGTCTTCAGAATGTCGGCATAAAATACAATCCTTTTTCTGATCATTTGCTGGAAAGTAAAAATAGAATAATTTAGCGGAATTAATTTAGCCTCGGCAAAGAAAATTTGAGTGGCCTTATTTCTAAAGTTCAGAACGAAATACTATTTTACAAAGTGCTTTGTATTTCTTATAATTATAAAAAAAATAAAGGGTTTGGAATAGGAAAGGATATAAACAACATCTATCTATATATGTGCATGACATATTTATGCGCTTTCACTCCGCACAAGTCTTTGCACAACCAAACAAAATAAGGCTAAGATCTAATGGTGCGTACCTAGCCTGATAAGCCACCCAACAACAAAAAAACTTCAACAAAAAGCTGACGTGTAAATAGCAGGTTAGCGGATCACTCGCACTGACGCATCTCAAAGCCCAAGTTAAGGACGACTGCTGAAATGATATCATTCGTACGAAGCCCCCAGCACTAATGCAGAAATGTGAGACTTGAGAAAAAAAACTGTCTCGTTTCAAAATAACAAATTAGGGACCTCATGAAATATGCGCACCAAGATGGCGCACAACCTGAACTCAGGTTGTGTACCAGGTTAGGGTTCAGGTTGTGCGACATCTTGGTGCGCATACTCCAGGAATACCCAAATTAGTAATTATCCTCTTAGGGTTAGGATTAATTTCCTGCGCAATCTGCATTCTTAGCCTTCACCCTCACTCTAACTCTAACTAAATAAATACTAATTTTTTTTGGTGCTCCCGAAGTATGCGAACCAAGATGGCGGACATCGGACATGGGTAACAGGTTAGGGTTAGGCGATAATTTTTTTCCAATTTTCCTTATTTTAGTCCTATTATCAGTTCGAAGACTAGCCAAGAGCCTCCCGTAGTAGTTATACCTAAAATTATGGCCTAACTCTAACCTAGTACACATATTACATTCCGATGTCCGCCATCTTGGTTCGCATACTTCGGGAGCCCTTTTTTTATTTGGAGCGGTGGCGGGAGTGTTCCTTTGGCAGAGGGTTTCGTACAAAAGATCCCTGGAATGCTAAGAGCTATAATAACTGTGTATAATTATAACGGTGCGTAAACCGCCTGTACACGCCGATCGACGACGCCTTTGGCGACATTGTACATAGCTTACCAACTGTTTTATTATCGGTACTTCCGTAGTATGTATACCAGGTTAGGGTTAGGGTATAATTTTATTCCAATTTTCCTTATTTTAGTTCTTTTATGAGTTTGTGGACTGTCAGTGTTTGCCAAGTGAATATACCTCCTGCCCATAGGTTTCAGTCCGTTTATATAACTTGATGTGAATTAGGCAAAAAAAATTATCCCAATTACCCCCATATAGGTACACACACATATTTCTGAAGTGCCTCATTTTTGCTCAGCATTTCGAAATCAAATTTAGGTCCAATAAAGCGCTTCAAAAGTTATGTTAGTGCAATCGCAATCCATCGGTCTAAAATCTAGAATTTTCGCCGCTTTTTGTTTGAGGCACGCTAGAGACATCTAACGATAACATTGTTCGAAGCAGGACGATTCAAAATTCAATTCGAGTGCCCAATCAACGCTCAGCTACATATCATCTATATTTCTATCAATATCTTTATTAAATATTTCAATACATTATCTTTGTGCAACGCGCGCTTAGGATTACTTGTTATTTTTGCCGCCCGATCTACCAAGAAGGATTCCCATCACCCTAGCTAAGATCCTGGTACTAATAGAGATGCATGGATACTTACGAAAAAATAAATCTCAATATAAATAACTTACTCAAAGCGTCCGATTTGCACTCAAACTTGAACGCATCTGTTGATCTAGTCTTCAGACAGTGAACATGACAATTATCGAATGCTGGCATGTTTGCAAGCCCTTCCGAATCGTGCTGAAAAAAAATATGTTCCAAGTTAACCATGCGAATATGGGGTGAGGTGTATTTTAAATCCGGCTTTAAAGCAATTTGAAAAACGTCTCGCGATTCCAGATCCGGGTTTACAAAATTTCAACTCCACTACTGAATATGGAATCAGAAAATTACACCTCGACTTCGCTACTGAATACGGAATCAGAAATTTAACTCACGCTTTTCGGCCTCCGGCCGGATTAGTAATTAGGAATGAGCAATTGGAAAATTTCATAACCCTCAATCCTGTTGGAAATTCCTGGATACGCCACTGCTAGAGAACAATACACATCACAGAATTAGAAAGTCTACTCCGATTCTAACTCCCCACCAATGCTGCTTGTGCAGAGTGACTGCATAAAAGCTTCTAATAACGAGACCGGCAGCGTGGCTTATCGTACTGAGCGTTAGCTCGCCACCGCACCTCTGATTACTCTGCCTGGATTCGCAGGTTCGAATCCCATGCTTGGATAGTTATGTGCGAGAGGATTGCTGGACTCCTCACCGCCGTGGGATGATTCACGTAACCGCTAGTCTGTAACGGCTTTCTCTACCACCAAGTCAGTGCACCTAAAACGAATAACTGGCTAACTAATCCCATACCCGACATGGAATGATAAGTGGACGTGATTCCGTGGTTTGCCATATAACTAGGCCATCGTATTCGTCTTCCTTTTCCTTCGGAATAAATATGTAAATCCTATCCTATCATAAAGTACAACGAAGGAATGGAGAATAAATATTACCGGTACATTGGTCGATAGAAATTGAACTCTGGCCTCAAATATCAAATTATCAAAGCTGTCGTGCATCAGAGGTATGTTGTCGTCCTCGGGAACTATTTCTGCTATTTCTTCAACGGTGTATTCGCATAAGTCCTGAAAATGTATTATCAGTTTGTTTTCAATAAGAATTGAGCGGGCTGCCGCTTTACATCAGTGACTGCTGCTACAGTGCTTTGTTCAGAGAAAAAGCGCAACACCTTATATGAATAAAGGAAGGGTCGGCAACCTACGGCAGATCAGGCCAGCGGAGTAAATATAATCCGGCCCGCGACGCTTCACTGAATTATAGTAACAAAACGACTGTTTTGACGATCATATTCTTTACGTAACAGAATTTATTTTGAGACACGTGTAGACTAAATTATATTATAATCTAACCAGTATAAAATTCACAAGTACTCGTTTAATGAGCCTATAATTTAATTATAATAGGACAAATGGCAACAAAACGCAGAAAAGTTGATGCTAAGTGCAAAGGGTTCAATGGCACCGAAAATATTCGAATGGAATTTTTTGAGATGTAATGAGGAAATAAACCTATATTTTATTCTAGAGATGTATCACTGCTTGATTATAAAAAGTACCATCCGTTCGGTTTTTAACTTTCTAAAAATATGTGCGCCCCGCCAATGACTTGCAACCCTCATTTTGGCCCGCGAGCGACAAAAGGTTGCCGACCTCTGGAATAGAGCTTATTACTTACATTCTTCAGAACGAGACAGTTACGAATCACTTCGTCATAAGTAGAACAGGCCTCTGTCATTCCACGCGACCACGTTTTATCCTGCCTGTATAAAATATCGCATAGTAATTGACCGGAATTAAAATACCTAAAAAAACTGTAATTTTTACTGTGAACAAGTAGTAATTAATTAATATCACCGAGTAAAAAGTAGCAATTTATTGAAAGAAATATTTTATAATATATTTTATACATGAACATTGAAAATGCAAAATAGTTTGAAAAATTATTTTTTGTATTTTTTTAATTAATCGCAGTTAATTCTACTTTTTATGAGTTTTCGACGCGTAGACAAGAATTCATTGCAATTATGGGTTTGTGATTATGCTGATCACGTTGGAAATTAAAATATAAAACGTGGCACCGTTTCATAAATTTGGCGCCAAGATAACCCCGTGACATCTTAAAAACAAACTATGGCGCCATAAATACATTTTATAGCTTCAAGACTACCATAAAGACGTTTTAATGATGTCAAATGGAAGCTCTGGCATTTCACTAATTACAAAACAAAATATGGCACCATTATTACCATGGCATTTTGAACATGGCACCATGGGGACTTTCCCATGGCGCCAAGAGTACGCCACAGCATTTTTGCGATGAAATATTCTACTTACATGCAAGTCGTAAAGAAATCTTTTGCATTTGCGCTCATTGCCGGGTAGTAGGGAACCCTACACACAAAACTACAGATGGAGTACAGCTCGAATGATCTGGAACATCTCTTCTTGATTACTATCTTCGGATCTGGCTCTTCACAAAAACGTTCTGAATGTGAGAGATGACGTCATTGTAAGTATGACGTGTTCTACTACGTGATATTCAAGAAGTAACTCAGATGAGCCATAATGCTGTTTCCATTTTCACTCGAAACAAGGCTCTGGACAAGATATTTACAGAGCAATGACCGGTACTCCCGTAGTATGTGCACCAAGATGGCGGACACCGGAACGTAGTATGTGTACCAGGTTAGCGTTATGCCATAATTTCAGGTACAAATACTACGGGAGTCACTTGGCTAGTCTCCGAACTCGTAATAGAACTAAAACAAGGAAAATTGGAGTAAAATTATGGCCTAACCCTAACCTGGTACACATACTATGTTTAGGTGTCCGTCATCCTGGTACACATACTACGGAAGCGTCCAATGACCTTTAATATGTGAACACGGTTCTCAAAAGGCATCTGGTAATCAGAGGTGCGGTGGCGAGCGTATTCCTAATGCTTATCACGATGCGCCAAACCGTCGGACTTGATATAAAATTGACTGCGTTAGCAACGTTTCTTATGCGATGTCCATTCACGCGCTACGCTCGAAATAGTGTCCCATCTAACGATATGTAAATGGCTGTTATCAATACAAGATACTATTCGCCCAAACCAATGCGAACCCTCAAACCTCACAACTAGTCATTACCCTGATAAAACAGCATGAATCGCCCAGCCTTTTTCTTCGTTGATATTCTCAAAGCGTTAATATCGGAAGTTTCAATCACAACTTCTCGCTCATAGCCTGTGATAGTACGGAGTGTCTCCCAAGTTGCGTTGTTCTTCGTTTGTGACGTCTCGATCTGAATGTGAAATTTGACGTGAAAATAGGGGTCAATTTGTTGATGCGTTAGACCAGTGGTTCTCAACCCTTTTTTTCTGTCGTGGCCCTCTTTTTTTTGCACAAAAAATTCTGCGGCCCTTAACTTTCTCAGGGAAGAGACAAACTACGTGATTATTTTTGCAAAGATAGACACTTTAATAATCAAAATGAGAATTACTACTCAGTATCAAAAATAGCATCAGTATTCATTGCTAATACAATTGATTTTGCGGAATGAATATCTAAATCTGAATATCTTGACCTTGCCAGCTTTGAGTAAATTCTCTCAACCGAAGGGTAAAAATAACAGTCAGTTTATTTCAAAACTTACCAAAATTTTATTTTCTCCGACATCCACGTGTCTAAAGATCAATTTGATCGTTTTATCCGACTCTAACGGCATGTACATCATACATATATCGGTCTCATTTTTTCTCCAACCCTCAGGGGCCACGTGTCCTTTTGTCTGTCCTTCATTTAGTGGGTAGAACACGATCCCGCTTGAGAATGGCATCCGGTAGTGGCATAGTTGAGCTGAGACTGGGAGAATAAAAAATTGATGGCAAGTTCCTTGACACAAAAAAAAAAAGACTATGTGCAAGTCGTTACTGACTTTATAAAAAGCTCTTATTTTGAAAAGGGCGCTCCCGAAGCATGTGTACTAAGATGGCGCACAAACTGAACCCTAATCTGGTACAACTACAAATTTAGGTTGCGCGCCATCTTGGTGCACATATTTCTGGAGGTTCTTGAAAAGACCAAAATCACCGCAGCCCGGTATCGAATATCTATTCCATCACACCTGGATGGGGTGAAGGAATGGGATTTGAAACCAATATTTTGAATCTGCGGTGTCTAGTATTTTTCTATATACGAAGCGTATTGGCCGCTTTCACCCCAAACAAGGCCTCTTTACAGATATTCGCCGATGTCTAACGACATGTAAAGAGATACTATTCTCTCTTGAAAGACTATTCTTTCTTGAAAGACTGGGATATTTCGGGGAATAGTAGCCAATTTGGAAAGACATTAGTTAGGTGATAGGTGATTCTACAAATCGGACTTTTTGTCATAAATCTTGAATAAACAAGTAGATGATGCACCGTTGATGGAGAGTAGAGAAGCAAATGTGTGAAATACCCGATGAAAGTTACCATGTTGTTGGAAAAACTTTCGGGTAAAAACATTTGATACATATTACACTCACCTTCTGCGCAATATAGAGTTACGATTAATAGTATCTGAATCTTCATTTCAATAATTCTCCAAAGTTTTATATTACATTAAGCATATTCAGTCTGGAAACGATCAGCGAACAACAAGCAACCATTGGTAATTCAAAGCTCCGGTTTTTTTTAATGAGCGATATCAAGGAGAAAAGAATCTGTAAACCTCATAACCGCAGCATCTAGTCGCATCTAACCACTATCTTGCCTAAAACAAGGAAATATTTCATTCTGCTTCCCAGCGTTTCAAAGCAAAAAGACGGCATAGTCATATGGCGCACCACGGCTTCTCGTCCGGTTACCAGTCCATATCCTCTTTGGGAATAAATATATAATCAAATAGCTGTTCCGAATTAGTATATCTTGATGATGAAAAAAACCGTAATTAACCGACGACAATGCAAACCATTCTGCGACATATCTAGCGATCCTTTCTCACTTAATTATTACCCACAGAATTTGAACTCACAAACCTAGTTAACATAGCTATAATAAATAGGGCTCCCAGACACTTGGCTATTGCGCCCACCTAACCACGAAAGAAATGGTAATGGCAACTTATTTCACCGTACCAAATACTTGTGTTTCGATTGAGGAGCAAGCCGTAATAGACCAGTGTTTACATGAACACTGCGTGGACACGGGATTCAAACCTGTAAACCGAACAATTATAGCTATAACTAAGCACTCGTCTATCATTGCAAATCACATAATCCATTCTGATCGATGCTGCAATGTATTCCAGCAATTCCTGAGGTTCAAAACAAATCACTTCACCGCAAAAAACACAGTGTAACCCCGGGCTATACAAAATATAGATGTGATTGAAGTCGTAGAAAGTGGTGTTCTGAGACTTAAAAGCGGATTTGTTGAAAATCCTAGACGGAATATATGATGGTTAATTGTGTTCTAACAGTGTGTGTTAGTGCTAATGCTAATTAATAGTAGCACCCCTTGGCAATCATCAATACATTTATGAGCGTATATCATTTTGGCTAGAGACTTCTGGATACATTAGAACAGGGGTCGGCAACTTTTGTCGCTCGAGGACCAAAACTAAGGGTTGTAAGTCTTGGCCGCACATATATATATATATATTTAGAAAGGTGAAAATCGAACAGATGGGCTATGAATCACAATTTTTTCACACATATCAGAAGTTGGAATTTTCGATTTTAAACATCGCGCGAAGACTACGACAACTCGTGAACTCAACTCAGTCGTCTTACTAAATAATGTGATGCTTATTGCTGCACCACGCTTGATAGCTCTTCAACATCAGGCGGCACACTGGGTGGAGCCAAGATCAGAACATTTTCTGAATGGGAATCACTAATCCGAGTTTTTAGCTTGTTCATTTTCGAAAATAACTGTTCGCACGTATATGTACTTCCAAACATTGATATGAATTTTTCCGCATGATTTGTCAAATTTGGATAGAAATTACTTTCAAGAAGCTACTTTTTACAAAAATCAGGCAGTGATACATCTCTCAAATAGGATATGGATTTTATTTCCTCATTGCATTACAACTTCAGGAAGCTCTATTCGAATATTTTCTATTGAACCCCTGCACTCAGCATCAACTTTTCTGCGTTTTGCCATTTGTCTAAATATATTTAAGTTGTAGGCTCGTTAAACGAGCAGCTAGCTGTTCACTAAATTGTTAGGTCATAATATGATTCAACCAACACATGTCTCACAATAAATTCTGTTACGTGAAATATATAATCTACTCCTCGAGCGTGGATTATAAAATTAATTCACCATCAAAACCGCTGTTTTTTCGCTATAATTCAGTGAAGCATCGCGGCCGGATTATTTCATTCCGCGAGCCGTAGGTTGCCCCTGTGTCAGAGGAACAAGTCTTTGAAAAGATATTCCTCAAGTTTTTCCATATTTTCAATTTCTTCATAGATTGGAATAATTGTGTACTAGATAGTAACTAGAATATAGCTGGACTTGCAGCCGTAATCACTGGTCCACTAGCTTGTCTATGAATAAAATAGATATATTGGATTTTTTTGGGGGGAGGGGGGGGCGGGTACCCAGACTTGTCCAAGGGACATATTTTCCTGTCCCATCCCCATCCCATCCCATATCAATTATGCCTGTCCCATTCCATCCCCCATTGGAATACATTAGGTTTAGCGTCTACTAACTAGAACTACATTGTACGAAGAGACATGCAAAACAAATAAATTTACGGACTTTGTTAACTTTATATTCCATAGGAATCCAATTCCCATGGACAAACCTGGGGGTTACCAGAGAGCGACCGTGAGTCCGTATGTTTTTATCTGAGACGTTTGCAAACTTCCACTCTGAGCAAGGCTCTATGCAAGCAGATACTGATATGTCAGGATCTAATATATTCTATAATTAAACAAATTTTTTATTTCGCCATTGCCTATATACGCAGGTTCTTAAATTTCTGATTGGCGAGTTAGACCGTATCAGTTTGTAGCCGTAAGGCTGGGCAGTTTCGAAGACCTGATAATTTCAGAATCGAATCGGATATTTTTTTCGAATTGAATCTCGAATACTTGGGAGTCAGTGGGAGATATGTAATTGTATGCGACTTTTTTATTGTAATTGGTCTTGTCAACAAATAATTTACTGAAAACATAGAATACATCACTAAGACAGATTGACGAACGTTCACACACAATGAAAAACACTTATTTATTATTAACTCACTACAGAAAATAGTCATATTTCAGAATTGCATTGAAAAAATATGGTTGCAATAAAAAAAATTGTGTAATTCACCTCGACCATTGGCGGAATGAAAAATGAAACAAGATGGCGGCGATTCAAAATTTGGCTCTGAACCGATTCGAATAATTTACTATTCGAATATTCGATTCGAAGTGCCCAGGTCCGGTGGAGAACGGATAACGTGGGTTTACAAATTGACTTAACGATCTAAAATGCGTTGCATGCTACAAAAAATTGGGTTCAGGTTGTGCGACACCTTGGTGCGCATACTTCAGGGGTACCGAAAATTGTTTGTTTTTTTACCTTTCAAAAGTGGGGATTCAACCTCACCTTGGCTACGCCCTTGCCTGCACGGTTAATTGAAACAAGTTCATTAATATCCGATGCCGATAAAGAGCAAGCCTAAACAATAAGGCAATCACGCCTATGATATACAGGGTCGTCATATAGTCTCAATTTTTTTTAAATTGCAAAGTGAATTTATGTATTGTGATGGCTTCTGCATGTATAATAAATGAGGTAAACAAAAATTTAATATGATTTAAACCATGATTTAAATAAAACAGACCTGGTTATGATATATTGAGAACTGACTTCATAACAAATTGAACTGTATCATGACTTCATGAAAACCAAGTACATGAAAGATATTAAGCTAGTTAGCCCAGTGTTTCTCATAAGTTTTTAAATGGGCCTACAGTGGGGCCCGAGTAAAAATGTATGACTGAAATTCAACCATGGTTGACAAGCTGATAAATAGACACGCGGAATAGTTTGGCCATTGACATCATTTACTCTATAGCAGTGGTTCTTAACCTTTGCGAGTTCACTGAACCCCTACGTGACACTGGAAGCTGGACCTCCTGAAGTATGCGCACCAAGATGGCGCACAACCTGAACCCAGGTTGTGTACCAGGTTAGGGTTTAGGTTATTCGACATATTGGTGCGCATACTTCAGGAGTACCCTTTCGTCGAACCCCAAACCGCTTTCAATAGACGGAGTACAAATTTGTTGGGTATGAGGCCACATAACTTGCAACAAGAGAACAAATAGACAAGGCAAAAATTGCAGCTTTTGAAATCCAAAAGCTAAAATTATTCTGGAGGATCTTCGTCGAACCCCTGAAACAGCTCCACCAAACCCTAGGGTTCGATCAAACTCAGGTTAAGAAACACTGTTCTATAGTTTAATTTACTATAAAAGGGGCTCCCGAAGTATGCGAACCAAGATGGCGGACATCGGAATGTAATATGTGTACTAGGTTAGGGTTAGGCCGTAATTTTAGGTATAAATACTACGGGAGGCTCTTGGCTAGTCTTCGAACTGATAATAGGACTAAAATAAGGTAAATTGAAAAAAAAACTATCGCCTAACCCTAACCTGTTACTCATGTTACGTTCCGATGTCCGCCATCTTGGTTCGCATACTTCGGGAGCACCCTATAAAAATTTATTAATGGTTTGTTGATTTCTTTTGACGCTGAATATGGTTCATAAGAAATTGAGATTGAGAACTAATGATTTACCCGATATTAATTCAACTCACACATTCGACTCATAAACAAGACTTATTTAATCAGCGGTATCGAAACCAACCAACGACAACATCTGCTTAAAAATGCGGAATATCGGGTGTTCCATCTCGATAAGGAAAACTTTTAAAAAATCCAAAAAACACCCAACAATTCAAAGTTAGTATATTTACCGAAAACAGAAGTTCTTTTGGATATAAAATATATGCTTCTACAGGTAATTTGCGCTGAAGACTTTATAGTTCTGATAATCTTAACATCGCAGGTTCCAATCCCATGCCCGCTATCTTCTTCAGGGGGTAATACATTGGGTGGAGCAGATATTGCCAAAATGAAAAATTTCTGAACCTTTTAAAGATGGTAATTTTTACATGCCAGTAGCTGCATGCAAAGAGCCTTGTTCATTACGAATAAGCAAAACGCAATATGTAAAAAATCCCCCCCCTCCCTCTTTTATATATATTTTTCAAATATCTAACACATAAATTCATAAATTCAAATTTCTCAATTTTTTTTTTCATTGAAGCCATATTTTTTCAACACAATTCTGACATATGACTCTTTTCTGTATTGAGGTATTGATGAAAACGTGTTTTTCTTTATTGTCAGGAATGTATTCTATGTTTCCAGTAATTTATGTGTCTGGAGGACCTAAAATAATAAGAAAGTTACATACAATTTCATACTTTTCAAGTATTCGAGATTCGATTCGATTCGAAAAAATTATTCGATTCGATTCTGAAATCATCAGATATTTGAAAATGCCCAGCCTCATTCTTAACCTTTGCAAGTTTACTGAACCCCTACGTGACCCTGGAATCTGGACCTCCTGAAGTATGCGCACCAAGATGGCGCACAACCTGAACCCAGGTTGTGTACCAGATTAGGGTTTAGGTTATGCGACATATTGGTGCGCATACTTCAGGAGTACCCTTTCGTCGAACCCCAAACCGCCTTCAATAGACAAATTTGTTGGGTATAAGGCCACATAAATTGCAACAAGACAACAAATAGACATGGCAAAAATTGCAACTTTTGAAATCCAAAAGCTAAAATTATTCTGGAGGATCTTCGTCGAACCCCTGAAACAGCTCCACCAAACCCTAGGGTTCGATCAGGTTAAGAAACACTATTCTATAGTTTAATTTACTATAAAAGGGGCTCCCAAAGTATGCGAATCAAGATGGCGGACATCGAAATGTAATATGTGTACTAGGTTAGGGTTAGGCCGTAATTTTAGGTATAAATACTACGGGAGGCTCTTGGCTAGTCTTCGAACTGATAATAGGACTAAAATAAGGTAAATTGGAAAAAAAATTATCGCCTAACCCTAACCTGTTACTCATGTTACGTTCCGATGTCCGCCATCTTGGTTCGCATACTTCGGGAGCACCCTATAAAAATTTAATAAAGGTTTGTTGATTTCTTTTGACGCTGAATATGGTTCATAAGAAATTGAGATTGAGAACCAATGATTTACCCGATATTAATTTAACTTACACATTCGACTCATAAACAAGACTTATTTAATCAGCGGAATCGAAACCAACCAACGACAACATCTGCTTAAAAATGCGGAATATCGGGTGTTCCATCTCGATAAGGAAAACTTTTAAAAAATACAAAAAATACCCCAACATTTCAAAGTTAGTATATTTACCGAAAACAGAAGTTATTTCGGATATAAAATATATGCTTCTACAGGTAATTTGCGCTGAAGACTTTATAGTTCTGATAATCTTAACATCGCAGGTTCCAATCCCATGCCCGCTATCTTCTTCAGGGGGTAATAACATTGGGTGGAGCAGATATGCCAAAATGAAAAATTTCTGACCCTTTTTAAAGATGGTATTTTTACATGCCAGTAGCTGCATGCAAAGAGCCTTGTTCATTACGAATAAGCAAAACGCATTATGAAAAATCCCCCCCCCTCCCTCTTTATAATTTTTTTTTAAATATCTAACACATAAATTCAATGTAAATTAAACTACCTTTCTGAAAAGTAGTCCTTGTTTATTTTCAAAATACCAGCCTCCTTGAAACGCACTCTCAATTAGCCCTTAGGCCTATTTAACGAAACACAAATTTTTGCTTTGCAATTATAAACGGTATGTTTAATTTAATCAAAACTCTTTTCTTGGGGTCAAAAACGGTTTTTAGGGTTAGGCTGATCAGTAAAAGATGGTTCAGTTTTCAAGGGAAGAGTGTGAGGGGAAGTATGTTTTGGGGGGTTTGGATGAATAAAAATAAAAAGAGTCGGATGTGTCAAAATATTTAGTTGAAAAAAAAATCATAATTATTGCTTTTTGGATAAATATGTTATATATAATAAATAACTCAGGAAATCGAAAATGTTGTTTTTTTTGGGATCGGGGATTTTCTGAAATGTTGTATGAATTGAGAATGTTTTCATAACTTTCAGTGTACAACAGAACTCCTCAATCACTTAGAATAGTCATCTTTATGTAACTGTAAATCCTCTCTTATCCTTGCTTTATACGCAAACAGATTCACGAATGCAAAAGCAAAGAAGGAGGATAAAAAGCTAGTGTTAGTGTGCAGACACTCTTGAATTAGGCATTAGAATACCCACCTATTCTTGCATTTCATACATGCAGATCCGCCAACACAAAACATAGTAGAAAGCTATGCGGCAACTTTCACGTAACTAATAGGTCAACTTTAATTACAACGAAAACTGTTGTGGAATGAATGAGCGCATATATTTCGAAACCGAAAACTAATTATCGAAATAAATCTATGATTGAAATGCTATGATTTGAATTTTTCTTGAGATCAATGAATTTGCCAGGGTGAGGCTGACGAGGGTAGACTAGTATTTTTAGTATATTTTATTTTAGACTAGTATATTTTAAGCAAAATTTAAACATTTATTTTAAATTTAGAAATTTATTTTGATACATTTTCATAATTGTTTACAGCGTATACCTCAGGTCGGTTATTGTAATTGTGTGCCATGAAGTTTAAAATTCGACAGTTTTTCTTTTATTTGTATCGTTAGCAGGTATGTGATTTCAAACATATTTTTAATATATTCATAGGCTTTTATAATGTGCAAGACCGTATGTCAGAAAATTCATACCTAAGGTGCAACTATTTTGTAGGGCTCTTATCAGCAAACGCTAGGTGAGAGTAGTGGTCAGTCATAATTTACTATGTAAGGGCTAATCTCATCTTTATGCGTATGCAATGGCTGATATCTGAACTAATACACCCCAGCTCAAAGTTATGGGTATGATTCTAGCAATACATTGTCCAGACCTTTATATTTCTATCCTGTAGTACGTTGGTGTGATACCCTTAGGGGTAGAGCAGGGGTTCTCAAACTTTTCAAGCCGTGCCCCACTTTTAGAATTTGTCAAGTCTCGCGCCTCCTCTAAAAAATAACTAGCTATCAATGAGCTACAAAGAACAGATAGTTAGGCGAAAGTATGTTTTATTTAAAAAACACGTTGAAAATACGTGGATGGACTGTGAATATCCAAAACTAGGCAGGCAAGATCAAATCTAACAAATATTTTCATATTTGTTTAGCTTCAAGCCTCTCAAAGAATTGTCTACGACGTCCTTGTGGGGCGTGCCCCAACGTTTGATAACCACTGGGTTAGGACCATGGACTAAACTATATTGGCATTGCATGTTAAAACCTCGGGGTCAAATTACACGCCCACCACATCACCCAAGGTGTAAAATATGCCAGAAGTGAAGGATTTTGGTTATTTTAAGAAAAAATATACTCCTCACAGTAACAGTGGCCACTTTCAAACCAGAGCTTTAGGCAGAGCATTGATCGGGCCGAAATGCTTCTAAATAAGTCGTCGTTAAGCCTTGGGGCTTTTTAAAGCTTTCCTTTTGTAAATTATGTATTTTATTGCAGACATTGTAAACACGTGCTACATTGAGCTGATTGACGAGAAATCCGTGGAATATCCGGCGATATAAACTCTTCTGCATCGCCTAACTATGAAAGATGGTGGGAACCGTGTCTGACAAAGAGTGCATGATATATAGAAAACTAAAACCAAGATGGACGACGAAAATGGAACTGTTGGATTTGGATATTTCTGAGAAAGAAATCGAGGTTAGAATGAGGCATATATGGTCCACCATCATAGTCGGAGTGTCAGAAAACGAGCTTTTCCAGAGTCTTTCAAGAGTGTCTGAAACGCGTTTCAAGCTGCAAAAATTGCTATGTGTGGTACAAAAAATATTTGTTTTTTTTGTATATGTTAAGGGAGGGGTGGGGGGAGGGTGCTCAAATACTTCCTGGCTACGCCCCTGCCCATTAGTTGTTTGAAGTCGGCCCTGGACAGTACCTTGTTTGGAATGACAAACGTATAGAGTTGTCATATAAAAACAATAATGAGTTGAGATCTCCCGGTCGGGGCATAACCGACATATTTTAAGGTCTGTTTTGTTGGTTATTTGCAAATTTAAGGGGGTGGTAGATATCCTGTATTAGTCTGTTATTAGTTTTGTTATTATTCTGTTATTAGTGGTAACTATATTTGTAACCTAAAAAAGTGTTATGTATTTGACTGATTATATGAGTCTTTTTCTGGATATTGTTAGGAATTAAAATGTCGTGTCACATCTTTAAATTATGGAGTGTTTTGAATTTTAGGGGGTTGTCTACCTCTCTTTGATGGCGGTGGTGTAGGGAAATCAATTCTATTAGCTTGCATATACACACGAGCTATTTGTACAGTTACAGATTCTATTCCTCCACCCATCCATTTTCGCATCTGTAACCCCCTTAGCATTGTATACCACCCCACCCTCCTGCTCTCTACTCTTCTGTTTAACGCTCCGATTTCTTTTACCACCGCGCGCGCAAAGTTTTAATGTCATGCACATAAAGACACTCACATACTTTTTTGACTGCATGCACACACACTTGCGTACATTCCTCTCACACCTAGTCTTCAAAATTCAATTTCCTGATCTTTACAGATCTATTTTATTCTTCGCATCCCTCCCTCTTGCCTAACGCAATGCTCTCTCATGTAAACCACAATTTGTCACTTTAGTTTTCTTATCTCAAAAACGCGCTTTCTACCCCCCAGCACACATGCATACTTTATACTCTTTCACACACACACACACACCCGTACTCTTTCCTCCCCTCTCTAACGCACACATACATTTTTTTTCTTTCTCTCTCTCTCTCTCTCATCTCAAACGTTAATATTTATTTTCTAATCTTACATTCAGATCTTCGTAAATAAAAGAGAATCGAAGAAATCATGGCGTCTGTTAGAGCAGATCAACCCAAACCAGAAGAAAATTTATTTCAACTTAAATGATTGGAAAAGCTTGAAAATTATAGCAAGAAAAAGAGACAAATTTAAAGTTGAATTTTCAAGTGAGTACAATTATTAAAATTTAATCGATATTGGGTTCAAGTATCTAAATCTCAAATTCATCCGAGTCACGTCCTCTTGTTGTCTCATCAAAGTATGTACAAGAATTATAGGGACCAGCAAACTTTGGGCTTAAATATCACGTCCCAGACAATCTCAAAAAAAAATTGGAAACAGAGTAATAGCATTCTAGCAGCTTCTTCCATCTTGATGCTCTAAAAACTTCAAATTTATCGTTCCATTATTTACGAAGGAGAGCGATTTGTTTTTATCTACCAAAAATGTTTCCACAACAACCATTGATTAGCAAAACGACCCACATGATCGGTCAGTTTGTGTCCAATAACGAGATATGACGTTTTTACTTAGATTTCATTTGTCGCTTCATAAGTATGTGTACCGATATAGAGATACCTAAATTTCTTCGCCTACTTCACATCAAGTTGTATAAAGGGACTGAAGCCCATGGACAGGGGGTATATTCACTTGGCTAACACAGACAGTCTCCGACGTGTAATAGAACTAAAATAAGGGAAATCGGAATAAAATTATGACCTAACCCTAACCTGGTACATATACTACGGGAGTAGCTGCTCTTTTTGTCTCAAACATATTTTCATAGTGGATCAATTAATTCACATTGTCTATATTCCCATATTTTTTACAGATGTACACTGCCCACTACCGGTTGGTGCAAAATTAGGAAATTGCTCAGAGAAGCAAGACTGGTTGTCGTTCTGTACCTTTCAATGTGATGAACCCGATTACATCCCCATCAAAGCAAATAGAAAACCATACTTTGCGTATTGCAGGTTAGTAAGATTTTTTTACTCAGTGGCTGGCGCATCGTGTTGAGCAATTAGAAATACATTTGTGATTGGACTTCTGATTACCCTGCTTGTGTTCGCAGGTTAGAATCCCGTGGAGGATAGTCATGTGCAAGAGGATTGCTAGACTCCTTGCTGGCCAGTTATAACTTCCGCTACCATCGAGTCCGTACATCTGGAATAAATAACTGGATATGTCCGACAGTCATATTAAAGAGTGTCTGAAACAAATATTCCAATACTCGATATATACTGGTGACCAAACGAGAGGCAGTGGAACTCCATACGATTAAGCCGTCTTATAGAGTTTCCTTCTCCCTCGGAATAAATATGAAAATTCTCTACTAAGCAAATAGACAAGAGAAGAAGACAAGAACTTCTATCTCATTATTGCGCCAACACTAATTCTCGGTCTTTTTGTGATTCTGTTTATCTTAGATTGGATTAGTTAGGTATAGTGGCTTAGGATGTTCGATACTACCAAAGTATGTGAACCAAGATGGCGGACACCAGAACGTAGTATGTGTGCCAGGTTATAGTTGGGCCTTAATTTCAGGTACAAATACTACGGGAGTCACTTGGCTAGTCCCCGAACTCGTAATAGAACTAAAATAGGAAAAATTGGAAAAAAATTATAGCCTAACCATAACCTGGTACACATACTACGTTCCGGTGTCCGCCATCTTAGTTCACATAGTTCGGAAGTACCGAATATTGGCCTACTTTTTTCTGGTTATCTATTTCATTACATTTCAGTGTTAACAGAATAGCACAGTTTTTCATTTCTGTTCAGAAAGAATCGAACTTGGTCGGCGGAAACCGGTAAATATTGTATCTCAATGGATAAAGTCGTGAAGAATTGTCTGAGCGTTGAAGCAACCAAGGTATGTATGTATCAATGGTTTGCGTTGAGAATGTATGATGTTATGAAAATATTGGATCAAACTGATTCTCTCTTTTTTGTCTGACTGCTGTTAAAATCGGACGTGTTGCTTTGTGTTCTATTTGTTCAAATCCGTTCATATTTGCTGAGAAATAAAGTTCTTTAATGGCGTCATCATCATAATATCGAACCTATTATGTGGCTTTGCAGCACACTAAATTTTCTGAGGGTGTTACAAACTTAGCGGACAAACTTATTTGTGAATCCACACCGCTGCAATATATATACCAATTATGCTTGCACTCTGTTACATTCAGACCGATTGCCCGTATGACGATGACTTCCTACTTGACCTTTTCCCGGAACCGGATATCGATAAGGAAGAAGAGCCTTGGTTGATTGAGATGCTCGCAGAAATTTCAAGGGTAGGTAAACTTTTCTGTTTTCCTAATTTCCCCGGCATTCCCATGGGAAGAAGAAAACCGATAAGACGGTTGTCAGTCCATGGCAGGTGCGGCAATATACACAATAAGCCCTTCACACATAATTATTTCACACGTATTTGACCTTGCGAAACCACACAGGGTAATCCACGGTGCAAAGGCAAGTGTGTTGCTAACTCTTGATGAAATGTGCGAATTGTTGAGCTTATTCATATACGAAACCAGGAGAGGCCAAACTGTCACACAATTATGGGTACTGTCGTAGTATGTGTACCAGGTTAGGGTTAGGCCATAATTTTATGCCGATTTTTCTTATTTTAGTTCTCTTACTAGTTTGGGGACTGTCTTAGTTAGCCAAGTGAATATACCTTCTGCTCATAGGTTTAAGTCTTTCTACACAAATTGATGCAAAATAGTGAAACAAAATTAGTTACCTCCATATTGGTACACACAATCCGAACTGATCAATGGCGCAAAAGGCTACCAGATTTGAAGTTATTAGCGCCATAAACTATATAACAAAAACTACCTGACCTATCTTTAAGATAAACTTGCGATCACGCTCATTACTTCTCATATTTTCTTTCAGACAGAGAACGAAGACATAGACTTGACGATAGGAGGTACAAAAACGTTTGTTGTCGAGAGAGGAATATTTAGAACATCAGTTATCAGAGACTGCTTAGAATATTGCTTGAGAAGCAGACGAACACGGAGATTTATACTGAAATGTGGCAACTGGCAATTGAGTACGTTCTTTGTACACAAGTTTTGTTGGAGCTCTAGTACAAAGCCCTTCACCGAAAACGCAAAAATGTGAAATTTAAGAAAAACACTCTCGCCACGTTTTGAAATTAAAAAAAAAAATTTAATTTCGGCGCAATCTGCATTCCTAACCCAACCCGAACTTTCATGTCTCGTGGCCCCCTTCCAGAGTCTTTTGTACATATGACCATATGACCCTCAGTTTATCATTTCCATTTCATCCTTCATTTTTCATCTTGCATTGTGACCCCTGCAAATGCTTAGTGGACCCCGATTAGGAACCGCTGGTGTAGAGATTCCTGATGCAAGAATTTTGATGCTAAGGGCTGTTTATTGGTTCATCATCGCAACACAATGGGAGCTCCCAAAGTATGTGCACCAAGTTGGCGCACAACCTGAACATAGTATGTGTACTAGTTTAGGGTTCACGTTGTGCGCCATCTTGGTACACATAGTTCAGGAGCGATCACATATGTTTGTAGTTAGCGTCAGACATGGGAATTTTTATACAAATTTCCTCAAAGAAAAAAGTCCCGTTCAACTAAAAGAGGTGTGGCCAGGGAGTGGTTTTGCGGGTTTGAACCAGTGGTGGGTTTGCACGGTTATATAGAACTGTCTCACGGAATTTTATGAGATCAGCGAACCGGTTAGCATTACTGGTTACTGTCGATGTTCTGTTTGTAACAGAACCGGCTGAAAATATGACTTTTGTGCAAGAACCAGCTGACAAAAAATTTGAATTCCACCACTGGTTGGAATCCCCCCCCCCCCCCCCCCCCCCCCTTTTGAAATGGGAAAAAATCAAACATAGACAATTTTTCGTGGTTTGAAAATTGGCAATTAGAAATTTCCGAATCCCCCATTTGAAAATTCTCCCATATTACTAACATAGGTCCTACCCAATTTACATTAATAAAAATTACATTTTATTTCAGGCTCTTCCCGAAAACGAGATTGTTTGATGTGTCGACACGTTTACAAAGTTTGTCGAAAAAGATTTATTTTTGTTTAGAAATCAGAAATGTGAATATTTATTGATTAAAATAAAATGTAAAATTATTGTATTGAAATGAGTGGCGAAGTTGTGCGTTGTGCTGTCATAGTAGGGACTGTATTTACAAGGTCTCAGCTGCTGATTCCAGTGTATTTTAAAACCTTCAGGACAGGGGTTTTCAAACGGCGGGGCACGTCACACAAAGAGGGCGTAGTCAATTTTTTGAAAGACGTGAAGATAATTAAAAATAAAAATATTTGTTAGATTTTAATCTTGCCGCCTTATTTTGGATATTTACATTTCAGCGATACGAGAGTATGTGTACCAATGGGGATGTAACTAATTTCGATTGCCTACTTCACATCATGTTGTGTAGAGACGGAAGCATATGGGCAGGGGGTATATTCATTTGACTAACACAAACAGTCCCCAAAGTCGTAATAGAACTAAAATAAGGAAAATCAGAATAAAATTATGACCTGACCCTAACCTGGTACACATACTACTGGAGTACCTACATATTTAAGAAAGTGCAGAGGGCTGTTGTGTTTGTATCTTTATTATCTTTAACGTGAAGCATCTTTAAGAGTTCAACTTCATTCTGTTAGTTCACAGATTCTAGAACATGCTTTCGCCTTACCATCAGTTATTTGTAGGTTATTGTTAGCTAGTTATTTTTGAGGCGCGACATAAAAATGTTTTAAGAATTAGCTAATATTTTTTTTTTAATGACTAGGATTTACAGGAAGAGTTGCCATCGAATTTTCACACTCATAGCACTCATAGCATGAGCACCCGTTTGAAATAAAAACACTGAATGATTTATGTCACCTTCTGACATATAATTTGAGAGAAAGTGACTCTAGCACAGGTTGTACCGTATGTTCGTATCGCTTTCCCCAGTCTATACCGAATAACTTTGCGTATATTGTTGTATATATTTCTTATTGTTGCAATGCTTGTTTTTCTGGTTGACGAATAATAAATCTCTCTCTCTCTCTATCATGGGCCGTCCTGAATTCAGGTTCAAATTTCATAAATTCATCTCGAAAACAGTAAAAAAAAATTGTAGATAATAAATGTAGTTTATTAGAGTAAATCATGCAATAAAAACTTATTTAGTTATTCAGGTTTGAAATAGATTGATTCACCAGGACAAAATCTTTCTCTCAGTATTCTCTTTATGCAAAAACCGACCTTCGGTCGCAAATCTTTTTTATATATCGACATTTTACACATTTTTCTTTGTCAGTAGCGCCTGAAAAAAGGAGAGAAATGTGTCACAGTTTAAATGATACTCCCGAAGTATGTGAACCAAGATGGTGGACATCGAAACGTAGTATGTGTACCAGGTTAGAGCCAAGTGACTTGGCTAGAGCCAAGTGACTAGTATTTGTACTTAAAATTATGGCCCCAACCCTAACCTGGTACACATACTACGTTCCGGTGTCTGCCATCTTGGTTTATATACTTCGGGATTACTGTTTAATTTATGCTACTGTGGTTGTTAGATCAAAAGAACCAAGATTCCGGGTTATTTATTCAAAACAGCAACTTGACACTGTAAATAGTAGAAGCATCAGACACAATTAAAACACAGCCGACCTTCATTCCATTCCAATGGCCGAAGCAGAAATATATTTTATTCTTGCACGTATTATTCCTGGTTGGGGTCTTATAAAACAATTGGAAAATTGAGATTTATTCAAAATCTAAACAAATTCTTTGAGCTATTTTTAGCTGAAACATCAAAATTTGGGTTTAGTTTGGCTGTGGGAGCACCGGGCGCGTCGGGTTGAATTACCCAACGTGCCGGATTTGGCTCGCGGGCCTTAATTTGCCCGTGTCAGCCATAACCTCTGGGCCATTACGCTAACTTGTATCGGAAAAGGGCCATATATTTACGTATTATTGAATAACTCACTCAAATCAGGACTTCCACATGACGTCATGTATACACTAGTCGCTTTACTACGTAGGCAAAACTTATAACAATCGTCTCCTGGGCGATAAGCACGGGCGGAAATGGAACTGTCGAGTTTCCAATCGATGTCTTTATGCATCTCCTGTAAAAAAAATCGAAGTTTTTTTTATGTAAAGAGTGCTAGCGTACAAGAGCGTAGCAAGCCAAAACATGCGAGAGGCAATTTTTGGTACTCTCGAAGTATGCGCACCAAGATGTCGCACAACCTGAACCCTAACCTTGTACACAACCTGAGTTCAGGTTGTGCGCCATTTTGGTGCGCATACTCCAGGAGGTTCCAATTTTTTTTTGTATAGTGAGATATTACGACGCTTACTTGTGTCTTTTGCTCCGTGCAAGGCTAGATGAAATTAGACAATGATATCAATATCTCGTAAAATCGCCAAAACCGATATAAAGCAGAATCTCTCTACAGACTTTCTTCGCTGTCGAAGTTATCCAAGGCATATAAGCGCGCAATTTCGTCTGTCTCGGTTGGTTAATTTGGTAAAGGATTATTGATAGCAAGTCGGAAAAGTCAGTTTTCAGTAAATCGTCCAACAATAGAGTAAAATGCCCCCTCCCCTTGGCTAAGTCTATGCTATGTGCACTGAACTGCAAGTCTTTTCTCCTTGTTTACTTCCTACTTCGAATCCGTACGTGTCAGTGGCCACAAGATGCTTGAACGAGATAATATTATAAAGGTAAACAAGGGAGTTATGCTCAAATGGATGTACACGGAGTAGCACAGGTATACGATCTATCACAGTAGCTTACCGATATCTAGTGTTCACGACTTCGTCGGACCACAAGATCTCTGACGCGAAGGCGTAATTTTTAATTTTGATGACGTCATCGCACACACAAAACGAATCTTATAGAATCCTCAGTAATTTTTGAAATAAATAAAAGTAATAGCCTTCTAGCGAAAAAATACAAACTTTACCTAATGAAAATTTGGACCTCCTGAAGTATGCGCACCAAGATGGCGCACAACCTGAACTCACGTTGTGTACCAGGTTAGAGTTCAGGTTATGCGACATCTTGGTGCGCATACTTCAGGAGCGCCGAAAATTTTAAGGCAATTGGTTCAGTAGTTTGAGCTAATGTCAATAGAATTTATTTTCTGTATTTTTTCAGAAGTTGGAAATATAAAAATTACCTTGTCAAGTAACAAATGATTAGAATACTTCTACTGGATCAGATTGCTCCAGTTAATTTTACTGAAATTACTTTTCAGAAAGTTACAAAGCGATTTTAGTAGAGACATAGCTGACATAGCCATTTTATGACAACACGCTAATTTGCTGGTGCAATGCGTTACTGCTATGGTAGTTTAGCATTGGAGGAGACTATAATCATATTCATCATAGTTTGTTATTTATGATTTGTTTCTTGTCTCAAGCTTATATTGCTTTGCTAATAGTTTAATAGGCCTACTTGCCTCCCTGAACTCTCGATTACTAAATTGTAACCTGTCCTGCATGTTGATTGTTTTGTGAGTTCACTGTATTTCACTGCATCTGAGCCGTCATACACGACAGTGGCGTAGCCAGGGGGGTAGTTTTGCGGGTCGACCCCCCCCCCCCTTATTTGGGGGGGGGATGTCAAAAAAATGAAATCATCTTCCTTCCATCATACATAGCAATTTTGCTTGAAATACTTTTTAGACCCCCAAGACTACTAAAAACACGCGTATTCCAGCGTTCGGTCGGACCCGCTAGCTGTCTCGCTAATTTGGCAAAAAAAAAATTGGAACCCCCCCTCCCCCCTCTTTGAAAATTTCTGACTACGTCCCTAATACACGAGTCCCATTCGAACAAATTACTGTTTGAATTGATTTAGCAACAGCAATTCATAGATTCTCTTCGCGTCTAAAAAATTAGATTCTTACCCTTGTAGCTCCAGCTAGGAATTCCACAAGTCCGATCGGAGAATTATCTGTAATTTCGGGTTCTGGGAAGAGCGTCACCAAGTGATCAATACCAAATGGGCATTCCTCCTAAATCAAAACAAAACCAGTTATTTGGAGTTCGCGGTAGCGCTTTTTGTAATCTGAAGACACAATTTATTATACGGTGCTTATTCGCGCCTTCCAGGATTTATACGAGCAAGAACCCACTGGTGATTACACCACCCTACAGAGAATGAAAACCCTAATCCCCCATCAAAAATTTTATTTCTAAACACATAAGCATTGTTTCAAGTTACAAATAATTTTATCACTAATAAATCAATCACCCCTTAAATTTGGAAACACTCCGCTGAAATGAAATGGAAGCATACTGTGTTCGAACATTGGCGCTTAGTTAATGAGAAGTCATTCTATTTAGAAGTCTTTGATTGGTTAGCCGGTTAATTGGTTAACCGATTTTATATTGTTACCGGTTACGATTTATTTTGACCGTTAACCAACATCTCAGGTACAATTAATTCAAAAATAATTAGTTTATTCCAAATTTATCTCCTGTGGCGTTAACGGTAATAAAAACGACTTTCTTTTTCTATGCGCCGTAATTTGTATTAAAGTTTGAGTTTGGAAAGAAAGAAATTTCATACTTCCGCTTAATTCATTCAATATTCATATTTCATAGTACTCTTAAAATTTCTTGCAGTAAAGCAGGGGTCTCAAACTCGCGGCCCGGGGGCCAGTTGCGTCGCGCAGGACGATAGTTTGTGGGCCCCGCCTTAGTATGAAAGTTCAATGTTAGTGTAACCCGCAAATCACTTAGCTCAGTTCGTTAGATTAATGATTAATACATTCAAATTCTCGGATTTTTGACGTCACAATCACTAACGCTTAGATTTATATTAATACCTTGTATTTTTGTAACCATGTGGTGTGACATCACTGCCCATCGAAAAATGCTTGATTGAACAAAAATAAAGTAGATAAGATTAGAATTTTTTAAATTAAGCTTCTATTGTGGAAAACCTGATGCGGCCCGACCCACCCAGGCTCTGCTTCCATTGGCCCCTAGGAAAATTGAGTTTGAGAACCCCGCAGTAGAGCGATTATGGAACTATCTCAATTCGTGAATAATTTCAAGCGATTAGATCACGCAAAATTACTTTGGAACCATTGAGAAATGAGAAGCTTAAATTATAAATTAATACGTCAAACGTCACGCTGTGGTTAACCGGTTATCTGGTTAGGTATACCCGGTTAACGGTCAAAGCGTTTCCTCTTAGACTTAAATACTAGTCCTGGACGAAATTGCTTTGGAACCATTCGGACGTAAGAATCTTAAATTATGACTTAATACGTCAAACGTCACGCTGCGGTTAACCGTTATCTGGTTAAGTATACCCGGTTAACGGTTAAAGCGTTTGCTCTAAAATTCTAGTTCTGGACGAAATTGCTTTGGAACCATTGTGGCGTGAGAAGCTTAAATTGTGACCTAAATACGTCAAACGTCACGCTGCGAGTAACCGGTTAATTTTACCGGCTAACGGTTAAAGTGTTTCCCCTTGAATTCCTATCCCTGTCTTTGACACATGGCGACTGGACAACGGTTTGTGCTATTAACGCCTGTTTAGAGCGTTTTTCGGACAGAAACAAGAATTAACATCTCTATTAGACACCACCTACCTCTATTGAGTACTTTGACAAACATAAGTCGATAACTTTTGCTAATGAAATGCATTTGTGACTGCTATCTAGAGTCCAAGTAAAATTTCGTCTGAAAAAATGGATTCATTATTTTTTTAAATGTCCAAAGGCCGTACACAAGGGAGTTATTAACAAGTACCAAGAGCTATGAGGTGCTATAGTGGTGTATCACGCGAAATTACTCAGATGCAAATAAGACTTATCTTCGAACAAAGTTACGGCAATTATTCCGAAGTCATATACAATCACTACGATGAGAGTTATCTGTGTAAATTTTAAGGACAGGGTTCTATTCTGTATCGAGACCACTAACAGCAGGTTCCCTGATTTTAGAAAATGAATATATATCATGGAACCGGTTCGCTAACTGCCACGATATTCTAATAACGGGTTCGCTTGAAATCACCACTGGGCATCAGTACATTTTGCGTATAGAACTAGTTATCCAGTTATTTAATTCAGAATGAAAAAAATTTAAACCAAACCTGCATTTAACTCTGAACGCTTTCTTGTCTTTATTTAACGACACGTATTCCGGGACGTTGCATTTGAAACTGCAAGTTGAACCTTTGTTGCGTTTCTTTGTGCAACTGTCAACTTTAACTGACTCGGGTACCGGGCAGTAAGAACCTTTAAAATCGTAATATTTTTGTATTATTTCAAAACATACATTTTTTTGAACATTTTTTATGACACCTGGCACACTTTTTTTATGACATCTTGTAGCACTTTTATATGAATTTTGCTGGAAACACTTTTCATGACACCTGGCACAATTTTATGACATCTTGTAGCACTTAGATATGAATTTTGCTGGGAACACTCTTTACGACACCTGGCACGCTTTCTCATGGCATCTTGTAGTACTTATATATGAATTTTGTTGGGAACACTTTTTTGACATCTGGCACACTTTCTTATGACATCTTGTAGCACTTTTATATGAATTTTGTTGGGAACACTTTTTATGACACACGGCACACTTTCTTATGACATCTTGACGTACTTTTAAATTTGTTTTGTCTTCGTGTTCAAATACACGAGCACCACTCCTAAACTTACTTTTATAATTCAACTTAAACTGGTCTTTCTTGCTTCCCACAATCTTCACAGCTCTGTAGCCGTTGAAAACCAACTTCGTATTGTTACCGAACGATGAATTGAATGAACGCATCAACTCCCAGGACTTCCAGTAGAAACGTTTGTTGACATAAACCTGATAAATTTAAGATAAGGAAGGAATTTCATATTCATTTTCGTGGAGAGGAAAGGGATAATATGGCTTGAATATATGGTGGGCATAAAGCTCTTGATTTCCAATAACGTCGTTTGTTGACATAAATCTACTAATCTAGTGGATTAGATAGATATACTGGTAATTGTTAGTCAGCCGAAGTTATTTTCATTTTTTTTTATAAACAATTTACTCTAAGCATGACTGTACACCAGTCCGTGCATCTGAAAACAAATAACTGACTAACTAATCTCATACTCGACATGGACTGGTTACCGGACGAAAGGCGAGGTTCGCCATATGATTAGGCTGTCTTATCGGCTTTCCTCTCCCCTTGGGTAAATATGAAAATTTTTTTTTATAACAACTGTATAATACCAACCTGTATCTCTTCATCAAAAAGGTTCATTTCCTTAAACTCTAATTCAGTTGTGAGTCTTGGATTTAGCCGCTTCGCGATCGCGCATCTTTCCTTTTTAACTTTCCCAAACCATCTCGTTAGCGGGACAGGGGCAGCGGTTTCGATCATCGATGAGAAATCGAGGTCGCCTTCATTTTTAATCTCGATGTAACAGGATTGAGAGAAACCTGGAATGGAAAAGGCGATGCTTCAATAAATCACACATTTGGTTATCCTGAATTCTGAGTCGATTAACTCAAAATCCAGAGGAATTCGTTCGGAGCATAGGCGTGGCCAAGAAGGGCCTACGAGGTCATGCTTTTTTGTGTCTTGCCTTGACTTTTTTGATCACTGGGATCTGGCAACCCTGCTCATAACCTCAACTACTCACCTAGGCATAACGCAATGATAAAACATATTCTAATGTAGATGTCCATTCTAAATAATCGTCTGCTATTCCAATAGCAGCAGTAGATTACTGTACTAGATTATGCTGTCTTTGTAGAAAATAAAGATAATAATTATTCCAGTCAGTAATTTCCGAGTGACGCGAGACTAAAGCAACCCAATCATAATGCTAATCATCTAATAGAACTTTCTTGCAGTCAGTTTCTTTCACAACGATAAGTTAGGAGCTTTTAGAATCGCATAAAACACCTCTTTGCCTTCGTAAAGATCTTATCATTATTTTAATGTAGGGGTGTGCAACCTACGGCCCGCGGGCCGAATGCGGCCGATATGGAAATAGTGTGCGACCCGTGGAGAAGCGCCAATTTTAAATGCGTCCCGGGAAACGAGTTAATAATTAAGTTTAATCTGCGAGTAATTGCAATACGATCGCAGCTACAGCCCATGGTAAATGAAGGTGCGGCCCGCGATTTCACCCAGGTATTTGTATCTGGCCTTTTTGCATTAAAGGTTGCACACCCATGTTCTAATGAATTTAAAGCACTTCATCAAGTCCAAGTTTAGTCATCTTACGAACAGTCGGCATTTATTGGCGCGTAATGCATCTCGATAATTCTATATATGGTTCAAGGTTTAAAGTAGATCTTGACATTCCAGTGGTCGCCATAACGGCGCTGCCAAAGTATGTGAACCAAGATGGCGGACACAAGAATGTAGTATGTGCACCAGATTAGGGCCATAATTTTATTCCAATTTTCCTTATTTTAGTTCTATTACGAGTTCGGGGACTAGCCAAGTGACTCCCGTAGTATTTGTACCTGAAAATATGGCCTAACCCTAACCTGGTACACATACTACGTTCCGGTGCCCGCCATCTTGATTCACATGGCATTGCTTTGAACAAATTTCACAAAAAGCACCACACTCGGCCCCCTCGACCAGTTGTCTGATAATTAATCATGTAACTAACCACTTCTACTCGCAAAAAATCCTCAACCATCCTTGCCACGCGTTCTTACATGGCTGGATTAATTTGATTCTATGCTTACAGTTCTATATATATATATATATATATATATATCTCACTAGCGAGGGTACTTTAGTAGATGTACTTATTCGACCTATTTGTATATTTATCTTACGTACCACATGGTTTTGCCTTTCTCTATAAATCTCTACAAATAAATCTAGAATACGTCTTGAAAGTAACTCTGGTTTCCTATTTTTCTGTACCAATATATTCTAAAAAAAGCTTAAAATTTGAAATTGCATTTCAAGGAAAACCCGCAAGCGCATCTCTTTACGTACTTATCCAACCCTTTGTGTATTTATAATACTTTGAAAACTGTTTCGCGTTACTCTATTATGGTTTGCTATTGAAAAGGGACGCCAATTTTACTTTTATTTATATGTATAAAGATTATTTTTTAATTAGCTATATTAGAGCCAAATTTACACTTTTGCAAACAGTTCAAATAGCGTTAGCCGCATGTTCACCACATAAATAGCCCTAAGGCAGCAATGAATGAAAAGTATCAGATGCTTATCGTGTCTGTCAAATCACATTAAACCGCCGATCTGTCATCTAAGACTTAAACCGGCTTAAGACATTGTTGCGCGGATGTCTGGTCCACGCATCGCCCATATATGATTTTCAAAAAAAGGAGTTGTATGAATAAAAATTCAAATTTTAGCTTTAAATAACCGATTAACACGTGGTGGGCTGTTAAAAAAATTGTATTGCCTCAACGAGTTGTTTTTCGCGACAAAACGAACAAGGCTAAATCAGCAGCGAGTCATCATCGAATCTCGAGTTGATTCGAGTTGAGTTGATTCGAGTGTCTAACTTAGCAATTAATAATTTCAGAACCAACTTCCCTCCCCTTTTTGTGAATCCCTTGCGCCCGACCTTGAAGCCACAATACGTTCAAGCGAGGTTAAACATTAGATTGCATCAATGTTATTTGACAGGATTGATTGGCATCGATGAGTAAGTAAATACTGAATCTATATACATGATATGTAATTAACATTCTATGACGTTTTTAACCTCACCTTTCTGGACTTCACTCTGAACAATTAGCCACTCCCATTTACACTCCATAATTTCTCTAAAAAAGGTCCTGAACAAAAAGTCATAAGGAACGAGGAATTAGTTCGAGAAAGTTCGGCGTGGGACGACGCTGTTAATTTTGCTTTGAATAGGGCTTGGAATGGTTAACCGGTTAATCGGATAACCAATTTTAGATGGTTAACGGTTACGATTTATTTTAACTGTTAACTGACATGCCAGGCATAAATCATCTTTATAATGTACAATTTCTCCAAAAATGATTAGTTCATCGCAAATTTATCTCCCGTGGCGTGTAATTCAAAGAAATATCACTAATTGTATTGGAAAGGACCCAATAAATGGGGGAAAATATTTGAAATACAAATATTACTGATTATGAAATTTTGACAACGTCAAATTCAGATTCAGTTTTTAGTCAAAATATATTGCTCACGATTTTATTGTAAAGGGCCAATGTCACTCAACAAGTGCGCAGTTGCTACAATTTTTGTTTGTGATATCTCAAAGTAGAATTTGCTGGGTGGAAGTATGCGTACCAAGATGGTGGAAACCGGGACGTAGTATGTCTACCAGGTTAGGGTTTGACCATAATTTTATTTCAATTTTCCTTATTTTAGTTCTATTACAAGTTCGGGGACTAGCCAAGTGATATCTGAACTACTTCGTTTGGCTTACGTGCCCATTTATTTGAGCATCGCTCTCTTGTGCGTGGATGTAATGCTCAATAGTCAAATATAGTTCATTTCATTGAAAAAAAAACATGATCGGTTTCGAATTGGCGCTGAAACTGTAAACAGCATGACAGCCAGTGATACGGAATTGGCCACTGTTCCTGGAACGACCAAAATTTAACATTAGAATTTCATTTGATTTATGTGTTTACATGTTTTGTTTGAGGCATCTCTGACGTCAAAAGATTTTCGATTTTCCAGAAAGTCGGTATTTTTAGAAATGACTTCACTTTGTTAACGCCTCTTATTGTAAATATAAACAGCCCAGATTAAGAGGAATTAATTGAAAAAGCGGTTAAATATGCGTTAGAACGAGCTAAAATTATCAGTTTTGAAAAAAAAATTTACGTAGGCTCTGGAGCAGACATAGGCAAAGTACGTTTACGTCACACTTACATGGCCCGCCAGTCTGAGTAGGCAAACTTTTTGGCCCTTGTTCAAAAACCTTGCCCACCCCTGCTCGGGAATGAGATTATTTTATTGGACACGAAATGGACATAACGATCGTTTCAATATTATGTTGTTGTTGTTGTTCTTGTTCTTGTTCTTTGACACGTTTTTAAAAAGTCGCTTTTCTCTTCGAATACTGGACCAATTGCTTTGAAATTTTCAGTGGTTAAAGATTAATTTTTTCGCTAGAAGGCTATTACTTTTATTTATTTCAAAATTTTGCGTGAATTCTATGAAATTTGATATTTCGTCTAAAATTTTGCTGTATTATTTTTTATCCATGGGAACACGGATTTTAGTCAGTGTCATGACTGGCTGTACGTTTTGATTCTGCAAAATTCTTGCTACTGGAAATTCAGAACTTTTTTGAGGGTACCGGTAGCGTCAAAGGTACCGGTAAGGACTGATTCGCTCTGGTCTAACGTGTCCATATATTTGTGCGTAGCTCTCTTGTTCTGAATGAAAACATTTTTGATAAAAATATTAGAGAATTGTCCGAAAACCCGAACACATGGTTGTCCGAAAGATTACTAAAATCGCGACAGAAGATTCTCATTTGTTATCGTATTTAAAGCATTAATTCAAACTAGAAAAAGATACTCCCGTTGTGATAGAAATTTATTTAAAGACATGGCTAATTTGAAGTAGGCAATATCAGTTTTGATGTAAATAAACATTTTTTGAAAAAAAAAAAAATACTTAAAAATATAAACAGGAGGAGGTACCGTTACCGTGAACGTATACCGTTTCGTTAAAAGCTAGATCCGAGGGATCGCGATCAAAAATCGACGTTTAGTAAGAGCCCTTGGGCCATAGTTTCGTTACCGCGTCAACCCTTTAGTTTAACGCTAGATTTGCGGAATCGCAACTGAAAATCGGCATTTAGTTTCATGTTCATGTAATTTTTCAAAAATAAACGAGATTCATGATAAAGCAATCAATGTACGAATGTGATTACGGCTGCAGTTAACAAGAAGAGCGGTAACGATTAACAATAACAATAAGCAATGCTCAAATATATGGGCACGAAATCCATTACATCATTTGATTATACCGTGTTTCCTTGAAAATAAGACCCAGCCTGAATTTTAAGAAAAATATTGATATAAGCCCTCCCCTTAAAGTAAGACCTAGTCAATACCGCGATTTTTTTTGACCTAGTCGATAGCAAGAAATCTCTCCTTCACGTTTTAAAAGATTAATCTAAAACGTGTGAAAGAGAAAAACGTGTTATTTAATTAAATGGATATCGGTTTTCATATTATGTATAATTGGAAACAAAATAAAACACATCCCCCAAAATAAGCCCTAGTGTTATTTTTCGAAAGAAAATTGAAATAAGATCCAGTTTTATTTTCGGGGAAACACGGTAGTGAACTATTTCCTCTCATCCATTACCATTCATGTCGGATATGAAAATGGTTAATAGGGTATTTTTCAGACAAATGACCAAAATTCTAAATTAATTCGTGCATTAGTTTGCAGAAAAGCAATTTTTTTCTCGCCAAAAAGTCACCGAAGCAGGAGCAACAATAGGACTAACAACAACAATTTAGCGCAAAGTGCGATACTCAAATATATGGATGCGAAAGTTAAAACGAAGAAGGCATGTAATCTGTATCACGGCTGGCCACCAAAAACCAACTTACGCAAGAGAAGAATCGTCAAAGGAGGTCAATTTCAAATTTTGATTAGTCGTCGCACACAAAAAGCAAATCTAATAGAGCCCACAGAAATTTTTGAAATAAATGAAAGTGATAACTTTCTAGCGAAAAATACAATCCTAAATCACTGAGAATTTCAAATCAATCGGTCGAGAAATTGTAGAGAAGATCGATTTTCATACCGCTAAGAAGAAAAATGAAGAACAACGACAACGTAATAACAAAACGATCCATTTGGCTGCTTCGTCCGGATTTCGCTTCTCCCCTGTCACATTTTTATTCGCCACGCATACTTATTTATATATTATTTGAATACAACCAAAAGCGGATAAAACAAATTAAATATATTTAACATAAATAAATAAACCTATTTTATTGTCATCTTTTTAAAATAAGAAAACGTTACATTGATATTTCATGAAATCTAACGATTTTTTTGTCTCCATGGCAGCGTGTCAACACCTGACGTCAGACGTCAACAAAATACGAACATACTAAATTACGGAAAGATGTCCGTTGATTGTAACTCGAGGTAACTTTCATTGTGCTTATTAGTACATTTCCACTGGTACGGAAAAAGTATTTTACTGCAGTGCCGTGCTGAATAGGATAGGATAGGATAGGATTTACATATTTATCCCGGGGGAGAGGAAAGCCGATAAGACGGCTTATCCATATGGCGAACCACGGCCTCTCGTCCGGTTACCATTCCAAGTCGGGTATGGGATTAGTTTTTACTGTATTGTTTGTTTTCGGAAGCATGGACTTGGTGGTGGAGGAAGCCGTAACCGACCAGCGGTTACGTGAACCACCCAACGACGGCGAGGAGTCCAGCAATCCTCTCGCACATAACCATCCCTACATGGGATTCGAACCTGCGAACCCACGCAGAGTAATTAGAGGTGCGGTGGCGAGCGTATTCCTAACGCTTAGCCCGTTGAGCCACACCGCCGCGCCTATAGCGCGAGCGATATTCCAGGAATTCAAAGTTAGCGTTTGGGGCAAGAAAAAGTCCATTGATGAGAATGACATGTTATAATAAAGTACACCAGGTTTGTGACAATCAAGTTTATTCTCAGGTTTCATAATTCTGTAATTAGAGAATTACGGTACGCTAGAACTGCAAGTCTGACTGTACGGTAAGTCTGTAAGTGTTACAACGCCATACTGTCGTGCAGCTAGCTGTAGCTGTAGGCTACTGTGTGAAATGCAACAGGAAATTGTGTACTGTTAGACAGGGTGTGGGTGAATCAATGGTAACTTATCTTCAAAACCTAGCCTACCATAATTCAGTAATTCTTAGCCTGTTAGTCATATCTGTAATTGTCAAGTACTGAAGTAGATACAGTCCCAAGCAAATGTTTCCGTTTTTCGTATTGTTTTCACAGTGCAATCCAGTGGTGACATTTTTGCACTTTTCTCAGTTTGTTGCACAGTGCTGGTTTGCAGATTCTTGTCGATATGGAGGCCCAGACTGTCTCTCAAAGAGGGGGTTGCAATTACTGTTATAATCGATGTCTCCTAATGTGGGGGTTACTCTTGAATTAGAGAACAGTGCCATACTGCAGTACTGATAGAAGAATGATTTTTAAGCTATTTGTTTCAGATGCATTGAATTCACTCAATTTTCTTTTTGAATTCTCTCATTACTTTTTGTTCTCCTGTTAGATTTTGAATTATTTTCTTTATTTAATCATGAATTGAAATTTGATAAAAATCATGTCTCATCACCATCGCCGCAGATCTTCTATGTCAAGTTATGAAGAGGAAAGAATTCTGGATGAATATCGGAAAAAATTTGATGAAAAAACAAGGAAAATGATGGACCAACCAAGAGAAAGGTTAGAATAATGGCATTTTGTTGAATCGTATTTTATATCGAACTTATTTTTTTAATATTGCTCGGCAGTGTGGCTCAGCGTGCTAATCGTTAGGAATACGCTTCCCACTGCACCTCTGATTACCCTGCGTGGGTTCGCAGATTTGAATCCTATGTGGAGATAATTATGTGCGAGAAGATTGCTGGACTCCTCGTCACTGTTGGGTAGTTCACATAACCGCTGGTTGGTTACAGCTTCCTCAACCATCAAGTCCATGCATCTGAAAAAAAAATAACTGCCTAACTAATCTCGTACCTTACATGGACTGGTGACCGGACGAGAGTCGGTGGTTCGTCATATGATTAAGTCGTGATGCCGGCTTTCTTCTCCCCTGGATAAATATGTAAATCTTATCCTATCCTTCATTGCTCTTGCTTTTGAACAAGACTGATAAAAAGCATCCACATCTAATGATTGGCCAACCTAAGGAAAGATTAGGTCACAGTGGTTCTCAAACTGATCCATGGGGCAAAGATTCCCAATATTTGTGGGGCTGTGTCAAACTTTTCTGCTGCCCAAGGCGAGTTTCTGATAATGCTGATCCGTATACCAAACTTCAAAATAATTCGGGGGATGAATTGTAGATGTTGTACTACATGGGAATGAATAAATTAAAGGTCAAGTAAAAGTGAAATGTTTGTATTACTGTATCGCACTCTCACGCAATGACCAGATGAGCGCATTATCAGGAAAGGGCAGTCAGCCATTGCTCACACACCATCACCGCAATCAGTCACACAACACTATACACATAATGTCCGCTTTTACTTGAAAATACATCAAAAAAAACATGTGTAATATCGCAAATATTATAGCTTCGATCTGCTACCCAATGCATCTGCTGCCCTTATGGTCCTCCCCTAGGACCACCCGTGCTCTTTTACAAAAATACATAGTTTTGATTTTACCATTCTCTAATAGTTTTTTTATGCATCACATTTAAAAGTCAAAGATTAAAACAAATGATTTACTTGAAATTAATGAAATCAACACGAGTGATACTTCCCTGCGTATTATCAAAAAATTTCACCAACCAATACTATGTAATAAATTTAATAATATAAACTTTGTATTTTTTACTCGCAGGCCTCCATCAATCAGTCCATATCTACAATCTGTTGCACCAAGACATGTTTCAGCGTTTTCAAGGGTGAGTGCTGTGGTAATTTATATTGCATATTTTCTTATTCCTAACTTTATCTGTTTACTGGCAACAGTAATTTTACCTGCTGAGTCATACTTGGCTTGATTTTATCTGAGTCATGTTTTGTTGGTGCTTCGTCATTTTATTGTGTACTGCTAAAGTGCTGCCAACATTCAAATGAATTAAGGCCTAATATCGGTGAAACTCAAAGATTTGTTTGTGAAGTAATAAACTAAACTTACCTAGGTTATGACAAGTTTAGGTTTAAACCAGTGATAAATATGACTTGGCACAGGTATCTTTGAAAATTTTTGAAACGACTTTAGTTGAAGATTTTGATGAATTTCTACTCACATATTGAATTCAACTAACCCAGAGAACTTATTGGAACCCAAAATCCTAAATATGTGATACCAACTTGATAACAAATTCATCGAACCCGATATTTCACTCTTTATATATTCGGCAGCCTTCAAATAGCTACTTTTCATATATCATTTCATTAACCGCGGTTGTCATGGTTACTCCACCTGTCGTGTCTGGGGTCATTTTCTTCCATTGGAACAAGCGATACTGGAAATATCCGGTCACCTAAATGTATCTTTTGTCAGTATCTTCGGCTTTTTTTTTCAGCATTATTCAATGTTAGACTCGCTCATAGGTGACGCTGCTCGATAACCATCAGTGGTTCCTTCCACGCGAAAATGCATTTTTCGTATTTTCGAAATGTGATAAATAAACTACTGACTGACTATTCATTATTTTATCAATCGTACAGCGACCCCAGTCAGCTCAGAAACATGTCAGGCGTAAACGACACACAAGTTTCACAAAAGACAGCTCAACACAATTCATGTCAAAGTCATTTGAAGGTCGAACTAACGGAGGGGATTACTCATCTTCATTTGAAAGCAGCGACAGTGACGTCAGTAATTTATATTATTATTAGTTAGCACTTTTTTCGGCACTTCCGTAGTATATGTACCAGGGCAAATACGGATTAGGGTTAGGCCATAATTTTATTTCGATTTTCTTTAAGCTTTCAAGTTGAACTGAGAATATTATCTTACGAATTCAAGGACTGTCTGTGTGAGCCAAGTGAATATACCTCCTGCCCATAAGTTTCAGTCCCTTTACACAACTTGATGTAAAGTAGGCAAACAAAATTAGTTACCTCCGTATTGGTACATACACTTCTGGAGCGCCCCTTTTTCTTCTATTGATTACTTCAAGTGCAGGCATTTTCAAACTTGCCTCTTTTCAGAAGGAGGGATGAGGTGGGGACCACTATCAAGGGTTTTCACTGTGTACCATTCAGGATTGATAAATTTATTCAACCTGAATTAACTGTGAATATCACTAGACCTTGAATAAATTTACCCGGACTCAACTTTGGATAGGATAGGGTTTACATATTTATCCCAGAGAAGAAGAAAGCCGGTAAGACTGCTTAATCATATGGCGAACCACAGTCTCTCGTCTGGTTACCAGTCCATGTTGGATATGGGATTCGTTAGTCAGTTATTTGTTTCAGAAGCATGGACTTGATGGTGGAGGAAGTCGTAACTGGTCAGCGGTTACATGAACCACCCACCCTACGGCGGCGAGGAGTCCAGCAATCCTCTCCTACATAACTATTCCTGCATGGTATTCGAACCTGCGAACCCACGCAATGTAATCAGATGTGCGGTGAAGCCATGAACTTATGACTCGAACTTTGAAATTTGCTAGAAATTCAAACTCGGATGATGTGAGACCTTATTTGACCAATCACTAGACACCGACATTAGAATTTTTCATTATATTTAATCATATTAACATTTTTAATGTTCCGATTGTTTTCCTGTAGGACTCGAATGAAAAAGAGAATCACCCAGATAGAGGAATGAAACAAATGAAATCGATATTGAGGAACAGGCCTTCATCTGCACCTATGCATAGAAGAAGGTTGGGTGGGATTTTATTTTGAAGGAAGGGGGATCCCCCCCCCCCTGACTGTCTAATCCGCTGGTTCTCAACCAGTGGGCCATGGCTCACTGTCGGCCCATAGAGTCTTTTCAAATGGCCACAAGCCTATTAAAAATTACTACGGTTTTTGAAAAGTTTGGTTTCATTTGTGTCATTATAGTCAAATTTTTATTGTAGTAGCAATGAGTGATGCTGCTGCTTTTCATTCTAGTTATTACAGTGAAAGTATTTATTTTTGCAAAAAAAGTCTCTTTTTTTCTTGTAGTTTTTCCCTTGCATGAGAAATTTAGTGGGCAACAGAATTTTTATGCAACGAAAATGGGCCACGAGATAAAAAAGGTTGAGAACCACTGGTCTAATCCAATGGTTCCCAAACGTTTTAGGACTTGTGCCCCCCTTCCTGATGGGTTTTAGCACTCCCTTGGCCTCCCTGTTTATCATTCCAGTGGTAGTTATATTGTTATTCTGATTGGAAGATTCCAAATCCCATTATGTTCAAACAATTAATGCTCAACAAAGCGAAAACACCCTGGGAAATAACCTTATCAACAATAAAACCAGGGAGAATGGGGAGTTTTCCTGTAAAGTGAATTTTTCAACGAATCAATTGTAAATCATACTGACTCCACAGCCCCGATTCCAAAAATTGACCCCACGAAACAGCAACGAAAAATGGCATGAATTTGAGCAAATACCTTATGATAATACTTTAATTGGGAACCGCTGTTTTATAATAATACTTCCAGACACACACATGAAGGATCCATCGACTCAGTATCCATAACATCAGAGAGAAAGAGAGATCTTCCAGTATTCAAGCGTCAACCTGTGACCATCAGATGCACAGCTTATAGGAATGGATCTCTCACTGATCCTGCTACCCTCGTAGCACCGGATGTTAAACAGGTACTTGTGCTCTGAACTTTGCTCCTAACCGAGTGAGGAATCCCATCCCCAGTATCGTTATAGTGACTACCTGTGACTTAGGGATGAGTCTATTTTACTTCTCAGTTTGCACTGCCATAATTTTATATAGAATTTCAGTATCTCTTGTCATCCCCATAGTCGCCTGTAATTTGCTTAGAGATGCATGCGTGTTGGAAAAGTCCATGGGTTGAATGAGTAGTCGGGCGAAAAGTTTGTAGGCCTGTACTGGTTATTGTTACTTTCAGGTACTTATTACATCGCTGGTTATGGCTTCCTCTGCCATCAAAGTACAATATCTATTAACTAGGCTAATTCTCTATCCACAAATGAAGCACTGTAGCATGGCCACACGAACTTAAAAACGGGCTTGAAATGGTTAGTAATCGCACACTTAAACCTCAGATTCGAAGGTCGAACACAAGATATAAAGTTATTTAATCATAAATTTTTTGAAGATTACAAGAACATCGACAGCAAAGTTCAGCAATGCTCTCTCACATAATAATCTCCCAGATTATTCAAACCCTCAAACCAAAAACACAAATCTTCAATTTTATTTCAATTTTCCAGCTTTTAGTCGAAGCAACTCGCAAGCTTGGCCTTAACACAGCGGCAAGAAGAGTTTACCTTGACAATGGAGCAGAAGCCTTCAGAGCCAAAGATATCCCGTACAATGCTGATGTTTTCATATCATGTGGAGAGCAGTTCAAAGACCCAAAGAAAGTGCTGAACAGTAAGTTGATATATTTATATTGAAATATGAGAGAGAGTGGTATGTTCTAAAGCCTTCTGCTTGCACATATAAATATTGCATTGACTTCTTCCATTTACCAACTCAAACCAGTGAGTGAATGATGAGACCCGACAAACATGCCCAAAATCTAAGAATGAAGGCGTTACTAATGGTTTGGCGTGCGGTGCATCATGCTAAGAATCATTAATATGCCCGTCACTGCACTTCAGATTACTCTGCATGGATTTGCAGTTCGAATGCTGTGGGGAATAATTAAGCACAAGAGGGTTTTGGACGTCGTCGTGGGGTATTTTGCGTAACCGCTGGTCAGTTATGGCCACCTTATCGTTTTTTCTCTCCTCGGGATAATTATGTAAATCAGGGGTCGGCAACCTTTTGTCGCTCGCGGGCCAGAATAAAGGTTGCAAATCATTGGCGGGCCGCACATATTTTTAGAAAGTTTATAACCGAACGGAACGGGTTTCGATCTGTTTTCAGTAATTGGCTATATCCCGAAGTTTGTCCAAAGATTATATTAGTCAATTATTCTGAAGTGCTGTTTACCCACCTCAAGTGTGATAGCCTGTCATTGTTTAAATACCTCTTCATAAGTGGATGAATAGGCAAATTTAGGTCAAGTGTTTTCTGGGGAGCGTTTATACAGCGTTTTCACACCTCCACTTCGAGGAGGAGCTCTTTTTTGGAATGACCAGGAATCTTACTGATTGCTTGGCATTGCTTGCGCAATTTATTACACCCAGGTTTAAAATATAAATTTTTAATCTATGTAGTGAATTAGAACCTTGATATCATGCTCTATTCAGCTTAATCCTAAAGCTTATTTAGAATAAATCTGAAGAAAAACACAAAATGTTACTAAATAAGAAAAACAAATACATATCGAATTGCTGACGCTAACAGTAAGCTCGTCGATTGTAAAATAAGTAAGGTTGAATGAGGTAACAACACAATACAGCACAATTATTGCCGCCTGATTTTAAACCTGCGGCCCACCCCCCCTGCCTTCTTGGATGATTTTAAAGTGATTTCTCGTAACTTTGCTTAGAGATCAGTCAGTTTTCTTACCATCCTAGTGATTGGGGGCGAGCTTGCTTATAATAAATTCCCTTATGAAAAAGTATAAAATTTGAATTTTTTTAAAGACTCAGGCAGTCTCATTGCTTCAAACTCCTGGACAATGAAAGGTGTTGTGTTGGACGGTGAACGACGACCAGTGCGCAGAACAATGACAAATCGACTGAGACGTCTCGCAGGAAAAAAGTCGTCTAGGATTCTTGTCTTCTTGAATGGTGATGGAGCAAATGGGCACGATGTGATTCATCTAACTTCAGATGGATATAACAGGGTAAGTTTCCTTGCTGATCTTGGTTTTGAAAATGCTTTAGACCAGTGCTTGTCAAACAGGAGGTCCTATCTCTCGAGGGTCACAAAAAGATTTGGGAAATTATAAAGTTTGTATGAACGGGGTAAAAACAAGTCTAGTCTTGAAATATACTAATTTTAGTTTAAGCAGTGGTTCTCGAACTTTTTAATTCGCGCCCCCTTTTAAAAATTTGTAAAGTCTCGCGCCCCACCTCAAAAATAACTAGATAACAATAATCTACAGATGACAGATAGTAAGGCGAAATTATGTATTCATTCAAAAAAACATGTTAAAAATACGTAAATGGAATTGAAATCTATAAACAATAAGGAAATGGAAATATCTAAAATGGGACGGGCAAAATCTAATCTGGTAAATATTTTTTTTTTTAATCAGCTTCGCGCCCCCTCAAAAATTATCCATGTCCATATTGTTCTTGCCCTTCGCCACATCGTTTGAGAACCACTGTTTGCGTGGGCTGGGATAGTGGAAACCACATGTTCAGCAACCCTCTAACGCTTGAATATCCTTCACGTTGTTCGCACTGTGTACGAAATTGGCCAATTTAACTTCATTGACTTTGGTTTATAAATTTATAAAATTATTTATTTTAGCTTCTTGATCAATCCACATCAAAATTAAAAATGACTTCTGCTGCTCGCACGACATATGGATGGGATGGGAAAGAAGTCAGCAATCTTGAGGAAGGTAGGCAAGAACCTTTGTTAGCTAAAACAGATCAAATCATTTTCCACTCAATAAAACCTATATACTATACTCGACATAGGTAAATTACGCTACCGCTAGCTATGCTTCATCAAAAGCTTAGTAAAACTTGTATTATATGGAATAAAAGTTTACTCTTTCGTTGGAGTTGACTTCAATTATCTTAATCTTATTGCAAACTATGCTAAATATTTCATATAGGGAGGATATTTGGAATATAATAGTCCATGCATCTGTACTTAACTGGTCAACTGTTCTCATGCAGGCCTGCACCAGAAAGTTCAAAAGAATCGTACTTCTTGCGATTGTAGGGTGTTTCATTACATATAACCAATCATCACCAATGGCAACGGTCCGGCATGTACCAGTCACCGGACAAGAGGTGTTGTTCACCATACAGTTGATACAAATCCTGAATTCTTGCCTTATTTTCAGTTCGACAACTCGACTCCTGCATGAAGAACGGTTCAAGTCTAATCCTGGGTCCAATATGGGTCAGTGCGGGTGAGGGATTCAACCCAACAGGGGCTCTCAACTTTGTGGAAGGCATCTTATGGGGACTCAAACAGAGGCTAGAGGCTGCAAAGATCAGAAAGTATTTGACTTAGTCTGGGTTTTCGGCGCTCATGAAGTATGTTCACCAAGATGGCACACAACCTGAACCCTAACCTGGTACACATACTATGTTCAGATAGTTCGCCATCTTGGTTCACATACTTCTGGAGCTTTGGATATTCTTAATTTTTTGAGCGAAGGTTTTCCATATTGAATTGCATATTTATCTCTTAAGAAGCTGATTGGACGGCCTAATCATATGGCAAACCGCAGTCTTTCGTCTGGTTACCATTCCATGTTGGATATGGGATTAGTTAGCCAGTTATGTGTTTCAGATGAATAGACTTGAAGGTATAGGAAGCCGTTATTGACCAACGGTTATGTGAACGATGCTACGGCAACATGGAGACCAGCAATCCTCTCACACCTAAATATCCCCCTTAGATAGGATACCCCTTAAATAGAATTCAAGCCGAGAAACACACACAGGTTAATCAGAGGTACAGTGATGAGCGTATTCCTAACACTTAGCCGATGCACCAGATCACTGAGACTCTAACTTCGGTACTCCCGAAGTATGTGGACCAAGATGGCGGACACTGGAATGTAATATGTGAACCAGGTTAGGGTTAGGTCATAATTTCAGGTACAAATACCACGGAAGTCACTTGGCTAGTCCCCGAACTAGTAATAGTAGAACTAAAATAGGAAAAATTAGAATAAAATTATGGCCTAACCCTAACCTGGTACACATACTACGTTCCGGTGTCCGCCATCTTGGTTCACATACTTCGGGAGTACCCAAACTTCAATTAAGAAACAAGATTAAATAGCATCAGGATATTTCTACAGCTAGGAATTAAACCTTACTATTATCACAGTGAACAGTTGGACCATGCATGCAATGGTGATATGAATAAAGTCACACAACCTGATATCGTGATAATGTCTATGGAAGAGATATACAGCAATATTGAACAGGTAACAGTCTTTTTCAGTGGTTCTCAAAATTTAAAAATTGTGAAAAAACATTGGAAAACTGGGAAAAACCATCAAAAACCCTGGAGAACTGTGAAAAACTATCAAAAACTTTGCAAAAACCAAAAACCTATTTTTTTTGCAATTTACTTAAGAAAACTTTTTTGAAATTCCAACAATCGCCTTATTGTCTAGAAACGATTACTAATCCCTATTGTATTCAAATTTTTCTTCCTTGGTCAAGATTTCATCCCTTTCTGAAATTCATACATTTAATTATTTCTAAAGCTTGATGAAGAAATTGAAGATATGAAGAAAGCACAGAAAAAATATAAGGAAAGAAGGAAAGTACTGAAAGAAATGGATGAAAAGCAAAGAAAGCAGGGAAGCAATTACACTATGCAACATATAAAAGAAATAAGTAAGTAAACTTAAACAAGCTGTTGCCGAATCTTGCCATGTTTTTACTTGGCATTTTCCTCTGCTTTTTTGCTAAACTATGCTTTCCCAAAAGCTCTGACTATTCCAAAAATAAATTACCTCATTGACACCACTAACGATTGCCAATTCTGATTCTTCTTTTTTCGAGTATTTTGTGATAATTTCTCAGAATCAGATAATCAAACTAGCTCTCAGCATGTTACAGAATCCTTTGGTCTTTTCCAGTGCTCTATCAAAGCTTGTATTCCCTTCTCTAATGTCCATCCATAATTTTAATGATACCTGCGTTGGTACTCACAAAGTATGCGCACCAAGATGGCACAACCTGAACATAGTGTGTGTACCAGGCTAGGGTTGATCAGGTTGTGCGCCATCTTGGTGCACGTACTCTCCCTGTGCCCCTGCTTCTACTGCAAACTCACCATAACACCATTATTGGATCTTCCAATACTTTTTAAACTGCAGGGTATGTAAAAAAAAAAAATAATCATGATTTTATAGTAATAACAATTCTAGGTTTAAATAATTTTTATTGCATGATAAATAAGAACTACAAGCACGATAAGAACTATTAATAGACAAAGACAAAGAAATATTTAATTGTTATTAATATAAAATCGGGAGAAATTTTCTGGACACCCTGTATTCACACTTCCTTACAAGTTTTCAGCATATTATATCTGCCAAAGCTTTTTCTAATCTTTGAGCATCATTCCAAAGCTCACAAAAAATTTGAATTTAGCCTTATTTTGCAGTTTTCTGAATTCTTGTTTTACTCTCCCAGAATCTGATGACCGAATTGTTGGGCAACATGGTCTTCGTCTTAAAATTTATGAGAACGGGAAGGACACCAATGCTCAGATGGTTTTCGTGAATATGAGGGAAATCCTGCGAGGAACTGGACAGGACCAGGACACAGAAAAATTAGTTAGAACTAGGGTAAGTGCATTGAAATTTTTACTCTGAGCAAGGACTGCCGTTTGAGTTTTCAATTTATGACTAGCTATTTTTATACATTCATCCCGAACAAGGCCAATATAGTTTTTAGCGCTTCTGTGAGTTCTTACAACCTTTCTATCAGTTCTCCACTTGAGATCTCGTTCCAAGCAAACTTACATCTGTTTTATTAGTTTACTTTCTCCTTTTTGAGGGCTCAGGACCTTGCTTTGGGCAAACTTACAACTCTTCTATTAGTACCATTCCCACTTTTAGTTGAAGGCTCAAGACATTGCTTTAAGCAAACTTGCAACTCTTTTATTAGTTTTCTTCCTACTTTTTTTTTGAAGAATCTTCTTTGAGATTTTTCTTTGAGCGAACTTTGATAGATATATCACTTATTAACAAGTCAAATAATGAGTTTCTAATGTATTTAATGCCTTGACTTCTAGTTTGTTATTTTTTTTTCAGTTTTTGGAACATCTGTCTCACTGGCACAAACCAGTCGATCCAACAGGGCCTGCGAAGAGTTCAATGGTTCGAAGAATGTTTGATAAACATGGTGAAGAGATCATGAATGTACATGAGTTACAGAATGAACAGGAGGTGAGTACAGAGTTGTCAAAAAACAATTGAATCTTCGGCGCTCTAGAAGTATGTGTAACAATATGGAGGTAACTAATTTCGTTGGCCTACTTTACATCAAGTTGTTTAAAAGGACTAAAACCTATTGCCAGGGGGTATATTCACTTAGCAAACATCAGTGTAACTTTCTCAGAATTTCCACAATAATCCTGATCTTGTTTCTTGCCCTAGATCTGGCTTTCCTATGGCGAAGAGTTCAAGTCAGCTCATGTTATGGCTCTTCATGTCCAGTTGCATCCAGTAATGGCATTCAGACTGAAGAATGATGAGAAAATCGTCATCAAAACTAACGCAGAAGTTCAAGCAAACACTAAATGGAAGGCTACAAACGGTTTCCCAGAAGATTATAATTGTCTGCGTGTTGAGAATATTGATGAGGTGTGTTTTATTTGCCCCCATTCTTCCGATTGTTTTTACTTATCGATCTTGATCGGTAAGTATATTGATAGGTATTTGTTTGTTTGTCTATTAGATACACGCGATATCTCACGAAAGCGAGGTTGAATCTGCTCTAAATTCTGCATGTGCATTCAACATATCTCGGACCAGAAGCCTATTGATTTTGGATGTATTATGTCTTATAATTAGCGAGTTATTAGTTAATTGAGCGGTTGATCGAAACTGCAGTTTCTGTTTTGGGGGAACCCCTAACTTTCGATCGATAAGTCTTCGGTCTCCGACCGATTTTCTTGTCCATATGTTTAGGCAGGGGTTTGCAACCTTTAATACAGGGGGGGGGGGGGGGGGCACCTTTATTTCACATAGGCTTTCTAGTAGTTACAGGCACAAAAGTTTTGATTATTAATCTTATGACATGCGCTGTTCGCACAAGCTGTTAAGACATTGTAACGTCATAGGCATAAATAATAAATTGGACTCAGGTATAGGCTTTGTAAAGGGATTGGAATTACTCGCACGTACCATTTAAAGTAAATTGAAGACTTGTGGGGCCAACACCATTACAAATTGGCACTACTCCGATGGTCGCACAATATTTTCTTGTGGGATTTTCTATGTGTAGAAAGTCACTAAAAACTAAATTTAGTTGCCAAGCTATGTCACTCAAGGCCTGAAACATGCTGCCCTTTTTATTATTAATATCCAAAGTGAGGTGCAGGGTCATAAAGTTTGTTTTCCTGGGATAAATATCGGTGCTCCCGAAGTATGCGAACCAAGATGGCGGACATCGGAACGTAACATGGGTAACAGGTTAGGGTTAGGCGATAATTTTTTTCCAATTTTCCCTATTTTAGTCCTATTATCAGTTCGAAGACTAGCCAAGAGTCTCCCGTAGTATTTATACCTAAAATTATGGCCTAACCCTAACCTAGTACACATATTACATTCCGATGTCCGCCATCTTGGTTCGTATACTTCGGGAGCCCCTAAATATCGAAATCCCATATTTCTAACTTATTGATATCATACATCTCTTGATCACAGAAATCCGAGACATTCCCATCGGCTGATCATTACCTGCAATCAAAGGAAGATTCTCAAATTGTTGTCAAACCAATGCTCATGGGTGATCAGAAAACAGAGAAGAAGGAACCTGGGACTTCACAGGTTAGCTAGTACTGGGATCAAGGCTATATAATTTCTTAACCCTTTTACGTGGTTGTCCGTAACTTTGCTCAGAGATGAGTCACCTTTACTTTGGGTGAGTGCCTGGACTGAGGTACCTTAATTTAATTTATGCATCTCTTGGCAGTTGTCATCTATTAGTTGCCACGGGTAACCTCTCTCAAAGATGAGTCCCATTCATCTGAGTGGGTGAGCTTTGAAAAATATATTTCAAAAATTACAATGTTCCCAGCGCAAAGCAGTATGTCCCAACCGCAGAACAAAGCATAAAGAGAAACAAATTTCATTTTGCAGGCCTGGTTGATTCATCGAAGTGGTCTAATCACATCTAGGAATTACCCTCAACTGGCACTCTCATTGGATGAAGATCAACCAATCACAGTTGAGATGAGTTGTGGGGCAGAGGTCACTGGTTACGCTCTAACTCTCCAGAAGAAGACTCGCGGAAACCCAGCTCAGCAGTGGGAATTCAATCCCTCCGGACAGATTTGTTCGTTGCATAGTCAGAGTGCAACACAGGTATGGAGATAAAATTATTGGACATGGTGTGGACCTATAGATCATGTTGTTCTTACTTATCGATCTTCAGATCGGTAAGTATGTTGATAGGTATTTGTCTGTCTGTATGTATGTCTGTTAGATGCACGCGATATCTCACGAAAGCGAGGTTGAATCTGCTCCAAATTTTGCATGTGCATTCATCATATCTCGGACCAGGAACCTATTGATTTTGGATGAGCTATGTCGTATAATAATGCAAGTTAATAATTAATTAGTGATTAGTGTTAATATTTAATTAGTTTCGATCAATAAGTCTCCGGTCTCCGACCAATTTTCTCGTTTTGTTGTTGTTATGAAAAAATCACTTTTATCTCCAACTACTGGACCAATTGCTTTGAAATTTTCAGTGGTTAAGGTTCACATATTTAATATCATTGTGTCAGGAATCAAAATAAAGCAATTACCACGCATAAAAAAAAATTACAAAAACAACACATTGATTCATAGTAATTGATGAGTACTCAGTGAGTCATCTAGTTAGCGACACCTTATTGCTGAATTCAAGCAGCAATTAAAGCTTGTTGTTGTTGTCTCCAGCAAGATAATACTTTTATTTATTTCAAAAATTTCTGTGAGCTCTATATGTGCGATGACAACATGGAAATTAAAACCTTGTAGTCGAGAGACCTCCCTCCCCCAATTTTATTCATCCATTTTCAACTATGAATTTTATATTCAGGTTATAACCATGCTTGATCCTGATCATTTCTCAAGTGTGGAGTGCAGAGGTCAAAAGACAGAGATTAAGGGTCATAAGGAAATGGAGCAGGAAGTTGGCAAAAATCAGGATCAAACTATACAAAACCAAGAAAATGCTGGAACTTCCGTAAGTCCAACTTCTATGAATTTTCTGAAATGTTTTGAAAAGCAACAGATGAACCATATTTTATTCACAGTTTTTAAACTATGCCCCCCTTCATTAAGGTAGCATTTTATATACATTAGAGAGATAAAATTTTGGGAAAAACATCCAGATAGGCCTATTTTAATGTTGTAAGCATGATGTATGCAAGACCATACTGACGTAAAACAAGAAAGTATGAGTTTATTGCGATTCCATAATCAATATAACAGGCGATAAAATTATTGATAGAAGCAAATAAATAAAAACTGATTATGAAATCAGGAGAGTGAACAAAGCTTTAGACAAGGTTTAAAACGTACAGAGAAAGAAGTGGTACGTGTTTACTCACCTAAAACTATTGAATCCATTCACACACACACAATCACAGGGCTATAATAAAGTAAGAAAAAGCGATAAACTCAAGATAAGTTACATAGTGAACAAAAATAATAAAAAAAGTGCCAGTTTACAAAAGTACAAAATTACTTGCCACAACATATTAATAATGGTTGCTATAGCCTTTTGTACATATGCATGTTAATTTTCTTATAGCTCCTCAAATATTTTTACATTTTTGCGATTGGATTATTTGAATGAATGAATATAAAACGTTTTCTTACCTTTACAGGTGAAAATTGTAGTTCTTGAAAAAATGTCAGGATCGCGAGCTAAATTCCAAAGATGGGCTTTGAAACAGGATAGCATACCTAACCAATGGAAACATACTAAGGTATGCTTGACAAATGCTATTTATTCCGCTGATAAATAGGATACGATTTACATATTAATCCTGAGGAAAAGGAAAACCAATAAGATGGTATAATGGCGTACCATGGCCTCTTATCCAAAGACCGATGAATGGTTATCTGAATCACCATACAGTGGCGAGAAGCCCAGCAACCCTTTCAACATAATTATCCCCGCACATAGTTGAGGAAGAGAACTTTACATTTGGAATTTGCTAATGGGTGAACAATAGAATAAAGATTGAGAACCCCTGTCCCCAGCTGGTTATTATCGCCCCTAATCAGTCCACGTAATGTCCCTCATTAAGGAATAATTCTTTTTCTTAAAGGTTGCAAATCCAACATGGAAGAAACTAGCTTATTCCTGGCCAGTGTTGCCAGACGGAAACTGGAATTTGGAATACAAATGGCCAATGGAGGGGACGTTTCTGAATTGTCCTCCGCCACTTAGAGGAGGGGGGACAAAGAGTGAGACTACTGGTACCGTTCCACTCAAGGTTATGAGGAATGGTGAAAAGAACATGGACAGGTTGGTTTGTAAATTTGTTTGAATTGTTCCAATACTATAGAGCTGGTATGAAATTGTTGTGGCCTTTCTTTTTATACCTCGGCTCGAACCAGCGTTTACATTACCACCCTACATCGGTGAGGAGTCCGAATTTCCTCCATGGAATTTGAATTTGTGAAACCACACATAGTAATTAGATATGCAGTGGCGAGTGATTTCTAACCCTTAGCAAGATCGCCACACCACGGAGCAAGTCTACAATGTGAACAGTTCTTTCGTTAAGCTTTTTATATGAGCAGAGCAAGAATCGCCACATAATTGTAGTTTGGTGTTCTTAATTTTATTTATACTTATGTAGAGCGAAATTGTCAAAATCCCCCGAACAAAAACAATGTACCATACCTTAATCATAGGGTAGGTTGTGAAAACACTTCATTTAAAACAAATATTGAAACTCACATTTACAGATTTGTGACAGTTGTTGTTCCCGATCTCTCTTCATCCTCTCTTGCAAACGAGAAAAATTCTCCCGATTCAGAGACAAATGTCATAAAGCTTGAAATGAACATGTTCCTGGAACGAGCCACGAGTTTACTGAATTTACCATTTGCGGCAAGGTTGGTATTGATGAGAACTATGCTTTATTCAAATTCTGTCATGCTATCGTATGGAGGTTTATTTCGAAAGATTTGAATCATTTTATTGCGACCTATTTTAACCGCTCTTGACTCTTACATGCTGTGATGTGTATGTAATTAGTGAGTAGTTATCGTCTTTCTGCCCCCGACTTTCATTGAATCCCCACTGCTTCTAACAAAAAAATGCTCTAGCCAGTTGTGAAAAAACAGCAGTTAACATGGAAAACCTTTCAAAAACGTGCTAATGCACATGAGCCAGAACTACGAGAACAAAGAGAGGGCTACATGCGGCTCCGTAGAAGCATGTTGTCAATCGCTTGCTTAGAGCAATATTATTATTATTATTTTAATGGTGTTTATCACTGGCTTAGTTTTGTGCACCAGGCTGGCTTATAGTATCATTCTCATTCTGGCGAATTTTTTTTTATCCCCTTTCAGACGAATTTTCAATGATCGTGGTGTTGAAGTCTACTCCCTTCGTAAATTGAAACGGAATCAAGTCGTTTTCGTAACTTGCGGAGAAACCTGGCAGAACCCCACTGTGACTAAATCAGAAGCTCAACGACGCCAACTACTTGCTAAGTTGACAGCTGACGTCAAGAAAATCAACGATTATTGTATTCTAAGAGAACCAGGAGATGTGAGGAAATTTTGCAATTTGCATTGTTTAGAATTTAGCTTGAACTGCTTCAAATTTAGTGTTAATCTGCATTGACTGGCACACAATTCGCCATCATATTCAAAGAGCTGTTGGTATTTTTGTTGTCGTTTATAATTTTGCTCACGGACAAGTTGAGTGCGTAATGCATCATCATCTTTCCATTGATTTAGTGTCATCTGTGGCCAACATTTTTAGAAATGATCTGACTATTGTAGCATTGCTCGACATAGCGAAAACAAATAAATGAGTCTGTATTAAAACCCTTTAAGGCAGGAGCGGGCGAATTACGACCCGTGGGCCGGATTCCGTTCCTTTGAGTCTGCTGAAATTATGACTATAGTTTTCATAGATATAAATTCACATGGAAAATCTGTATGAAAATAACGTCACAATGACCCTGATTGTTACATTGTTTTTCCCTTTTATATAAACGTTATAACAACGCCTAGCTGTTGTAAATGAACTGTTTTTTATTCAAAGTTCCATATTGAGCCTTCGACCCAGTAACCAAGTATATTATCAGTAACTTGCCAACTCAGAAAGTAATTGCCCATCCCTGTTTTAAGAAGACATGAAAGTATGCTTTATTTTTTCAGGTTGTTGTAACAATGGAATCAGGAGCCGTCGTAGGATCTCGCCTTGTTGTTACTCAACAGGTCAAAGTTCAGGATCCAGCTACAGGTTTGTGATTAGTTGATTTTTGGAAGTTGATTTCACTTCAGAATGTTCTTAATATAAATAGTAAATTATTGTACTGTTCAGAAAAATTTTTTTTTTTTACATTTTGCAAGGGTGGAAGTTAAGACCAGCAAAACCACCCCCTGAGTACGCTTTGATCACAACTTGTAAAAACAACTGTATGGAATATTATTGACTGATACATAGGGTAATTTGGGCGATTGGTTACAAATTCATCTATTAAAGTCTATACTTCTGGAGCAAGTACACAGTTTCCCATTTCATCATAATATAAAGTCATCTTATCGACTTTCCCCCATCTCCTTGCTATAAGGGTGTCCATTGAATATTGAAAATTTTTAAAATTGTAAAGGGAATATATCGATACCATATATTGTTCTAGCCCTCACAGATGTATTGAATGAAGTAAAAATACTTTAATAATTACGGATTAGAAATGGACAAAAAAAACTTTTTGGACAACACTCTGTATATGAAAATCCAATGATTAATCCATTTGGTCAACTTTCCTCTCCTCGGGATGAATATTAAATTTACATCTAATATTATCCAGACAATCAAGAAATTAAAAAAGAAACAAAAGAATCTGAAGCAGAGGACCGACTTTCAACAGAGGAGAAAGAAAAAAATGAAAAATCTTGGCATCAGAAATCCCATGAGTTTTCAGACAACTGGATGATATCACGGAAGTACCCATGGCAACTTGAGAAAACTACTGAAGTGGAACCAGAAAAACAAAGTGAAGAAAAGAAGTCGCCAGGGACACCTAGATCTGGACGAAGGTCGATTTTACTTCCTTTACTTTTCATGAATTTGTTTTCTCTCTGGCTATGGACATGAATCAGCGGGCCCGAGGGCAGTTGGAGGGGTCCCCAATGATTGCCGCATAACTGATTTTACTTTTTCCTTCTTCTTAGTTTCACAGAGTGTTTTCACTTTGTTGAGCATGAGTTGTTTGAACATAATGTGATTTGGAATCTACCAATGAAAATAACACTATAAATACAACTGGAAGGAGAAACAGGGGGCCATAAGTGATAAAAGCCTCCGGAAGGGGGCCACAATATATAAAGCGAAAAAATAAGAGCTGAAATATAAACAAAACAATGTATGGAATTGGGCGAAATTTTTTGAACAACCAGTTTTCACAGGGCCTTGTTCTAAGTAAAACCTATGAAACTTGTTTTATGAATTACATTCACTCACAGATCTCCAAGACCTTGGCAAAAGAATCCCACAATGCTTCAGAAGTTAGTGTTCAAGGATGGGTACCTGATGCCTGAGATTGACCCAACTCTAGCTGTTGGGGTCCCTGGGGTTGATCTGGAAGCATTGACTGGAACCACTGAAGTTAGATTGTGCAGGAAAGATAAAGATGATATGAGTGAGTGACCAGTTTTTATAGTGTTTGGTTAGACGGTTTGTCACTGTTTTCAAGCTCTGCTAAAACGCTTAAAAACAGTGAAAAACAGGGAAATTTTACTCGTTGCTAAATTTTTACTACATAACGCCTAATAGTGGAATCACTCTACATTAACAATTTCCTTTGAACTCCACATTCTCATGGTAACTTTTATTGTCTTCAGCTCAACGATGGGAGATCTGTAGCGATGGCACCATTCGTCTTGTCTGTGACCATTCTGCTGGTTTGTCTGTCTGTCTGCCAGTAATAAACAATGATGAAGAACCTTCACCTAAGAACTATGCTGTTGTTCTACAGAAACTAAGGTCTGTCTGTCTGATTGTTTGGCTGGTTTGTCTGTCTGATTGTTTGACCTGTCATTTTTTGTGTTTGATTTGTCTGTGTGTCTGATTGTTCGGCTGCTTTGTCTGTCTGATTGTTTGACCTGTCATTTTGTGTGTTTGATTTGTCTGTGTGTCTGATTGTTCGGCTGCTTTGTCTGCCTGTGTGATGTTTTTTTTTTGTCTGTGTGTCTGATCATCCAGCTGTCTGTCCGACTGTCTGTCTGATTGATGAATGGTGTAATGAACAATGAGAAAGAACATTCAGCCAAGAACTATGCAGTTGTTCTATGAAGAATAATGCTAGTGATTGTATAGCATTTCCTTTCAAATAAGTCACTTTTATCGAATTTTTCTTTTTTCAGAACTCAAGCAGCAGGTTCAGCAAATCAACACTGGAAACTCGAACCAGAAAGTCATTTATTGAAAGCTTTTTACTCGAGTGTTGTGGATAAAGAAGTCACAGCAGCTAATCATGTGAGTGGTTTTGTTATTTCAGGAGTTGTTCACTCAATGTCACTCTGAACAAGCTTATGTACAAACAGTCACTGATATGAACCCCTCACTTTGAGAGAGTTGTATATCTTTCATGGCTGAGCCAGGATGGCGCATAGTTATAAGCGTTAGAAATGCACTCGCCACAGCACCCCTGATAATCTTGTTTAGGTTGCAGGTTTGAATATGTAACTGCTGGTCGGTTACGACTTCCTCCACCATCAAGTCCATGCTTCCGAAAACAAATGACTGGCTAACTAATCCCATAACAGACATGGAATGGTAATTGGATGAAAGGCCGTTGTTTGCAATATGATTAAGCCGTCTTGTAAGCTTTCCGTTTTCCCAAGATAAATATGTAAATTCTTTCCTATGACTGAGATGGAGGCCACAGGAGATAAATTCTAGATATTCAACCGGTGGTGCCAACATAGTAAAGTAAGACTGTAACCGACCAGCAGTTATGTGAACCACCTACGAGGAATTCTCTTGCACATAATTATTCTCCACTAGATTCGAACATGCAACCCTACGTGAGGTAATCAAAGTGCTATTGCAAATGCCTATCACGATGCGCCAAATGCCAAACTACTTCTATAACTGTTTGATGTCATCTGCTGCTGAAAAATTGTGTCGCTGACTCGATAACTTTGATAGTCTTTTCGCGCCCCTCACCCATTGCAGTTGATGTCTGATTGTTTGACCTGTCATTTTGTGTGTTTGATTTGTCTGTTTGTTCCCCTTTGTTGCACAACGAAAAAAATCTGAATCTGTTCCAAGATTTGCTATTGCTCATCTTCTAGGTATCAATATGCACTCACACAGTACGTGGGCCAGAGCCGCTGAATCAGGACGGATATATAGTAGAGTTAAAAGGAGCGTCGCCTAGCAACCCAGTCATGGTCTGTCGATCATGCGCGACCGTCATGCGTGGACGATTCACACTCACACACGCCCCTTCTAATTGGTTATTCATATGTGCGATGGGGAATCCAAAGAAAAATGGTAAATATATACATGATATAAGTTTTTAATTTTATTTTTTTCCGGAGTCGAAGCTAGAAATTTGTTCTCACTCGATATTCATTGGGTTGCAGCGACTTGAATCTTTCGGCTTCGACTTTGCATGCCATGCTTTTATTCCGACATGACCCAGTACAAGCAATTGATACGAAAAATGGTCTGGTCAAAAATGGTTTTAACTTGGACCCTTAAGTTCAAATCGATTCCATATTTCCCTCCCCCAATGATGTCTGATCAGCTTACCTTTCCCTCGGGTAAATCTCGATCTTTTACCTATTCTCGCCAGGCCTCAAACTCCACGGATCATTCAAATGCTTAAATGGGAAAGTCGATTTGTCAACATATGAAGCCGAGCCAACGTTAAAACACTGGGTGGCGCAGTTGCATACTCTACGACAAGAATCAAGTGTGAGATCAATCAACCGTGACCTGAACAATGCAGAATGCAATCAAGCGTGGAGATTACTAATCAGGCGTAACGGAGAAGGATATAAAAGTAAACCTGAAATTGTCGTTGGGAGTAGCGTAACCGGGGTAAGTTTTTTTATTATAAATTCTAGATTTGCGGCCAAAAAATTTTTGGCAATTTTGAAACAAAATGTTATTGTTTGTGAATTTATTTACAATACGGCACATTAGTACAAAAGCAGCGAGGAGTCCAGCAATCCCTCTCACATAATTATCGCTGCATGGGATTCCAACCTGGCAACCCATGCAGGGTAATCAGATGTGTGGCGGTAAGCATATTCCTCACACTCGACAAGGTGCGCCACACTGTCGAGCCTTATTTTGAGCCATATTCAAAGCACAAAACGCCTCCAAACGAATAAATTACTTTTAACAGATTTTAGACCAATGTTCACACAAGCTTAGAATCACCTCTGCGGCTCGGCGTTTGTACACAGAGGATGGGACTCAGATATTACATATGGACCAGTTAAAGCAGTGGGTTCAGAAAGTTGGCAAAAAAATGAAAAAGATTGCCATTGTGAAACAACCTGAAGTGAACACTGATAATGAACAGAATGGGAACACTACAGAAGTGAAAACTGATAAAGCAAATGATGGTAAAAAATAAATTTCTCTGAGAAGGCCCTGAATATATCGGGGTGAAAATCAATAGGGCAGTTAAATCTTTTCAAGTGCATTATATGTCTATGTTTCAATTCTAATCTGGACTAGTGGTCAAATGAGTAGCTGTGGATAAAATTACAGCATTTTTTATATTTATCTCGAGGGGGGGGGTGTGATAGGAAAGCCGGACAAATGGCTTAACCATATGGCGAACCAACGTTTCTTGTCCAGACCATGTCCAGTTATTTGTTTTAAATACATGAATACGATGGTAGGAGAAGCCGTAATTGACAATTTAAATTACTGTGTATCCTCACATATAAGTTGAACCCCTAAGAACAGTGATTTATAGAAATTACATATCAGTCATCCTACGAATCACAACAAGCCGTACGTACCTATCAAAGCAAATGGTTGCAGAAGAGAATTAATGAAAATGATAACCATTAGTGTCTCAAAATACTTCTAATTCATTCTCACTATCACTGTCAAACCCTTTGTCGCGATCAGAGTAGTTTACGAATGGGCTAAATTTTTAGTGCGATCGTAGTTATGCATGTTTAAGCCGAGCCAATAGTTTGGCAACCTTTTATTGTTTTAAACTCAACTTATATGCGAGAATTTACAGTATAATTTCCATTTGTGCTCCCGAAGTATTTGTACTAAGATGGCGCACAAACTGAACATAGTATTGTACCAGGTAAGGGTTGTTCAGGTTGTGCGTCATCTTGGTACAAATATTTCCGGAGTTCCGGCATTGGTTCATAGTCATCTTCTGCTCGAGATAATATGAAAATCTTATCCTAAATCCCCAAATCTACATTCACAGGGACAAACTCTACAGAAGGGACGCCTGATCACAGTACGGCTGAGTTTGCCGCTCAAGATTTGACAAGGAAAAGTAAAAAGACGAAGCCCGCTCATGTGCAACCAACCATGACCGAAAGTTTCGCACAAGAATTACCCGCGTTACCGATAGTTGAAATATGGGTCTCGTGTGGAGAGAATTTTATTAACCCTGTCATGGCAGACAAGATGTCACAGGTATACTTAAACATAGAAAAAATAGGGCACTCCAGTAATGTGTATACCAGGTTAGGGTTGGGTGATAATGGTATTCCGATTTTCCTTATTTTAGTTCTATTACGAGTTCGGGGACTGTCTGTGTTAGCCAAGTGAATATACCCCCTGCCCATAGGCTCCAATCCCTTAACACAACTTGATGTAAAGTAGGCGAACGAAATTAGTTACCTCCATATCGGTACACATACCTCTGGAGCGCCGAAAATAACGCCGGGATATATGGGTTAGAGCAGTGAGTGATTCTTCCTGAGGCTCTCATTAATCTTTAGAAATTGATCGTTTTTTGATGAAAATTTTTCTTTGAGGATTAATCAATGACCTAAAATTGAAAGACTGAAATTAAGTAGTTGAATTGATGGTATCGTCGCAACTGCTAGGTTTCTTTGTTTTCAACTTTTCATTTTTATTTCATAGTGTTTTTTCCCGCAATGTTTGGGGTACCTTTCTTTACACTGATTTCACTGTTTCTTCAACTGATTATGACTCATAAATCACCTTAATCTCACTGGCGGTCAAACAATTAGTAAAAAACCTATTGTGACAGTTCGAAGAAAAAGGTTGTACACTCTTACACTAGACCAGGGCTACTCAACTACTATTGCTAAATGTCTGTAAACAGAACTTGAAAAATCCCGGAAATTCCAGTCTGGCCAGAAAATGTATTTTATACTGCACCTAACTATAATTTAGTGACTCTATCTTTGCAGTTAAAAAGTTAAGGAAACGCAAGTTATGAAAAACTGAGTAACTGCAAAATATTCCACATCCCTTTACATATCCAAAGTTAAACGGAGACAATTACCCAAAATAAAAAAAATCAAACGTGGTCCGAATCAAATACGTGAAAAGTCCGGATTTGGACCGCGATCCACCTGTTGAGTAGCCCTGCTCTAGACCATTTCATCCACTGAATAATATTCTGTTTTTCTACCTCCAGGAGAGCCTAGCAGTTCATACTGAGCGTAACGCCAAGAATCTAGTGGTTGACACTCAGCGTCACGTTATTCGTCAAATCCATGGACGTAGACGGGGTCAGATGGCCCCAGCTGAACTTATTCCAACTAAAGATACAAGGCAGCCTGTTGTCGTCACTGGAGGGTGGACAGAGGCGACTAGAGAAGAGGTGGTGCTTTTTTTATGTTTTTCACATTTCGCTTCCAACAACACTTTAGCTCGGACATGGGCAGACTACAGCCTGCAAGCCAAATCCGGCCAGTAGGCTAATTCAATCTGGCCCGCCTGATAATGTCTAAACCAAACTAAAACTTAATTTATAATGTTTTAGCTAAAAATATCTCAAGGAATTTGTTGAGATTGCGATTAAATTTAGTTTTGGCATCAGGCTTATTATTTTTCACTTTTGCTTTTGTATAGCACTGTGAATATTGTTCATAAGATGTAACGTTTTACGTCACACTTACAGGGCCCGCCAGTGTGGGTGGGCAAAATTTTTTGCCCCCGGTCCAAAAACCTTGCTCACCCTTGCCTTAGCTCAGTATAAGTAGCTTATAGCATTCAGGAAGCTACCATTATTTGAAGGATCAGAATATTTTGGTTCAAAAAATTAGGTTTTCCACGATCATGGCTCTGTGAAGGTAAACTGGACATAACCTTAGAGCTTCAGTAGTCATGGAATAATGCTTATTACTCTTACTTTTTGATCAAGATATCGCAATGCCCAAAGATTTGGTACTCCTGTAGGCTGTAGTGTGTGTGTACCAGGTTAGGTTTAGGGCATAATTTTGTTTTGATACTTCATATTTTAGTTCTATTATGAGTTCGGAGACTGTGTTAGCCAAGTGAATATACCCCCTGCCTATAGGTTTCAGTCACTTTACACAACTTGATGTAAAATATGCGAATAAAATTAGTTACTTCCATATTGGTCTCACTCACTCACTCACACACTGGAGCGTCGAAGTTTTTCCCACTCTTCATTCAGAAATTATTTTTTTGGAAATTCAGGATGAGCGAGCTGTCATCATGAACCAGGTAAAAGAAGATCAGAAGCCTAAACGACCTAAATCAGCTTCAAGACTGAAGAGTGGAATCTATAAACAACCACAAATGGTGAGAATAAGAATAGGATTTGTATATTTATCATAAGGAGTAGATAGCTGATAGAATGGCTCAATCTTATGGTGATAAAGAGTTTTTATCAAGTGCGTGTGAGCGCGTATAAAATAATTCAATTATTTTAGGTGAGTGCACTTCTTCTTGGCAAAACCTTCCATCTTATTTTCTGTACGTTTTAAACCTTATTTAAGGTTTCGTTTGCCATCCTGATTTCATAATCAGTTTTTATTTAATTGTTTTTATCGATCATTTTTATTGTTATGCTGATTATAGAATACTTATACTTTTATTCTTTCTGCCAACTATACTATAGCCCAGAGGTGGGCAAGTTTTATAAACCAGGAGCCAAAAATTTTGTAAGCGTGACGTTAAAAAGTTACTTTTACTGAACAATATTTACAGTGTTACAAAGCAAAGATGTAAAACAATAAGTCTCATGCCAAAACAAAATTTAATCGCAACAAATTCCCTGAGCTATTTTAACTGAAACATCAAAATTTGATTTCAGTTAGGTTGTGGCAGCATCAAGACAGATTGAATTACCCAAAGGGCTGGATTTGGCCTAGGGCCCCATACTTTACCTATTTCTGCTATAGCTCCTCCTCACTTTATTTTCAAATCTTAAAAAAATATGACACGTTTATCTTTTTAGAAACGAATCACAGTGAGACCAGTGGATGACCAAGCGGTGTCCGTCTATGCCTGGGGAAACTCGTTAGATTCATTGTTGGATGATGCAGCATCTCGTCTCGGAATTCGACGAATTGCTCGTGTTTTTTACACCAAGGAGGGAGTGAAAATTAAAAATTTTGAAGAAATTGAGAGAAATGCTGAGTTATTGGTTAATCCGAAACGTAAGCCTGCTTTTTGATTAGTTTTTACGCTGAACGAAGCTCTTGTCAAGCAGCCATATACGTGATACATCTAATATACTCTGAGTCATTAGGTGGAAATACCAATGCAGGGCTCTGTATGGAGCACTTTGAGAATCTATGGTCTGAATCAGGGTTCCCCAAACTTGGTTCTGGTGTCGATACAAAAAATCATTTTTTAATGATTGAACTATTGTATTTTTTTGATTGAGTGGACGAATACCCATTGCTGTCATTGTCAGAATTCTATTGCTGGAAATTGATAAATTGTGCAGGGAAACTGAAGCCTCATCCTTCACATCAATCGTTTATGTTGTAAATGAAACATCATCTATCTCTGTAAGTTTGGCACAAAAATTGGGATGGGAGTCTGCATAACTAAGATTCACAAACAGGGGTTCGTGGCACAAAAAGTTTGGGAAACCCTGGTCTTAACTCTTAGTTTACTAATTCATATTCTGAAACATTCCAAATGCAATATAACATAAAATAAAAATACCAACAAGAACAGCAGCTCCCTGCAATAAATGTAAAATATCCAAAATAAAGTGGGCAAGATCAAATCTTACAAATATTTTCATTTTCAATTAGCTTTGTGTCTCCTCAAAATATTTTCTACGGCCCCCTTGTGTGGTGCGTGCCACCATTCGAGAACCACTGGTCTAAATAAATAGTTCATTTATTTATATTCTGAAATATTTCTCGTTCAGGTCCAGGAAGTACAATACGTATGAAGACAATTTGGGCCAGGACTCGTAAAGCCCACGGACCATCAGCGACAGAGATTGTACTCAATCCCCCAACAAAGGATACAGCGCTGTCTTACGTCCCCCCATCTAATGTTATTGTTGATACCACTAGTAGTAGTAGCAGCTCCTCTGATTCTGATGTTTAACTTTTGTTTTCGAGGAAGTTTCTAATTTACAAGGTCTAAAACATTCGAAAAGATCCAGGTCGTTGGAAATTTTGTGACTTGCTCAAAGATGAGTCTTCTTTACTTCTGAGTGAGTGTTTGTAACTTTGCTCAGAGATGAGTCTCCTTTACTTCTCAGAGAGTGCCCATAGCTTTGCTGAGAGATGAGTCCTTTTTAATTCTGAGTGAGTGCCTGTAACTTTGCTCACAGATGAGTCACCTTTACTTCTGAGTGAGTTTGCGTAACTCTGGAAAATCTAATTTTGATGATAAAAAACTTTGCACTCGCAAGCTACTCAAAGGGTTTATAAAATATTAAATAGTATAAAATTTTGCCCGATTTTATAGAAAAGTTCAATTAAATTTTATTGTATGATAATGAGTACTACGATCCTAATAAGAACTATTAATAAACAAAGAAATTTTTAATGATTATTATTATCGAAATATTTTGAACATGCCAAGTTTTGCTATAGTTTTCAAGTCTATAAATTCAAGCAAATCAGTACATAGAATAAATGTTTATATTTTTATATTCATATTGGATTTTATGATTTTCTATATTTTCATTTTTGCACTAGATTTTACGTTAATGCTCATTTGAATTAAATTGACTTCAGTTTTTGTCAAAAATCTTCAATTTTCTTTTTTTCCTATGATTTTTGTGTGATTCTTTACTGTATTATATTATTGTTATTGGACAAAAAATGAATCGTTTTTCCAAATTGTTTTTGTAAAAAATTGCTTTTTCAGCACTTAACGGACCAATCAATTTCAATTTTCATTACTTAAAAATGGAAGAAGCCAAAAGAATAGGCTTGAATTCTACAAGGCCCTGATATTTGGCGTTTTAAAAGTATGTGTACCGATATGGAGATAACTAATTTTGGTTGCCCACTTTACATCAAGTTGTGTAAAGGGACTGAAACCTATGGGTATTTTCACTTGGCTAACTAGAAATCGTAATTCAACTAAAATAAGGGAAATGAGAATGAAATTATGAATTAACCCTAACATGGTACACATACCATGGGAGTACCCGAAAATCTACCCCGGATTTTGCTCGTTATTTATATTGCACCACGCTTCTCCGTTTTCATATAATTTCTCTATTTCGCATTAGATTTTTCACGTATGCAATTCCAGAGTCCTGTTGCACACTAACACAAATGTATTTCTGTGATGTTGCATCTGGCCAAAGTCATCAGATTGTCCTCAAGTTGTTGTAAACTGCTTGTCTGAGGAAGTCTGATTTTGATCAGACGAAACGTTACGGAGAATACATTTGTGTTAGTGTGCAGCAGGACTCTTGAATTGCATATTATGATATTTTTATTTCTGCTACAGCATCCTTGCATTGTGAGCATACAGATCCATCTTGCAAAGGCATTGAGTAAGAATTGTGTGTTAGTCTCGTGCGATCTCTACTGATAGTTAGATTTCTCATCAATGCTAATTTTTAAGCATGAAATTTTTTATTTCATTTTGTTTACTTCTTTTTAATTTCAAGTCAGTCTGCAGATCTTTTCATCGAACTCTGTGCTCTCAAGCCCTATCGTATGTTCATATGTTTGAGTATTGCTATCTTGTTTTAATTGAATTAAAACTAATGTTTTCCAATTTTTACCTAATTTTTTGATGTTTTCAATCTTTGCACTAGAATTCTTATTCATGTAAATTTTTTAAGAAATAAAATTATCTTCAATTTTTTTTTTGCTATTTTAGTTGTGAGCACTTCTAAAATCTCAAACAAAAATTTGCTCTCCATGTATTATGTGAATATTTATATTTTTTAATTACCGTATTCTTTTGTGCCTTTCAACATAGGTCGCTATATATTACAGTTTTGATGACAAGTCACAGCGCAATTAATATTCCTAGTTTTTTTTTTGGGGGAGGAAAGTCTAAGACAATTTATCTTTATATTAAACTGTATATTAAATCCTTTTAAAAGACTATTTGTCGTTTTCATGTAATATTCTCGCCCTTTTTCACTTTGTTGCTGCAGTATTCTCGCATTCAGTGCACATGGGCCCTATAACACAAAGGCATAGAGAAGGGAGAGGTCGATTGTGCCCAACCTTTCATGGTTCGTGGTCCCCTTCCGCTATAATGGCTCCCTGTTTATTGGACACGTTTAGTGGCCATAACGATCGTTTCAAAATTTTGTTATTGTTATTTTTCTTCGTCATTATCATTAAAAAATCGCTTTTCTCTTCGAATACTGGACCAATTGCTTTGAAATTTTCAGTGGTTACAGATAAAAAAATTTTCCAGAAGGCTATTACTTTTTTTTTCGCTATGACGTCATTAAAATTATTGCCATTGAGTGGCGCTACGTGTCCATATATTTGAGCATTGCTCTCTTGTTATTCCAGTGGTATTTTGATTGGTAGATCCCAAATTTTCAAAGAATTAAAGAATTCAGGCAAAACCACACTGAAAAAAACTAGGAAGAACAGGAACTTTTCTCCTAAAGTGGAAAGTAAAATCAGTTTTGCGTCCAACCTTGTGGCCCTACTTCAATTGCTCTGTGGCCCTCTTGCTGGGCCACATAGCCCCGGTTGATGGTTTTGCACACTCCATTAAAGAAAACTTGTTTTCATTTAAAAATCTATTTTTGTGCCTTTTCACTTTTTCATATAGTTCTGTAGTATTTGCACTGTGTCTAATGTGATTGTTTGCGTTTGAAAATAAAAACATCTTTATTTTTCAGAAATAATTTTTTTTTTAAACATGTGTAGTTTAAAAATCATCTTATTCCAGGCGACTTGAACCACATTTCAAAATCTTATCTTATATGAAGTAACTTTGATATTTTTTCACTTTGAGCCGGTCGAACGTTACTATCTTTAGAAATACTAGTATCTTTGGCAGGGGATCCAGAAGTGTATGTACCAATGTGGATGTAACTAATTTTGTTTGCCTACTTTACATCAAGTTGTGTGAAGGGACTGAAACCTATGGGCAGGGAGTATATTCACTTGTCTAACACAGACAGTCCCCAAACTCCTAATAGAACTAAAATAAGGAAATCGGAATAAAATTATGACCTAACCCCAACCTGGTACTCATACTACGGGATTACCCATCGACGGTACCTACCCAATTATTGCACCCTTGACTGGGGGGGCAACCACCATGCCAACATTGTTAAGTCTAACACTCTGACAAATAGACCATTGTGCTGACTCACTACTCTGAATAGGGCTTCAGGCAAGCACATACTTAGTTATCAATGGAGCACGCAATACCCATAAATTTACAACATTGAGTCAAATTTAATAAAAAAAGTTGTTCAATATCATATTATCGAATTTGTCATGAAATAATAGAAAAATCCACAAATAAAACATACAAGATAAATTGCAACAAATTTTTGTTCCCCCCCCCCCCCACATAAAAAAAATTACACAAACTCCTCTTCTCTGTAAATCTTTCCTCTCCTGCGGACATATCTCGTTTTTAGTTTAACTCTATTTTTTGCTGATGTCAGCTCTTTTGTGCAAGTGCATTTTGTCTTTTTATCTTTGTTTTTCTTCTGTTTGCGTCCACTTTTTTTACCTTTTTTATGTTTATTTTTGCGCGACTTTGGCGCATTATTTTGTTCGTCGTCAAGCTCCGACTCGTCTATTTGTTTTCCCTTTTTTCCGCGCCCCTTCTGCGCGAACTGAACCCCATTTTTGTGCACGTTACATTGCTTAAACCCCTTTTTCCAAAGCTTTTTTGCGTTCTTTTTTTTCTGTTTCGAAGTAACCTTTTTTAGCTTTTTATTTTTTCCATGTTTCCCGGCACCCTTTCCCAGAACAGCAACTGTTGTCTTCTTAACAAGTCTTGACTTTGTGAAGTAATAATGACCTGACCATGCGCGCAATACTCGCATGTCCACCATCCACTCCAAGATGTAATTCAATAAATTTTCGTTTTTTACTCTGTATCGTAACTCAATGTACTTTGAAATCGCTTCCATGGATGTTATTTTAAACGGTCTCAAATCTCGGATAGCTGTTTTGATCATGACGATAAAAGTAGGCAAACGGTGACTGCATGAAGGGGGAGGGGAGGCCTGTAGCTCCGCCTCTAGCGCAATTTGTAATTCGATATCCGACGCTTTTGCGCTTGGTATCGGCGCCATATTTCTGCCCCCGACGATTCTTTTTATCAATGTGTTTAAATCTTGGCCCGTTGGCTCGACTTGGTTCACTTTTTTTACGCTCTTCGCCCCTGTGCTTGGAAATAAAATTGAGCTAACACTTTTACCACGTGTTGGTCTGCCAGTGGTTCTTATGATTCTGCGTGTTTTTTGCGCGTGAGAACGCGTTTCCGGGAGCATTTTTTTTGGTGTGTTGGAAGTTTGCTGCCCAATTGATTTCGTTATGCACCCGGCACTCCCGCTCGGCGCAACACTCTTTCTTCGAGCTGACATTGCGCGCAGGATACTCTTCAAACGCTTCATTGAGATATGTTTTCTGTATCTTTTGTCTCCGTTGTCGAATAAATCTTCCGGCACAAGGTGCTCAAGTTCTGATAAAGTCATGAAAAACTCACCACAGCAAGCGCAACGCGTATCCGGCTCAATTTTTCGGATTCTTTTATGCAGTGTGCTATCAGAACTGAACAATTTGGAACCCGTTTTACTTAGGACATATCTCAATAAGCTCAGATTTTTATTCGCTCCTTTGGTTTTACGTTTCATCCGCTTTTGCTGTCTCTTACCTTTCTGTGTTTTCGATGTTATTTTTGTAAGTGAATTCGCGCTCAGGCAAGTCGAACATGTAACATTGCTGCGATTCTTTTTTGCTTCTTTTTTCTTTCCCGCGGTATTTGAACGTTTTTTCTTGGGCTGTTTTTCTTTCTTGAACAGCAAGTCTATTCCGCGATGTCGGCTACGAACTGTGTCGCTGTCTTCAGCGTCGCTGCGAACGCAGTTTTCGCACTCACATCCTCCACCGCTAGACGATGACGAAGAGTAACATTTCCTATATTTTCGTTTCTTCTTACGACCTCGTTTTCGCGACACTTGCTTCCTCTTTCGATTTTTCGCGGCAAGAGACCCCAGCAAGCTTTCTTCCGACGACCCGGCTCTATGTCGGGAATACCTTCGCCCTGATCTCGTTTTACATGGCTGTCGTAGAAACGTGCTCACGAACTTTGACTTCTTTTGTCCGACTTTCCGGGGGATAGACTTCGAATTTTTCATTTTCCTACCCAAAAACCTAATTCCTAGAGCTTCCCAAATCGCTAAACTACGCGAAAACACTAAATATCGCCTATTTAAACAATTCATAAAAATCTATTATGTCGTCACCATACCTGTCAATTTTGACGTCATAGTATCATTTCAAGAAATCGGAAAAGTTCTTATAAAGGCAATTCCTTGTAATAACGTGATGCGCCGAATGCCCGCGAAAATATTTGATATAATTATGACGTCACGATGTGCTCGTTCGTGTGAAACGTTAAATTTGCTTACATTGTTGTTTATGCGCGTAAAATGGCCATTTATGGGGTTTTCATGAACATGCTGGTTTATTAGCTCGGCGATCTAGCGTTTGGAATACGCTTGCACAGCACCTCTGATTACCCTGCGTGGGTCCGCAATTTTCGAATCGCTTGGGGGGCAATTATGTGCGAGAGGATTGCTTAACTCCTCGCCGCCGTAGAGTTAGTTGTTCACATAACCACTGGTCGGTTACGGCTTCCTCCACTATCAAATCCATCCATCTGAATAAGTTAACTGGCAAACTAATCTCATACCCGACATGGACTGGTAATCGGACGAGTTGCCGTGGTTCGCCATATGATTGAACCGTATTATCAGCTTTTTTCCCCGTGATAAATGTGAAAATCCTATCCTATTATTAATCGTCTTTTACTAACATACAGTCAACTACGAAGCAACTGGAATCTATTACAATAAACACAACAAAAAAGTCTGAATTTCTCTACAATTGCTGCAATTTTTACGTATTTACTAACAGTAACTGGTACAACTGGCACGTAATCGAGCCTCCAGGCAATGAACTAGGAAGTAAATGTAAGTGGTTCGAATTTTTTGCATCACATTTCACAAATTTCATTTTGTAAAGTGTAGACTGGCCGAAACTAGACTTTGTCAGACAGCAATAATATTGCTACAGTGCCAGTACAGTCGGTCAGTGCATGGGATTAGTTAAGTGCGCGCTACTCCAATTAATTAGGTCTTGCTTACCGGGTTGCTTGTTAAAACCGGGACGTATGGTAAGCCTAATATTACCTATAAATGGATGTCTTTACAGCTTTGTATAGAACGAAGAAAGTCGCAAAAATAAATAAATATCTCATCCAAGCAAAATATTCGATCTTTTATTCCAGTTATAACCATAATACACACCCAATACGGTAACTTGATAAAGAATACTGCAAGTGCTCAATGGATTTAATCTACCATTTTGTGTTGATTTTGATTACGTTTGGGAGACTCACAAGCGCAGGTAAGATCATGAGAATTATTGTTGCCATAGGTATTGAATTTTTTGCCTGGGTATAAAGAAATTGGGGGGATGTTCGTAAACATATGAAAATAATTGTTATACTGCGGTAAATCAGAAATGTAATAACTGCAATAAACTTGAGTAATATGAAATGTGTTTTCTGAAGAATAACGTTTAGAATATCACGCAAAAAAGGGGAGTTTTTCTGCCCTCCCGCCAAAAAGAAAGTCCGGGAGGACACTGGCGGAGTGGCTGTGTAAAATTTGTGTTCTTTCATGTTTCAGCGGACTTATGCCTAAGAGAGCTCCGTGGATGGGAAGGGTCTTTCATGTTCCCGGATACGAAGCCTTCAGAGACTTATGACAACCCTTTCTATACTAAGGGAGAAAACATGGAAGCAGATTGTGTGTTCTATATGGAAACTTATGGATCCAGAGACACTGTATTGACGTTTAGGAATATAAAAGTTGGGAAAAGTAACATTGAGGTAATGGGCCTATGTATCTATAGGCTAGTAAACATGGTGTATCAAACTTTACTGATGCCCGGAGCGAATTTTTGATAATGATGTCCCTTACGAAGTTAGAATTCAATGTTTGTAATACTATCAATCAAATCAACAAACTGAGCAATAATCTCACTTCTATAACGCGCTACCCGGGCAGCTTCTCTACACTCACTCTGTCGCCACTCAAATCAGAGTGATGAAAATGCCGAATCAGGTATTCCAAAATGTACATCGTTTACGAAGTAAAAGTGAAAAGTTCGTATAATAATTCTTTAAATCATCAAACTAAGCAACAATCTCACCCCTATAACGTGCTTCTCGGGGCGACTCATCCCGGAGCGCTAAAAAAAACGAATCAGGTTTTTCAAAATATATTAGTAATTTAAAATCTTCTACGCACCCGTGAAAACCTACCTGGAGCCTTGTTTAGAGCTAAAGTCTAAAAACCACATATAAAAGACCTATGTTATAAATTTCCCTCTCAACAGATCAAAGAGTTAGTAGAAGCAGAGGGCAAACAGACATGGCAGACTCTTCAAACATTGAGTGGTAACATCCCAAGAATTGACGTTCACGCTACAAAGGCAAATGTTAAAATTGTGGTTCCGGAGAACGCTGGATCTTTCGCCATGGATTACAAATGTGAGTGGAAATAAAACAATTTTTAACTCAAAAAATCGCTATTTTGTTATAAAAAAAAACATAGAAAGAAGAAAGAGGTCGTCAGAACTTCCCACATTCTAATATTTTTCATATTTTTGCTCCTACTGATCCTAATATTTCACCCGAAATCATGTAAGATTTTATAAATCATGGGAACACCTTCATATGACATTCGGCACAATTCTTTTATCACATTGGCCTCGATTTTTGCTTACTTAACATTGGATATATTAATTTATTTGACTTTCGTGACCATGAGTTCAAGAATTTCCTACTTCCTATTTATAGTGATAACATGCTCTCCTCCTACACCCATGATGACCGCACTTGCCTGCACGAAGGGATTTCACATGAATTCACATTGTATATTTGGATGCGGAGAAGGATATTTTCCAGCTTTATTGGACGACCCAAGACGACATGCACATTGCACGTGAGTATATGTATGTGGAAGTGTGTGTGTATTTATATTTGTGTGGCGGATTCACATTGTATAGAATATGTGACAGCTTTATTGGACGACCCAAGACGACACGCGCATTGCACAAAAGTATGTGTATGCGGATTCACATTGTACTTTTGGCTGCGTAATTGGATATGTGCGTGCGTGTATTTGCATGTGTACATGTACGTGTATGTGCGTTTATGTGTGTGCGGTGGATTCACATTGTATATTTGGTTGCGGGGAAAGATATTTTCCCACTTTGTTGAACGACCCAAGACAACATGCACATTACACGTGAGTATGTGTAATTGCGTGCGTGTGTTGGCATGTGTATGTGTACATGTATGTGTGTGCGTTGATTCCTATTGTATATTTGGTTGTGGTAAAGGAAATTTTTCCACTTTATTGAACGACCCAAGACAACATGCACAATGCGCGTTAGTATGTGAATGTACGTGCGTGTGTTTGCATGTGTATGTGTCAATGTGGGCATGTGTATGTGTGTGCGTATGTTCCTGTATTTGGATGTGTGTGTGTGTGCTTTAGAAGCACCTTATATTCTTCCGCCTCTTATTCCACAGACGAGGTTTTCTGAGCATCGTAACTGGAGACTCGACTTACGGATGGGACTCTCATAGACGAAACTTGGAAACGGCCTGCATTGAGAAGTCTGTTGTGTACAGAGACTGCTTAGGAGAAAGGAAGCCCCGGCAGGTAACGTGTTGTTTTTAATTGGTTTAAGGTAAAGTATCATCTATTCACTCAGAAGGTCATTTATTGCGACTTATCGCAACCAACATGAATTTTCAGGTTTGTCCATGGGAATAAGAATCTTATCAGATGGGCTGGAATTCACGGAATAGACTTGAATGGAACAAAGTGTCCCATGGAAAAGCCCGCAAATATTACAAAGAACGGTGTAAAATAGCTTGTTGCAAGTCTTCTGGCAAACAACCGCTTACTTTTGACATAGTAGAACCATGGATTGTTTCATTTTTAACATTTGATTTGGGAGAAGGGGATTTTCGTCGTGAACCTTTCACCATTGAAACAAAGAATACTTTTAACACAAGCGGGTAGATTTAAGATGTGACCAAGATATTTCCAAAAATTTGAATCTGTTGAATATCCGAATCTTGTCTGTCTTGATAAAAGACACCATGATTCATGCAAGGGGGGTCCGTTACTTTTCTGGGTGGGCCAGTTACAGATAATAGACTCAAAACTGAATATGAAAAACTATGAATAAATGAGGTTAATTGCAACAGCTAGGCTAACGTTTTCATGTTGATCAGAAGCACAACTATGACATTATAAAACAACTCTAGTTGCTCGGTTAGATATGGCCTAGCTCAGGAGTGGGCAATTACTTTGCTGTGTGGGTCGGTTCCAGATAATAGACTGGGCCGGATTCTCAAGGCTCAATATGAATAAAAACAGTTTGTTTTTGCGTAACAAACAATGTACAACAAACCACTAGTGCACCAAGTCGCACAATGATTAATGATTCGGACGGGTATGAGGTATATGTGGCTCGTTTTACACACAATATCCAAAACGTGGGCAATGACGTATCAATTTTAGCCGACGAATCGTTATTATCATCGATATTTTTAACAGAAATTTATATTCATAAAAACTATAGTCATAAATTTAGCAGCCACAAGTGGGCTGGATAAACACTTCAAGGGGCTGAAAGTTTGAGAACCGATGGCCCAAATGAGACACTGCCGGCAAATTGAAAAATGGAACAAAATTAAGAGCTCCAGAAGTATGTGCACTAAGATGGCGCACATCCTGAACATAGTTGTGCGCCATCTTGGTACACATACTTCGGGAGCGCCCAAAATTATATACATTTAGATTGCGCAACTGTCTATTTTTCGTTTTACGTTTATTAAAAATCGTTTTACGTTTATTTAGTTTAAACCCAACATTGTTTATTCCAGCCTGACAAGTGTCCGTATTCTCTTTCTGATTTGCTGCGACTGTTTGGCGAAGATGGATTGAAATCAGAAGGGTCAGAGGTCAGAGGATCAGAAGGGTCAGAGGTCAGAGGATCAGGGGGGTCAGAGGGGAATCAAGCACCGCAGTTGGCACCACATGAGGCGCTACAGGAGGCACCACGGATGGCGCCTGTCCTCCTTACGGTAAGAATTTTCAGTTCAGAAGTTCCTCATTGACTGTGAAAATTGAAATAAAATGACACAAAAATACGTCAAATGTCTGATGTATTTATACGAGTACCCCGCAAACGAAATGTCAGTTTATAAACTAAAAGTGGACAGTCGTATCTGATACGGATTGGCACAAGACTCGCTAATTTCGTGTTGCTATTTTTGTAACTATAATGCAAGGGTGCTGTAGCAGGAATAAAAATATCATACTATGCAAATCAAGAGTTCTGCTACACACTAACAACACAAATGTATTCTCTGTAATGTTTCTTCTGATCAAAATCAGTCTTTCTGAGACAAGCAGTTTACAACAATGTTTTTTTGTTGTTGTTGTTGTTTTTGTAGTTTTTGGGAAAATCACTTATTTTAGCTAGGAATTGAACAATTGATTTCAACTATTCAGATGACAGTCGAATTTTTCAATTTATTTAAATGCCATGGGACTCGTTATTTCACCGTGAAAATTTTGCAATTTCATCTTAATCCATGGGAACACTTTTTAAAATATGGGAACACTTATCTACTGTCACGCTTGACCGCCGATTATTCCAGTAAACCCGGTGTTCAGTTAACCATCCAAAGCCATACCGGTACCGATGTGTACCCATGTTATTCAAAGATTGCTTTCTTGTTGCACACGAAGTGGATCGTTTTGGTATTATTAATATGTTGTTGTGGTTTTTAATGTTGTTACGAAAAATTGCTTCTCTCGATCACTACTGGACTAATTGCTTTAATAAATTCGGTGGTTCAAGATCATATTTTTTTATTAGAAGGCTATTACTGCTATTTATTTCCAAACTTTCTGTGGGATCTATGGGATTCGTTTTTCAATTAGAAGTTTGACGTCAAACTACCGGTACTGTAATAAATTTATTACTACCTCATTTAGGATTTTGTGTCTTTATATTTGATCATTGCTGTCTTTTTTATTAATTTTCAATGACGTCATCAAAATTTTGAAGCGTGTCGTGGTTCCGCGATCACATCTGATCTGGTGGTCAAACTGTACTGTGGAGAATATCGTTTTGGCTTTCGTGTCCTTATATTTGAGCATCGCTCTCTTTTTTACTCATCGATCTCTAGATCGGTAAGTATGTTGATAGGTATTTGTCTGTCTGTCTGTTAGATGCACGCGATATCTCACAAGGCGTGGTTGAATCTGCTCCAAATTTTGCATGTGCATTCATCATATCTCGGACCAGAAGCCTATTGGATGAATTATGTCGTATAATTAGCGAGTTATCAATTAATTAGTGATCGGACACAAGGTGTCACTATGGAGTGAGAGCGCTGTTTTGGGGGATCCCCTAACTTTTGATCGATAAGTCTTCGGTCTCTGACCGATATTCTCGTTATTAATTTATCACAAATTTTTCAGCAAAGTTTGAAACTGTACAAAGTTCCCCCGAAATGCAAAAAATATTGCAACAGGAGCGGAGGGATCTTCGATACACCGTGTTCTCTTCCGAAAGGTCAGTAATTTGTTTTTTACTCCCACTTATGAAATATATACCAGTCTACAATAATAGTTTAATTTGCAAAACAGAGGTCTGGGAGTAAAAATTTTTAACTCCGGTTCCGGAGACCGACTCCACTAGAATTTTGAAACACAAAACCACTGTGTAATACTTGTAAGGGTGTAAGTAGAATTGTAACAGCAAACCTAATACTGGCAAAAAAAGGAACTTCGAAGTGTAACAGGTTTAATAATATTGACAAACCGAATAGGGATGTGATTATATTTAAAATATACACTCCGGGAGTCATGAATTTCAAATCCGGCTCTGGAGAATGTGAAACGTGACTATTGTTCTGCTTTGACACCGAAAACACAAAAATCAGAGTATTTGAATAGCTTAATTTGAAACCCGGAGTCGGGGAGTCCCCGAATAATCTAATAACGTTACTATTGTTCTGTTCCGGAACTAGTAACGCCAAATCACTAGTACATAAATAGCTTAATTTAAATCCAGAGTGCGGGAGTCAAAATTTTCAACTCCGGCTCCGGAGAAGACCACCGGCACCACTAGAATTATAGAACGCAAAGATCTGAGTATATTTTGATCTTAAAAAAAACGCGACTTCGATCGAATACCCCAAAAACTTCTACAACTAATACCTTCATATTTTTTTCAGCATCAAAAGCTAAGCGAACTTGCATTCGATGCAGATATTCACCAAAACGTTTTTGTTCTGGAGGAGGCATTCTGCTGAAATGAGGAACTCCTGATTCGAGAAAGACAGTTGCCAGAAATTTGAGAGTTTCAAGACAAAAAATGCGAAAGCTGAATTTTATTTAAAAATATTGCAAATAATAAATAAATGCCGTTTAAGCTGGTTTCTAATATTAGTTTGGAGCAATATTCATCAAAATATTTCAATCAAAAGTTGAAAATTGTAAATATGCGTTTTCCTTATTTTTCAAAACAGCTGTAGATGCTGTTCAGGCTGGTATCTAGTCAGAGTTTGAGGCCATATTGAGCAAAGTATTTTAATAGGGGTTAAAAAATTAAAAAAAATATTCGTTTATACATTTTCTCAAAACAGTTTTTCCTTGTTATAGTTGAACTATGTATGTCTGAAGAAGTCTGACCTTAGTCAGACGAAACGTTACAGAAATATATTTGTGTTCGTGTGCAGAAAGACTCTTGAATCTCTTAGGATAGTTATCTTTACTCTTGCTACAGCATCCTTGCATTATATGCATGCGAATCCGTCGGCACAAAAGCACAGAAGAAAGAAAGTAGTTAGTCACACAGAAACCAAATCATTAGCGCAGGTTTAACCTAGTGGGCCCAAGCCTTTGAATTGCCTTTTTAGTTCCATGAATTAGTTTTCATGTGATTTTGTGATTCCAAATTAATACTACTGTATGTTTTCATAAGATGGCTTTATAAAGCGTTTCGCGCTTAGGTCCTGTACAGTCGTCCAATGATATGCAAGGAGGCGTAGCCAGGCGGACACGCCTTCTCTAACACCATTTTGCTCTATTCTTTTACGATTTATTGATACCTGGCTTGCTATCAATATTCCTTTACCAAATAAACCAAACGAGACGGATGAAAATTCGACGAAGAATGTCGTCTGTGAAGAGATTCTAGTTAGATATCTGTGGATGCTTTTATCTAGCCTTGTTCGTAGCAAAAAGCACGTGTGAGCGTCGTATTACGTTATTATACAAAAAAAATCTTTAAAAACTCCTTTGGACCGTTTTCTAGGCTTTTACTTAAACATTACTGCTATAATCAATTAAGAGAAAGAACAACTTACAAGATGTAGCGATCTTGGCCAAATAAAACCATCGCTTCGCCACACGACTATAACATTCTCAGATCGCTCGGTGATGATACCACGTTGGCCCCATTAGGTGGCGCTAATTCAATTTCATTACAGGCCCATTCCTTATTGGCTCTTCCGTAGTATGTGTATCAGGTTAGGCCGGAATTTTATTCCGATTTTCCACATTTTAGTTCTATTACGAGTTCGGGGCTGTCTGTGTTAGCTAATGAATATAACCCCTGCCCATAGGTTTCAGTCCCTTTACACCAGGGGTTCCCAAACTTTTTCAGCTTGCGACACACTAACAACGAGATGAAAAAGCCGCGGCACTTTTATTACAAAGAACGTTTTATTAACATTATGCGTTTCATCTGTAAATGAGACGGAAGCAAGGTTTCGTGGTCTTAATCGTTTTCAGCTTCAGTTTTTTCAGAGCAAAGAACTAATATTTGATACCATTACTATTGTTCTGTTCTAGAACCAGAAACGCCAAATCACTAGTACATAAATAGCTTAATTTAAATCCAGGGTGCGGGAGTCAAAATTTTCAACTCCGGCTCCGGAGAAGACCACCGGCACCACTAGAATTATAGAACGCAAAGATCTGAGTATATTTTGATCTTAAAAAAAACGCGACTTCGATCGAATACCCCAAAAACTTCTGCAACTAATACCTTCATATTTTTTCAGCATCAAAAGCAAAGCGAACTTGCATTCGATGCAGATATTCACCCAAACGTTTTTGTTCTGGAGGAGGCATTCTGCTTAAATGAGGAATTCCTGATTCGAGAAAGACAGTTGCCAGAAATTTGAGAGTTTCAAGACAAAAATGCGAAAGCTGAATTTTATTTAAGAATATTGCAAATAATAAATAAATGCCGTTTAAGCTGGTTTCTAATATTAGTTTGGAGCAATATTCATCAAAATATTTCAATCAAAAGTTGAAAATTGTAAATATGAGTTTTCCTTATTTTCTCAAAACAGCTTCAGATGCTGTTCAGGCTGGTTCCATTACATTTGAACCCACGTACATTTGAACCCATGACAATTGCACCTGTATGCTATTGCACCTATGGAATTTTTTTTGTTTCACGGATAGTTAAACCCATACTAACCCTAACCCATGGGTTTTAGCACCCGCATATAGATTGAACCCGTGGATATACGCATGGGTTCAAATGTACATGGGTTCAAATGTACGGTCACCGTTCAGGCTGGTATCTAGTCAGAGTTTGAGGCCATATTGAGCAAAGTATTTTATTAGGGGTTGAAAAATTAAAAAAATATATTTGTTTATACATTTTCTCAAAACAGTTTTTCCTTGTTATAGTTGAACTATGTATGTCTGAAGAAGTCTGACCTTGGTCAAACGAAACGTTACAGAAATATATTTGTGTTCGTGTGCAGAAAGACTCTTGAATCACTTAGGATAGTTATCTTAACTCTTGCTACAGCATCCTTGCATTATATGCATGCGAATCCGTCGGCACAAAAGCACAGAAGAAAGATAAGTAGTTAGTCACACAGAAACCAAATCATTAGCGCAGGTTTAACCTAGTGGGCCCAAGCCTTTGAATTGCCTTTTTAGTTCCATGAATTAGTTTTCATGTGATTTTGTGATTCCAAATTAATACTACTGTATGTTTTCATAAGATGGCTTTATAAAGCGTTTCGCGCTTAGGTCCTGTACAGTCGTCCAATGATATGCAAGGAGGCGTAGCCAGGCGGACACGCCTTCTCTAACACCATTTTCCTCTATTCTTTTACGATTTATTGATACCTGGCTTGCTATCAATATTCCTTTACCAAATAAACCAAACGAGACGGATAAAAATTCGACGAAGAATGTCGTCTGTGAAGAGATTCTAGTTAGATATCTGTGGATGCTTTTATCTAGCCTTGTTCGGAGCAAAAAGCACGTGTGAGCGTCGTATTACGTTATTATACAAAAAAATTCTTTGAAAACTCCTTTGGACCGTTTTCTAGGCTTTTACTTAAACATTACTGCTATAAGGAATTAAGAGAAAGAACAACTTACAAGATGTAGCGATCTTGGCCAAATAAAACCATCGCTTCGCCACACGACTAATGATATTCTCAGATCGCTCGGTCATGATACCACGTTGGCCCCATTAGGTGGCGCTAATTAAATTTCATTACAGGTCCATCTCTTATTGGTACTCCCGTGATATGTGTACCAGGTTAGGCCATAATTTTATTCCGATTCTCCTTATTTTAGTTCTATTACGAGTTCGGGACTGTCTGTGTTAACTAAGTGAATATACTCCGTCCATAGGTTTCAGTCCCTTTACACCAGGGGTTCCCAAACTTTTTCAGCTTGCGACACAATAACAACGAGATGAAAAAGCCGCGGCACATTTATTACAAAGAACGTTTTATTAACAATATGCGTTTCATCTGTAAATGAGACGGAAGCAAGGTTTCGTGGTCTTAATCGTTTTTAGCTCTTATGTTTTGTTCAGCGCAGAAAACTACTATTCGCAGAATCATGAAAATGCAGATGGAAAAATTACTTTGGTGTACTATACATTGTATGTGTTGTACCAATATATATATTTTCGAATAACGATTGTTGAACACTCGTTCTTTGAAATTGATGACAGGAAATATACCTGGTGTCGGAGTTAACTAACAAAATTTGTGGCAAAATTAAGAACTCGCTCTACATAAATATAGTTCACCGAGAAAATGTGAAAAATTATAAACGTAATGTCATTTTCCAGAATTTTAGACCACAAACCAACAATGCAAGCTGACTGTGAAAAAAATTTGAGTTCGAAAACTTTCATATTCGTTGATACAAAAATGTCGAATGAAAATATTTGTATTCATAGCTAGACAAGTAGTCACTGATACTTGGTTGGGCGGCTATTAATTTCGAAAAGATTGCAATTTTCCTAATTCCACTTTGTTTACACAGTACTGCTCTGTAATTAGTCAAAGTCGCCCTACGGAAAGTTTCTGTTTTGAGACATATTATCGTTTCTATTAAAATACTGGAACAATCCTGGAAACCCGGCTTTGCACAACTTGATGTCAAATAGGCGAACAAAATTAGTTACCTCCATATCGGTTCACATATCTCTGGAACGCCCCCTAATTAGATGACGAAAGACGTAATTTGTGTAATAATAATTTAAAAAAGTTTTTTTGAAATATTTGGTAAATTACCCAAAATAAACGTTCGTAATGAAAGAGCATCTACCACCGACATCCGCTTTGTTTGAAATTAAGTTGAAATTAAATTATTAATAAGTGTGAAGTGATAATTAGTTTATAAATAAACAAATACCTATAGCTGCGTTGTTTTTTCAGAGTGTACCTTTATATCTGTTTTAATGTTAACGAGTCCGTGTGCACTGACTGCAAGTGTACTGTGGAATTACACAAGCTCAACTTTTTTTGACCCAAATTTAAAAAAATATATATTTTTGTAAAATTTCGGGACCAAAGTATACACACAAATACTGAACGGCATGTAGTTCTTTTATTGCCGCGAATTAATTTATTTATACAAAACTATCGTTTTTACAGGGTATTTATTTTACCAGAAATTACTTCAAAGTGAGGAAGCACTAGAGTTTTTGAATTTGTAGCGTGGCTTTACTTTCAAAAACCAGAAACTTTATTATAAATTGCGATGAATAAATGAAATTGTTTGAAAAACGAGCGACGAAAGAGAATTTTCAGGCGACCTATACGTTGGGAACACTGTTGTACACAGTCCAAAATAGTAGTTTTTCAGTAATTGATTATGCAGAGCCTACTTAAAGTGAACGTGTGAAAACACACAATAGAAAAACACACCGAACAAAACGATGCAATTTGAGCCCGATAACAAAATCCTCAAATTTGAACGCCAAATATAACGCATAACTTAGCATTCCACCTAGAATGAAGGGCCTTGTAAGTGTGACGTGAAATGTTACATTTTATGAACAATGTATATTTATAGTGTTACAAAAGAAAAAGTGGTAGACAATGAGCCTTGCGCCAAAAGTAAATTTAATTGCAATATCAACAAACTTCTTGCTCTAATCTTTAGCTAAAACATCAAAAGTTGGTTTTGGTTTAGTTGTGGCAGCATCAGGCGGGCCAGATTGAATTAATAAACGAGCCACGTCCACGAGTTTGAATGATAAATATGACTCATAGCACAGAATTTTAATTTCATACAAAAACCCGATTCGCCCTTTCACGCGTAGTTTACCATTAAAAGAATGCTTAAAATTCAGTTTTATTGAGCCCAAGTTATTTTTATATAAACAGAACTGACGTCCGGCTAAGGCTTACGCGTAACCCGGGGCGCGACAATTAATTATATGAGCGATAACACGTAAATATCACTTTGAAAAAACAGTAAAAATTTTATGTTCAATTGCATTTTAGTGTAAGTCAAAAATTGTCGAATAAAATCAGGCCACTAGAAGGCGTGTCACTAAAATTTTATTCAAAATTCACCCCCCCGAAAAATTCTTATCCATAATTATGTATAAATTTGCATTTTTAGTTTTGGGTGATAACTTCAACTAATGATAGTAAAATTGTGGTGATATACTATTTATTTTTAAAAGTGTGATTTTAGTTGAGCCGATTGAAAAATGAAAAGCGCTATTGTGTTTAAATTGACCTGTTTGCGTTAGATTATTTGTCAGATTATGGGTTTTGATAGCTAGATGCCACATTTTGAGGCGGTGGGCAGTTTGTGGTTAGACGGACCATGTTGTATTTGCGGGTTAAATACATTTTCACGACGTCCAAACGCCCTGTGCATGAGGGCAATTTTTTTCGTATATTGACTTAATACGTGCTTTTTTATGCTAATAAGGTTAGATAAAAGCAGGCGCTGATATATAACAAGGTTCTGTGAACAGACTTATTTTTATCCAAGATATAAAAGCGCGCATATCTTGTTTGGTACATTTGGGGAAAGAGTTATTGGACACGTAGTGGACATAACGATCGTTTCAAAATTTTATTGTTATTATTTGTCTCCGTCAACACGTTTTGAAGAAATCGCTTTTCTCTTCGAATACTAGACCAATTGCTTTGAAATTTTCAGTGGTTAAAGATAAAAATTTTCTCTAGAAGGCTATTACTTTTTTTTTATTATGTGCAAAATTATGCTACGTGTCCATATATTTGAGCATAACTCTCTTGTTGACAGTGAGCCAGGAAACGTCCGGTTTGCAGTAAGTCGATTAAAAATAAATTAAAATGGCGTTGAAAAAAAAAGAAGGCGTAAGAATTTATGTCTCAATTCAAATGCCGCAAAATTGTATTTCGAAAAAAAAACATTAAAAATCTGAAAATTCTAATGGCCAAGTTAGATCGTAACAGCGAGCGGGTCCGACTGGGGGCCGGAAGACGTGGGTTCTGAGGAGTCTAAAGAGCGTTTTATGCTATGAAAAATTGCTTTATATCAGGGGTTCCCAAACCACGGCCCGCGGGCCACATTCGGCCCGCATAACGATTTAAAATGGCCCCCTGAGCTCAGATGAAACAGTGGTCAACAGATTTTGTTTGCGTTTTAGTGAGTTACGTCACTATCACAGTTTAAGCATGTGTTTATTGTAACAATTCAATTGATCATACGAACCGGTATTAGGATTACATAGGGCAGTAATTTAGTTATCAACCACATAAGAAAGCTTAGAGATATCAAAACACAAACGGAAACTAGACTCTGTAAACAGACATTTTTTGGCAACCGTCGCACACTTTCGGGCGCTACACTTATCCGGCCCTCGAACATCCCCCGATTCTAATTTTGGCCCGCTGCCAATAAAGTCTGAGAACCCCTGCTTTATATGGTAGAGAAAAATGTTTTTGTTTTTTACATTTCAAAAAAGAGGGTGGAGTTCCGGAGAAACCATCCCCCTGATTACCCTCTGCAAACATGTGATCTCCTATACGTTGAGCGCGGCTTTGTGCTCTTATGTAGCTGAAACTTTCAAAGTGTAACATGATATTCGTAATAGTAGAAGTTTAAATAAGCGTTTTCGGGGCGAATTATGCGTGATAGCAAGATAAGATAACGAAATTGGTCTGGGCAACTTGATTCAGAGATGATTTATTTAAACTCGGAAACCCTACTTGAGTCAAATTTTTTACAGCTAAATCCAACAAAAAATCGAAGCCAGGGAATTAGATAAATGCATAGGGTCAGAGTTTAGTTTTTTTTTTCTAGTAACAAAATCAGATTTAGAGTTGAATTTTGAAATTTTTCCGAATTCGAATTTCAGACTCTTAATTGAAAAAGAATTGCAAGTGCGATCATCTTTTGTAGTCAAAATCTCCAAGTTGAGATTAGATAGTTCCGGAGTCAGAAGCGGTAGTTGGAGTAAAAATTAATGTGATAAGGAGAAATATTCTGAGATAAACCAGTTAGTTAGTTTTCGGGCAACAAAAATTTCTGAGCACTCGTAATAATTATACACTAGGACACCACGTTTTGCGCATTTACATACAATTAAGTAAAAATAGACAAATATTTGAGCAACTTGTATGTACGGTATACTAGCCTGTTATTAAGGATACTTAGAATGTAAAATAATTCTGCTTACAAACACAAAAGTACCGTTACTATTCAGTTGTATCTTTGATTTAGAATGCCTATTTTTGGAGCACTGAAAATGGTGAATAATCTAGGTCTTGCGTCGTCCGCTGAAAACGAGATCGCCATAATTGATTGATAAAAATCCGTGTAGGATGTAAACTTATAAAACAGCAAGATTTGAGAAAATTTAGAAATCTGAGTTATTCGGTAGATCAAATTTTAAAACTGGAATTCAATTACTAAAAACAGTTCCTCAAGAAGTCGGAGAAAAACAATTTTTTTCCAACAATGAATGTAGCGTAACCAAAATAGGTAGATAGCGGTACTTGAATAGACAAAATTTAAACCTATAAACACGAAAGTATTGGTACATTTGCGTTGCGTAGTACGTTGAGCACGATATTTAATTTGATCGCAACAATAAAGGTGGCGATAGTTTTGAAATTAGCGATATTCAGCATTATTTTGGGTGAGATGAGACTTTTTATCCTGAATAAAAAACAGAGAAAAAGCATTCAATGTTCGTCTTGTCAGACATTGTTGGAATTGAATTTTCAACTGAAATTTGAAGCCCAAATACGCTAAAGTACAACTCCGAGTTGAGAGTCGACATTTTTGTTATTCCGGAGTTGAATACTCCGGGATTGAACTCCAAATCCGGTCATTCAACTAAGTCAAAACTTTGTATTGAGTCGTGATGCAAAGTTATCGGCTCTGGACTAAAAGCAGCAGACCGTCAATATTTGTTATCCTTGAGTTGCGTAGTCGGAGTCAACTTTTCCCGGTCCGGAATGGTCAATATCCGTGATATCAGTCAAAATGTTTGTTATTTAGAACTTACCCGGTCAGTTTTTCAAAACTCTTTGAGTACTAGTAATAATTATACACTAAATGCCACGTTTTGCGTGTTTACGTACAATTAGTACAATTAAATGAATAAAAATAGCTAGAACATAACTAGAGGATAAATTAGTCAGGATGGTGTACGAGTCTGTTAATAAAATACTTGGTCGGTATGAAAAACATCATCGACAAAATATTTCGTAAAAATCCTGGCGGTATGACAATTTTTCAAAATAAAAAATTTGGGGCAAATGGGGAAATCTGGGATTTCTAGCTAAATTTGGGGATGAATAGTGAAATCTGGGTTTTCTAGCTAAATTTGGGGATGAATGGTGAAATCTGGGGTTTCTAGCCAAATTTGGGGCTAGACAACGAGGCCCGTGTAATGTAATAGAAAATCAAAAACAGTTGAAGTCGTCAGATCCATAGACGAATAGAATTCCAGCGAGGGAGGATTAAATTTAAAAAAAAAAAATGTAGAATGTGGCGGCTAAAATTCGAGTGGAAATGGAATTTTTAATTAAAATAGCAAAAATCAGAGATAACTGTTCTACAAGTTTTGAAACATGTTGATGAGATGACTTTTCTAGGGCCACTTTTAATTTTAACTACTGAAAATTTTGAAGTGAACTACTGAAAATTTTAAAGTGGACTACTGAAAATTTTAAAGAAAAAATTGTTTCTTATCGATAACATTATAATTAACAAAAACAAATTTAGTAAATACAATTTTTAGGATTACTAGTGTATCGATTAAAAAAGCATGGCATCGTGATTTCCATTTACATGTTTTGGTGAATGAAGTCACTAAAAACGTGCCGGTAGCGCAATTTTTGAAACTAACAAAGTTCCGGCCTAATCAACGGGGTTCAAAGAATGAGGACGCAATTTGGAAACAAATGAAAGTAATAGTCTTCTCATGTGTACTTTTTTTAACTGCCAGAAGTTTAACCGCAGCTGCTTGAGTAGTTAAAAAGTGATTGTGCTTTGGCGACAACTGTAACATGTGGAGTTAGGTGAGGGCTGATAAATATCTACAGAGAGATATGGTATACAAGCAAGTTATTGAAAAAATCTGGTATTCTCAAAGTATGCGTACCAAGATGGCGGAAACCGGAACGTAGTGTGTGAACCAGGTTAGGGTTAGGCTATAATTTTATTCCAATTTTCCTTATTTCAGTTCTATTACGATTTCTGACTAGCCAAGTGACTCCCGTAGTATTTGTACTTAAAATTATGGCTTAACCTTAACCTGGTACACATACTACGTTCCGGTGTCCGCCATCTTGGTACGCTTACTTCAGGAACACCAAAAATCTGTTTGTTAAAATCTATAATAATCCCGATGGAATGGTAATTTTAAAACAGTAAAATATGGGGAAATAAATGGAGAAAAGAGGTGAAGCGATATACAACAATACGAGGCAGCAAAATTGTTTTAATTTGCCCTCGCAATTTATACTTGCGAGGCGTAGAAATCTTAATATAAAAACCCTTATTGTAATCGTGATGCATCAAGTTAATTATAGTTATAAACACAGCAATCTTATCGCGTAAGTGCGCGGGTGTTGAAAGCGAAAGTGATTGCTATCTGCGGTTGGTTACCTTTGTTGGGCTTGAATTCTGGAAATTAGATAAGAGCGGATAATTATTCGATAATTAAGCCGATTCTCCTTGTTTGAACTCGGATGAAAGAAGCATTTTTATCCCAGATTTTTATTATTATTTAAACTAAGGGCCCCGACCCGATTCTTCAACTAAAATTGGGAAGTGCACGTACACGAAAGTTGTAAGCATCCGCCGATAAGCTAATGTTTATGACAGAAAAATTTCTTATTTTTCATACCAGCGAGTCAAGACGAGTCATTCTAGGTCGAGTCAAGTATCAATAGCGGTTAGTTGATTTCGAGTCATTCATCCAGACGACTCGATTCATTTCAAGTCTTCGATGGTTGGTAATTTGAGTTCAACTTGGGTCATGTCAAAGCAGGGCTGGATTAACCATTAGGCAAAATAAGCACGTAATTAGAGCACCATGGGAAAGGGGACACCACACAGAAATTTCCGTAGGCAATTTTCAATGGAGTCCCAATGTTAAATGTAACAATTCGGGTCGGTCAGACCTTTATTAAGTCCGGGTTGAAATGAAGTTCTCAAGTATCATCTTAATCCTCTCTATTAACGTTTGTGAGTATGAGAACTGTTTACAAAAAAATTATGCAAATTAATCGTAATTTGCCCTCCATTAGCAATGAATACTGAAACTTACTTATTCAATTTCACATAACACACAACACCAGTTTCGTTATTATTATTTTTTACATATAGCTCACCAAAGTATTAAGGGCTTAGGGCCTCTGAAAAGCATGATCCGACCCTGGGTCAAAGACCCGAGCATTCCCAACGTTGGGTCAAAGTGAGAGACCTTACTTTGATTATGTTCTCTCAGAAACTATAATGTTCTTACCGTTTGTACCGTTCTTATTATCTCTAACAAAAACTACTCAATTTATATTTATTTTCAGTTATTATTTACTAAGTTTAGATAGATCTATAATATGGAATTTATTTTACGTTTCACTTTTGTCATCTTTACGTCAATGACGTTAGGTAAGTGTATTTTTTCGTTTTTTTGTTGTTGTTTTGTTTCAATTGATCTTCTTTCAAGTCTTGTGCAAATACTCAAACCCAGGAGCAATTACTTTCCTGCGTAGGCCACTTACACAAAACAGACTTAAAAACTGGGCCGGAGGTTCAAAACTCATTTAAAAAAAATAAATAAGTAAAACAGGGTAATTTACAACAGCTAACGTTTTTATAATAATAAGAAGCACAAAGCGACAATCTGGGTCATTATGACGTAATTTTCATCGATATTTTCAACGAAATTTTATATTCATACAAACCTCAGTCGTAATTACAACAGACACACGTGGGCCATATAAATCACTTCGGTGGGCCGGATCCGACCCGAAGGCCATAATTTTCCCAAAGGAAGAGGAACTACTTGCCAGAAAACAAAAAATGTTAATGCACATACCATAAACTATTCGAATCGCGTATAAGCCGAAGTGCGAGTTGATTCCCGAAAATTCATTTAACGTGATTTGTAAACGCCTTTCCTTGCGAATAAGGCTCTGTATAAGAAACCACTGATGTGTGAGAAACCACGAACCAAACTATCCACGGAGAGTTATTTATACTTTCATTTGACAACGAACTCCCCTTCTACCAAGTTTTATTGCTTTATAATGTTAGTGAGTTCGGAAACGTGAACCCAAGATATTCAAACTACCTGATAAATATAGGGCGCTCCGGAAATATGTGAGCAAGATGGCGGACAACGGAACGTAGTATGTGTACCGGGTTAAATCTCCGGTACAAATACTACGGGTGTCATTTTGCTAGTCCCCAAACTCGTAATAGAACTAAAATACGGAAAATTGGAAAAAAAAATTTGCCTGGTACACATATTTTCGGATTATCCATTATAGTAGAGCCAACCATTGTTTAATTGGCAAAATGTCGACAAAGTTGCTAGCAACACTAAATTTCGACGACTCATTGTCAACAGGGTCGTTTAAGGTCATTTATTGTTGTTCAAGGTCACGTCGCACGTCATTTATTCCTGTTGAACACGTAGATCAGATTATTCCGTTCCTTGTCGGAATGTCAAGTCTGACGTTTTTGAATTTCGGGACTTTTGATTATTTTTGAAGTTCGCGATTCTCCATTGTTCATACGCACAACTTCGTAAATCGAGCTAAAATTGTAGAAATTAATCAGAAAACCGCTAAAACGTATAAAAACTGTTAAACATCATAAAAAATGCTAAACCACCAAAACAGCCAAAAATAGGTGAATAAAAAGTCCATATTCTCTAGAAAGTAGGTTCTCAAATTGCCTCATACGGAGCTACAGGGCTCCGCGAGAGAGACTTAAGTTCTCGGTGATCTATTCGTTTGTAAACTACTGCGATTTTTGCACAACAACGAGAAGAAAAATACCAACAACAAAAACAACAACTTAATAACAAAACGATCCACACGTACACTACTCCAATAGAAGGGTATAAACCTATTTAACAACAACAATATATTTTATTTCAGTAACCACGACATCCCCGTGTCAACACTATCTATTGGGGCAATCAGGAAACGTTACATTTCCAAATGATTTACAACAGACAGTTTTGCAATCATTTTACACGGACGGATTGAACCTCACTGCAAAATGCGTTTACGCTAAAAATATCAACATGAAATCGCTGGCTCTCACCTTCAAGGACATTGTAATAGAAGCGCCCGGAATAAAAGTAAATATTCTTATTTAATATTTTGGAGAAATCTGCTCAGAGCAGGCTCACTCACTCAAAAGAATAAAATAAACCCACTCACTGAAATACTAAAGGCTACTGAACTATTTATGGTTATGTATTAGGCACACTCACTCAGAAGTAAAAGCAACGTTACGGTCGGCCATTAAAAGTTACGGCCGCCCATAGGCTTCAGTACCAAACAAAATTAGTTACTTCCAAATTGGTACACACACTTCTGGAACGCCAAAAACTGTTTGTTTGCTCGCTCATAGTCTAGAAGAGCAGATCCATTATGCCTTTTCTTTTATATTAGCGGTATTAATTCTCATTTATATTCATTTTCATAAATAGCAGCCAGGATTACTGTCCAAATTGCAGTGCTAGGAGTAGTCGAAAGTAATTCAATGTCTCATGACAGGCACTCCTCGTTCATTCAGCCTTCAAATATCATTTACGGCAGTGTCCAGGACTCAATCATGATCTAGCCTACTCTATAAAATTTCAAAGATAGTATTTTAATTTTATAGATCGAGACAATCAAAAAGAACTTGAAATCACCATGGGAAACATACCGGGAATTAACAGGAAATTTGCCGGAAATAGTGATCGAAATCCGCGGCGTAAAGTATCTTAAAATCGTGGTACAGAAAAATGCAGGGTCGTTTATACTGGACTACAAAGTTGAAAAAACGCCAGGTAAGAAAGGGTTGATAATAGTTTTAGATGAACAACCTAACCTTACATACGACGTCATGGTGATATGACGTCAAATATTGCTTTTGTGCCCGGACAACTTCTTCACAGTCTCCCATTAAATGAAATCGGAGGAAATTCACAACCAACGTTGAAACTGAACTTTGGTTCTGTCATCATCAAGTTAATGAAGTCATCAAATATTACGTCATTGACTTTAAATGATTCCTCCAATGAGCTAAAGTTGTATAACGTCATCGAGTCATCATTACGTCATCGAATCAATCAATTTTAAACAATCCACCCCAAAAAATCAATGATGTCATCAAATACTACGTCATACATTTTATATTAGATTATCTAAATTTTATTTTTCGCCTTTTTCATCACTGCATTATTCTATCGAATATCAACTCTACAGATATCAAATGCAGAGCACTGCCCGACAAAGTCAAAACCATCAAATGCTCTAAAAGTCGCAAAGCAGGATCGAAATGCACTTTGACGTGTCGGGATGGATTCGTTCATCATGAGTTTATTAATATGAAGACAGAATCGGAATTTGGAGTTATTTGCAGGTGAGGAAATTTTATTCTTTATGTAGCTACGCTTATTCGCCCCGAACAAGGCATTGTAAAAGAAGTCACTATTACAAGAGCGTAGCCATTTCAAAATTTATCTACACTTGGGAGAAAGGTGAGAAAGCTTGTCAAGGTGACGGGCCGCGTCTGCATAGAACGAGTTGAACTTTGACAATAGTTGGTGTAAGCATATAACCAAGCCCTATTGCCAGAGGGGACGAGAGCCAGTAAAATAGTTTAGTCGTTTCAGTCGAACAAAACAAACCATATCATATACAAGTGTGGAACAAAGTCGATAAGCAATACAACCTCCCGTCAAACTGTCGATTTTTCTTTCAGAAAAATAAGTCGAAGATCAGCAATCTGGCAACCTTCATTAGATAAGACTTTGTGCCGGAATGGAAGAAAGATTAAGAAAGAATGCAAAAAGATAAAGGTCGGTGCAGTGGTTTCCAACCTTTTAGGTTAAATTTCTCCTTCTCCCTGTTTCTACTTGTTGTTCAATCTATTATGGATCGTTAGAGTTTTGCCACAAGTTTCGGCGCCAGAAGTTGTGTACATCAAGTTTTGTAAAGGGACTGAAACCCATAGGCAGGGGGTATATTTACTTGCCTAACAGAGACAGTTCCCAAACTCGTAACAGAACTAAAATAAGGAAAATCGGGATAGAATTATGGCCTGACCCTAACCTGGTACATAGTACAGGATTAACACTCTTATAATAAGTATTATTAAATGATAAAGAACTAAAAAATATAAGTAATACTACAGCGAATACGAACCAAATTTCTCTCTAAGAATGTCAATATTGTCCGATGGTGAAGAATACTTCCCCGATTGGTAAACATGGGGTAAGTTTATTAGGGACCCCGTCCAATACAGTTGAATGATCCCTTGCTCCAATATGAACTATTGCTTTGATTCTAAGCAGTGTTAAGGATACTCAAGTTTTCCTTACTACTTCTGGTCGTGCCATCTGCCACGCACCTGAAACAAATAACTGGCTAACTAATCCCATACCCGACAAGGACTAGTAACTGGAAGAAAGGCCGGGGTTCGCTATATAGGACCAAGTCGTCTTATCGCATTTACTGAGTCATCCGTTGCGCACGAGGCTTTGAACAGACGTAACAATAAATATATTTCAAGATGTCTAATTATTTTTGCAGTTCTGCGTTCCTGTACCAGAGACCACATCACTTGTATTTATGAACAATATAAACGAAGAAACAACAACGAAGATGAACAAAACAGAGACTGTGACATCACCATCCATGGTAGAAACAACAAAGACAAACCAAACAGATACTGTGAAATCACCAACCACTATAGAGACAACAAAGACAAATAAAACAGAGACTGTGACATCGCCATCCACGGAGGAGACAACAAAACAAATTAAACCGGATACTACTATAAAATTGACTCCTTCCACCACAGAAGAATTTAATTGGTTGCTGATAAAACCTATAGCTCGCAACACACAAACTCCAACCCAGTCAAAACAGCAAAATCGAAATACCGAACCAGCGTTACCGGGGCAACCTATTTCAACAAGAAACCCAAATCCAGCAATAATAAAAGTGCTAACGCGAAATGAAGACGGAGCAAAGCTCACCCCATTGACAGATATGAATAAAAATACAACAATATTTTTATCGAAAGAAATTGAACCAACGCCTCCGACACACCTCTACCCGACTCACTCCGAATCAAACATTGTGTCGAAACATACAGAGCCAACCCCCCCGTCACACCTATATCCAGATGTGCAATGGATGAATGTAATAGAACATACAACCACTTTTCCACCAGCTACTACTCCGACCACCACAACAACCACTCCGACTACCACAACAACCACTCCGACTACCACATCAACCATTCCGACTACCTCTACAACCACTCTGACTACCACAACAACCACTTCGACCACTACAAGAACGACTCCGACTACCACATCAACCACTCCGACTACTACTACAACCACTCCGACTACCACAACAACCACTCCGACTACCACTACAACCACTCCGACTACCACAACAACCACTCCTACTACCACTACAACCACTCCGACTACCACAACAACCACTCCTACTACCACAACAACTACTCCGACTACCACAACAACCACTCCGACTACTACGAGAACGACTCCAGCCACCAGCACTGTCACAACAATGCGAGCAACTGAATCTACTTCAGCTAGCACAACTACCGCAACCACCAGAACTACGACGGCTACGCTTACAACTAAAGTCAACACACCTAGGGTCAGTATGCAGGTGGCCGTTGCTATTAGGATATGATGAGCTTTTTCATAATCTTCCCGGATAAGAAAAGCTGATGAGATGCTACAATCGCGACTACCATTAAGATAGAATCAAATTTTTTGTTCCAAGTTTATCTCGGTTAAAAGAAAAGCCGATAAAACGGTATAATAATATTTTGAACCATAGTATACTACACACAAGGCAACTATATAGCTAATACTTTTAGGAAAGAAATATATTTTTCATTTTTATCAGGAGAGGAAAGTCGATAGAAAGGCTCAAATACATAGCGGTCCATTGTCTGATAGAATATTTGATTTTATTTGGCTTACAGAACATTTAATTTCTCTTAGTGGATATAACACAAACAAATTTTTTCATCCCACAGATTATTCTCTTCCCTCCGTTGACGATTAAATATTGCAAACGATTCTGCAAAAGGAAGAGATACACCATGGACTACGCTCATTCCTGCGGATATTTTAAAGGTATTTTTCAAAGTAGATTCGACACTTCTACTCACATGAGTCGCCACCATTTCTTCGTACCTCCCTTTACTATCAGTATCGCTTTTGTGGCTTTAAATTGTGACCCACTCAGAAAAATAATTTCCCACCCTCTGAGATAGAGTATACCAACGCTAAAAATATTTTATATTTTGTAACCTATTGTTGCTTGTCGGTGAGATTATCAAATTTTCTCTAGTCTTCGGCTTCTTTATCTTCTTCCGTTTATTGGAAACAGATTTATGCTTTATCGTAAGGGTGACGGCAAGTTGGCCAACAGAGTTTTGTAGTTCAATCCCCGGCGCTCCAGAAGTATGTGTACCAATACGGAAGTATCTAAGTTTGTTTGCATACTTTACATCAAGTTGTGTAAAGTGACATAAGCCTATGGACACTGGATATATTCACTTGGTTACAACAAACAGTCCCCGAACTCGTAATATACCTAAAATAGGGAAAATCGGAATAAAATTATGGCATAACCCTAACCTGGTACACATACTACCGGAGTACTCAATCGCCTACTTGAAAATACAGATTTGGGTTACTCAAAACAGAATTTTTGATATTCTAAAAGTATTTCCGGTGTAGGGATTTTTAGGATTTTTTATGAACGTGGAGTCAATATCGATACATATTTGGGATCAAAGTTTACCAATTTTACCAATCCGGCCCTCCTCAGTAATTCTTTATTTCCTCTTATTTCAGGTATCGGGAAGAAAGAATTCTGCATGATGTGCCGGTACTCACAGTTCAAACCTTGCAAACAGTATTCACATTTTGTATGAAAGAGAAACAGCAGATACTATTTCAATCTGGGCAGGGAAGTCAAAGAAATTTTACGCTAAACTCCGAGCAATTAAAAAAGGTTTCTGCGCTAGGTTACAGAACAAATTTTGACACCGGCCCCAAATACCAACTCTGAGAAAACCGAATCTTGATAACATCTACGGTTCTATATGACTCATAAAAATGAAAAGAAATGGCCCTGCCTCTCTAACCTCTTCTCTCATCGTTAAATGAGGAAGAAACAGCTAATACTTTTTCAACTTGGGACAACTCCGATTCCCGACTCAAAGTAAAAGAGGAATTCAACATCAGTTCAAGCTCCCAACTCCGAGAAGACCTAACCTCTACGGTTTCATATGACTCATAAACAATGTAAAAATGAAAAGAAATAGCCTCTTAGCCTTTTGTCCCATCTTTGAGTACTGGAAATATGAACTCGATTGCTTCATTAGTTGCAGGGGAACAACAATTTAACAAAATGATCAATAGGCTTTGTTCGTGTCCTACAATATGACAAACTATGCGACCTCTACTCCGGGGTTATCGTCGGATGAATAAGCTGGCAACGACGATGGTATAATTAATATAACGTTGCCCATAACAGGCCCGTGCTTCCCAATTTTTGTCGGTTAAAAAATTCCTTGTTCTGCGTATTTTGGAAATCTTTATTTCCAATCCTCCCTCACTAAGCATGGAATCCTGTTATTGTTATTTGTGCGATCTTGATAGGTCTGCAGCCAGTTTTACACACAACTCCCACTTTGGTACACCAAAACATGCATCACAATATTATTAAATATATTTGTTAAACTACACAAATTGATAATTATTCTGAATAACATCAAAATTCCACCCCGGTTAGGAAACGTTGCCCTACGCCAGCGACCGGCAACCTGTGATCGGGTCCAAATTGTTCTCGGAGTTCTGGCTCCTGTAAGTCAAAGCATAAACAACAGCTTATTAGGAGCAGTATGGATTCAATGGAAATGTCGACATAAACCAGATACACTTCACCAATTACGCATCACACCGGTTCCCAAAGTATAAGTCGAGAGCGGTAAAAATAGGTCGCAAGTCTGTCAAAACACTTTTAAGTGAGAACTAGATTCATGAGTTACTAAAGGTTGCCGACCCGTGCCTAGGTCAGGGCTACTCAACTATTTTTACCAAATATCCGCATACAAAACTTAAAATTATTTGAGTCCGATTTTTCCAGAAATTATACTTCGGCATCCTTAAACGCGCAATTCCTCGACCGGTTAATGATTATTAGCTAATCAAGATTGCTTATTATGGCGTTATAGTTTTTATATATATTCAAAACTATAAACGTCATTTTATATAAAAGGAAACTTCAAAAGTGGGGCTAATGATCCAAAATAAAGAATTAGGTGCGGTCCGAATCAAATACTCAAAATGTCCGGATTCGGTCTGCCAGGTGAGTAGCCCTGTACTAGATCATCGCGCTCTGTGCCCAGCAGCACGGCGGCTGATCTCATACTAGCAAAATCGATCGTTTATTTGCTAATGTTACTGCATTTATTTCCTCAGTTCCATTTTTTTGTCTTCTTTCATATATACATTTTGTAAATTGACCTCACTTTATAATTTTCATTATATTCTGTTATATTTTATCTGGCTTTTATATACTTTGATTTGTAATAGTCCAATCGACGGTAACCACATGGTGACCCCCAAAAACAGAACCCAGGTAATTTTAAACTTAACTTTTGTGCAAATCTTTTTTTGGGTCACTTTGGAATTTCGGGTCACTCTGTGTTTCTGGTATGCCTTTAAGTAAAGTGTATATTCAACTGCATTAGTAACTATCTCTGTAATTTGCCGGATGTAAATTTTTAATTATATAAATATGTGCAATAATATAAATAATCGAATTGTTTTATTGGACGAGGTAGGTTGTGAGTCTTTTTGTATATTTGTAGTTGGCGAGTTTAGTTACCTAAAATTAGTTGTCATTCCGACGAATATTGCGAACAGTGTTTTGTACCTGGGAACTTAGCCCATTGTCCACTACATTGCCAGCAATATAATCATCAAGTACGATCATCAAAGCCAGAAAACTTACTGAACTGATTTTGGAAGAAGTGATTATACATGGACATTATTGAAACTGTTATATAATTCGTTTTTCTTATGGGCAGAAATATTTAGGAATAATTACTTATTATTGATAATAATTGATTTAAATATATAATTATTTATTTCCTTATATTGCATAATATGTTAGTATTGGACCACTGAAGTTATAAGCGCCTTAAAACATATAGCAACAACATTAAAAAAACTGCTAAACACAGATTATTCAAAAATGGCCATATCATCATTAATGTCTTGTAAGTCACTAGATTCATAAATTTAAATGAATATTTCATTTAACTGACTTTTCGATATAAACTAGGTCTCATTTTGGTGCTTCCGTAGTATGTGTACCTGGTTAGGATTAGGCAATGATTTCATTCCGATTTTACTTATTTTATTTCTATTACGAGTTCAGGGACTGTCTGTGTTAGTGAATATAACCCCTGCGCATAGGCTTCCGTCCCTTTACACAACTCGATGTAAAGAAGGCGAACAAAATTAGTTACCTCTAGGTTAGGTCTTATTTTCGGGAAACAAGGTATGTCCCAATCATGCGTGCATTGGATACTGATCAAAGATCATCAGAGTCCCCGGGTCAGACATTCACTAATTAATATTTCATCTGTTAAATCACCGCTAACCTATTGCCGATTGATCATTGTTGTGGAAATAAACGAAAAACTCGATATTCGAGAAAGATCTATTTCATTTCCAAATAGCACGTACCAAATAATCAAAAATAATAATAAAATTCTGACCACGCCGTGTTCGTTTCTGGCAACCCCTTTCTCACATTGGTTTGAGTATGATTGTTCGGTAATAAGCATCTAATCGTCACAATGACTAAATGTAAATGAAATCTGTGTTGTTAGTTAATTTCCGAAATTAATAAGTAAAACAAATATAGCATATTATAATTGGTGATGTATTGGATTAAAAAAAATGCAGAAATACTGATTATACTAGATAAATCTAATTTTGTTGCTGGAGTTCAATCCGACAAAATGCTGTGAATGAAGCAGCGAATCTTACCGCTTACAAATTAACATGATATGGCAAGTCCAACAGTCTGTTTTCGGAAGGGACCCAGTCTGTATCTCAGCAGTTGGCTAATTAGATTTAGTGGTTATTTCGTTGTTACAGGCCGTAGTTGAGTTTTTATCAGCAGACTAAAGTAGGCAACATTTGGTAGTCTATGCTTTTATGGGACTATTTGCCGGATCAAACTACGGGTAACGTTGCAGGTTCAGAACTAGTCAAAGTTGTTGGTATCATGGTACCGGTAAGTCGAAATATATATATTATTTATTTTTATTTCTGTAACGAAATTTTCCGAATTCGACAATATAGCTCAAACATTATTTTAAGACCCCTGCGATCATCAGATTTCCAGCCTTTGGAAAAGCCCGACCACCTTAGCGTTCCATTTGCATGTGCGTTATTGACGAAAGAGGCCGTTGCTACCAGAGTTAACCATATTGTGACCGCCCAGTATTCCTCTTGCACGTCGCCATAATACAGTCCCAAGGTTTCTTCCATGCGATATCAAGTAGTCAGCTCAGAAGAAACCCCAATTTGTAAACTTAAAAAATCCGAATGTTTGAAAACACACACACTTTTTTTGTATCTTGTATGATATCGTAAAGTACTTCGAGTCCCGGTAACGTTATTGAGAATATAAATTGGTAGAACAAACAATTCTGAAGAGTTTAATAAACCTATTACGTCAATGATATTTAAATACTTTTGATAAGGACAATAAGGGATTGAGGATCGCGGATCATGTCTAGTCTAACATGCTGGCAATACCGGTATCGAAACGGCAATTTTATTCAAATACTCCAATGTAGTATATATATACGCAATCTAATATTCTGATTGGCTATTTTAAAACCGATATCTTAGTGTGCCATAAAGTGAAATTTTCAGTGAAAGTACCAGTAATTTTATCTGGTTAGTGTTGGCGAAATATAGATATCTGATTATTTATACTAGGGGAACTTGGATATTGTGTATTCAACTGCAGTCCTTCCTCCTTTTTGATTGTTTATAGTGTAGATATTGTCGCAGACTGCTAAGCAATTTACTTAGAAAAGAAAGTTTACATACGCTTGAATCGAAAAAATAAAATGCAGCTTATCTGGTTTTAGCAGTTACAGAATCTCCAAGCATTGTAGCAAAATCAAACAATTTTGAACATTAGCTCTTAAGTGGAGAGCGCCTACCATAGCATTAGTACCTTTAGTAGAATTACGCTCAATGCTTTGACCATTACCTTGTCGGCTAATCGCCTTTTTAAACTGTATTGCGGAATTAAAACAAGAAAAGTCTATAGTACTGGTCTAACGATATCCCATAATAGCGTCATTGCCACAACAGACCAAAACAACAACTCTGAGAAAAAAATTCTAAACATAGGTAGAATATATAGGACTTACAACTAATATTCAAATTATCGGAATTACGATATTAACCTAAGCAACCTGAACTTTGCTAGGTCGCCCGAAAAAAAAACGCCCAATACGACGAAAAAATAATTATCTCCGCATGGGATGGGTGACCAGGGCGAATTATAGTGGTGTCATAAGGCCATCAGACCAATTTAAGTAAAGGTCTAATTTTGTGCCAAATATGCCAGTGTTTTCCAATCTATGGGTCAATCTCCATTGGTAGTTATAGAAAATTCTAACCTATCTCATTTCATGAGAAATCTAGCCAGATATTATTTGCGTCGCCTGATAAGAAAGGTAGGGAACCACTGATATATGCGATGGTGTGATCCATGCATGGCCCATGCAGTGTTTGTAGTGAACTTTTATTTCACCTTGAAGCGAATTTCCGATAAAATGTCACATATTTTTATATTATTTTAAAATTTTTCATTAAAAGTCATATGTACCCGAAGATCTTGGAATATATGACGTCAATTTTTTATGAGATCAGCTAAATGATGCTTGTTTAATTATTGTTAGGTCATATGAACAGAATAAGCACCTAAATCCTATTAGTTCCGCTAACGTTTGTTATTTTGTTGTCAGAGGCGGTATGATTTTATATTTGTTTTAGGGGCGTTAAGTAGTACAAATTCTAGAAACAACGTCATCGGACAATAAAGCGTACGTGATGGTGAGCATAAGCTCTAGCTACAGTGGGTCAAATACACAAATGAATACGATCTTATGACTTCACACTAAATGTGAAGAGAAGATTTATGTGAGTCGGTGGATAAAACTGAGAGTAACGCATATATTCAAATGTTCTGCTTTGTGTATTATTTTCAACATTGCACCCCACCGAGAAAACGAAGGTCACATAAATACCAACTAAGAAAAAAGGATATAAATATGACTTATTGTATTGTTGTATAAGCAACAGAGAAACTACGCAGAATACTGTGTAGCTTGGCTATCAGAAACACATTTCACGTGGAAAAAAAGGGGTGCCTCAAACCATGCGTTCTCGAACTTTTGGTGTTATGGAGCACGTGAAGAGGTTTATTTACGCATCCCCACAATAAATATATAAAAATTATCTCTTGGAATTTATAGATAATGTCATATTTGAGTTACCACCCTGTTGCCACATTTCGACGCTACTGTTGTCAAATCTCATTAATGCGGTAAATGCTTCTTTGGACAGCTACAAAATTAACGCAGTCAGTATTTTAATAAGTAAACGAATAGATCGTGGAGATCCTATGTTTCTTTCATAGAGCCTTGGGGCTCGGCATCGAGTTTCTAAATGTTCGGTGATGGCAGAAACTCATTAGGCATCACCAAGCGCTTTTGACAGTCTGAAGGTTAAATAGGATTTTGACAGATTTCCGGGCGCTCCAGATGTATTCGTGCCAAGATGACGCACAACCTGAACAACCTTAACCTAGTACACATACTACGTTCAAGTTGTGCGCAATCTTAGTACAAATACTTCGGGAGCACCGATTTCAGAGCTGGAGTCGTAAGTCAAATGTTTCGGTACTCCCGTAGTATGTGTACCCGGCTGGGGTTTGGCCATAATTTTATTCCGTTTTTCCCTATTTTATTTAGTTCCATTACGAGTTTTGGGTCTGTCTGTGTTAGCCAAGTGAATATACCCCCTGCCTATACGTTCCAGTCACTTTACACAACTTGATGTGAAGTAGGCGAAATCATCTCTAAAAATATTGTCATAATTACCCGAAAATTTTGGAATAATTAACCTTTTTTTCAAAACAACGAGTGGATGGTACGCTGGGTTAATTATTCACAGGTAATAAGGACGGGGCGAGTAAACAAACCCTGTCAGTCCCACCAACGCTTATTGTTTCTTTGTCTGAGCGATATTAATCAATATATATTTAATGAAGGGTTAAGAAAGTACAGCGTCACCATGTTATACAATAAATCTTGGGTAACGATAAACGAAACAAGTCGCTGCACAGTATGCTGAGGTTCGTGTTTCAGAAAGCAGCGCTTTTGCCTCTCAAAGCAGGATGAGAGCCATTTAGTAGACAAATGGTAAAACTAGTGAGATTTTTAATATCCACGCTAAATGTGAGTGAGTATTAGCAAAACCTTTTTGTTGAGTTGTCGATTTACCTAAATTACATCAATAGAACTCGCATCGGGTTTTATTGTACCTACGTGGATCTTCGTTAAATCTTAGATTTGGAAACTGCACCAGAAATACCAGCTGCACTCTTGATATATTTTATAAATGTTAATATCCACAATATACATTACTATTCTTTTTCATCGTGTATGCAGTCTGTTGCATTACATCGATGAACAAATTACATAACAGAGAACTCTGGGTGGGATTCATTGTACCTGAGTGCAGTGTTCCCTCTAAGGTGTGCGCGTGTGCGCGCGCACACAGCTTTCAGAGGCTGTGCACACGCATAGATTTACTGCGCACAGACGTATTTCGATGTAATGTAACAATGTCCTCGGTTGGCAGGTTGAGAAAGTTTGTTGTTGGCCCACTTATTACCCGGTTAGAACGCCAAAATTTCTTCATTGGTTTTTGCACAAATATTTGTCATTTCCAAAAAAGTGCGCACACACCAAAATTTCTGCGCACACATACTACAAAAAATTAGAGGGAACATTGCCTGAGTGCAATCTTAATACACGAAAATACACCACGAATGACAGCCGTACTCTTACCAAATATATATTATATGATATATAATACTATGTTAGTACATATATATATATATCCACAATATATATTTGTATTTGTTTTTATCATGTATGCATTCCATTGTATTACATTGATAAAACAAAAGCAACATAAAATTTGAAATGTATGTTTGATTGGTGAATATCAGAATATTTTTCATCTGAGAAAAATATTCTGTTCTGACAATCACGCTACCATCACGTCGTAAGAAAAAAGAAAATGAAGTAGAAAGTGAGTTTTAGTAAAATAACGTTTTGCGAGTAGAAGTTGTCAGTTAGGTTTTACGCTAGGGAAGAACGAAGATATTTGGTGAGTAAATTTAAATTATTTTTATATTGTGATTTGCATGAATAATTCAGCTGGCTTGTAATTATTTTATAGGTTTAACAGTTGATGTAGTTTGACTTGGTGCTACGGGCATACATTTAGTATTTAATAGTCGAAGTTTCGCAATATTTTGCAGGCTGTGGGGCTAGAGCAAATAAAGGCGTTCCTGGAGTCGTTGAATTACTTCGACCCAGACTTCATTTTTTCTTTCCTCTACACTCTCACGTTCTCTCTATTACCTCAGGTTGCAAAATACGCACGCAGAAGTCGCATATTCCCCTTTATTCTCTCGTTTATTTCTGAGCGAAATGGCTGGCTGGAGACTATTATGCCACGTCATCGGCCGATCATTCGATTGCTGTCTACGAATTGCGTAATTTACAAAATACGTAATTGCCGTCTCGCCCCGAAGTTGGCCTAATATTCGTTGAAGAATCCACGATACTTTGAACAACTAAGAAGATTGTCTGCATCAGCTTATCAATAAGCGTTGCCGAGGGAGTAACATGATTTCGCTATAAAAGTAGTGCGAATTCCATAAAATGAGGATTTCAGATAACGTCCATTGCAAGAGTTCTTTCTGATCCAAAAACTCCATTCAAAAACTTTTTTCATTTTTGAGACTACAAATTAAACCAGCATATTTTTAAATATCCATTCATTGTTGATTATATATTTTGTAATGAATTAGCGCGTGTGAATGCTGAAACCTATACAATCCAATATTCTACTGAAATGAACCCTACAAGACATAATACAGAAGGTGATGTTCGGTATTCATCACAGCCCTATCGACGTTTGCCCTAAGAATAGAAATCAGTAATTTTGCGGGGAGTTTCTGATAATGATGTCCTTTATACCTAACTTCAAAAAGAAAAAAGAATTAGGGGGATAAAAAAAATTATATATATACGTTGTTATACATCAGAACAAATAAACTAAAGATCACGTGATAGTGAAATGTTCGTATTATTATTAGTTGAATCATCAAACTAAGCAACAAACTCACCGCTGTAACTTCTGCCTGGGCGGCTCTCCCTATGATCATTCCCCTCTAGACTCTCCCCTGTTATCAATGTTATCATTTTGCATAATTGAACACGCAATGGAACCGTACCGGTAGCTTGTTTTACACAATGCTGTTTCGCGCATTTCGCTCCGAATAAGGCGCTGTGGAATACTCTCATTAGAGCATTTCGTCCTAAACAAGACCTGTACATGTGTCCGCTACAGCTACAAATTTAGGTGAATTTTTGGTTCGGAGCCACAAAGCCCCGCTGACGCGGTTGTGGCAGACTATACATATTTTTTAAACGACGCTCATTTTGCGCATTTCGCTAAATACTCTGCCCTGTACAAGCCGTTGTTGATATACAGCGGTGTGTAAAGAAATACGTTTCTCAAAAGGACCAGGATCTTTCTATTCGGCAATGCTTAACCCATTTATTACACTTTTGGTGAAGTGGGATAAATGCGTAGAATTGGAAACTGAAGTCTGAGTCAAAAGCATTTGCGAAAACTCCACAGCCCTGAGCATTTAACTATAGTGATATGATGATTTGGTTATTGGGACCAAAGTAGTCTTTGGTAGAGTAGAAAAAAAAGTATCTTCTTATACTAAGCTGTTTATAATTAACAGTGGGTTAAACCTACATATTTCTCACTCAATAATATATTGTCACAAAGTTCAATACGCTTATGAATACAATTTGTCGACTTGTTATTTTAGCAGATTTATGTTAAACTAAGCTGCTTATATTAAGACTAAGTTGAACTTAAATATTTTAGGGTGTGAATGCTGTTAAATATTAGTTAGTAACCTGTTAGTCAGTATACATATTTTGAAAGAGCAAATGGTTAGAATCTGAAAGTGAAATATTTATTGAGATATTTCGAAAATAAAATAGCGGATGAATCATCAATTTTAAATGAAAACTTTGTTAGATGAGTATTCTGAGGCCGATTACACCAACAGTATATTCTTGTCTATTTAAATTTCTTTGTGATATATCGTCAAACTGAATAAAAGCTATATATACAAACTGAATAGTATAAGTCAGCTACGGTCTTGAAATAATTAGACTGACTCGGTTGGTCCGAGATCTCTAACATTCATGGCCTTAACAGTAACACTAGGGCGACTAGGCCATCTAACCGTCAGCAGATTGTGATAAAAAATTTATTTAGTAACTGAAGAACTTTCTAGTTTAATATAATATAATTTGCCTGCTCGATTATTAATTGTCGGTGTTTAAGCTTGCAGAAAGGGAGAGTAAAAAAAACATTAGAATTTACATTTTCCACGTAAATTTGGTAAAAGATATGTCTGTAGAGGTTTTTGCTACAAACGCACCGGCCACTGACGACTGCTTCTTGTGGAAATTTGAAAGGCTCAGGCTCTTTGCAACGTGAAATATAGAATTGTAATACGACGTGTTTGTAGAATGATGCTGAAATTACTTTTTGCTTGGTGTGATGAATTACTTTATGCTTACTATATAGTGCAATCAATATATGTTTTACTATTGTGAAAATTTAATTTGCGATGCATGACATACAAGAATCGTGATTAAATTTATTATATGAGGCAGCTAGTGCAAAGTTTTCGAATGTGTTTACAACGAGCTACGAAGAATATTTAAGTCGAGATAAAATTGTAGTTCTAACGTTATCAGTTATATAGCTGATCGTGGCACGATGCAACAAATTCACTCTTCTCAAAGACTAGAGACACTAGACCAGTGGTTCTCAAACTTTTTTAGTCCCAGAGCTGCATTTCAAACCTCAAAGGTATGAAGAGCCGCACACAAACAACGCAAGGTAAAATATCAACAAACCTTAAGCGCGTAATTAAAATACCAAGTCTTCGTAACAACAACACACGTAACAACTAGGGCTGGGCCAAATATTCGAATGGCATTTTGCTATTTGAATATCCGGTACCACGTGACCTGCACCGGACACCAAACTCGAGCGTCTCCAACTCAATCGTGAATTGTGCGAGATTTCCCAATGGCGCTCGCTATGAGAAAAATGAGAAAAATTTGTCTTTGCGTTATGGTGTTATATGCTTATTTTTGCACTTATGGTATCCTTTCAATTTATCGTTTTGCAAAAAAAAACGTACCGACCGTTCCGTAAATTTAGAAACGTCAAACCAGATTAGGTATTTAAAATAAATTTCCCAGATTTAAACTCGGCATGCTTGGTGACATGTCATTAGCCATTTCTTGCATCACCGAACATAAAGTTGCTTAAAATTAAATGTTAAAATGACATTTCGGTGTTTCATTGTGAAAAATGCGATTTTAGGTCGTTAAAACACTCTAGTTATGTAAATAGCATCGATTTAAAAAATGACCAAAAGTTTTTCCAAAAGCTGGTATGAGTTACTTGTATGGAAAACATTCATTAAGTTGTAACCAGATAATAAATGTCATGTCCTACTCCCTTTAAAGCACTTTGTATTAGCTCTTTAGTGATCCCTTCCATCCTTTGCCAAGTAATTTTTCGAATATGTAAACATTTTACTCGACCATGCATGGCCGTTGAGCCAAGAGTAGAACGTTAAATCAATCGTGAATTTCGTTGTAACAATGCACACTGACTCGTTCACAAATTGTTGCGTCTATTATCATCGAAAATGCTGAATTTGCAAATTCCGTAAAGAAAATTGAGCATTACTGAGTAAGTATTTTAGCTATAATAACCATCGGGGTGTTATTTTGTTGAAAAAAAAACGTTAAAACTTGAAGTAATTAGGTATAATTAGAGTCTGACACTCTATTAGGCACAAAAGCCTAGAAATTCCTTTATTGACAATTTATTTAATCGCTATTTTCTTTCAGGATTCACGCATTCGTAAATTTGCTAGGTTCATCTATCTAATACTAAAATAACACGAACACCATAGAAAAGCATGAGAAACTCAATTATCATTATAATAAATATCTGCATCTCGGTTACCGTTCACTTGAAACACACACGGTTAATTTACAAGCGGTGATAAGGAAGATCGATTCCAAGGCAGAGGATAAAACTCAGAATATTAATTAATTTGGTTTTGAAATCAGTCCTTAAATGTATTCAACAGCTGTCGCTGATGAGAACGCAAGGGTATACTAGAAATATGGAATTTCGATCTTTGGCTACCGCTTATTCTTGCAAAAACGAGAAAGGGCGGAAATATAGAATACCAACTTTAGGATATCGCCGCCAAAACGATCGCGGTGACAATGACAATCAGCCATTATGATAAAATTAACCATTAAAAAACGCTTTATTGCCGACTTTTCAATGTTTCTATTAATTTCCAAATGGACTATCGACCTCCGACGTTCTGGATTCCTGTTATGTATAAAAAAAATATTCATGTTATTCAATTCGAAAAATTTTTCGATTTTTTGATTTGATTTAATTAGGCTTTGATTTCTGATAAGTTTGTCAAAACGGGTCGTAATTGTGGAGGATGCAAGGTGCAGTAGCTGCTTGAGATGATCGCCAGATTTTTCGGGACTATTTTCGATTGCTGGAACAAAATTAAAATGCTCTAGAAATTAAAATAATCATTGAGTTATTTGATTTATACATAAGATCTGAAAATGCGACACAAACTGAAAATCCACGAAAGCAAGCCAATGATTACAGCCATGTCTGAAATCTTCCCAGTGAAAAGTGTCCGAGTGTCCGCGAAAACGCTCACTGTTGCGTCACTATTGTATCTTGTAGGTTAGTCAACGCTACGCAAATAAACACGGGGGAATCCATTCGACTAACTAATAGACTTCAGCATTTTAATTTCAAGTCAATGATTAGTTTTCAATGAAAAATTTTCTTTGAAAATAATTAATTTTTAAAACATTAACGGGAGCCGCAGGGAAGGTTGTTGAGAGCCGCATGCGGCTCTCAAACCCTAGTTTGAGAATCACTGCACTAGACTGATAATCCCAGTTTGTTTTGTAGTCATTGCACACATACGCTATCAATTATTACGCGTTAAAACTTGATATAAAATGTTTATTCAATTAGGCTGAAATTCAACACCATCCGAAGCCTAAACCTTTCAGATATTTATGTTGGGTAATATGCAAAAATACACATCTTTTTTAGAAAGCATAATTTTTACTGCGAGTCAACTCTACAAAAAAAACTCGATCAAACGCCGATTTGATTTGTAAAACGAGAATAATTTTACCAAGTCTTGAAAATAATAATAAAAAAAGTGAAATTTGACCAATGTTGTATTAAAAGCGAAAATGTGATTAAATAACATTGGATTCGCGCGAGATAGTCTGTTTGAAGTGTCTTATTAATACATTTCATGTATTCAATCTCCCATGGCTCGTACTCGTCAAGTTACTTTGCTGAATCTCTGACTTGACTGCAGGTGCACCAAAATACCATTTTACGTAGCGCTGACTGACATATTATGTTGGGACAGATATTTTACATTCAGTCACGAATAGTCGGAGATAAAACTAATGAGAAATGCCAGTCGAATTGCAAAACACGTATACGGTCTTGAATCAGAAAGGTGGCCTAAAATCTGTGATTAAAACAGCATAAATAAAAATATTTAATTCCACCAACTAATCACTCCACGTCATCACAAATACGCGACTGTTTACCGACGTCTGCCCTGCTATACCGCGTGATACGTATTTTATTATTATTTAATTAGTCTTAGTGTGGGTACGGTCGCGGAGTAAATGTAAAAATTCTAATTGAAAAAAATAAAATTCTAATTGGATATATATGACGAATAAACCAAAATACCGCCTAAACCTAAACGATGTCTAGCCAACCGCGCTTGATGTGGTATCCAGTGAAAACAGTGATAGAACTTTTTGGATTACCAGTGAAATAAATCGTTGAAGTTTTGAGGTTGTGTAACACATGGGAAGAGTACAGCATATTATTTTGACCAGAATATTGCTACAAACTATGCTCATTATTGCAAAATGTCGCTGATGTAGTTGTAAAATATACATATCACAGTATCTTATTTGGATCGGAATATTCATGATTGCTGTCTACAAAATATACTCTTTAGTGCAAATTTCGCTGATGTATAGAAGAACATTTATAGATTGCGCAGTTTGTTTGTCAAACATCACCTGATCACGATACGACGCCAATAAGTCTCGGCTGCTGTGTACAGCGCACACAAAACTCACTACGGCTTGACAAAAAAGTATACACGATAGTAAATAGATTTCCAATAGAAAAAGAGAAATATATAAAATTATTTTATATATCATCATGATGAGATTTACGTTTCAAATATGTGGGTTGTTAATATGCTTATTTTGCGGAAAGCATATACAAATGCAATATTTTGTTTTGACATTATATTATTAGACGTATGCAACAGAAGACATTTTTCTCAATTGTTAATATAGATCTAAAAACGGTTTTAAAAAAAGTTTTGTGTATTGCCTCTGTAATAAAACGAGAAAGTATTTATTGACCTTACCGCAAATAGAGACAAAAATCGCCTAAATTGGCCCCGAAATTATTTATGTTTATTTCCTATTTTTTCCGATAATTTCATATTATTTGCATGTGAACACCACAGTCCTGTTCAATAAAATAATCGATAAAGTATGTTTCGAACTTGCTATAAACGTCGACCAATAATCGCGTTTTTTGCCCGAAAATTGTTTTGGTTTTTCATTATATGTTCCAAATTGGATTTGTTATAATAATACCATATCTCCAAGAAACAAGGCGACAAAGTATTTATTTGACATATGGTAAAATAAAACGCATGATTGGCTCCAAAATAGTCTTTGTTAAATGTTCCAACTTGGAATATTTTCGTGTCGACACTACTCTAAAACATGATTAAAATGGTATTTTGGTATCTTGAAAAAGTGGTTATAGTTTCTTTATAAGCCAAATTTGTAACCACGTTAGTACGTCTCGGGAGCAGGGCCAAAGGTGATAGAATGTTTAACGGATTTGTCTTCGTGCAGAATTGGGAGGCGAATTAATGAGACGACCAGTTAACCCAAGTCTTAGAGTTTAAATAGAATGTAAAAAAAAAATTTGTATACAATATATATATATATATATATTTTAACCTGAATTTCGGAACACCTGTGGCACAAATCTTCAGTCATTGAAGTTGTGTAAAACATATCAGAGCGCGTCATCCTTTTTGACCGAAATATATGTGATTTCTACATAACATACTCTTAATTACAATGCGGCATATTGGATCATAGAATATATGTCCGTAAATTATTAGAATCTGAACAGTTTGTTTGTTCAACATCAGCTGATTGTCGATCGATGCAAATGAGTCTCCGCTGCTGTGTACACCGCATTCAGGCGTCACTGTTTGTTGTCATAAAGTATATTTTACAATGGCAGATTCGCCGCGGATAAAAAGCAAACTTTAACCGGCGAAACGTCGTATTAATACATAGACATCGCAGTCCAACTAGACCTAACGATCTCCGATATCGTTGATATATCATTTTGTGTAACGCATATACAAATCCGGCGTTTATTAAACGCTTTTTACAAAACTTATATTTCGCGATTGGTATTCATTTATTCAATACTTATATCGATCTGAAAACCGCAATTTCGAAAAGGTCTCGGTATTTTGTTGCTAGCTTGTGTCCCGATCAGAGCTAGCTCTGAAAACAGTGTTAGTGTTCAGTTATCTGTACTTTAATTTGCATGCCTGATTCAAAATATCATTTGCAAGAATGAAGAAAGAATGAAGATACTGTGTTGGCGTGAAGAAGGTATGTCCTACTCCGTATGCCCTGAGGTTTTGTTCAAAAGTGAAAAAACGCCAAAATCATTCGTGTTGCTTTCAAAAATGGATTATGTATTCATAAATAAAATTTTGTACATTTTGAGGAAACAAAAAATATAGCTGTGATGTTCAAAATAGTACAAGGGCTATTTATTATAGGCTGGTTGAATTTGCCACAATTGAGTCTCGAGCATTTGAAAAATATTCAAATAGAATATATTTTTAAATCGAATCTCGAACATTTGAAAGATATTCAAATCGGATATTTTTCGAATCGAATCTCGAACACTTGAAAGATATTCAAATCGAATTTTTTTTCGAATCGAATCTCGAAGACTTGAAAGATATTCAAAACGAATATTTTTCGAATCGAATCTCGAACACTTGAAAGATATTCAAGTAGGATATTTTTCGAATCGAATCTCGAACACTTGGAAGATATTCAAATCGAATACTTTTTCGAATCGAATCTCGAACACTTTGAAGATATTCGAATCGAATATTTTTTCGAATCGAATCTCGAACACTTGAAAGATATTCAAATCGAATATTTTTTCGAATCGAATCTCGAACACTTGAAAGATATTCAAATCAAATATTTTTCGAATTGAATCTCGAACACTAAAAATATGTTCAAATCAAATATTTTTTTCGAATACTTATTGGGAGATATTTCAAATAAATTTTTCCGAATCGAATCTCAAATGCTTGGGGAAAAATATTCAAGTTATTACGACAACGTAAATACATACTTCAGGGGCGGCTACTTTGACTAACGTCTTCTTATACTTAGCGACCGGGGGGTACTAAATTTTGGACCCATCGCCAAAGAGCAATTCTTAAAGACGCTAGCTAACGGGTAAAAGGTGGTCATATGGCCACTCTTATAATGACCCTCTGGCTTCAGCCGGAGACTAGTTTGCACTAGATGTGCGAAAACCGCATTAGGCTTTCCTCGAGCGGAACTTGAAAAACAGTTGTCGAATTTCTTTGTTCAGCGAACCTTGTGTTTTCAAATTTGGGATTGTGGCACAGAAATTCTGTTACAAACTTAAATAGATGCCAGAACAAATATTTTCCCTCCGGAAAAACTGAATTTTTCATAATCTTTGAACTCACACACTGTTATCTCTTTTCTTCCAATGCCCTATTTGGCATATTCTTACCATCAAAAATATCAACAAGGTATGCATGGATCAAACAAGGATCGGCACTTCTTTCAAAAAATTTTGTGAGCACTCGCTTTACACTGCCCATCATCTTAATCACTAGTGATGAAACGTCGAAGAGTTCAGCAGAAAAGATTTTACATTATAATAAAAACCGGATAGGGTACAAAAATATCAGATGAGCTATACAGGCAGACTTTCTTCGTCCAAACATGGCTGCACCCCATCCAGTGCCGTTCGCCGTTTAAGAGTACGAAAACACGCATATGAACTACCAAAAACGTTTAGGATGATGCGGCAAATTATTTTACGGTTCCAAAGAGTTTTGAGGTAACTCCACTCTGATAGTTTTATATTTTTCAATCAGCTTTCAACCACACTAATGCACTTTTACACTACCCCATTGTTATTTCAGATTTCTAGGTTTTTATTTCAATTCTGGAAGATTTTGGTTTTCTCAACGTCACTGTAGGCGAGAAACTAATCAAATGCAAAGTAGCATCTAGTTCACGTATAACCCCTAAAACAGTCTCCAGATGCACTTCCGAAAAAGACAAGACGTTGCGGGAAATGAACAGATCAATTGATTTGTTATGTCAGAGCCGATAGCTGAATAACGGTACACAGCAGTGCAGACATGCGTCCAAGATTAGGGGTTTTGAAAATTACCGTCCAGAAAATTAACAATTTTAATATGAGCGCTCGCAGCTCTAACTGCGCAACTGATGGTACAATATAATAGTTTAGTTATTGTTAGATTAATTCAAGGCCGGTTTTATCACTGATATGTTGTATGTATGTATGTTTATTCGTCTCGTAAAAGCAATATGAAACAAGTTAGTAATAATCAACATTGAAGACGGGATGTATACACAAGACCGTACTGGCCTAAAACACATGAAAGTTTGGCAGTTTTTTATTTTATTCGTGCCTTTGCGGGTCACGAATAAAACGCGGTGGGTCACTTTGTGACCCGCGGGTCAATGGTTCGCCATCCCTGCTATAGGACGACACAACCATAATTTATTATCTCATGAGACTTGCATATTTCTTACATACCATACAAAACGGAGTAGTCCGATTTTTAACAAAAAGTTTTTTTGTTGAAATGTTATTATTTCTATTGTTAGTATTCTAAAAATCTACGACAGCAATATTATCACTTTCAAATGTTAGTGGTAAAAAAACGAAAGTTGTTCTTGGTAAACTATCACATCAATTTATTTTCAAAAGAATGCGTAATCAACCAACATTGTAAACAGTAGTATTCCCGTAACAGACTTTTTTTGTGTCGATATAATTGTGCATAGCTTTACTATTTCCATGTGTTATATTCCAGAAATTAGTTAAACGAGTAGAGTAGAATAGGGTTTTCAATATAATCAATCAATGCACGCTGAGGAATAGACAATGGGTAAATATCTTTCTTGAGTCTGCTGAGATAATTTGAATAATAAAACATGTTGTAAATTTTTCTTCATTTATTTTAGGGAATTTCTTCGGTGAGTTGCTGAATTAAACAGAAAATATGCACGATGAGTATATTATTATTAGACGAGTCTTCATCGAATTTCACTTGAATCCCTTTTCCAATTAATCGTAGAAAAATTAACAAACACCATGCTATGTATCAGATATTCTTTGTTAACTAATATACCTACCGCCTTTCATATTTAACTCACTCTTTAAATGTACATACAGCGAATTTTAATGAAATCCATTTCCAATTAGTCGTAGAAAAATACATCGCAGTAAAATTAATAAACACCATGATATATATCAGACATTTCTTCATTGAACTAAGAAAACTCTATACATACTTTACCTTACTCTTCAATTGCAAGGACTGCGTGTATCGCCAAACATGATTATATATGATATTTTCAGTTCGTCGACGTTTAATACGGGAGGTCAATGGGGCCACTCGGAAAATTACAACGCCTTCTAAGATTACTGGATTGAAGCAACATAATTTTCAAGTTACGCCTAATTTAGTGGAAGTTAATTTCTACGAAACTGGGGCCGACGAACGAGAATACAAACCCGAGAAATCATTTAGTCCACTTAAACATGCCCAGGGAGGAACAAATACTTCGCCAGACGAATTCTTCAAAGATCCGAATGTTAGAAGAGTCGCATTAATAGGGGGAGCTGGTTATGGTAAAACCGAGATGACGAAAAAATTTTCGAATGACATGATGGATGAAAAGATTCCAGGGCTAGAGGAAGTTGAAGTTATACAGCACATGAACTTTCGAGACTTTCATGGAGACGAGAAATTAACCCTGGGAAGTCTCCTGTTAGGAAACGTTAACATGGCTCCGAATGACAGAACGAAAAGTATTGAGTGGATCGCTAGGAATCCCAACAAATATATGCTAGTGCTGGATGGGGCAGATCAATACGAAAACATAAAAGATTTAGGAAAAAATCAAGGAACTAGTAATTATCGAGACAAAATGAATCCAACAGATATGCTGAATGGTTTATTGTCAGGGAATCTTCTTCCTGGAATCCGTGTTCTATATTCGTCTCGAGAACACGGAATAAGAAGCTTTGATGGCAGTGTCCGCGCGGATAAAGTCATTGCTTTATCAGGCTTTTCATACGAATCGGTACAAATACTCGTCAAAAAGCTTGGGGGAGATGACGGCGATAAAATCTGGAATCATTTACAAGAGAAAGCACCAGCTTTGATTCCCATCTGTACGATACCGATGTTTTTAGTATTCACGGTTCTGGTGGTTTCCAGGCATAAAGAGAATCCACCCAAAACATTCAGTGAAATTCTTTTGCTTGTGTTACGCGATATGACAGTGTCCGAACACGTTCGTGCTAAGGAAGACATCCACAAAGTAATTGATGCTTTAAAGATAACATGTTTCCAGGCAACCAAAAAAGGTCAAGTCACTTTCACAAAAAAAGATTTACCCGAAGAAATAACAGTTGAAGATATACAAGATCTGATCATCATTTATCCAGGTACCAGTGGAATAAATCAGAAGCTTGTCGAAGGAAACTATAAGTATATATTATGCCACCAGAGCATTCAAGAGGCCCTGGCCAGTTTGGAAGTGATCGATATGACAATCGAGGAATTCCGAAAGTTCCTGAACGTTCTTCATACTGCACACTGGTCCATGGTTAGAAGAATAACAAGTGGAATCATTTTGAACGATAATACTCGCACATTAGTCAAGGGAAACGACCCGTCAGTCAGTTTATTAAGAACAGGTATTCAATCTTTCATTCTCAAAAAAAAAAAAATTGCGCGAACAAATTTCAATAACACATCGATGCATGGTATTAGATATCAAAAACAAGAAAATTCAAAAACTTTAATATTTATTTGCAGATTTTAAAATATTATCGTCCGGAGCTGAAAAAAATTCATCTCAAATGACAGTGACACATATTTACCATGGTCCGGTTAATATTGGTAAAGTTATTAGATTTTTGAATTCGAAGGTAATTAGACGACTAAGTTATTTACCATGTATTTTATTTAATACCAGAAAAGAAGAAGCATATTGTCGCAGCACAAAATGTAGAGTCCGGTGCATCAGTAAGCGGCCCATACAAAGATGTTAGCTTTACAGGTAGGAGGTTTGAGCTCTGCTTGTTACCTTAACAGATAAATATAAATATATTTTAATCTTTACCAGCAATTGCGGGAACACCAACACCTTTACAATTTGCTAAACAAGATGCCACACCTGATCAAGCAAAAAAAGATAATACAGGTGAAGTCAAATAACAAATGAACAAAATAATCAATTGTTTTGACGAATCTCGCTCAAGTGTTTATGTTTTTATAGCATTGGCAGATTTTCTTACATTGAAGCAAGACGCTCTAAAGAAAAGTTTTCAAGAACAGTTCCGAAACCCAGAACTTGAGCAACCAGATCTTCTTGAACTTTTGCATTCTTTGCATCAATGCGGTGACAGCGCAAAAGAAATCGTAGCTGATTCGCCTATGGAATTGATCAACTTAAATAAACTGCAACTCTCGGCTGCGGACTTCCACGTCGTTCTCAGTGCGACTCAGTTTTTCAAAAGGGTCAAATCTCTTCGTCTTGGGACGATAAACGAAGAACAACTCAGTGATTTGAAAGGCTTTTTAGCTGAATCTCAGATTGCGGTGATTGAATTTTTGTGATTGGTACTTATGTCGAGTTAGATCTCTGAATTAATTTCATCCCAAAGTATTGAGACTGCCGTATTGAAATTGCCAAATACTAAATTACCAGTTATTTTTGTATTCATCCGTTGTCAAATCTTATCAAGTATGTCTATCTTTGAGACATAGTTCGAATATTGCCGCTTGCTTTATTAAAAAAATGTTTCGAGGTTGAAGAAACTTGATTAATAATATTTCATTTTTTAATTCATTTAACATGACCTATCTCGCACACTCTTTTTCCGTACAGCTTTGTATTAGCCATCGACCAATAATGCTATTTTTATTGATACGACATTGTGAAAATATTTTACTACATAGTATATTTTGAGAAAATTTCGCCATTTTTATGGATACGAAATAATCCCGTTATTTTCCATGGGCCATATCGACAGAAAGTAAAAAACATTTCTGATAAATGTGGCATGAGATACTTTGGGTTACTTCGGCGAAGACTGCTTCATGGCAAACACAAACTTGTAAATCAAATAAGACCTGAAGTAATTCGTCCGTTTCTAAACTCAACAAATTAAATAATTCTTAACAGGTGAACATTACAACCATCAAACAAATGATCATTGACAGTGGCATCTTCTTAAATCTTCTGAAGGTGCTTACCAAATACAAGAAAAAATTGCATTTTAATGCCGTTCAACTGAACACTTTGAATGAAATTCATATCCCGGATTTGGAGTGCGTTTTTGAAAACTTTGACACAACGGTAGGTTTTAATATAACATATAAAAACTCGCTGAATAAATAATTCAGGCCATGAATCTTTACGCTCGATTACTCTGCTATATTTAGTCTATATCGGGGGTTCTAAAAGTGGGTTCTACAGACCCCTAATTCAAAGTCCAAAAAATAGTTTAAGGGTAACGTGAAAGACTAGATACTCTAATAATTGAATTCATAAGTCTTCAATGGCATCCACTTTTGAAAAACTATGCATTCAGTGAGTGTATGTATTTATGGCTAGATAATTCATCGTGGTCATCATTTTCATAACCAAATACTACAAGGTCCATAGTTCTGAATATTTTAAATGACTTCATGCGCTGCAAAAAGAAATAGTTTCTAAAGAATCTGCTTTTATTTGTCCTTTTGCTTCCAAAATATGACGGACTTGACATATCTTCGTCACTGAGCATTTGAAGACCTTCTCTTGAAACCGCTAATGACTTAGATACATTCTTAACCAAACAATAAATATGAAGATCTTGTTAGTCTGCAATTTTTACCTTTTGAAAATATCATAGTTAATTACCGGTATGATTGTTATTTGTCATCAGATAAATGCGAACTATGTCAAATTGTTGGCGAATTACTCGAACTTCTGCAAAAGGTTTATATATTCAGAAATAGCTTTGAATGCAGAATTATGCAGTCAGGAACTCTCAATATGCAACACATCGATGTTCTGAAGAGTCTTCTCGAAGACACAAACGTTGCGGCAATGCAGTCGATTCAATATTAGATTATATATAAGTAATAATAAACCTCATTCTAGTTTCAGAAGCACATTGCCATTTCTAACAAATATCTTAGTGCTAGAGTGTATATATTAGTTAATGTCGATATCAATGGGCAGTTTCTAAGTATTTGGCAGATTTCCATATAGATAAACAGGAAATATGTGAACAGAAAACATAAGTATGAAGCTCTGAATTTGTATGCTCAGTGTATTTATAGAGGTTCGCCACATTGCCAAACACAAGGTGCTTAAAACGTAGTCCGGCGTTGGGAATTAATTTCTTCATTATTTCTGCAAGTAGGCGTTGTAGGTTATAGCGGATCTGCCTGAAACCCGGATTACCAGCCTCGTCATGAGGTCTTGATTTGTCTAAAGCCACGGTTTAAATATAATATGGCCTGACGTATTTCCGTTCCAGATATTCATTTAAAATTTATTTCCATTTGTGAAGACGTCTGAAACTTCGGGTTATTATCAGAATTAAGAATCAGCATGTAATTAGGTTTTACCATACGTCCCGTTTTCGGCGGGACAGTCTCACTTTTCAACGTCTTGTCCCGGCCGGACAGTTTAAAGTCCCACTCTGGCGTTCATTCAGTCATTATAATACTGTATACAAGGGGTTCCCAAAGTTTATTGACCGCGGGCCAAAATTTAAGTAAACGGATATTCGCGGACTAGAGAAGGGGAGCGGCAAAAAGGGCGCGACGGTACGGTTTGAGCGCGCCTGGAGAATATTATGAAAATTAAGCACTACAATAGGCTGTAGGCTTGATTTTAGATACACCTAGCATCCCAATTTGTCATGTAATCAAATTAATATTAATAATAGTTGGTGATACCTGAGAAATAACAAGCACAAATATCAACAACGAATTTGCAACAGATAGTGACTAATAAAGTTGATTGTACATCTGGCATACGGCTAAATGGCTACTTATGGCTTGTTTTGTTACACAAAAACCATCCCAATGTATATAAATTTGAAAAAAACGACATCTCAACATAATTCAGTTGTGTATTTTTGTATATAGCATATATATAATATAGGCTAAGTGTAATTATGGTTTTATCGAAATAAGATGTTCAGAACGTGGCTCGTATTTGGTTAATTTTTCTATTCGCAATAACGCATTCAAGTGATTATCTGTCAGTCTCGATCGAAGTTCTGATTTGTTGATGTTCATAATTCTGTGTGTGCATAATATGTTCACCCGTTGTTAGAAAAACTGATGCCGGAAAATTTACTTTTATATCAAGAGAAATGACTTTCAAAACTTGCAGCATACATTCGCGGGAAAATTCCCCTCCAACAAACAGGCGATACTTTCTAGCGATGCTGTGGGCTACAATATAACTGTCAAATAACGTGGTCTGTGTTATTGCAACACATAGAAAGTTAAACATTGTCGCCTTCTCATTCAGATAAGAATTCATCGACTCACCGTGAATAGTAAAGAAGCAAAGAAGATATTTACTCATCTTCATAAATACGGTAACAGAGTTCAGTATGATGAAATAAAGGAGATTGAAGTTGTTTACGGTGACGACCCTGATATCACTGCCTCGGTGTTGAGCCGTTGCTCAAAACTTCAGTATTTGTCATATTATCCGTCTTGGGAATCGTTTGTTAGAAACCCTCAATCTTTGACAAACTCAATGAAGAAATCAAACATCAAGGTGAATATCATGTTAAATTTCTATTTCTTTGCACTCACGGACATTTGCACTCGTACATTTCTAGTATAGTTAGTTCCACTGGTACTTAAAGTGCGCGTGATCGTAACCTAACATCAATGTTTGCATATGTCATCCCTGACACCAATCGGAATAGGTCATTCAAATATTAAAATTACGTCTAACCACGTCACAATGACAATGCAAAAGATTGCCGAAATACCGCATATACAAACTTCCATACACTCGCGTTATCTTTTGTTTCGCCGCACAAATCCCCGAGTACAAAAATATAGAATATTGGAAAGTTGTTATCAAATAATCTTGTATATTTAATTTTGTATATAGCCCTGTGTATTTTGGCTGTTAGCTTTTATTCAAGGACATGGTGACGCTGAAAGTTGTATTCCAATATGCACTGTATCGCTTTCCGTTATTCCCGCTTCTTAAATTACAAGTGCATCTGAGGTAATCAATTCAACACATTATAATTATTGCGGCGATTCAGAGGCGCATGCAGTAACATCCGTTCCTTTCTAGGAAATTCCCATGTAGCGACTTCTAAAACAATAGCCGCGAATACGCCAACTGTTAAAAGAGCCGACTTTTCAGCTGAAGGCTAATTTCTTTCAATGACCAGTAACAACATCTAAACGCCAGATCCTACTGATTTCATGTAAGACGAGCTCGATGTTGTGTCGATTCAACCGAGCCTATTGATTTGACATTACTTGAACAACAAAATCATCCTTCACATTGATGATAAGTAAATAGAGACAATGTATTGTGCTTGATAATAAATAAGAAACGGCCACATACGCCGATAGGCTTTCCACACGGGGATAAAGGGTAATTTGAAGTTTAAAGTGGTGGTGCGTTTATAAGCGGAAATGTGTATAGTTAGCCCACTTGTATACGAGTATATTTGCTGTCCACCAATATAACATACTACCAGTGGTTATACTAAAACTAGCCGTGTGAAAACTGCGAACGTCATGGCTTTTCCGGTTTTTTTGGAAGTTTCCAAGGTGAGCGTTCATGTTTGTGTCTGTTGGTCTGTTGTCCAGAGCGAAAATGTAAAACACGTTGTATTTCATCCAATCATTGACATAATGTAATTAGTAGAAGTGAGTTTAGCTCTATTCTACACCGATCGTTTAAAACAGGGGTAGGCAACCGTTTGTTGCTCGCGGGCCAAAATTAAGGGTTGCAAGTCATTGGCGGGCCGCACATATTCTCAAAATGTTAAAAACCGAACGGATGGCCGATGAATCACAGTTCACACAGATCAAAATTAATTTTAACAGCGCGCCAGAACTGCCCAACTCGTAAACTCGACTTTAAAAAAAAGTTTTACAAATGACATTTAAGTTGATCCATTTGAATATTTTCGGCGTCTTTGAACCCTTTGCACCTAGCCTCAACTTTCTTTCGTTTTGTTGCTATTCGTCTAATTATAATTAAATTATAGGCCTATTAAACAAGTAATTGTGAATTATTCGTCAAAACAGCCTTTTTTACTATAATTCAGTGAATCGTCTTTGGGTTGCTACTCCTGGTTTGAAACAATAATCCCTTGTCTACTTGCCTAGCCCTTTTGTCTGGGAATATTTTTGAAACGCCGTATTTCCATGTCCATTGCACACTGGAATGCTTTTTTATTTAGCTATTAGAGTAATTAGCCCAAGTGATTCAAGAGTCTTGCTGCACATTGACACAAATATATTTCTGTGTCAGACTTCCTAAAACACGAAAGGCAGTGCATGCATATTTAAACCATCAGTGTAAAACTATGGGAGGTACGCACAATAAAATGGGCGAATTCTTGATTAAATAACAATGAGTTACTGAAATGAAAGGTCATTGATAAGACCTATCACTTTAATTATAATTTAATTATAATTTCTAACAGTTATACTATATGTAGTCAGGATTCAGGCTTCTTGTTGTATGAAGTTACAAAATCAGCAATATAATTATTATAAATAAATTAGAACCAGAAATTTTGGTCATCTCGGGAGATTTCAAACAATGATGTTATTTTTCTAGATCAGCAACATGGAGATCAAGCTATATAATGTTGTGAGTTATTTTGTAAATATTATTCGGTCCATATGAAAGGATAAAGTACACTCATACACTATTATGCATTTTAATATGATTTCTTCACCAGACGTCGTTTGGTGAATATTTTGCTTGTCCCATTTCTACTCATCGTCGACCATTAATTAATACGTGATTAACGGTAACCATGTCGCTCTCGATTGTTTCACAAATAAGCTAGTTATTTCCCGTTATCAATTCTGATGCAACGGCGAACATTGAAGTTTGTTTTGATATTCTGTTCAGGCACAACTGTTAGTTTACATCGGCGAAGATTTTGAAAACACCTATTAACAACCCAAATTAATTTCATTCCTATTTTTATTTTTTGCGTAGGATTTGATTTTCAATATCATAATTTGTAATTTACGGTCCCAATTTTAAACGAACAATAATATCATTACTGGCCTCGGGATGCGATATTTATGAAGCTGATTTTTTTTATGCTGTTAATTTTAAATTGTGTTAAATTACTTTTGTATTGAATAATAACAATTGAAACCTCCGCAAATTGGTCAACGTAACTCCTTTTTGAGAACAGCGTTGAGATTGTTAAGTATTGTACTAACTAACCGAAAAGCCAGTTTTTGTACAAAAATGCATCGAATCTCCAAAGCTGACTATTTCGAACAATCAATCGCCTAGTTAGGAAAAAAAAAATAAAAATGTCAATTCAAAATACGTGCATATTCCTTTTCTGTCAGTCAATGCCTGGAACCAATATCTATCTCATATTCATCAAAATCATACAATATAATGTTCACACAAGTAAAAAATTTTATTCGCATTTGAGTGTTTCGCAGATTTTTAACTTGCATCAATTTGCAAAAAAACTTTTTTGTTTGTTATCAGTAGCCTTAGTAAATAAACTGGTAGTATGTAGATAGTAGTAGATAGTCTAGTATGTAGATAAAGTCTTGCTGCACACCAACACAAATAGGGTGCAGCAGGACTCTTGAATCAATCAGGATAGTTATTACTTATCGATCTTAAGATCGGTAAGTATATTGATAGGTATTTGTATGTATGTCTGTCTGTCTGTCTGTCTGTGTGTCTGTTAGATGCACGCGATATGTCACGAAAGCGAGATTGAATCTGCTCCAGATTTTGCATGTGCATTCATCTTATCTCGGACCAGAAGCCTATTGATTTTGGGCGAATTATGTCGTATAATTAGCGAGTTATCAATCAATTATTGATATAGTGATCTAGATTTTTGTAAAGCGAGAGAATTTTGAAACCCGCCGAGTGTGTGTGTGCGATGCGCACTGCGCAAGTTACAAGAGCGGATGAATCAAACTGCAGTTTCTGTTTTGGGGGATCCCCTAACTATCGATCGATAAGTCTTCGGTTTCCAACCGATATTCTCGTCTTTACTCTTGCTACAGCATCCTTGCATTATATACATTCGGATCCGCCGGCACAAAAACATAGAGGAAGGATAAGTAGTTAGTCTCGCAGAAACCAAATCATTAAAATTCAAATATTGAAATAACTTCCCAACTTCCAATATGCTATTTTGATAAAGTCTGCGGATCCAGGAGATAATGCTGTTTCAAACCTCCATCAGTAATGAGAAAGCATGCCAGCAAATGATTTGTTATTTATTTATATTGTGATTGCTTTATCGTAAATGAAAAAAGTCTTAGTAAAGTATAGCACCTGTATTATTAGGTCATCTTTGTAAAAAGTATTGAATAGCTCACAAAAAATTAAAAATATTGAAGTTATTTTTTTTCTCACAATATTCTTTATATTTAAGTAATAATGCAAGATATATTTTCACAAAATTGCTGTGTGTATCGAGTGATTATTGGTTTTAATTTTGTACAAACGAAAATTCGCACACCTAGTACACGTTGTAAATAAATGAAACATTTCACAATCTGGTTCTGATACAATTCATTTCATTATTTTAAAATAAGTTAATAGGCTGAAATATATACCATGTATATTTTAGTCTATCAATTATAATCTCCCGCAAAGCACCCCCCCCCCCTCACTTCCATTCGGTTTACTACTTCCTTCACTCAATTCAACTAGTGAGAAAGAAATGTACAATTATTTAAACACCTGCCTTTGCCGATAGACTGTCGTCCCGTTCTAATTGAGTCCTGATTTCAAGTTACTCAAGAGTCCTGCTGCACACGAACATATTTCTGTAACGTTTTGTTTGACCAAGGTCAGACTTCCTACCTAGTTCAACTATAACAAGAAAAACAGTTGCACTCATAAAAATATCATAAATTGATCAAAATTATACAATGAAATGTCTGCCATAGATGAAACATTGAATTTGTGTTCTAGTATCCGACAGTTTCACGAGTTGGAATTTACGTTAAGTTTAATAGATTAAAAGTAGAAGTTTATCTTATTAAAATTCAACCAATGAAAATTACTTTTCAGTCAGATCGATTGGTAAGTCATTTTATTTTTATTTACAGATCAGGATTGTAGTGAATATATAGCAGATATACACATGATTCAAAATTTTGGTTTATGATGTGGTTTTTATTTAATAAATTGATTCGATATTCATAATATTAAAATTCAAATATTGGAATTATTTCCCAACTTCCATCACAACGGTAAACTATTTTAATAAAGTCTGCGGATCCGGTAGCTAATGCTGTTTCATATCTGCATCAGACATGAGAAATCATGTCAGCAAATAAATTGTTATTATAGTGATTGAAAGCCTTAGCAAAAAAGGTTCAGCATATGCCTCATAGGCCTGTATTATTAGGTCATCTCTGTAAAAGTATGATTTAATTAGCTGATAAAATTTATAAAAATTGTAATAATTCATTTTTTCTTCAAGATATTTTATATTTAACAATAATGCAAGATAATTTTTCACAAAACTGCTCTGTGTGCCGAGTGATTATGGGTTGCAATTTTGTGCAAACGGAAATTATCACACCTAGTACTCGTTGCAAATAAATAGAACTTTTCACAGTCTGGTTCTGATAATATTCATTTCATATTTTAATTTTTCCACTGACGGAAAATAAGCTTAAATATATAATATGGTTTTTTTTGTCTATTAATTATCAGCTCACGCAAAGCTCCCTCTTACTTCCATTCTGTTTCCTACTTCCTTCACTCAATTGAACTAGTGAGAAATATATGTGCAAATATATCAACACCTGCCTTTACCGATAGACTGTCGTCTTGTTCTACTGAAGTTCTGACAGCAGCCAGAGTCGTCAAAATAATCTAAGGCAGGGTGGTCCAAACCCAGGCCCGCGGGCCACATGTGGCCGCCGCTCCATTATCTGTGGCCCGCGCCGCCTTGGCGGGAGGGTAAAAAAAACGCATTTGGTGTTGTTTCGTCATAAAAAAAAAGTTTTCGTGAGTTTTTTTGTGTTTTTTGCATGTTTTAGCTTGATAAATGACAAATATTGAAAAGCGTTTGTTTTGTATTGCACTGTTTACTTATTCTTAACACTATTGTGGCCCGCGAACAATACAAAAATAATAGTGTGGCCCGCGAGGTCGACAACCTTGGACCACCCTGATAAAGCCTATTATTTTACGCATCATTCGAACATTAATAAATAGTTTTCAATTAAACGTTACCACAGTCGTCACGTGAAGAATTGGTTGCAGTGTGTGATTGCCTACCTCACGTCACTGATGAGTTAAAATTACTCTACCGCATGAAACGTGCAGAAAGAGAGATGCTTCAAACAAAACTAAACTCTCTGCCTCCGACGGTAATTATTGAGTATTCACGTGGAATTTCTCCTCGGTAGGAACCACAAATATAAGTTTTATTGTTGAAAGCTGTCCGCCATTTTAATTAAGTTATTTTATCGATGATCATCTTCAATAATAGTCAGTCTAGTGATAAACTGGTATCACAACAAGCACAGATGATAACTATGTTCATCAGGGCGATATCACGCTGCGACTGAATAGTTTCCTAGATGTTTTGTAAAAAGTATTGTCACATAGTTGTGCAATAAAATAATTATATAAAATATTTGCAAGTCTGTGTTCTTGTATAGATAATGATTAAGTATTCTAACCATGTAAACGTCACAAACCTGTTGTACTGGAGACTAAAGATACCCAATTTTCAGACTCGTTTAGTTCAATAGTTTTTGAATTTAATCTGGTCTATGTTTCACTGATTATATGATAAATATAGGAATTTCTTTTGTTTACCAGAATCTGCAAATTAAACTCTTTGATGGCCAAACATGGAAGTGGATAAGTTTTTCCCAGAAACATCGTACGTGAAACATCTGTTTGCTGCTGCTCGCAAACTGTCATTTCATTGAATCGGCAAATTTATTTTGAAAGTGAATTTCTGTGAGACTGGTACCTCAGAATAGAGTCTATCTGACTGGCATCAAATTTGACAATACACTTGATTTTAAATTCTTTGTGCATGAACAATATTATCTGATATTTTATTTGTAATTTTTATATATATATATATATGAGATTTGTGGTATTCTTTGAAAAATTAAGTTAACACTGAAAAACAGAAATTAGCGTTCTGAGAATCTCAATATTTTCTTGTAGGATTAAAATCTTATTACAAGAAAATTAATTTTTTATTCCTCCGAATATAATTTATGTACTATATCATTTATTAACCTCTGGTAGTCTAATAGAAATAAATTCTGAATAAAATTTTGAGTTATTGTTTGAGAGATTTCTAGGAAACGATAAGTTTAGCTCGCAGGATTCAATGTAATTTTGCATTAATTGTCTCGATTTCGTGAAATCTCCTGGGTTTTGTATGGCTACTGGCGAGCAGTTTTCCCTTTAAAAAACTGCAACGAATGACGTTGGATACCCCGTGGGTCATTTGGAAATTCCAACAATGAGTTAGTTTCACAAAGATTCAAAAGAAATCGATGACAATCAGGTCGTCATTTTATTTGGAAATATTTGATGTAAAAACTGCGAAATTTGAGTTTAATTTCTGTAAACTTTTTTTTTTCTTTGTTAAGATTTCTTGTGTTTATTTTATTGAATATCAACATTCAAGCATTTGCTTTCAGTAGATCATACACCGGCTTAGGGTATCATACACCTTTTAAGTTCATTATCAACGAGTATATAATATATACAGCAATACAGAAAATCCTCAACATCAATAAAAATGCCGATTCCAATTTTGCGATAATGAAGCTTACTTAACCATTATTTTGAAATGTTAACTAGGAAGTAATTTCAAAAATAATCAGTTTATTTGCCAAAAAAATATAATTTAAGAAATTTCTTTTTCCGTCTCAATCACTTCAATTAATACAAATCACAGCGCAATGAAAAGCAAAATAGAATTTATTAACATTAATTTACAACGAGTTACGGGTAAGAATTTTCCGACGGCTATCGCTGACAGGTAGAAACGATAACTGTGAAAAAAAAAATTTCTTGCCCTTTCGCATCATATTTTTCAATTTCTAATTTTGCATAAAGCGTGTCAGTATCGTTTTGTAAATTTAGAAACGTCGACCCAGATAAGTAAGACGGGTAAATAATGTATTTTATGGAAATTTCCCGATATATTTGGGAGAAATATTATTTTGACCTCATAGAAATGTCATCATTGCCGATTTATTCATTACCATTTTGCGGAGTTTTTAATTATTATTTGTAACACGGACACGATCTAAAATTAAAAGCATAAAAATGCCGACTATCCGCTCCACAAATATCGCGTCCCGGGGTCAGTAATGATAATATTGTTCGCTTAAGCCTTAAAGGGACCATAATTACAAACTGTGATACAAATTTTACATATACATTTACATAGTTTTTTTTTTTTTAAATAGGACTTGCAAAATATTCACCAAACACCATCGGGCAAAGAGAGGCGAGCTACAAGTAACTGTGGAATTTCGCTGTGAACGACCATACATTTTAGTTTATGGATCTTTCCCCGACCTTTGACCTTTATTGTTTTGATTTTGGTCACTCAGACCAATGACATTAAACAACATGATAGGCAACTCTGACGTCACTCCATAAGACTACAGGCGAAAGATTGTATTTCATGATACGCTCCAATGCACACATTTCTCGTCGCCTTTCGCGACTGTTTTCCGCTCGCTTTTGCTGCTCGGCGTCTTTTTTCCGTGTAGTACCTGCCTTTTTGCGCCTGTAACGAAAGAAAATAATCTTTATATCTAAGAAGTTTTGCTCACTTGGAAAGCTGGAATGGCAGACAAGCTGTAAAAAGCAATTCTGGACATCATAAACGTTTTTCTATCAGAGAAGATTACAAACGCGATAGCGGAAAGATTTGAGTGGAACATTTTGCAGATATTGACAAAGTTCAAAGTTAGTAATTTTAATGTTTGCGCTTAAACATTGAAGTTTCATTCAAAGAGGGTGTCATACAAAACAGCAAAAACGTTTTTACTTCTCTTAACGGTGCTGTGATACAATTCCATAACACAAAGTTTGCCACTATCGAACTTGCTTTTATAGGTGAATTTATTAGACATATTACATATTCCGTTAATCGTAGGTAACATTGCTGGTACATAATACATCGTAGATAGGTTTGTTTAAATTTAGGAAATTAGCTCATAGCCCACTAATTAATATTATCTTCTATGCAGGAGGTTGCAGGGCTGAATTCAACTTGCAGCCTTACCGATCACCTGACGATGCTCATTTAGTTTGGCTCGAGCAAGTCTTCTTGAAATGCTTGTGTGGATGGGAACTACTTATATGTTTTGCCTTCCTCCGATTTTAGACAAATTTATTCTGAGGGATTTTGCATACAATTCTCATTGATTGTTGGCTGTTTATAATTCCTATTAATTGTGAATTCTGATTATAACAAGGAGTTAAAAAATTTTTTACCTAATTTACTGGCACCTTTTTCTTGTCCATACTCCAAGCAGAGGTAATGAACAAGACAATACATTTATGTCATCTGGAAGCAAAATATCCACACTAATTAATAGTTTGACACATTGAGATAATACATCATGACAGAAAATACAAGTTAAAGATATGTATGACCATCACATGGTAATTAAAATTAAAAAAAATTAATAGAGGCTGTGGAATATGAAAAGTTCAAGACAAAGAAAAGAACAAATGTTAATAGCGCATAAACTCCCAATTTTGCCTGCATTGCTTTGTGAAGCCCAATATATTTCGAGTGGCTGAATTGGTTAACCTTTATGATAGCAACGATTTTGTATTTAATATAGCGAGATTTTTTTTCAATTTTATTGAAGTGATATTATTTCCCAAAGCAATGCTTGAATCTTTTAGAATAGATCAGTGGTGTCAAACTCATGGGTTTTCGAGAGCCGCATTGCATTTTGGTAATTGTAAAAAGGGCGCAAACAGTTTTTGATAATGTATACTTGAAAGATATTTTTAAGATAGTTTTAGTTTGTGACATATATTGTGATGCAACTAAACAGTTGGATTAAGTTTTATTATTTTCTTCAATTTCAAATGCAATTACATATTAATATTTGCATTCCACTATTATTGCAACATTTGCAAGTTACTGTATTTATTATAAAAAATCATAAAATTCTATGTACAACCATCAAAATCATTTTTGAACAAGCTTTGGATAAGAAAAGAATAATACATACACTAAAAATGACTTAATCTAAATATATGAACCTAATATTAACTAAAATACTACAGTATAAACTTAATGTTTTTTTAATTACATTTGTCCTGACGTTTGGCATCTTTTTTTGTGTCACCAGCATACTAAGGCCAGAATGATTTTATAGTACCAACTCTAACTAACGAGGTCACATGATCATGGGTTAATCTGGATCTTTGCGAATATTTAATCAATTCCAGTAATGCAAAAAAGTTACTTTTATCATTTCATATATAGATCAGTAAAAAAACAAATGACAGATTTTTTCGACAAGACATTTCGCACCACATTGCGTGGCATAGGATTGCTTGATTTATTATTGATATTGATTTTTAGTAACTGAGTCGTTGTATAATTATATTAATACACAAACACATGGAAATTTTTTGTTCGAAGTTGGTCTTCGAATTTGTCATATTGACTGCTGAGCTTATTGTGTTTTTTCATTGTATTGATGGAAATATGACAAATTAAACAATGTGCTTCAGAATTAACTGAAGTGAAATGCAGAAATATTGCAACTCCCATTTTCTTCGAAAATGCCACCTTCTTCATGTACTTTAATTTAATTCAAGTATTCTTTTGCTAGCTTGATGTGTATTCTTAATTAGGTCAAAATGTGGACGAAAAAAAATTAATATTCCAAAACTACTTTCAGTAAATTGTTTTCTGTGTGAATAATCAATTTCACTTTAAAAGGTTTGAAAAATCTATTACATTTAGATAAAAAAAAAACTTCCAAAATACTATTACAATTATTGTTAGGCGTTCGGGGGCCGCACTGGAAGTTCTCTGGGGCCGCGACTTTGACATACCTGGTCTAGAATCAAGTTGTCCAAAATATATATAACAGTATTTTATCATGAATGATGATTACACCCCTTCCGGAATTTCTTCTATAGTACTACCAAAAGTTGATGAACCAAATATAATACAGGTGCAGTGAGTTACCCGTAATCCTCATTTTCCAAAGCTGTTTTAAGTATGTCTTGCGTGTTTTGTGCATTTTTACAAATAAGACCGCTTATGCAGTCCTACGCTTTGGAATTTTTAGGTATTTTCCTCAAGCCCTGCAGGATGTGGGAGCCATACACAACTCTACCGAGGGTCAAATGTCTTTGCATGCCTCCATAGGTTGTTTTTCTATTGCAAACATTTATGGAGTACTCTAATTATATTTCTTGGAACCACTTTGTCACTGATATGTCGCCAGACTTCTGATATCTCCCCTGCTGCTATAATTGTCCTGTGACTAAATGATAGGAAATTGAGATTAGACGAATAGTTGAAAGTTTTGCTTTATGTCGGCTTAATTTCTTGATTGATATACTTACTATTTCTGCTATTGCCTCTTGTGCTGCAAGAGTCTCACAATGCTTAGACAGGTTTGTCCACAACTTTCACATCTGAAGTAAGAGAGGAGATTTATTAATTTTCGCGTTAAGAACAAATAAAGCAGTCTATATGATTTAGAATGGAAAAGCTAATAAATCCAATATCTCATGTTTTGTGAAAAAATGTTTTACTGAATTTGGTATATGAACCAACTAATAAAAGGGTTTAGACAGAAAATTACAAGCATTCTTGGCTCCAAATACTTGAGAGATCAGACTATACAATATAGACCGGTATGAGTGAAATGTTAGGTGAACTTGTTGACACTTTGATTCAATACGCAAATAAAAGTGAATGCGCAATAGTATGTTACAATGAGCAGCAATAGGCAATGACTATATATCCTCACTGATTAAAAAAATCTAAATGGAGGTACATGAACTATTTGAAACCATAAGGGGTAAGTAAATATGCTATTTCGGCAAATGGGCAACTACGTACCGTACTGAATCAATAACTTCGTAGTATTTGACAAAGGCTGGCTTTCCCACATGTACTTAACAGTGCGATGCCCGGGTGTGATATACAACAATAGTATTTATCTTACCCTTTTACCTCAACTTTCCAAAATATCATTAAAATCGACAACAACTGTCAAAGCAGGTGAGACGACCACGTCTATAACTCTGTTTTATTCTGTATGCCCATATTTATTCTTACCACTTGAGTCACTAGTGAGCAGCTGTGTAACTTTCTCTTTCAGCTGGTTTGTCAGACTGCCGGCAGTGTAGATATTTCTCTGGGTATTAGGTTATTGTTATAGTGTTTTATTGCCGTTAATTTGTGTAATTATTGTTGTAAAATGATATTAGTAGTACAGGTTTACTATTTCTCCAGTTTGGCATAGCTCTGTTCACTAGTTAGCTTGTATTTAACACTTCCGTAACTAGTCTATTTTCGCAGTTTATTTCCTGTGTGATTTCTATGCGTATTTCCATGTATATTACGTGTTTATCGATAAGATAGGATTTGTGTTGTATCTTTAGTGTCATTCTAGTTATTCTTATGTATATCTAGGTATGTTTTACCCGGTTTTTAGTATCCCATTATAAGTAAATAGTTCATGACTGTGACGTCATAGACCAATTCCGTATTGTGTTACGTATGTATCCTACGGTATTTGTACTGTGTTTTTATTTGTTTATTGTATTTCTTATTGGAGTATTTGGTTGTATTAAGTTCTTACAGGTGTATAATTAATCTAGTTAGTTAACTTAGTTACTCTGCTATAATTGGAATCGTAAGAAGATTGTTTTGTGAACGACATCTATTGCAACTTCAGTGTCCGATAAGCTGGCAGAAAGAACCTGAGTGGTGATATCAATTTTGGTACGCCACACAGGCACGAACACCATTCATGCTATGCCTTGAAAGCAGCACACATCCGCTCGTTTTCGTATCGTCAAGTATGTGCATTGGAGCGTGCTATCGAATACGATCTTCGGCCAAAAATGCCGGAGTTGCGCATCATGTTGTTTAATGTCATTGCTCAGACAAACATTGCAAATATTCAGGCTTGTGTAGGGCGATAGAGTGGTACGTTGCTCATTTTAAAGGCCTTCGAATGGCATTTCACTGGTGATGGCGGTATTTTCGTGCTTCTAAAGTTATAACATATTGTCAAGTGATCTATTGTTAACGTTATTCCGCCTTCGCATTGCCGTTACCGTACCTAGGATAGGATAGGATTTACATATTTATCCCGGGGGAGAGGAAAGCCGATAAGACGGCTTATCCATATGGCGAAACACGGCCTCTCGTCCGGTTACCATTCCGAGTCGGGTATGGGATTAGTTATATTGTTTTGTTTTCGGAAGCATGGACTTGGTGGTGGAGAAAGCCGTAACCGACCAGCGGTTACGTGAACCACCCAACGACGGCGAGGAGTCCAACAATCCTCTCGCACATAATCATCCCTGCATGAGATTCGAACCTGCGAACCCACACAGAGTAATTAGAGGTGCGGTGGCGAGCGTATTCCTAACGCTTAGCCCGTTGAGCCACACCGCCGCGCCTAACTTAGTTCCAAAAGCCCATTTAACATACAAAAATGGAATCACTCGACTTGGAGACGACTTGGTTCTGCAAGAACTTTTCTTTCCACCAGCTGGAGAAGGATACAAAACTTTTCATTGAAAGGTGATATTTAAATTTTTATAGTTGAAGAATGTCAGAGGACTGGGAGACCTGCGTGACTACCGGTAAGTACCGTATCCCATGGTGAATAGACTAATAGATAGCGTTCGAATTAGGATTGAATTGGTGGGTTTAGTATAGAAACAAATGATATGAAGGGGCAGTTTGAAAAGTCTTTTAAATACATTCTTGGAAACATTGCACAAACTACAGCAATCTGTAATTATGAACAGATGAATATTTTTTTCAGATACATTCATGATGGTTCAGTCGTCAATCTTGGTTCAACGCTAGATTTCAAAGCCAAGTGCTATAGATAAGTTCAGGAGTCTCTGCCACCACATCATCTTCAAATAGTAGTGTCGCTGGATAGTCGCCGAGTCTCTGATGCAGTTTGTACATGCTGGGTACGGTGAGGGCACTTAAGTTTATGTCGTATCATAGAAACACAGATTTATTAGCTCGGTAAGATGGGTGCAAATATGCTATTGAAAGATTAGATTCAACAGGTTTATTGAGGTATTATGATCGATTACATACCGCATAAAATTACAAGACCAATAATGTTATAGTGATAAACATATTTTAAAAATTGTTACATATTCATCAGAACTACTGGTGCTTGTTGCCATATCGTTAGACTAACCAACAGATGAAATTGATGGGAATAAAAGATTTTCTGCTGAGCCAAGCATGTACAAGCCTTCCCCAGCATTGGTAACAACCTATATGCAGGGAACAAAATAGATCCAACAGTTTTGTCGTCTGTAGTTGGGGCTAAGCCCACAAAGTTGGATCGAGCCAGAGTTCCAATCATACCGGTTCAACCAAAAACAGTCGGGTATCTGTACAGGGTATCGGGTACCGGTACAGGTTTTACAATATAGTTTATTCATTCAGTGTCGAAATAGAATATAACAGATTATAAAAAATATATGATGAGGGAACAAGCAAGAAAAAAAATCCAAGAAAATTACTACAAATTATACAGTTTTCCAGATATTGTGTTGTATAGGATAAAAATACACACCAGATATACCGTATGCTTTTAGGCACAGCGAGCAAAAACCATGAAAGCAATGGAACGTCAAAATAATAGAATTAAATTCATTTCACAATTCCATTCACAGACATAATGTATCACAATGATTTCACTGCTGAGTTATTTAATTAAAGCTGCCTGGTTTCATCTCCTGATAATATGGAAGAATTGCGCTCACTGACCACTACCTCATTGTTATATAGTCAGCCCATAGTCAGATGGGCAAACACCCACCACTTGGTTCGGTTCTAAAGTTATCAGATGAATATGAACAAGTTGTAATTTATATGACAGTTATAAATGCAAAACAACCCAACAAAATAAGGATATTTATCACAAACCACAGTTACTACCAAGTGCAGGGCCAACTTCTGGAATCAGGAGCAACTTGGTGTGACTTTGCAGTCCCCACAAAAAATGATATTACAATACCCAGGGTCACACCGGACATGAAATGCATGCGAAGCATCCTTCATAAAGTAACATCAGTTCATCATCAATGAATTGTAATAGATTCTGCGTGAAGTCCCAAGTGTTCAATATTAATTTTCCTTCTTTATTCATCATTTTTACATTTAGCAAATATGACACCAATGCTGAAAGAAGTGTGTGTTTTCTCATTTTGAATTACATTAAAAGTGTTGCTAGATTCTGAATCTTGTTAATTCTTTCGTGCCTTTTTATTATTATTGTTTCTTTTTCTGGTAGGTAGCCACGTACTTTTTGAAATCTATTTTAAGTTATGCTCACCTTCCAGGTTTTTTGTATGTTGGCTTTTTGTGTGATTTTATGCCAGAGAAACAAAATAAAATGATGGTGATGATGCTTGCTTACATTTTTCTGCTGTCTGACAAAGCGCTGTCATTTTCATCAGCGACACTTGAGGTAGTTTCAACTAAGGAGTCTGGAGGCAGGTCTAGTTGGATCCCTGACAATTCCTTCTCACTTTCGTCAGATTCGCATGTCTCTGTATCAAATGAAGTATTTGGTGACAGATCCTATCAAATTAGGATCCAAAGTTAAATTATGGTATAAGTAATCCTTACCTCACAATTTGATGGTGCATGTTGGGCGACAAGAATCTGATATAGGGTCAGGGTATTCATCAGTTGGTCCATCGCCTCCATGAAAATGCATGATGAAACACATTGTTGTATGAAAATTTATTTCATATAGGAATTAACATATTGAATATATCATAGGTATCGAAAACAATATCAATGTTGGCCTACCTTGGTACACACGTATGTATTTCTGGTGATTTTTCCTAGATTGAATTGACTGTAAGGCCTGTTGCATGCCTTTATCCACCTCATTGCTTTTCAGCGGTCAATATGTGGTATATGTGAAAATAGCACAAATATTACTCCATTTGAACGGCAGGGGTACCGTACAGGTTGTCAGACCGACAAATACCATATGCGCAGCGTTTACACATAGTTAGTCTACCGAAATAATTCACTAAGTAATAGATTCTGTTTAATAAAAATGCAACATCGTATCGAAAGCGAATTATTCCGTACTGACATACGGTAGGCTATCGGTACCCTTGATTGCATCAGCATGACTGTCTACTATTTTTTGGTTCGAAATAGCAGTTGGTTGACCTGTACGGTACGTACCGCGGTACCGTACCTCCTGTAATGTGCCAGCAACGGGTACAGCCTTTTAGTATAGATATATAGATTTCGTGAACGTGATTTGCGACAAGTAACATACATTATTACAGCTTTCTAATTCTCGCAGCCCTGTGAAGAAAACAAAAAGCGAAAAAAAAGAACAAAGATCTGCCTAAACCGCCATCAACCTGTGCGGAACGCGTCCAAGGTTGTCTGAGCGACTTTTCAGCGGAGAATGTTTGTTTACATCTGCTCGCTTGTGATTGGTTGAAAATACGGATGTTTTGATGTCGGGGAAAGGTCCATTAAACGCATCACGTCGTCGTGAATTTTACTTTTGGTGCAATGTTTTAATTTCACCGTAACCCCCCGTTGGAAAAATCCTGACTGCGCTCCTGCATTTTTCGGTTGTGAATTCTGCCAACAAATTTGAATTTTTCGCTTCGCCCATTCAAAGGTCAAATTTCTACTCGGCTGCGGTGTGGCGCATCGTGCAGGGCGTTAAGAATACGCTCGCCACCGCATCTCTGATTACACTTCTTGGGTTCACAGGTTCGAATCTCATGCGGGGATGATTAGGTGCGAGAGGATTGCTGGACTCCTCGCCGCCCGTGACTTTAGTCATCGCGTATTTGGAGATGATTCAGATTCAGACGTTTTTTAGTCTATATACGTTCTGCATAATTTTCTGAAATCAGGATGACTGTTGTTTATGAGTTCGATACAAACCCAATCCTAATATTTCCCCTTATTTGGTAGAGATGATATTGGTTTGGTTTCGGCGCGTAGAGTGGTTCAGGTAACCGCTGGTCGGTTACGGCTTCCTCCACCATCAAGTCTATGCTTCCGAAAAAACAAATACCTGGCTAACTAGTCCCATACCCGACCTGGGCTGGTAACCGGACGAGAGACCGTGGTTCGCCATATGATTGGGCCGTCTTGTCGGCTTTCCTCTCCCCGGGATAAATATGTAAAATTCTATCCTATCCTACTAGTTTTATAGGAGTAACGGTAGACCGTGGGACGGTGGGACCTGATCTGGTAATAGACAAGTGACTCGGATCAGTTAGTTTTTCAATTCACGTCGAAACTGAATCAAAAAGCATGGATCATCGTAACAAAACCTGGGAAAACTACGCTACCTTGAAAAGCTATCCCGATACAGGCAGTGATGAGCTGGAAAAATCGTAATAACCGGAACGCACCAAATTCGTGAAAATGTAATATATATTTACAACACGACGCTACCAGTAATTTTGTCTGTCGTAAGATAGAGCCGAAGAACTATAATGAAATATGAAAAAATTACCTGAAATATGACTGTTCAAAATTGAAGAATGTTCATACTAATTCAATACAAATGTTATTATTAGAAAGGTATTGGATGAATTTTCACGGGTGTCAAGGGTCGGCGAAACATCCATTACAGTTACACGTTACTGCTGTGCACTAATTATTTGCCAGCTGTAATGCAAAAAGAATTATGATGCAACAAAACATCAATTAATAACTAAGTTTCCCGCAGATATTAGACTTTTCGAATCATAATTTTATTTTTGAAAACAGCAACGCAAATGCGATAAACAACCGGAACGCCGTTCCGGTGCGTTCCGGCTACAGCTCACCACTGGATACAGGTGACTTAACGTTACTATCTATGATTTTGGGAAGTTTTTTTAGAGAATGGTAGACTGCGGCACCTGATCGGGTAATACAGAAGTGACTAGGATCAGTTAGTTTTTCAATTCAAGCAGAATGGATCATCGTCACAGGACCTGAAAAATCTACGACAGTTCCTGTTCCGTCTCGGTACCCCGATACAGGTACTGGTAAGTTACTGCATATTATTTTTGTGAAATTAGTGATGAAATTTTCAGTTTTGCCCACTGCGTCCACATATTTGAGCATAGCTGTCTTGTTTGATTTCAGTTGCATGGACTTGGTGGTGGAAGACAAGCGGTTACGTTAACCACCCTACGCGCCGAAACCAAACCAATATCATCTCTACCAAATAAGGGGAAATATTAGGATTGGGTTTGTATCGAACTCATAAACAACAGTTATCCTGATTTCAGAAAATTATGCAGAACGTATATTGACTAAAAAACGTCTGAATCTGAATCATCTCCAAATACGCGACGACTAAAGTCACGCGCGAGGGTTTTACGTAACGTGCACGCTATATTTCCGTGTTTCTAAATTAGTCGCTAAATTTTCGTGACGTAGCTTTGATCTATAATTCTACGTGTCGCTATTTTTGCGTAATTACCCGAATTGTATACAATTCCATTCAAGTATAACCCTAATACTCAATAAATTAAATACCTAAGAAAAGAATAACGGCGCAGGAAACAAATCGGAAAACAGTTATTTTGTCGGCGCGGCTTCACGCATCATCGACTTTAGTCAATTAGCCAATCAGATTGCTCCAACACCGGGTGACGTCGTTTCAGGCACACGTTGCATTTCCATGGCCCGCTGCTTCACAAGAAAGATTTTGTCGTGATTTTTCGAATTTTATTGACTTTATGGCAGTATGAAGTTGGGTTTAGGTAGTTTGAAGAGGATTTATGTCGTCGTTAATAAATTAACATGTATGTTATTTGGTTGACAGAATTCTGAGTTGCGAATAAGTCTTTCGTGAATTATATTCAGGCACCGGTATTACCGCACAGCCGCCTGGCCGTATTTATAATTCAAGAATTGTAAGTCTGTAAGCGTAATTTATATTTTACCAGCGGTAATAAGACGATGAGATCTGAAAACTAGATATGTCACGATTTTAGATTTTTGCTATTAGACTGTATTAAGTTACAGTAGTCGAAATTCCTGTACTTCAAGAACATGCTGACATGTTGTATGACAGGGAGAAATTTATGATTTTTTTATGTTATACCGGTACCGGCCGGTAGGCCTACTGTCTGACTGTTAATCTAAGCAAACAACATTTGACTGTGTCAGGTTTAATAAGTGCAGAACTGAGCTATTCTCATACTAGGCCAGGGCTACTCAACTATTTTCACCAAAGGTCCGTTTATGAAAACTTCAAAATTACTGGGGTCCGGACATTACAGAAAATTTATTTCGTCAAATAAACGAAACTTCAAATGCAATATTAAATTAAATACAAGAGCAATGAATGGCTCGCAAATATGGACACAAATAATATCGCATATCGGTACCAGTACAATAAGCTGTATAGCTGTGTATTTAAATTGTATCATAATCATCTAAAACTATGAAACGATGCTTATGCTGCCAAAATAAACAAGCAGAGCGGTCCAAATTTCATGGTCGAAAGGTCCGGATTCGGACCGCGGTCCGCCAGTTGAGTAGCGCTGTACTAGACCATTCCTGGACTTTCTCCAGTCGGCCAGTTACACAGGCCAGTCTCCAGGTCTCTGAGTCTGCCAATTTTTGAATGATGTCAGGATGTAGTCAGGTGGGGGTTAGAAATAACATATGCGAAAATGCTTATGCCACGCCAACTAGAAGGAATTGATGGTGTTTAGTGAACTGGCCTCAAATTTTCCAGTTGCAAGAACAGTCCTTACTTTGAAAGAGGGGTTTGCGAGTACAGTTTTCATATTCCAAGAATGTCGGGTCCGACTTTTCAATACATATGTGGGGCATGAAACGAGGGTCGCCTGGCATGACGGCAAATGCGTCCCATCGTGCCAGGATTGTCTCAATAATAATCTTATATTATTGCGGACGTCTGGCCGTATTTGCTGAAAACTCTTCAATGGCATGCTAAAAAATTTTTTATGGTAAATCAGATTTTTTTTTTTTAAAGAATTCAATGATAACTTTTTTAGATTGCGCTTCTTAGTTTATTGTGTGACTTCATTTTACTGTATTTCTACTGATATCGAGAGACAACCATGTTCAAACGACCCTGAAAGGAGGGGTGTCTGTTCATCAGCAAAATGGGATTCTCTGATACGAGGCATTGTCACTCAAGATCATTATAGTGAATAGAATTATTCTAATCATCTCACTTTGACATTTCAGTCATTTATTACTTTTACACATACCGGTAGGATAGTTAGAAACAGAAACATGAAGTTACTTGGTATTTTTGCCTGTTTGGTTGCCGTGGCGATGGGGAGTGATGTCATAGAACTCACAGACAACGATTTCAAAAATAAGATTGGAACTTATGACATCGCACTTGTTGAATTTTTTGCACCATGGTATGTTCCATTATTTTATTCTTTAAATTAATTTTTGCTGCAGTTCTAAGCACTATTCTGCTCGCCATGGTCTAGTCTCAGATAAGGCTGCAAGCCTGCAACTAAGTTGAAGATGATCGATTTTATGTATAAGTCCAACAAACGCTTCAAAAGGGACCATTGAGTTATGGGAAAGCATGCCAATGGTTCTCACCCTGCCTTTATTTCTGTCCCATCTTTAGCTTATGGTTAGTAATATAAACAGAAAAGTGAGGCAATACGTGCATATTGCCTGACCATTTTAACCTATTCTAATACAAGATTGACAGCATCAAAAAAAAAACAGATCAAAAAATTATAGGTAATGCAATAATAAAATTTAGAAAAAAAAATGGTTTTGTAAAAAATTGTAGCTGATCAAATTTTGCCACTTCCTTGGGCAGAATGATAACATGAAAAACCTTGCAAAAACTGTGGAATAACATCAAAAATGTGCAAAAAAATAAAGAGGTTAAAATGCCCCAGCCAGTACTGTTGTTTACCTTAATTAATTTATATTTTCTTAACCTCCCCAGGTGTGGGCATTGCAAAAGACTTGCACCCGAATATGAGAAAGCTTCAACTGCACTTAAGTCAGATAAGTCCAGCGCTGTTTTGATCAAGGTAAGCATCCCTTAATAATAGATTAATTTTTGGGCGCTCCAGAAGTATGTGTACCGATATTGTGGTAACTAATTTTGTTCACCTACTTTACATCAAGTTGTGTAAAGGGACTGAAGCCTATGGGCAGGAGGGGGTATATTTACTTGGCTAACACAGACAGTCCCCGAACTCGTAATAGAACTAAAATTAAAAAAAAAAAACGGAATAAAATTATGGCCCAACAATTTTTGTACAATGTTGCTCAAAGCAGGATTGCGAGCCACGGGCTGAAAGTGGAAAGAGTTTTTTTGGCTCTTTTTTCAAAAATGATGTTTGAGCAGTCAGTCAATGAGGGTTGCCACAACTTTTGTCGGTATTCCTAAAGTATGTGTACCAAGATGGCGGACACCGGAACGTAGTATGTGTACCAGGTTGGGGTTAGCCATAATTTCAGGTAAAAATACGAGAATCACTTGGCTAGTCCCCGAACTCGTAATAGAACTAAAATCAGAAAAATTGGAATAAAATTTTGGCCTAACTCTAACCTGGTACACATACCACATTCCGGTGTCCACCATCTTGGTTCACATACTACGGGAGTACCCTTTTGTCGAAGCTTATGTTAACAAACTGTGCAAAAACTCAAAATTTTAGGTCCCCCACTAAAATATTGAAAACATAAAATATTGTGATTGTGAGTTTTTTTCAACCATTGTGTACATGGAATATTGCACACCCCTGGGGCAAGCAATGCCAAACTCGATAGATTCTAAAATAGAAGGGTAACCTGTTACTCATAAGTGAAAGTTTTCTTAAAGCTTTATTCAGAGCTTAAATACCCATGAAAAATTCCACCAACTTTCTGGCCAGGTAAATTGTGTTGCGAATAAAGAGGTGTGTCGCGAATACAAAGTGGGCGGGTACCCAACATTAAGAATATTTCACCGAGGAGAAATGGTGGCTCCGTACAGAGGCCGCAGGTTGGCAGGTGGGCTTGGTGGTGGCCTACTACGTTTAATATGTGGGGTAGTTGGCTTAGTATAGATATGTGGTTTGGTGTTGGGAGGATATCTAGGTGTTACGTTTTTAAAATGCCTTCCTATACTAGAGGTGGAAAATTCTCTCATTGCAGTATTTTAAACGGTCTCCCGATCATCTGATTACAACTTATGATACAAGATTAGACTTTTTCAGCTGATATTGATTTTTCTTGCACATAATGCACAAATCACGGGACTTTGACATTAAGCAATTATACCAAAATTCGATACTTTATTAGCAACTTTTGTGGCTCAAGTATTTTGGATGGTGATTCTTATAGTTGGAACATCTAAAACATTTATTTGGTTAACTATACCCATACTCGACATGGACTGGTAACCTTCCGATAATTGGTTGAGCCATATTATCAACATGGATCTGGGCCTATAGGCCTATATATTGTTTTGAACAAATCTAGTAAAACACTCATTTAACCCCTTGCCTATCATTGGTTATTTGCTTGAAATTTTTGTTTAAACTTAAGAGCAAAAAATGAAAATATTTTTGTGGAAGTGTTATGAATAAATTCCACATACCAGAAGCTGCTTGTTCCACGCCTTTTTCAAGCACCCCATACAACTAGTTTAGTGTGTGTAGTAGTTTCATAGTGTTTTTTTTCTGCATGGAGGTAGGTTGACTGCACGGCTAATACAGGGACATGCGGAGAGTACGGTGTATCTGGATACCCCACGCTCAAAATTTTCCAAGGAGGGAAAATGGCTTCCGATTACAGTGGGCCAAGGGAGGCAGGTAAATATGGAAATAGCGTAGATCTAAACTTAACACTCCATGGTTCGACCCTTTTATAAAAATAATTAGTTTTCCTTTTATTTATTTCCATCATCATCCGGAGAACCTGTGCCAGAGATGTCATGGCAGGTGTCATATAGCTTCTCAGTGTGATAGATATTATGTTCCACAGAATTCGCAGCCTTCTACTGCGTATTCGGCCCAGCAAACGATCAATGACCCGGTAGGATATTTTTCTCAAGGGAATAGCTCAAATTCTGCCAGGGGTGGGAATGGCCAAACTCGCGACAGTGGGAATATTCCCCAGTTTCACCGTGCTCCCAAGAATAAGGATGTGCCTTTAAACAGAAATCAGTGGCACGGGGGTCCTCAGTTGCTACTGAAAAGATGACGAATTTATGCATGGACCATGACTTTGATAATTTGATTTGTTCTTTGAGATTACCCACTAGCTGGTATGCTATGGTTTATGTGGATAGCATTACTGTACGTTTTCTTATTGATTCTGGTAGCGCTGCTACGCTTATAGTTTATGCAGTTTTTTGTTCTATTGGTGGAAAGGAGTGTGACTCGTCTCCGTGTGATGTTTGTTTTCAAACTGGTAATGGAACTTCTCTGAAAGCTCGTGGGATGATTGACTTGAAAATTTGTATTGATTCTGTGTGTGCTGTTCAGAGAGTGATTATTGCTGATTTTGGTGCCCCCTATGGTTTGCTTGGTATGGATTATTTCCAAAAGCATGACTGTGTTTTGCATATGTCTGTAGGTCAAATGGAAGTTGATGGTAAAACTGTTTCCTTGACTAAGCCTGTTTCGTCTGTTCCTAGTTGTAGATAAATGTGTGACTGTTCCCAGAGAGAGTGAGATGGTGATTTATGGTCGTTTGAATTGCCCGTGGACACCCAATAGTGACGTCCTAGCTGTGGCAGAAGCTGCGTGTGTGTTTGAGAGCGAGTATGGCCATCGTGGTTTATTTTTATTTCCCGGAGTAGTGGTCGCCTCATGCAGTCAAGTGCCTCTCATGGTGGTCAATGTTAGCAAGGAAGCGGTAGAAATACCTGCGGATTTGCTGATCGGTTTATTATGCCCAAGAGAAAACCTAACTGTCTTTCTCGCTGGAACAAGTGGTGCCTGGTGATGTCATGGACACCAGGGAACTACCTGAACATTTAAAGAAGCTCGTCGACGATCCAGAAGATTTAACGGATGAACAGCGTCAAAGTGTTCATGATTTGCTCGTCGAATTTCAGGATGTTTTTGCTGGCCCTGATGGAAAACTTGGACGAACTTCTGTAGTCAAACATAAGATTAAAACGTCAACATCTGAAACAATTAAAGTTCCACCTCGACGTATGGGATGGGCGAAGAGAGAAATTGCAGAGAAACAAGTACAGAGCATGCTTGATCAAGGTGTAATAGAACTGAGTGAAAGTCCCTACAATTCAACTATTGTTCTCGTTCCTAAGAAGGACGGAAGTTCTCGTTTTTGTATAGACTTTAGACATTTGAATCTTGTAACAATCAAAGACGCCTACAGTTTGCCAAGAATTGATGATTGATTGCAAGTGTGTATTTTGTAAATATTATGCTGTATATTTGCCATACTTTCAGTAATTTTGCTAATACCTGCTGATTGACACATTGTGTTTTCTACGAGTTAATACCTTTCTTCGGGAATGTTTTTATTTTTGAGAGTAAATTTTTTGTGAATTTTCTCTAAACAAATGGGGGGTATTGGGGCGGGGCTGGAATTGTCCTATTTATTATTGTTTTGTATTTTATTTATATTTCGTGTCTAGTTATTGCATATGCATTGGTGTGTGGAGTCTGAGCCTTAATTTGCCCGACAGTTGGTTTCAGTTACTCGACTCCAACCACCACTGCGTATGTGAACTGTGCTGCGAATTCGCAGTGTCATACTCTTCTTGCTTCTGCTGTCGCTGGATGAGAATCGTATTTTGTCGCTCTTATTTTATCTGCTTTAAGCGTGGATTTTACACCATTTTATAAAGTCTCTTCGTTTGCATTGTGAACTTCGAATCTATTTGTGTGTCTTTGCAGCACACTGGATCTTCTGAACTAATTATTACAGTATTATTAGACTGTATTAGTGGCGAGCACCTACCGGTATACCGGTTGAATCGTACTGTGCAATATAGCGTCTGATTGGCTGCTCTCCTTAACCAGTGTGCGCGCGCATTATTACTAATGCCACGCCTCCAATGTCGGTGATTACTACCGACATTTGTCGGTGAATCAGTTTACCGACCTCATTTTTTACCCCTTAAATGACGGTAAAATTTACCGAACATTTCTAAGAGTGCACGGAATGTACGTATGGATCGCTTTGTTATTATATTGTTGTCGATCGTGTCAATTTCTTTTTCTTCTCCTTGTTGTGAAAAAATCGCTTTTTTACCCATTCGCTTTGAAATTTTTGTGTGCGATCACGTTATTACATTTAAAAATTACGCTTCTTGTGGCGATTCCTCTTTCGCGTAATTTGATTTTTGCTGGTCAGCTGTGGTACGGTACTACTGTGGCAGATTACATACCTACTTTGTGTCCATATATTTGAGCATTGATCTTTTGTTCAATTGTTCATCCTTAATAAATAAATACTACAGAAACGATGCTCTATGACCCGCCGTGGTTTTATTCCTGGCAGTGTTAGATACACTATCTAGTACACTGGTTCTCAAGCAGTGGGCCATGGCCACTTCTGGGACACAGGAACATTTTCAGCTGGGCCACAAACCCATTGATAATAGCTAGAGTTGTTGAAATTATTTAAACTTTGATTGTAGTAGCAATGAATGGTACTGTAGAGGTCGCCACAGGGCCTTATTTAGGGTCTTAATTTGCGACAATGAGAGGCCCTTGGCTATGCCATTTGCTAGGCTCCTCTAACAATGACAACACAAATATTTCATTATGACGTGTGTATGATAAATTTGACAGAGCGTCATAAATAAAATGTTAAATTTCGCGAAACGTTAACAATTATCAGTTTTATGAAATTTTAAACCGGTCTTATTTTGGAGTAAGCCTTCACAATTTAAAATTAAACGTCGGGGCCCCAAGGCTTCAGCATACCAGGCCTAACGTTAAATCCTGCACTGTAACCGTAATTTCGCTAAGATATCAGTATTCTTTGCTTCTGAGTGAGTGGGAGTTCTCTTGTGCTGGGTCGATTCTATTAATAAAAATTATAGTTGGGAGATCGAGTGGAAACATCTGATATTTTTTCTAAAACTCCTTGAAAGGTTTCTAAAAATTTGAGGTATCCTGATCGTTTCGTGAAGATGTTTTCAGTAATTATCATTGAACAAAATATAAGGAAAACCTACAAACCCATGGGGCGAATATTTGATTTAAAATCTTCCCAATATCGAGTCGCATAGAAAAAAAATTCTGAATTTGAACGAATACATCGACCCGAGCTGTGTTTATAACTCCAACGCTTAAAATGACTGTGTTGAACTAAAATTCCACGTTACAATGAAAATTAGGCCAATTTTGAAAAACTGTAACATGTTTGCAACCACAATAAGCTTTTGCTAATTCTCCAATAAAATGCGTTAATTCCATCACTGAACAAAAACAATATTTCACGCATCGGCATCATCCTTTCATCTTAGACTATAATCTGCTCATAGCGGCCTGGTTAAATATATACGCCATCGAGGTTGAGGTAGTCCAAATACTAGAGGTGGGAGTTTTAAAAAAAATGTTAACCAGGTGAAAATAACTGGTTGACCGCCGCATTGAGTTTGACGTAATGAGATACAATTTAGGCTTGTTACGTCACAATGATTCCAAGGCAAATTCACGTGATAGTCTTGGTATCACTCGATAATTGTTCGATACAATTATTCTTTCATGGCCGCTCTTCTGCAATAGATATGCACCGCATTTCCCACATATGGGAGTATTTTAGTAAAACCGATTCTAATAAAACTACTTTCAGCGTTTGATGTGCAACTTATACTTTGAGATATCATGGAGAAAAACAGCATCACCTGAGGTCAGGAGCTTTTAGCTTTGCCTTTACACACAACAAGTACTCTAATTTATGAACAGTTTATTATACAACCCAAATTAAGTATCAAAATAATACTAAACAACTTTTTCAAACTACACAAAATACAAAATGGTATTTTTTCCCAATATCATCAAAATTCCTCGCCTGCTGGGAAACGTTGCTCTAGGTCAGCGATCGGCAACCTGCGACTCCAGATTGTTCTTGGAGCTCTTACTCCCGTGAATCAAAGCATAAACAACAGTTTATTTTATTAGGAGCAGTATGAATTCAATGAAAAGGTCGACATAAACCAGATACACCTTACCAATTACGCATCACACCGGTTCCCAAAGTATAAGTCGAGAGGAGTAAAAAATAGGTCACAAGCAGTGTTCCCTCTAAAGTGTGCGCGCGCACACAGCTTTCAAAGGCTGCGCACACGCATAGATTTACTGCGCACAGACCTATTTTGATGTAATGTAACAATGTTCTCGGTTGGTAGGTTGAGAAAGTTTGTTGTTGGCCCACCCATTACCCGGTTAGAACGCCAAAATTTCTTCATTGGTTTTTGCACAAATATTAGTCATTTCCAAAAAAGTGCGCACACACTATAATTTCTGCGCACACATACTCCAAAAAATTAGAAGGAACATTGGTCACAAGTCTGTCAAAACACACTTCTAAGTGAGAACCAGATGAGTTATTAAAGGGTTGCCGACCCGTGCCTGGGTCAAGGCTACTCATCTATTTTTACCGAATGTCCGCATACAAAACTTCGAAATTATTTAAGTCCGGTTTTTCCAGAAATTAATGAACTAAGCCAGTGACTCCCAAAGTGGGCGATATGGCCCCCCGGTGGGCGAAAACGATACAGAGGGGGGGGGGGGGGGGGGGGCAAAAAACTCGAAGGGGGAGATAGGGGGCCGATTTCGCGAAACCTGTTTTTGCTCGGCGCATCGTGCACTTGATTACTGTACTCTGCGTGCTTTTGTAGGTTTGAATCACGTGGGCGATGACACACGCGAAAGGATTGCTGGACTCGTCTTCGCAGTAAGGTACGGTAGTTTGCGTATCCCAGTGGTCGGAAAATCTGTAGTAATCTGGCCCCGGACGCTTTACTGAATGAACCTTTCCCCGACCTTTGACCCAGGAAAATTCTTCCCATACTTTACCATTCTAACATTTTCGGTGCTTATTTAAGAGTGGTTTCGCGAGTTGTTGCCTATAAAATACAGTTTTTGTTTCAAACTATCATTCTAATTCATACCATTCAACAATCTGTTTTTTAAAAGTACCGGTAAAGAATTTTAGCCTAGTCTATCACAGCTATTTCTACACTAATTTTTGATTACTGTAATTAAACTGAAACTCCTAGGAGGACAAGGTGATCATTGACTTATTTTATTTAAATTTCCAAAAAACAACTGAAAACTAACGAATATAATTCAAAATCGCGAAAATGAGGTAATGTTCACGACCACGCCTGAAAGTCTGTCTGAGTGAGGAATGTGCCTGAGTGGATGCGAAAGTGGGCATTGTTACGTTTATTTTTGCACCTTGCCGATTGGCAAATGTCACGAAGTAAACAAGGAAGTCTATGCCAGGGGAAACATCCAAACGGCGGTTTTAACGAATAATTCATTTTATTTATTATCTACGCTCGGAGAGTAAATTACATTTTTTACGTAACAGAATTTATCGTGAGACACGTTTAGACTAAATTTTATTATATCCTTAAGATTATATTGAACAGCTACTCGTTTAACGAGCCTACAATTTAATTATAATTAGACAAATGGAAACACGCAGAAAAGTTGATGCTGAGTGCAGAGGTTCAATAGCGCAGTAAATATTCGGATATATATAACAATGCAATAAGGAAATAAAATTCATATTCTATTTGAGAGATTCATCACTGCTTGATTTTTGTAAGAATGTATCTTCTCAAAGAAAATCTTTATCAAAATTTCACAAACCATGCGAAAATATTCACTTCGATGTTTGGAAGTACATATTTGTGCGAACAATTATTTTCGAAAATGAACATTACAAAGAACTAGGAGTGGTGATGCCCATTTAGAAAATCTTCCAATCTTGGCATCGTGATGCTATAAAGCGTGATGCAGCAACAAGACAGTGTCACATTAACTGTCATTGTAATAATTTTTTAATAAGACGACTGACTTAAGTTCACAAATTGTCGCAGTTTTCGCACGATATTCCGTTTTCGACTTTCAAAAAACATATGCGATCCGCAAAAAATAGCAACCCTAAATTTTGTTCCGCGAGCGACGTAAAATTTGCTGACCCCTGAGCCATCCGAGTGCACGAATCCAAAACAAATGGCTGATTAATTCTATTAGCTGGTGATCGGACTGGAGGACGTGGTAGGATAAGGAATCGGGAATGAATTGTACCGAAGACCGTCATGTATTTTGGTGAAGGTCATCAGGCTGTAGGGATGAATGAGATGTACGAAAATCATTATTATAGGTTTTGGAAAATTAATTTTTTTTCATTATTTTAATGTGAAATGGGGTGAATTTAGGGAGTTAAATAGAAGAGTACACGGCGGTTTTTGAGGAGGTAGAACCCTGGATTCTTCCATTCCCGACCTCTGATATGGCGAAAGAGGGGTTTTCAGCCGTGCAGCTATCGCTATCAAAACAACGAAATCGCCTTTCCATCAGTAAACGGGGTAATTTTAGATATAATAAAAAACTCGCTGAAAAACACCAAGCTCATCCATCTCATTATAAACACTAAAAATATGATTTGTCTGCTTATTTGGTCTGTAATATATTCGTTTCAGACTTTCAATTTTTTTTGCAGTATTTTATCTGACTCTCATATACTTGATTAATCTTTTTTAGCGTTTTTATTGGAACAGTTCCATCGACAATAATTATGTGGTGACCCAAAAACAGAACCCAGGTCATTTTAAACTTAACTTTTGTGCTTTGCGCCCTAGATTGCTGAAACAGTTGGGTAAAATCCTACACAAGCAGAAGTTCAATGCCGGATACATTTTCTCCCATTGAATTAGAGGTAATGGAGGAATTACAAATGGATTTTGTGTCACCCTGTGTTTTTGGTATGTCTTTAAGTAAAGTGTATATTTAAATGCATTTACTCAGTAACTTGGATAATTTCTGATATTCTCCAAATGCTTAAACTATATAAATATGTGCAATAATAGAAGACATGTAATACAATTGTTTTATTGGACGGGGTAGGTTGCAGTAGTGGCGCAGCAAGACTCTCGTTTTCATTCCGTCAAAAAGCATAACATGTCGCTATTAAAAGGCAATGGTAACCTAAAATTTGCTGTTTATCTTGGTTACTTTAATTTTTTTTCATACGCGCTTCCTCTTGTGCCCTTTTTCTGCGTTTCTGTGCGCCACTGAGAGGTTTTGTTTCCGACATCATTCTGACAGCCTTCGCAATTTTGCCGGTACGATCAAACCACGAGACGCCGGAAATCGACGACTCCCTGGCATTGTTACGTAACAAAACGATTTGAGCAGAACTAACATCAACCTTATAAGATGTGCATTACTGGTTTGGCAATGCAGCTTTTGGTTTTGCGGCTTAAATTTCCAAATTATAATCGCTTGGGCCCCTTTGCGCTGTGGGCCCCCCCGCGGCCGCGAGGGTGTATGCTGCGCCACTGGGTTGCAGTCTTTTCGTATATTTGTAGTTGAAAGTTAAGTTACATAAAATCGGTTGTCATGGATATCGCAAGCAGTGTTTTGTACCTGAAACCCTAGCCCAGGGCTACTCAACTGGCGGCCCGCGGTCCGAATCCGGACCTTTCGAGTATTTGATTCGAACCGCACCTAATTCTTTATTTTGGACCATTATTGCTTTTGAAGTTTCATTTTATAAAATGACTTTCATTGTTTTGAATATATATGAAAAGAACTAAAACACTATAATAAACAAGCTTGATTAGCTAATAATCATTAGCCGGTCGAGAAAGTGTGCGTTTGAGGATGCCGAAATATAATTTGTGAAAACACCGGACCCAAATAATTTTGAAGTTTTGTATGCGGATCTTCGGTAAAAATAGTTGAGTAGCTCTGCCCTGCCTACTATCTACTGCCATGTCGGCAATCTAATAATCAGGAACGTACGGTCATTCGCATAGTCGGAAAACTTAAATTGGAACTAACTTTGAAATAAGGGCGCTCCAGAAGTATGTGTACCAATATGAAGGTAACTAATTTTGTTTGCGTATTTTCTACATCAAGTTGTGTAACGGGACTGAAACGTATGGGCAGGGGGTAACGCTAACAGTCACAAACTCGCAATAAAACTGAAATAAGGAAAATCGGATTAAAATATGGCCTAACCCAAACCGGGTACACATACCACGGGAGTACCGAAAGAAGTGCTAAGTAACATGGACGGTATTGAATTTGTTTCGTCTGTTAAATACTTAGGATAAATTACTTAATATACTATTTATTTGTAAATATTGTATAATATGTTTGTAGGGGATTTTTTAATTCGAATTAATCAATGGCGCAAAAGACCAGTGAAGTTATGAGTGCTATAAACAGGGTTGCCATACTGTGCCTATTTCTAGGATTGGTGCTTATTTTCTAGCCCACGTCTTATAAAGTAACGATGTGCTTATTTCTAAGAAAAGTGCTTATTTTTGAGTCGCGTGCTTATTTGGTCTTAGAAACGTGGATGACCTGTACTTGTTTTGCGTACAAAGCTTGCGTGGAAACGAGGGACGAACTTTTTCCGTCAACGGTGGGGTTTGTGGTATTTCCAGGCAAATTGTGAGACACACAATAGTTGCTGCTAGTTTTTAGGAATACTGTTTTTAGGAACAAACTGCAATTTAGAGTAAGCGTAATCATGAGTTCTGTTTCGAACATGAAAAGAAATTTTCTAATAACTACTGCTATTGCGACATCGAGAAAGGTGGAAAACAGTAATCGGTGCCCACAATACCACCATAAAAACACAAGAAGCATTGCGGAAAACCAAAGTATGAGGACTTTAGATTAGAGGTCGGCCACCTGCGGGCCATATCGGGCACACGGAGTAAAATAATCCGGCCCACAGTGCTTCACTTAAACCTACGGATCGTTATTATGTTATTCTTGTTCTTCATTATTAATTCGTTTACCAATCTTTATGAAAAAATCGCTTTTGTTTTCAATTACTTAATCAAAATGAAATTATCCTTGCGAAGAACTAGGATTAGTGATAGACATTTAGAAAATTTCGATTTAATCTAGTGTGTCGCATTAAATGTTATTTGTAAATATTTTGTATAATAAGACGACTTGAGTCCACGAGTTGTCGCAGTGTTCGCTCGCTATTAAAGTCCGAAATTTGAGTTTCTAATCTGTATAAATAAAGTGGTTCATCAGCCACCCGTTCAATTTTTAACTTTCTTGAAAAAATATGTGCGGCCCGCCAAGATTCGTAACACTTGGTTTTGGCCCGGGAGCGACAAAAGTTGCCGACCCTTGTCTTAGAGATTGCGTGTGGCAGTGACTCCGTGTCTTCCCATAGCTTTTTGCAATTTTGGAGCTGCGTACAACCACGGTACAACCATGTTCGAAGCGACTTCTGATGATAAAGAGTGGGAGACTCGTGTACGATCTCCTTCTTATTCTGCGTTTATGCCGTTGTTAAGACCCCTTTCCTTGAAATATAACATTTTGACGCCCGTGCTTATTTTTGGCTCTGGGTAGATGGCAACCCTGGCTATAAAACATTTAGCAACAACAACATTTAAAAAAAACTGCTGAACGTAGATTATTCAAAAATGGCCATATCATCATCAATGTCTTGCAGGTAACTAGATTCATAAATTTCAATAAAGATTTCATTTAACTGAATTTTCGATATCGACGGTCTTATTTCGGTACTCCCGTAGTATGTGTACCAGGTTAGAGTGAAGGCATAATTTAATTCCGATTTTCCCTATTTTACTTCTATTATGTGTTCGGAGACTGTCTGTGTTAGCCAAGTGAATATACCATACCCATAGGCTACCGTACCTTTACACACAACTTGATGTAAAGTAGACGAACAAAATTTGTTACCTCCATATTGGTACACACACTTCTGGAGTGGCTTTATTTTAAGGGAAGCACTTACCGGCATATTGAATTCATTTTTAAAATCCAGGGTCTTAATTTGGAAAAAAACGGTATGTTTCAATCATGCGTGCGTGCATGCTGATCAAAGGCATTAGAGTCTGTCGGTAAGTCTTCCACTGAGTTATTATTTCATTGGTTGAATCACCGCTTAATTAACTTATTGCTGATTGATCATTGTTGTGGAAATAAACGGAAAAATCGATATTCGGGAAAGATCTATTATATTTCTACAGAATTTGTACCGAATAATATAAAATAAAAATTCCGTCCATGACTTGTTGGCATCTGGCAACCCTGTTCTCACAATGGTTTGAATATAATTGTTCGGTAATAAGCATCGCATCGTTCGGTAATAAGCATCGTCACAATAACTAAATGTAAATGAAATTTCAGTTGCCAGTTGTGTTTCCGAAATCAATAACTAAAATAATTATATCATCCTATATCTGGGGATGTAATAATTTTAATAATTGCAAAAATACTAAATATACTGGATAAATCTAATTGTGTTTCTGGAATTCAATCCGACAAAAATGCTGTAAATGCAGCAGCGAATCTTACCGCTTACAAATGAACGTGATATGGCAAGTCCAACAGTCTGTTTTCAGAAGGGACCCAGTCTGTCTCTTAGCAAACTAGGGCTCGTAATCTTTTCGTTCGTACTGGCTATAGTTGAATAAGTTATCATTAGACTAAAGCAAGTAACATTTGGTAGTCTATCTATTTGTGGAACTATTTGCTGGATCAAACTACGATTAACGTTGCATGTTCAGAACTGGTCAAAGTGTGTTGGTATCCTGGTACCGGTACCGGGTAAGTTGAAATGTATTATTTTATATATATATATTTATTTTTAGTTCAGGAACTAAATTTTCCGAATTCGACAAAGTAGCTCAAACATTATTTTAAGACTCGTCCGATCATCAGGTTTTCAGCATTTGGAAAAGCCAAGCCACCTTAACGTCCCATTTGCATGTGCGTTATTGCAGAAAAAGGCTGTTGCTACCAGAGTTTACGTGAACCATATTGTGACTGCCTAGCTGTATCTTGTAAGATATCGTAAAGTACGTTGAGTCCCGGAAACGTTATTGAGAATATAAAAAGGTAGAACAAACAATTGTGAAGAGTTTAATAAACATATTACGTCAATGATATTTGAATACTTTTGATAAGGACAATAAGTGTTTGAGTATGGCGGATCGTGTCTAGTCTAACATGCTGGCAATACCGGTATCGAATCTGCAATTTTATTGAAATATTCGGTACTCCCGTAGTAGGTGAACCAAGGTGGCGGATACCGGAACGCAGTAAGCCATAATTTTAGGTACAAATACTACTGGAGTCATTTGGCTAGTCCCCGACCTCGTTATAGGGCTAAAATGATATAGCATATCTGGTGTTAGCAGTTATAGAATTTACTGGCATTGTAGCAAAATCAAACAAATTCTAACATTAGACTTAAGCCGTATGGGGAGAGCGACTACCATTCGTACCTTTAGTAGGATTACGCTTAATGCTTTGACCATTATCTGGATAATCATCATTTATACTTTATTGTGGAATAAAGCAAGAACGGTCTAGTACTGGCCTAACGATATCCCATCGTAGCACCATTGCCAAGACACACCAAAACAACAACTCGGAGAAAAATATTTTCTGTACATGGGTAGAACATTTGTAACTTATACTCAAATTATCAAAATTAGGATAATTACCTAAACCATGTGTGTACAAACTGCGGCCCGAATAGAAAAATTGTGCGGCCCGTGGAGAATAGTCAATTTTAAATGGTGTACCTGCGACACGAGATTTTAGTTTAGTTAATCTGGTACGTGCGAGATATTCCAATCTCTTTGCGTCGCAAAGCCTATACCAGTCCCTGAGTTACTAGCAAAACTAGCTAGCAAAATCCGGTTGAAAAATACACAATGTTATAAAGACGTGTTTCTCAATGAATTTTTTTGAAGTCGATGTGACAATAAATTTGAATAGCAGTTTTCTTTAATAATTTATGCGTTTTAACTCAACATTTCTGCAATGACACTAACATTGCGGTAAGATCAATACCAAAAAAAAGTTGGGCTTGCTGCGGCTTCACCCAGTTACTTGTATCTTACACTCCAGTGCTAAAGGTTGCACACTCCTGGCTCAGGCAATCTGAACTTTTATAGGTGGTCTGGAAAAGTCGCAAAATTACGAAAAAATAATCACCGCTGCATGGGATGAGTTAAACTTTAAAAGAACCAATGCGAATTACGGTGGTGTCATAATAGCATCGAGCCAATTTGAGTAAAAGTTCAATTTTAGTCGTATCATGTATGAAACTTTCATTTCACCTTGGAAATGCGAATAAGGACGAATTTCCCATAAAATGTCATTTCTTTTTATATTATATGAAGAATTTGGAATACTGTATACAACATCATTTTGACTGTTATTTACGGACCCCACAATTAATTTATAGAAATTATATCTAGGAACTCATAGATAATTTCATATTTGAATTATCACCTTGTTGCTGCATTTCGACGCTACTGTTTTCAATCTCATTAATGCGGTAAATGCTTCTTTGGACAATTACAAAATTACCGAGTCAGTATTTTAATAAGTAAACGAATAGATCGTGAAGCCCCTAGGTCTCTCACATAGAGCCCTGGGGCTCCGTGCGGAGCACTTCGAGAGCCTATGCCTCAAACAACATTTTTTAACGCCAGGCCACACTTTGTTCGAAGCTTAATTATTTTTTGAAGCGATTACGTGGCTGAATTGCCTTTTGATCGCCATAACCAGCCGGTGGAATCGAAGTTTGGCATATTTTTACCGGAGCTGAATTGGTATTTTCATCAGCGTCGATATTCTGATATGGTCGGCGTCGGGATTTCAAATTTCCGGTGATGGCAGAAACTCATTGAGCATTAGATTTACGAGGCGCTCTTAAAAATCTGAAGGCTAACATACGCAAAAGATTTGCTTATTAAAGAGTACATTTGATGGCTAATATTACTGCTGAACATTTAATACAACTTTTAGGCGTGCCAGCGCAGTCGACGTTGTGATCCAGCGCATCCTCGAGATTCTAAGGTTGTCGCTGAATTTGATTAATTAAGTAGAGAAGGTAAAGCATTGTTTGCAACTTTGTAACAATTGAAAAACGGTTATTAAAAATTGTTCGGTATTTCATTTTGTCCTAAAAAATCTTTTAAAAGTATGTCGTGATTTAGCCGAAGATTTTGGAATATTTAACCTTATTGTTTTATATTACAACCACTGAATGGTACGGAGTTAATTAATTACAGGTCATATGAACGGGGTGAGTAAACAAACCCTTCCAGTCCCACCGACGCTTGTTGTTTTTTTTCTGGGCGTTTTGAATCAATACATATTCGATAAAGGGTTAAGAAAATACAGCGTAACTATGTTATGCAATAAATCTTGTGCAATGATGAGCAACACAAGTTGTCGCATAATATGCTGAGGTTCGTGTTTCAGAAAGCAGCGGTTTGCTTCTCAGAGTGAGATGAGATCCACTTAGTGGATAAATGGTAAAACGAGTGAGTTTGTTATATTTTTAATATCCACGTTAAATGTGAGTATTAGCAAATCTTATTGTTGAGCTGTCGAATTATCTAAATTCCATAAATAGATCTCACAGCGGGTTTTATTGCACCTAAGTGCAATCTTGGATTTGGAAAATGCACTAGAAATAACAGCCGTACTATTACAAAATATATATCCACAATATATATTTGTATTCTTTTTCATCATGTATGCAGTCTGTTGCATTACATTGACAAAACAAATTAGATTATACACAACTCTCGGTGGGTTTCATTGTACCTAAGTGCAATCTCGGATTCGGAAAATACAACAGAAATTACAGCCATACTGTTACCAAATATATATTATATGATATATAATACTATGTTAGTATGTATATATCAACAATATATATTTGTACTTGTTTTTATCGTGTGTGCGGTCCATTGTATTACATTGATGATGAATTAACATAAAGTTGGAATGTATGTTTGATTGGTGAATAACAGAATATTTTTTGTCTATGAAAAATATTCTGTTCTGTCAATCACGGTACCATTACTTCGTTAGGAAAAGGAAAATAAAGTAGAACGTGAGTCTTGGTAAAATAGGTTTTTGCGAGTCGAAGTTGTCAGTTAGGTTTTACGCTGGAGAAGAACGAAGATATTTGGTGAGTGAATTTAAATTATTTTTATATTGTGATTTGCATGAATAATTCAGCTGGCTTGTAATTATTTTATAGGTTTAACAGTTGATGTAGTTTGACCTGGTCCTACGGGCATACATTTAGTATTTAATAGTCGAAGTTTTGCAACATTTTACAGGCTGTGGGGATAGAAGCAAATAAATGCGTTCCTGGAGTCGTTAAATTACATTGACCCAGACTCCATATTTTTCTTTCCTCTACACTCTCACGTTCTCTCTATTATCTCAGGTTGCGAAATACGCACGCAGAAGTCGCATATTCCTCTTTATTCTCTCGTTTATTTCTGAGCGAAATGGCTGGCTGGAGACTATTATGCACGTCATCGGCCTATCATTCGATTGCTATCTACGAATTGCGTAATTTACAAAATACGTAATTGCCGTTTCGCGCCGAAGTTGGCCCAATATTCGTTGGAGAATCCGCGTTGCCGAGGGAGTAACATGATTTCGCTCTAAAGTAGTGCGAATTCCATAAAATGCAGATTTCAGATAACGTCCATTGCAAGAGTTCTTTCTGATCCAAAAACTCCATTCAAAAAACTTTTTTCATTTCTGAGACTACAAATTAAACCAGCATATTTTTAAATATCCATTCATTGTTGATTATATATTTTGTAATGAATTAGCGCGTGTGAATGCTGAAACCTATACAATCCAATATTCTACTGAAATGAACCCTACAAGACATAATACAGAAGGTGATGTTCGGTATTCATCACAGCCCTATCGACGTTTGCCCTAAGAATAGAAATCAGTAATTTTGCGGGGAGTTCCTGATAATGATGTCCTTTATACCTAACTTCAAAAATAATCAGGGGGATAAAAAAAATTATATATGTTGTAATACATCAGAATAAATAAACTAAAGATCAAGTAATAGTGAAATGTTCGTATTATTATTAGTTAAATCATCAAACTAAGCAACAAACTCACCGCTATAACTTCTGCCTGGGCGGCTCCCTATGATCATTCCCCTCTAGAATCACTTCTGTTATCAATGTCTATCATTTTGCATAATTGAACACGCAATGGAAACGTACCGGTAGCTTGTTTTACACAATGCTGTTTTGCGCAATACTCTCGTTAAAGCATTTCGTTCTGAACAAAACCAGTACAAGTGTCCACTACAGCTACAAATTTAGGTGAAATTCTGGTTCGGAGCCATGTGCTTCATTAATGTAAATGCTTTATTGAATGAAAAAAAATACTTTCAATTCACGAAACCCCGCTGACGCGGTTGTGACAAACTATACATATTTTTTAAACGACGCTCATTTGCGCATTTCGCTAGATACTGTGCCCTGTACAAGCCGTTATTGATATACAGCGGTGTGTAAAGAAATACGTTTCTCAAAAGGACCAGGATCTTTCGATTCGGCAATGCTTAACCCATTTATTACACGTTGAGTGAAGTGGGATAAATGCGTAGAATTGAAAAACCGGAGTCTGAGTCAAATGTATTTGCGAAAACTCCACAGCCCTGATCATATAACTATAGTGAGATTTATCTTGATTGGTTATTGGGACCAAAGTAGTCTTTGGTAGAGTAGAAAAAAGTATCTTCTTATACTAAGCTGTTTATAATTAACAGTTTGTTAAACTTACATATTTCTCACTCATAATATTGTCACAAAGTTCAATACGCTTATGAATACAATTTGTCGACTTAATATTTTAGTAGATTCTTGTTAAATTAAGCTGCTTATATTAAGACTATGTTGAACTTAGATATTTTAGGCTGTGAATGCTGTTAAATATTAGTTAGTAACCTGTTAGTCAGTATACATATTTTGGAAAAGCAAATGGTTATGATCTGAAAGTGAAATATTTATTTTAATATTGACTTATTTCGAAAATAAAATAGCGGTTGATTCATCAATTTTAAATGAAAACTTTGTTAGATTTCTTTGAGTATTCTGAGGCCGATTATACCAACAGTCTATAATCTTGTCTATTTAAATTTCTCTGTGATATATCGTCAATTTGAATAAAAGCTGTGTATACAAACTGAATAGTATAAGTCAGCTACGGTCTTGAAATAATTAGACTGACTCGGTTGGTCCGAGATCTCTAACATTCATGGCCTTAATAGTAACACTAGGTCGACTAGGCCATCTAACCTTCAGCAGTTTGTGATAAAAAAAAATTTATTTAGTAACTGAAGAACCTTCTAGTTTGAATTTAATTTGCCTGCTCGATTATTAATTGTCGGTGTTTAAGCTTGCAGAAAGGGAGAGTAAAAAGAACATTAGAATTTACATTTTCCACGTAAATTTGGTAAAAGATATGTCTGTAGAGGTTTTTGCTACAAACGCACCGGCCACTGACGACTGCTTCTTGTAGAAATTTGAAAGGCTCAGGCTCTTTGCAACGTGAAATATAAAATTGTATACGATGTGTTTGTAGAATGATGCTGGAATTAATTTTTGCTTGGTGTGATGAATTACTTTATGCTTACTATATATTGCAATCGATATATGTTTACTATTGTGAAAATTTAATTTGCGATGCATGACATACAAGAATCGTGTTTAAATTTATTATATGAGGTAGCTAGTGCAAAGTTCTCGAATGTGTTTACAACGAGCTACGAAGAATACTCAAGTCGAGATAAAATTCTAGTTCTAACGTTATCAGTTATATAGCTGATCGTGGCACGATGCAACAAATTCACTCTTCTCAAAGACTAGAGACACTGGACTGATAATCCCAGTTTGTTTTGTAGTCATTGCACACATACGCTATTTGATTTGTAAAACGAGAATAATTTTAACAAGTAATGAAAATAATAAAAAAAAGTGAAATTTGACCAATGTTGTATTAAACGCGAAAATGTGATTAAATAACCTTGGATTCGCGCGAGATAGTCTGTTTGAAGTGTCTCATTAATACATTTCATGTATCCAATCTCCCATGGCTCGTACTCGGCAAGTTACTTTGCTGAATCTCTGACTCGACTACAGGTGCACCAAAATACCATTGTACGAAGCGCTGACTGACATATTATGTTGGGACAGATATTTTACATTCAGTCACGAATAGTCGGAGATAAAACTAATGAGAAATGCCAGTCGAATTGCAAAACACGTATACGGTCTTGAATCAGAAAGGTGGCCTAAAATCTGTGATTAAAACAGCATAAATAAAAATATTTAATTCCACCAACTAATCACTCCACGTCATCACAAATACGCGACTGTTTACCGACGTCTGCCCTGCTATACCGCGTGATACGTATTTTATTATTATTTAATTAGTCTTAGTGTGGGTACGGTCGCGGAGTAAATGTAAAAATTCTAATTGAAAAAAATAAAATTCTAATTGGATATATATGACGAATAAACCAAAATACCGCCTAAACCTAAACGATGTCTAGCCAACCGCGCTTGATGTGGTATCCAGTGAAAACAGTGATAGAACTTTTTGGATTACCAGTGAAATAAATCGTTGAAGTTTTGAGGTTGTGTAACACATGGGAAGAGTACAGCATATTATTTTGACCAGAATATTGCTACAAACTATGCTCATTATTGCAAAATGTCGCTGATGTAGTTGTAAAATATACATATCACCGTATCTTATTTTGATCGGAATATTTATGATTGCTGTCTACAAAATATACTCTTTAGTGCAAATTTCGATGATGTATAGAACATTTATAGATTGCGCAGTTTGTTTGGTAACATCACCTGATCACGATACGACGCCAATAAGTCTCGGCTGCTGTGTACAGCGCACACAAAACTTACTACGCTTGACAAAAAAATACACGATAGTAAATAGATTTCCAATAGAAAAGAGAAAATATATAAAATTATTTTATATATCATTATATGAATGAGATTTACGTTTCAAATATGTGGGTTGTTAATATGCTTATTTTGCGGAAAGCATATACAAATGCAATATTTTGTTTTGACATTATATTATTAGAAGTATGCAACAAAACACATTTTTCGCAATTGATAACTACCCATTTAATATAGATCTAAAAACGGTTTTTAAAAAAGTTTTGTGTGATGCCTCTGTAAAAAAACGAGAAAGTATTTATTGACCTTCCGCAAATAGAGACAAAAACCGCCTAAATTGGCCCCGAAATTATTTATGTTCATTTCTTATTCTTTCCGATAATTTTATATTATTTGCATGTGAACACCACAGTCCTGCTCAATGAAATAATCGATAAAGTATGTTTCGAATTTGCAATAAACTTCGACCAATAATCGCGTATTTTGCCCGAAAATAGTTTTGGTTTTTCATTATATGTTCCAAATTGGATTTGTTATATTAATACCATACCTCCAGGAAACAAAGCGACAAAGTATTTATTTGACATATGGTAAAATAAAACGCATGATTGGCTCCAAAATAGTCTTTGTTAAATGTTCCAACTTGGCATATTTCGTATCGACACTACTCTAAAACATGATTAAAATAGTATTTTGGTGGTTAAAGTTGTATATAGTTTCTTAATAAGCAAAATTTGTAACCACGTTGGTACGTCTCGGGAGCAGGGCCAAAGGTGATAGAATGTTTAATGGATTTGTCTTCGTGCAGAATTGGGTGGCGGATTTGGAGACGACCAGTTAACCCAAGTCTTAGAGTTGAAATAGAATGTAAAGAAAAACTTTGTATACAATATATATATTTCTATTTAACCTGAATTTCGGAACACCTGTGGCACAAATCTCCAGTCATTGAAGTTGTGTAAAACATATCAGAGCGCGTCATCCTTTTTGACCGAAATATATGTTATTGCTTTATAACATACTCTTAATAACAATGCGGCATATTGGGTTATAGAGTATATGTCCGTAAATTATTAGAAGCTGAACAGTTTGTTTGTTCAACATCAGCTGATTGCCGATCGACGCAAATGAGTCTCTGCTGCTGTGTACACCGCATTCAGGCGTCACTGTTTGTTGTCATAAAGTATATTTCACAATGGCAGATTCGCCGCAAATAAAAAGCAAACTTTAACCGGCGAAACGTCGTATTTATTAATACATATACATCGCAATCCAACTAGACTTAACGATCTTTGATATCGTTGATAAATCATTTTGTGTAACGCATATACAAATCCGGCGTTTATTAAACGCTTTTTACAAAACACATTTTTCGCGTTTGGTATTCATTTATTTTTTAATACTGATATCGATCCGGAAACCACAACATCGAAAAGTTCTTGTTTATTTTTTGCTGGTTTGTGTCCCGATCATAGCTGGCTCTGAAAGCGATGTCAGTTTAGTGTTCAGTTGTCTGTACTTTAATTTGCATGCGTGATTCAAAATATCATTTGCAAGAATGAAGAAAGACTGAAGAGACTGTGTTGGTTGGCGTGAAGAAGGTATGTTATACTCGGTATACCCCGAGGTTTTTTTCAAAAGTGGAAAAAACGCCACAATCACTCGTGCTGCTTTCAAAAATGCATTATGTATTAGTATTGAAATTTTTGTACATTTTGAGAAATTGGTAAAATATTGACATCCTGAAAATATCGCTGTGATGTTCAAAATATTACAAGGGCTATATATTATAGGCTGGTTGAATTTCGAATCTCGAACACTTGAACGATAATAAAATCGAATATTTTTCGTATCGAATCTCGAACACTTGAAGGATATTCAAATCGAATATTTTTCGTATCGAATTTCGAACACTTAAGAGATATTCAAATCGAATATTTTTCAATTTGAATCTCGGATATTTCTTGAAAGATATTTCTGAGATCGTCTAACATCTTCTTGATACTTAGCGATCAAAAGGTACTAAACCCAACGCTAAAGAGCAATTCTTACAGACGCCAGCTAGCGGGTGAAAGGTGGTCACATGGTCACCCTTATAATGACCCTCTTGCTTCAACTGGAAACTAGTTTGCACTAGATGTTCAAAAACCGCGCATTATCATTTTGTTGAGCAGTCGGGACTTGGAAAATAGTTTTCAACTTCTTTTTCCAACTTCATAAGATGATCAGTGAATCTTGTGGTCTCAAATTGGGGATTGTGGCACCGAAATTTACAGTACTGTTACAGTACTAAACGTAAGACGGTCCTAATATTTTTCCTTCGCAAAACTGAGTTTTGCTAGAAATGCTTTGACTTAATCTACGAACTCACACACTGTTAGGTCTTTTCTTCCAAGACCCTTATTTAGCATATTCTTAACATCAACATTATCAACAAGGATGGGCAGTTTTCACAAAGATTGTTAAGAGCACTCCATTTACACTGTCCATCATCTTAATCACTAGTGATGTAACGTCGACGAGTTCGGCAGAAAAGATTTTGCATGGCAATAAAAATTGCATACGGTTCAAAAATATCAGATGAGCTAAAAAGCCAGACTATTTTTGTTCAGACGTAGTTGCACCCCATTCAGTGCACACACCCAGACTCTAAGATTTTCCCATTTCAAACCATGTAACTTAAAGAAGTTACAATTTGAAATATATCATATTCTTTAGTTGCTTCTAATGCCGCCTTCATCAAAAACTCTTAATCGGCGCCATTATCTACATATCGAACGTAAATAAGCGTCGGAGCACAGTTTGTTACATCTGTAGACTCGTCGAGCTGAATTGCGGATCCACTTTACTATATACAAATATCCAGTGACAATCTTTAATTCTTCAGTGGACTGAATTGTTACTCACTTTGAAACGACACAACCATAATTTATTATCTCATGAGACTTACCTTTTCCTCACATTTCATACACTCATAGTGTGTTGCCAGTTTTGAAAGTCTTTTTGTTGAATTGTTATGATTTCCATCGTTGGTATTCTAAAAATCTCTCTCTCTATCTACTACTGAACCATGATGGCCCATCGTTACCACACATAAAACGAAAAAAAATCTCAAAAACAAAATAAAAAAATTATATTCGCAAAATAAAAACGGGCTAAAAATATGATAATGCAAAAAAAATAGAAACCAAAAATAGAAAATAACAATTGAAATCAATATGGAAAAGGTTGACGGGCCATGGTTGCCATCCTTTTTATTTTCATTTTAATCCCTTTTTTATTTTATTTTTTTGCATTTTTATTATTTTTACTTCGTTTATTTATTTCAGTTTTCTTTTTCAAATTTTGTTTTTGAAATTTTTTCACGCGTGGCAACGATGGGCCACCATACTAGACCAATTAATTTCATATGTTAGCAGTGAAAAAACGGAATCCAAATCTTAAGCAGTAGTATACCCGTAACAGACTTTATTTTTCTCGTGTCCATATAATTGTGCATAGCTTTACTATTTCCTTGTGTTATATTCCAGAAATTAGCTGAAAACCAGTAGGGTAGAATAGTGTTTACAATAAAATTGATCAATTCACGCTGAGGAATAAACAATGGGTAAATATCTTTCTCAAGTCTGCTGAGATAATTTGATTAATACAACATGTCGTTTTTTTCGTTTGTTTTAGGGAATGTTATCGTTGGGTTGGTGACACCTTTATTAAGTCTGCTGTGGGAAAATGGATTAAAACAACATGTTGTGAAGTTTTGTTCTTCATTTATTTTAGGGAATTTCTTCGGTGAGTTGCTGGTTTAAACAGAAAATATGCACGATGAGTATATTATTATTAGATGAGCCTTTATCGAATTTCGCTTGAATCCCTTTTCCAATTAATCGTAGAAAAATTAATAAACACCATGCCATGTATTAGATATTCTTTGTTAACTAATATACCTACCGCCTTTCATATTTAACTCACTCTTTAAATGTACATACAGCGAATTTTAATAAAATCCATTTTCCAATTAGTCGCAGAAAAATACATCGCAGTAAAATTAATAAACACCATGGTATATATCAGACATTTCTTCATTGAACTAAGAAAACTCTATACATACTTTACCTTACTCTTCAATTGCAAGGACTGCGTGTATCGCCAAACATGATTACACTGCATTCGTTGTTCTTTGTTACTCAAATAGAATATATGATATTTTCAGTTCGTCGACGTTTAATACGGGAGGTCAATGGGGCCACTCGGAAAATTACAACGGCTTCTAAGATTGCAGGATTGAAGCAACATGATTTTCAAGTTACGCCTACTTTAGTGGAAGTTAATTTCTACGAAACTGGGGCCGACGAACGAGAATACAAACCCGAGAAATCATTTAGTCCACTTAAACATGCCCAGGGAGGAACAAATACTTCGCCTGACGAATTCTTCAAAGATCCGAATGTTAGAAGAGTCGCATTAATAGGGGGAGCTGGTTATGGTAAAACCGAGATGACGAAAAAATTTTCGAATGACATGATGGATGAAAAGATTCCAGGGCTAGAGGAAGTTGAAGTTATACAGCACATGAACTTTCGAGACTTTCATGGAGACGAGAAATTAACCCTGGGAAGTCTCCTGTTAGGAAACATTAACATGGCTCCGAGTCACAGAACGAAAAGCATTGAGTGGATTGCTAGTAATCCCAACAAATATATGCTAGTGCTGGATGGGGCAGATCAATACGAAAACATAAAAGATTTAGGAAAAAATCAAGGAACTAGTAATTATCGAGACAAAATGAATCCAACAGATATGCTGAATGGTTTATTGTCAGGGAATCTTCTTCCTGGAATCCGTGTTCTATATTCGTCTCGAGAACACGGAATAAGAAGCTTTGATGGCAGTGTCCGCGCGGATAAAGTCATTGCTTTATCAGGCTTTTCATACGAATCGGTACAAATACTCGTCAAACAGCTTGGGGGAGATGACGGCGATAAAATCTGGAATCATTTACAAGAGAAAGCACCGGCTTTGATTCCCATCTGTACGATACCGATGTTTTTAGTATTCACGGTTCTGGTGGTTTCCAGGCATAAAGAGAATCCACCCAAAACATTCAGTGAAATTCTTTTGCTTGTGTTACGCGATATGACAGTGTCCGAACACGTTCGTGCTAAGGAAGACATCCACAAAGTAATTGCTGCTTTAAAGATAACATGTTTCCAGGCAACCAAAAAAGGTCAAGTCACTTTCACAAAGAAAGATTTGCCCGAAGAAATAGTCGTAGAAGATTTACAAGATCTAATCATCTGTTATCCAGGTACCAGTGGAATAAATCAGAAGCTTGTCGAAGGAAACTATAAGTATATATTATGCCACCAGAGCATTCAAGAGGCCCTGGCCAGTTTGGAAGTGATCGATATGACAATCGAGGAATTCCGAAAGTTCCTGAACGTTCTTCATACTGCACACTGGTCCATGGTTAGAAGAATAACAAGTGGAATCATTTTGAACGATAATACTCGCGACTTAGTCAAGGGAAACGACCCATCAGTCAGTTTATTAAGAACAGGTATTCAATCTTTCATTCTCAAAAAAAAAAAATTGCGCGAACAAATTTCAATAACACATCGATGCATTGTATTAGATATCAAAAACATGAAAATTCAAAAACAATATTATTTATTTGCAGATTTTAAAATATTATCGTCCGGTGCTGAAAAAAATACATCTCAAATGACAGTCACACATATTTACCAGGGTCCGGTTAATATTGGTAAAGTTATAGATTTTTGAATTCGAAGGTAATTGGACGACTAAGTTATTTACCATGTATTTTATTTAATACCAGAAAAGAAGAAGCATATTGTCGCAGCACAATATGTAGAGTCTGGTGCATCAGTAAGCGGCCCATACAAAGATGTCAGCTTTACAGGTAGGAAGTTTGAGCTCTGCTTGTTACCTTAACAGATGAATATAAATATATTTTAACCTTTACCAGCAATTGCGGGAACACCAACACCGTTACAATTTGCTAAACAAGATGCCACACCTGAACAAGCAAAAAAAGATAATACAGGTGAAGTCAAATAACAAATGAACAAAATAATCAATTGTTTTGACGAATCTCGCTCAAGTGTTTATGTTTTTATAGCATTGGCAGATTTTCTTACATTGAAGCAAGACGCTCTAAAGAAAAGTTTTCAAGAACAGTTCCGAAACCCAGAACTTGAGCAACCAGATCTTCTTGAACTTTTGCATTCTTTGCATCAATGCGGTGACAGCGCAAAAGAAATCGTAGCTGATTCGCCAATGGAATTGATCAACTTAAATAAACTGCAACTCTCGGCTGCGGACTTCCACGTCGTTTCGGTGCGACCCAGTTTTCAAAAGGGTCAAATCTCTTCGTCTTGGGACGATAAACGGAAGAACAACTCAGTGATTTGAAAGGCTTTTTAGCTGAATCTCGGATTTGCGGTGATTGAATTTTTGTGATTGGTATCATGTCGAGTTAGATCTCTGAATTAGTTTTCATCCCAAAGTATTGAGACTGCCGTATTGAAATTGCCAAATACTAAATTACCAGTTATTTTGTATTCATCCGTTGTAAAATCTTATCAAGTATGTCTATATTTGAGACATAGTTCGAATATTGCCGCTTGCTTTATTAAAAAAATGTTTCGAGGTTGAAGAAACTTGATTAATAGTATTTCATTTTTTAATTCATTTAACATGACCCTATCTCGACACTCCTTTTTCCGTACAGCTTTGTATTAGCCATCGACAATATGCTATTTTATTGATACGACATTGTGAAAATATTTTACTACATAGTATATTTTGAGAAAATTTCGCCATTTTATGAATACGAAATAATCCCGTTATTTTCCATGGGCCATATCGACAGAAAGTAAAAAACATTTCTGATAAATGTGGCATGAGATACTTTGGGTTACTTCGGCGAAGACTGCTTCAGGACAAACACAAACTTGTAATCAAATAAGACCTGAAGTAATTCGTCCGTTTCTAAACTCAACAAATTAAATAATTCTTAACAGGTGAACATTACAACCATCAAACAATGATCATTGACAGTGGCATCTTCTTAAATCTTCTGAAGGTGCTTACCAAATACAAGAAAAAATTGCATTTTAATGCCGTTCAACTGAACACTTTGAATGAAATTCATATCCCGGATTTGGAGTGCGTTTTTGAA